>JANJGN010000006.1:1535000-2135000 GCA_026770705.1 Isurus oxyrinchus | reverse complement strand
AAATGTTAAACTAAATTTCTGTTTGAACCATACTCACCCACAACTCAAAGACAGTCCCATCCTCTCAACCAAATTCCCAATTTCACACACTGTTTGCAAGCTCCTCGTGCACGCCCCCTCTCTGTCAGCAAATAACTCTGGTTAAGGTTGCTGGCATTTCCGTTAGAGTTGGTAGTGAGGTATATCTAGTTCTGTATTGAATGCATTACATGTTCTTTTTAGTTTTGTATTGCTGATGGGACAAAACCTTCAGGTATAACAATGTTTCAAGCGATATGCTCACTGCTGTCAATAACCGAGAACCTATGTTTATTGGATATGTCACTCTTACCTGGCTATGCGAGAGAGGAAATTTAACTTTACTACCTCTGCTTCAATGTAAAAGCAGAAGCGAAACTTACTTGTACATCTGAGATGATTTTGTCCATCACTGTGAAGGTTAAGCTTCCATGTAAAAGGATCCTTGCTGGTCACCCAGGGGACTACTGCCAGATAAGGCAGTCTGCAGTTTATACCTGTGTACCTAAGTGTCTGACACCATGTTTGCACTTTATCACTTTCCTAGTGGAAAAGGAGACACCACAGGGCAAGGGTTCAGAATTTTACTATCTGGCAGGTTTCCCAAGAATGTGGGATGTTATAAATGGACCTTATATGGACTCAGTGTTCCACATGTGAAACCAGTGCATATGTAAACAGAAAGCACCACATGAATGTTTAGCTGGCTGAAACCACTGTAAATGTGATCCTGTATGTTTAGACACATTACTCAGGAAGTACTCATGATACTTTTGTCATACATTACAGCACCTGCAAAACATGAAATTCCCGAAACAATAAACAAGTGGCTGTTTGAAGCCCAGACCCACCATTTGCAGCCTTTGGCCGATCACCTGAATTAGGAACTTGTACCCAGCAGCAGGTTGCAGTTACACTGAGGACCAGTCACTTGCAAAGTTACTGTCACGTTCCTGGTGATGGGCCTCATGCTGACTGCATAGTGATCTGCATGAGACTAGTTGGTGTGGTGTCTCTCATCTGTTGTATGAAGGAGTGTTTCAAGAAGGAGTAAAGCTTTCTGCATGCTATCGCCCTGTTGATATAGGGAAAGCATGTGTACTAAAGTCAGTATCACCAGGAGATGATTTTTAGTCATTCTGCAGCATCCATCCACACAGCCCACACCAGGTGGCTGGTGTTAGGCACCTGTACCAGCCGGACAGGTTGCACTTGAAACAGAGCTGGGGCTGAGTTCCTTGTGGGGCATTTTGCTAGTGCTGTTGGGAGGGCTTTAACCGAACTCGGCAGAGTATGCTCTTTCACACGTGCGTACCGAACAGCACACATCTCCCCGAGGCTAAGAGCTGCCTCAGGGAGATCGCTGAAAGGTGGTGAAAGTTCGAAACTGGAAAAATAAAAAATTCATTAACATGTCCCCCTCATGTGACAATAGCACATGAGACGGGACGTGTTAATGAAATACACAGAAACTTAACTAAACTTTTTTTAATCTGAAATCAAACCTCATCCCACCCGTGGATGAGGTTTGTAAAAACATAGCTTACCCGCCTGCCCATTGGGCCTGTGCACCGAGCCGAAGATCACACGGGTCCCTCAAAATCGTCGCCAATTGGTGACTTAAGGGCCTTAACATGGCCTTTAATTAATGGCGGGCGCTTTATTAATAGGGGCAGAGAGTACAAGAGCAGCAAGTTTATGCTGAATTTATATAAGCCACTCATTAGACTTCAGTTGGCATATTGGGGACAGTTCTGGGTACCACATTATAGGGAGGATGTGAGACAGTGCAGAAGAGGTTTACAAGAAATGTTCCAGGGATGAGAAACTTCAGCTGTAGGGCTAGATTGGAGAGGTTGGGACTGTTCTCTTTGGAGAGAAGAAGGCTGAGAGGAGAATTGATTGAGATGTTCAAAATCATTACAGATCTGGGCAGAGTAGATAGGGAGAAGCTGTCTCCACTCGTAAAAGGATCAAGAACGAAAGAACAGTTTCAAAGTTATTTGCAAAGGAAGCAAATGTGACATGAGAAAAAACTTTTTCACAGAGTGAGTGGTTGGGGTCTGGAATGCGCTGCCTGGAAGTGTGGTGGAGGCAGATTCAATTGAGGCATTCGAGAGGGCATTAGATGATTATTTGAATATAGACAATGTGCAGGGGTACAGGGAAAAGGCAGGGCAATGACACTGGGGCATAATACTCATCTGGAGAGCCAGTGCAGACATGATGAGCCGAATGGCCTCCTTCTGTGCCGTTAAAATTCTGTGATTCTGTGAAATAATCTCCCCCACCTTTGCCTCATTTCCTGTAGCAAGATCGGGATGGAATCTGTCCTGAAGTGACAGGGCTTCCTTGCAGGCTCACCCGCTTGTCTGTCCTGTCTTCCATGCATAGGAACCACGTGGAAATGGCAGGGAGGTAGTTGCCTTTTCAAATTTGGCACCATCAGCCCTCCCTGCAGCTACACCATCGGTGAGCGCTGCCCCAGCCATGAAAATTGAGGCTTTATAATGATGTTAATTTAAAAAAATTTTTACAATTGTTTTTCATTACAGTCCGTTTAACCAATGATAAATAAAATCAAATTGGATGTAATTGGGTAGAAATGGAATCTCATTGCATCCATTTTGTTCGTAAAACATGCTGAAAGCAGAGCAGTTTCAGGGACCAGTCTCCTGTGCCCAATGGACATCTGTAGGAAGTTCAACCCCACATTGGGCCATTTTTCAGGCATCTCACCTGTTCCCTCCGGGAAACTGTGGCTTAGTAGCAGCTACCTTCAGAGGGTGGGATTTATACTATTGAAAGGAAAACAACACAGCATTTTCTTCAATTTCGAATTGTTCTCACCTTGTGTCACAGTAGCTCACATAGAGGACAGTCTTGAACCCAAACTTGGCAAAGCATGGAGTGAAAAAAAAGCCATTTGGAGAAAAGATCATCAAACGCAAGGCTTCCAGCTTGCATTTCACTCCAATCAGATCTCTAATCTATTTCACCTCTTTAGGGAAAATTTTGAACATTTTCTCTCTAATCTCTAACGTACCTAAGCAAAACTCCAGAAAACGTACACCTCATTATTCAAGTCTGGCAAGCTGGTTTCCACAGACATTATATCCATGGCCCCAGCTGCATAAAACCCATTAACCTAGAAATTATTTGTTGGCAATATTAGCATATGAGCATTTAACATATTTGTACGACATTCCACTATTATTTTAACATAGGCTTAAGCCCTTTTATTGCTGTACTGGATTCAGCTGGATGCTGTCCTCGGCCTTCCCAGATGAACAGCCTGCTGACGCTCAATGCCTGGGCTGACACAAGAAGAAGGGCTGCATGGGCAAGATAGGAGGAGGCTACTGGTGCCTGTGGTACTGTGTCCTAGAACTCCTCACTGAGGAATGAGAAAGAATGGAACTAGGTCACGGAGAAAACATTTCATGGTCTCGCATTTGCTGTGTATGAAAAGACCTTAGGTTCACTGCTGGAGGAACATTACATTTACATTGTCAATGTTTAAAAATAAGCAAAGATTCAGCTGGCCGTGTTCTGGCACTTTAATGCTGAAGCAAAGGTTCAGGGAGAGAACTTCAGCCTATTGACCTAGTACAACAGCAAAAACTTCCACTTAAATAGTGCCTTTAGCTGCAATCCTCAGGCCTGGTGATAGTATAAAAATACTAATCATAACATCGGAGATGTTAATTTTGTAAATGTAGTCAGACAATAGTTTTACCTGGAGGACAAGAGCTGAACTAGCAGGTATATGTACCCCCCAAAGAAATATCTACCTTGTTTGTTTTAAGAATCTGGCAGAGGTATAAACAGAAGTTAAATCATCATCATATTTATTGGTCTGCAGTCAATTTTTTCATATTTCTAAACCAAAATTTCTATGAGTGACAAATAGGGATTTAGGAAAAAACTGATGAATTCAAAGGAACTCTGTAATGTGGTTCTTTTATTTGAAAGCACCGTGAAAATACTTTATCCTGTTAAATGGCTTAGGTTTATATTTGCTTTGTCATTGTAAATTAAGAGCCATAATTCTGTGTGGCACAAACCTGTGCTAATATGGCTGTAATGGCCTAAAAAGGAAACTCAGCTGTACCAGTTCTCACCCATATACTCGGCAAATAGTCTTACATCCTGCATCATGCTTCTCCTAATGCACTGCAGGTGTGGGTATGACAGGAGGAGGGTGTGTGGTGGAGTGAATATGACAGGAGGATGTGTGTTGGAGTGAGTGTGACAGGAGGAGCATGTGAATTGGAGTGATTGTAACAGGAGGAGGATGTGTTGGAGTGAGTGTGACAAATGGAGGATGTGTGTTGGAGTAAATGTGGCAGATGGAGAGTGTGTGTTGCAGTGAGTGTGACAGGAGGCTGTGTTGGAGTGAGTGTGACAGGAGGCCATGTATTGGAGTGAGTGTGACAGGAGGGTGTGTGTTGGAGTGAGTGTGACAGGAGGCCATGTGTTGGAGTGAATGTGACAGATGGAGGGTGTGCATTGGAGTGAGTGTGACAGGAGGGTGTGTGTTGGAGTAAATGTGGCAGATGGAGAGTGTGTGTTGCAGTGAGTGTGACAGGAGGCTGTGTTGGAGTGAGTGTGACAGGAGGCCATGTATTGGAGTGAGTGTGACAGATGGAGGGTGTGCATTGGAGTGAGTGTGACAGGAGGGTGTGTGTTGGAGTAAATGTGGCAGATGGAGAGTGTGTGTTGGAGTGAGTGTGATAGGAGGGTGTGTGTTGGAATGAGTGTGACAGGAGGAGCATGTGAATTAGAGTGTGTATGACAGGAGGACGATGTGTTGGAGTGAGTGTGATGAATGGAGGATACGTGTTGGTGTGAGTGTGACAAATGGAGGGTGTTTGTTAGAGTGTTTTGGTGTGAGTTTGACAGGTGAAGCGTGTTTGATAGATTGAGGCTGTGGCAGAGGGAGAGTGTGTGATGGAGTGAAGCTTTGACAGGAGAAAGATCTGAGAAATAACTGTGCTAATGTTGTGCTGCATTATAGATGACTTGAGTAATTGTGGAATTATGACTAATCTTCAGACTATTGGATCCATGAAAGGAATTGAATGCAAAAATCTTTTGGCTTTTTGCAAAAAAATTTTCTAGGCAGTTAAATGTGGTAATTAGCACCCAGGTTTTAATAGCCTAGGCATTTTTTCTTAATCATTAACAATTGTACACAATGGGCCAGATTTGCAGTAGAAATAATGATGAAGCGAATGGTGCTCACCACTACTTAATTGGAAATCAGACAAGAACTTCCAGTACCTTCACATGCATAGTTAAATGCAGAAATTAGGAAATTGCTGTCTTGAATTGCTCTGCTTCTCCAGATACTCTGCTAATACAGAATATCACCAAGTGACTCACTATTCAAATGTATTCAACAGTGTGCAGTTGCTGTACTTACCTGATATATATATATATATATGAATGAAACATGCCAGAAAAAGTTAGGGCTTGTACATTCTAGTGATAATTCTTAATTCTGTCTCCAACCTCTTGGACACTGAAAATGAAATTTTAAAAGTGTGGTGCCTCATTCCTTCAGATTTTAATTCTTAATTCCGTCAACCATTCTCTTGACACTGAAAATAATCTTTTACAAGTGTCCTTCAGATTTTAATTATTGTTGGAAATTTAAAAAATAAAAATTAAATATTCTTCCTTTTTGACTCTATTTCTCTCTTTAATCTCAATTTTCTTTCCTTCCCTTTATTTTGCTGTCTCTGTCTGATCCCTATGGTTCTGTGATTACGTGGTTCTGATTTGATATTGAACTCAGCATTCCAGCTTGCACTTTAGACTCTGCACTGTTTACGAACGATTCCGGAATCTGATTGGTTAAGGAGATACACAGTCCCAGATGCCCTGTGTGCTTTTGGCTTTCTGCAGTCAATTCCAGTGCAAAGCCGCATAAAAGTCTCTGGAGAAATGCAAGTGCATTTGCCACAGAGAACAAAACTTCTTTTGTAAAAGAGTACAGTGACAGACACTCCAGGTGGAAGGTCTAGACAAGCACAGGAGACTGCTGACCTCAGGGTCAGTGAGATTCCCAGTGAACGTATCCCATTTATGCTGGGATACAGCCACTGTGGATTTTTGTCCTCCCTCCTCACCCTGACTTTGTGAGTTCAGCTATTTTCAATATAAGAAGAGTTCACCCAGGAATGTGAACTTTGGCAATGGGAGCTGATTATCACACCTCCTTCCTAAGAAGGATGATACAGGCAGCACAGCTGTTTAACAGATGGCTTGAGTTGGGAACATTTGGAATGTTTTGGAGAATGGCCTCTAGATCTTCATTCATGACTGTACAATTCAGTCTAGCTCTAGACCTATCAAGATGATGAGGTGAGCTCCCAGGATCCAAGGACAGCAATACTCAATATAGCTGAAAATCCAACTTTCCCTCAGAAACCGAAATAATGAAAAATATTCCTACAGTGCTCACTGATTAAAGGGCCCAGTGACTCTCCTCTGACATGAAGGACACAATTCTGTTGGATTTTAACATTTAAGCAGAGACTCGTGCAATAATAAGTACGTTTTCATTGCACGCGATCATTTCATTCCTGAACAAATGCAGCTGTGCCTGCCTGCTCCTAATTCTGTAATAGGAACATCCATTAGTACAAAAAGCCTGCAACATGGATTTATTTATCAGCTGTGTTCTGCCTAGGGCAAGTTCTATTTCAGGTCTCACATATGAGATCCTTGAACCATTCACTAGACAGGGAAGAGTAGTTTAGCTGACAGTTTTGTCTTTTCATCTTTGGAGATCCTTCCCTTAGATAGGCTGTAACCAAGGATAAAGAGCCTCAGCTACACTTTACAATGAGGGAGCAAGGCATGGGCTGCACCTGCATCTATTGGACACAGGTATACGTGCTAGATATTAATCAGTTTTTTACACCCACATCTCTACTCTGTTTGGAACAGGATTAAAACAAATTCTTCTGACGTGGGGAGTCATACCATTACTGAGCCAGTGATCACTTTGTGGATGCAAGAATCACACTGTATGTCAATCTAGTATTTTGAGATTATATTCTAGTCGCCACAGGTATCTGAAGTGTGGCTCGAATCTTTTGGCTCGTGGCCAGGAATGTTACCATTAAGCCAAGGATTCACATCATAACCTGATTAACCTTACAAGCTATAGTGGTTCTAGATATACCAGAAACTTCTGATCTTGGGGCAGATCTTCAGAATTTGTGCTTCTGACCCGTGACAGCATTTGAAGAACATAAGAAATAGGAACAGGAGTAGACCAAACAGGCCATCAGGTCTGCTCTACCATTCAATAAGCTAATGGTTGAACCTCCACATCGGCTACACTTTCTCACCTATCCCTTGTTTCCCTTAGTTTAAGGTCTCATCCAAAAGACAGCACCTCCAACATTCCCTCAGGACTGGAACCTACAACCTTCTCACTCAGAAGAACCAGTGCCACAGAATGAGCCATAGCTGACACTCTTTTGGACACATAAACCATTATTGTCCATCTGTTTGGATGGGACGTTTTGTGGTTACGTTGACTTACATGTGGCCATATGTACTCCCGCTGTGAAAAAATCAGCACTGGGAGTGCAAGGGCAAATAAGTGAAAAGATCTTGTGAAAATAGAAGTACTAATGCACATCATGTCAGAAATTTAAACTGGGACCAACTAGCTTAGAAAAATTAGGTTCTATTTGACAAGAACTTGTCCACAATCTTTTTTTTTCTCAAGGATTTCCTTTTTTAGTGCAGTATAAAGAGAAAGGAAGGGAATTGGCTTCATTTATGAAAAAGAACACTATTTATAGAAACACCTGCAATATAAATAAAATCCACTGAGAAAACCCGAGATCACAATGGAAGAAGATTGGCAAGTGTGTTAATGTTTTGTGTGTTCATATAATGCTGGGGTTTATGGAAACACATTTCTTTTAAATTACCTTGCTGTTTATAATTGATCTTCTATGGTTTAGTGAAGATTTGAGGCCACTCAGGGATTTGGGTGCCATCTAATGAGGCCTGAAAATAGTAAACACATGAGGGTGAATTTTTTTAGTGAAGGACAGTCTAGATCGAGGACCATGGTGCTGTCCTTCCGCTGGAGAACTGACCTACTTTTGAAACGCAGTCAGCACTGTAATAATGACAGCCAGATTGGCTGCAGTTTCAACGTGTTGATACGCCAGATAGATCAAAATGTTATCTCGGGGCCTTGTGTTCACCTGTTCCACAGCTTGGAAATTCACCTTAAGAGGAAAACAACAATGTTTTAGGTTGAACAGGCCCAATGGGATTACGACTGTATGGTTCGAACCCTAGAAACAACAGCAATTTAAAATGAATCCATTGTCCCACTCTCTCTCCATAGCTCTGTATCTTCCTCAGCTTTGAATATTTGTCCAATTTTCCCTTAAAAGATGAAATGGTCTCTGCCTCAACCGTTCCCTTCAATAAAGCATCCCATACTCCAATGACCCACAATCTCCTAAACTCTCTCACTGCTCCCTTCATAGCAATTGTAAATTGAATGGTCCTTGTCATTGAATCCCAACCAGAAGAAATAGTATTTCCTTATTCACTATTAAAAAAAGGGCTATTAAATCATGTCTTAGATTGCTCTGCTCCAGCACACATAGTTCCAGCATCCCAACTTGTTCTACATAAATATTTTTCATTCTTGGCGAATTTATTTTGTAGATTCTCGATATGGCTTTATTAGGTGTGTGTGTCAGCTTCACCTCTGACTTCTGAGCGATCCGAATCGCTCCCACTCCCTGAGTTCTAGACCTTGGACTTATTTGGGGGTTGTGACAAAGTGCAGCAGACACTGGTTTTGGTGCAAGGAAAGAACTGAGTTTATTGAAGTCACAGATGAACTTATAACATTAGGATTACACTGAGATTATACAGATTTACAAAGTACACTTAGTTAAGAATGAGGAACACACAGCATTACAAGGGAAAATCACGCTACTAATCCCCTTACCCTTGTCCCACACCCAAACCTAACTAAATTGAACTAGGAGAGGTCAGGGATCATGCTCACCAACCCAGGATTCCTTGACAGTTGGAAATCCAGCCAGGGAAGCCGGTTGCAGTTTTGGGCTACACTCTTTGTGTCCTCTGGGGCCTGCTGTCCCCACGTGGTCCTGGTCTGTGGAATCTGTGAAGGTTCTTCAGTTGGGTGGAGGGTGCGGTTGTGGGTGGTCAATCTTCGTGGAGGGCTGCGGTTGTGGCCTTGTTGTCTTCGGTTGAGCCTGACACCCCGTGCCCCTCGCTGTGTTGTTGCCTGTGGGCCTGCAAACCTCCAGATCTTCTTGCTTAAACTCTGTTTCAACTGTTTCAAAACTGCCCACCCTCTTGCTATCTGGTTTCTCTCCCTCTCCTTCGTAACTGACTGGGTCACTTATACTGTCTTTCGAATTTCTTATCTCAATCCAAATCAAGGTTAGTTCTTTGTCTGATTTTGGTGGGATTCCCTCGGTGATTGTTGTCTCGTTGTTTTTAATGGGCTCGCATGATGTTTATCATTGTCTTCCTGCCCCTGTAACTAGTCTTGAACTGAAAGCCATTGTATATGTGGAGTATTGATGGGTTTGCCTAATTGCATTGATTGTGGTCTTCCTGCCTTAGTAGTTAGTAGCAATTATTTATGCAAGATTTTGATTGGCTTTAGTTTCGTGGTACAAAAACAAAAATACCTGGAAAAACTCAGTAGGTCTGACAGCATCTGCGGAGAGGAACACAGTTAACGTTTCGAGTCCGTATGACTCTTCAACAGAACTAAGGAAAAATAGAAAAGAGGTGATCGTAGTTTCATGTTGATTGTTTTAAAGGGAAGAATTTGTGTTCTGTCTCCTCTCGTTGTCTGGTTTCAGGTAAAAAAAAACACACTGCACTCAACAAGCCCAGGCATGTCCAGTTCCAGGCCTTCATGGGTCCAGCCTCCTGTCAGCAGGGTTTTACACTTAACTCAGCAGTTTAAAAGTCCAAAAGTCAAATCCTTGTTGATGATATGAAAAATGTGGGAATTTTGAGAACCCTTCAAATGGGGTGAGCAAAACTGCACTCTAACTGTAGCCTCATCAATCGTTTCTACAAATTTATCATTACTTTGTTATTTTTGTCCCTATTTATAATGCCCACAAAACTGTTGGTCCTGCTAATGGCTTTATCTACCTTCACTTGTCTTTCAGGGAGGGCAATGGTATTTGAATCCTCACTTGGTTTTCCTCCCAAACTATATTACCTTTCACTTATTTACATTAAATGTTATTTGTCACCAGTCTGCCAATTCCACTAGCATGTCTATGATTTTCTGATGGCTTGTAGAGTCCTCCTCACTCTTGTCATGAATTTCCTCTTATACCATGTGCCTCTTTTTTGTAATAGGCTTCTTTAAACATCTTTAAAATTCCATTTACATTACTTCTGCTGCATTGCTTTTATCAATTCCTTCAAAAAATCTCCATTGAGAATAATTTGTCAACATGACTTTCCTTTAACAAATCAATCTTGGATGCCCTTGATTAGCCGGCACTTTTTTAATTGCTCACCAATTTTATCTTGAAATGTGGACTTTCTAGAACTTTCCCATGGCTGACATTAGAGAAACTGGCCTATAGGTTTATCCTTCTCTGACTTCTTGAATAAAGATGTCTTATTGACTACTCTGCTGCTCCATGGCACAATTTGTATATTTAACTAGAATAGGAAAACAATGGTTAGAGCCTTTGCTCTCTCCTCTCTGACTTCATGTCTTCAGGAAGTATGTGCCACGGATGAATATTGCTTTGGCTTTGAAAGCATTGAAGCTACAGTGAGTGCAGTGATCCATCTCCAATAGAAAAGGATATTGATGCTTTATGTTGTGTCACAATGGAGGAACCTTGTATGTCTCTGCTCTTTAGAGCCATACAGTTATACAGCACAGAAACAGGCCCTTCGGCCAATTGTGTCCATGCTGGCCATCAAGCACCTATCGATTCTAATCCCATTTTCCCATCGCTTGGCCGTAGCCCTGTATGTTGTGGCATTTCAAGTGCTCATCCAAATACTTCTTAAACATTGTGAACGTTCCTGCCTCTACCACCCCCTCAGGCAGTGTGTTCCAGATTCCAACCACCCTCTGGGTGAAAACATTTTTCCTCAAATCCCCTCTAAACTTCCTGCCCCTTACCTTAAATCTATGCCCCCTGGTTATTGACACCACCACCAAGGGGAAACTTTTCTTCTTATTTACCCTATCTCTGCCCCTCATAATTTTGTATACCTTTATCAAGTCTCCCCTCAGCCTTCTCTGCTGTAAGGAAAACAAGCCCAGCCTATCCAGTTTCTCATCATAGCTGAAACGCTCCAGCCCAGGCAACACCCTGGTGAATCTCCTCTGCACCCTCTCCAGTGCAATCCCATCCTTCCTATAATGTGGCGACCAGAACTGCACATAGCACTCCAGCTGTGGCCTAACTAGCGTTTTATATGGGTCCAACATAACCTCTCTCCTCTTGCATTTCAATGGCTCAGCTAACAAAGGCAAGTATCCCATATGCCTTCTTAACCACCTTATCTACCTGTGCTGCTGCCTTCAGGGATCTATGGATATGTACTCCAAAGTCCCTCTGATCCTCTGTACTTCCTAGGGTCCTACCATTCATTGTGTATCCCCTTATTGTGCAAAATTCATCCCTTCACACTTATCAGGATTAAATTCCATTTGCCACTGCTCTGCCCATCTTACCAGCCCATCTATATCGTCCTGTAATCTAAGGCTTTCCTTTTCACTATTTATGACACCACCAATTTTCGTGTCATCTGTGAACTTATTGATCACACCTCCTATATTCACATCTAAATCATTAATGTACACTACAAACAGTAAGGGTCCCAGCACCAATCCCTGTGGTACACCACCTGTCACAGGCTTCCAATTGCAAAAACAACCTTCAACCATTCTCCTCTGCCCCCTGCCACTAAACCAATTTTGGATTCAATTTGCCACATTGCCCTAGATCCCATGGGCTCTTACCTTCTTGATCAGTCTCCCATGCGGAACCTTGTCAAAAGCCTTACTGAAGTCCATGTAGACTACATCAACTGCACTACCCTCATCTATACAACTAGTCACCTCCTTGAAAAATTCAATCAATCAATCATGGACTGCAGTGGTTCAAGAAGGCAGCTCACCACCAGCTTCTCAAGGGCAATTAGGGATGGGCAATAAATGCTGGCCCAGCCAGTGACACCCACATCCCATGAATGAATTAAAAAAAAATTAGACCTCCACTTCAACGCCATTGAATGACCTACTCCTATTACTAATGCTGCTATATTCTTCAGATAATGCCATGGAATCTATAACATTGGTCTGAACCATTGGAACAGGCAAACAGGGCTCTTAGTTCAATAGGAAGCATGGCACCTCTGACAGGTTCCTCAGTACTATACTGATGTACAAATGGTTGTACGTAGGCCACAAGACCATTGGCAGGCACCAGCCGAGGGGGTTGGAGGTCAGGAGGAACCCAACCAAGGCCTTCTTCATCAGTAAAGATCGTTAGCATATCAGCGCATGTTCAGAACGTGTACCAACCACCTCCAGATATACGAGAAGCAATATCGGGGACAGCTCAGGTTTTCTCGGGAGGAGGTTATTGACTTGCACATGCTGCTACAAAACCTGTGTCCACAAGGAGGGAACTCCATCCCCATGCCAGTCACCCTCCAAGTGATTGCAGCCCTTAACTTCTATGCTAGTGACTCAGTTTAGGACTCCATGGGGAATTATGTGTGGCATTCTCCAGGCTGCAACACATAGATGCATATGAGAGGTGACAAATGCCCTGTTCAGAAGGGCCAATAAATTCATCAGATTCACAATAGATGCTGATAGCCAGGCCACAAGAGCAGTTAGCTCTGGGACCGTTGTGCAGTTCCTACAGGTAGAGGTGTAATTGAATGCACGCACATGGTTATTTGAACTTCCTGGGAGCAGCCAGCTACATTTATCAGTCAGAAGGGATTTCACTCCTTAACATTCAAGTTTGTTGTGACCACTGGAAAAGAATGATTGTAGTAATCTGATGTGTAATATACCTTTAAGACAAGTATTGTAATATAAGATCACATGATCTTAATACTCAGTAGTACGGGCTACCTCTGTGAGAGAGTCTTGAGTTAGACATTGAAGTGTGAAGGCAGAGTTTTGAGTTGTGAGTGCACAAGTGTAGCTGCTGAGTTTAGTCTGTAAATAAACAGCTTGTGTTTATTCTAACAATGATCTCCTGATGTTCTCTGTCTCTGTCCCGACTCGGTGACCCCGAATCAAACATGCAACCTGGATCCTTTAGCCCCAACAAACAAAGGACACTCGATCCAACAATTATGCAGGTGTACTCTCGTTTCTCAGCAAGATCCCATCACACATACATCTTACCGAACTCCCAACTGCCACAACTATTTCAGGCTCCTGCCCAAGTGCAGGTTGGACCCTGGGTGAGAATGTAGCGGAAACCAGTGCAACATCCGCAGAGGAGTGTTATTGTGCTGCTGTACACTGCTCAACAAGGGCAAGCACCCCATAGGATTACTCAAAATGCACTTTCAATGCCTTGACCAGTACGGCAGAGCTTTACAATCCATGCCACAAAGGGTGTCCAGAATCGTCATCATCTGTGCCTTGCACAATGTGGCATTGCAAAGGGTAGAGGAATTACCTATCTAGGATATGAGCTGCTAACCTCCTCAGATGAGGATGACATGGAGCAATATAAAGAGGAGGACAGAGATGTCGTAGCAGCTCCCCCTCACTCCAGGGCTGTCAGAGACAATCTCATCTTCAATTGTTTTGATCTCAAGTGATCTGCCTACCTGACAATCATTTACTTGCCTGCAAACCATTGCCTGCTCTGATTGTCCCTCCATTTCTGCCAGCCTCCATCTGCGCTACCTCACTACTCACGTCCTGTACCCCATGGAAGACCAAGGGCAGGGTAGACTGTTCTCACACAGGATGAAAAGAGAGGACATTGGCTTTGCACTGACACTCAAGTCAATGAAGCCCGCATGAGCTATCTCCCTGATCCTTGCCCACGTTGTCAAAGCCATGGCAACATAAACTCTGCATCACTCTCATCAGTGACCTGATGGCCTGTCACTTGCACTTAAAATTT
The DNA here is from genome assembly GCA_026770705.1 of Isurus oxyrinchus. Lineage (NCBI taxonomy): Eukaryota > Metazoa > Chordata > Chondrichthyes > Lamniformes > Lamnidae > Isurus > Isurus oxyrinchus. The sequence continues at coordinate 2,120,793 of JANJGN010000006.1, read as the reverse complement.
GCATTGCGATGTGCGTTGCGGCTCACGATACATAAGCAGAAGGGGCGTCAACTTCCTGCCCCACTGCCGGGATCTGTAATCTAGTCATCAAGGACAATCCTTGTTGGGCTCTAGAATGAGGATGAGAAGGGAAGCAACTGGTAGAAATACTCTGGCTGTAATAGAATAGGTAAGAGTGGAATCTGCAAGCGATGGTATTCCTATGCAGCTAGACAATAGAGGAGTGGAAGAATCATGTGAAGGAACATATTAAACGTTGCAGAGGTGAGGGGTGGGGGACGAGAGGGATAGTGCACCAGAATCACAGAGACTGTAAGATGCAAACTTAGATAGATATTCTGAAGGTTTGCTTGATTTCTCTTAGGGAAGGTGTTGGGAAGAACTTTGCAAAATCGTTCCTGAGGTGATTAAATGGATAGAGTAAAGTCCAGGTTCCTGTTTCGGTGTGCAGTAAAATTTGAAGTACATGTGCACCATCTAGTGGCTGGGGAGCATTGATTTCAAAGGTTGTGTGCTATTTATTACTATGAGACAATTCTGAGTTGTAGCACTCAGATGTACCAATATATGTGCTCCATAGAAGCTTTGCCCTCCATTCTATTCCATAGGCAATCCATCATCAATACTTTTAAATTACAATAGAAAATGTGGTAATAAAAGAAAAAGGTCTTTGCGGGAGGTAATGTCTGTTGGATCTCCTTGGGAGAGTGGGACACTCGCCACTTGCGCTGTTAACTAATTGGGTGGTCAGTACATTTTGTAATATTTTAATATTTGCTGATGATACCAGATTAAGTTACCTGGGGTTATTTCAGATAGACAAACAGCAATCAAATAGATTTGTTTTCAAGGATTTTTGATCTTTCTCTCCCCAGAGCTAACCCAACCTATTGGTTTACTGCCACTAGGAGGGAGGAATATTTATTGGCCCTGTGGCATTTAAAATGCTGCAGCCGACCAGAGAGATGCATTTTTGACAAGTGACAACAGAATGAGGAGGGAGTAACGTTAGAGTGGAGGTGGAAGCGCTGCCACATGTAGCAATAATTGGATACCCCTTGTAACAGACATAAAGACAAGAGATGAGCTGGGGACTAAGCACAGGAAACCACACAAATTGTTGGTCCAGGTTTTGTAGAGGGAGCTCGTAGAAAGAGCAGGAACAATTTTTGGTCTCACTATCACCTGTTACACCTAAAACAATGTGGCAGTGGCACCAAATTGTGTGGAGAATCGATTCACTTAGACATCAGAGCTCTCTCCAGAAACAGGCAGGACCTCATCAACGCATGCAAATCTGTGTCAAATACTATAAACATGTCCCCACCCCAATACTACTTTGGTTACTAATTATTCAATTACTGACAAAACATGAGTGCTGCGTATTGGGAGGTAGGCACTTGCAACCATATTGAAAAAGACATCCAGTCAGGGAAAGCAGGAAGCAGGTTAAACATTCATTTTTACTGACCTGTTTCTGTGTGTTTGAGCCTTAAAGGCTTCTTGTATTTAATCACCTTGTCCCTGGAGGCATTGAGAACATATTCCCTGCCACTATAGACTGTTACTATCTTCCACTCTTCCCCTTCCAAGGTGTTGCTGCAAACCTATCAGTGAGATTTCCCATCCTGCCCGTTGGAAAACTGCTGATAAGGAACATGATTCGAACCAATTCAATATTAAGGGGACCCCATCATGAAAGTTGGATCACGCCTGCTGCTGATAGCATTGGGAGAGCAGAGGAGACACCGAAATGAGTGTAATCTCCACCACCCCACAAGCTGTCTTACAATGCAAGAGGTTTAATGACTTCACTTCACACGATTTACCAAATGAAGTGCTACTGTTCCCCATGCACACCTGAAAGGGATGATAAAAATATGTCTCACCACCATACCTCTCCTGCTTTCTCAGTCTCATTACCTTGGTGTGAAAAAAATTGTCCTATTCACAAGGAATCCCTGGAAACAATGAATGCATCATGTTAATCCCAAATCACTGTGAGTGCTAATATTTTCTGCCACAATTAATTTTGTCAGTCATAGAGGCGTTTAACTGCAGCCTATTGGTGCATGTCTGCTGATAATGGTAGGCATTCAGACTGATGGGTGATAAGTAATATCCTTCTTTTATTTTACTCTGTATTCTCTCATTATAAAGGAAAGCTAACACAACACCAAAGAATCTACCTGAGGAAGAACACCAATCTTGAGAATATTTAAGTCCATGTAAAAATGAAGCTTTGCGGCTCTTAGTGGGAACAAACAGAAGAGATTGTTAGAAGGTGGGGAGAAGAAAGTGAGGTGCTAAGGTTAGGTTGGCAAAGGGAGTACAGCTTCTTCAAGGAGGTAGGCATTTCTTGAAGAGGAGGGGCAGTCAATTAAACACAGAAATAAAAACAAAAAACTGCGGCTGCTGGAAATCCAAAACAAAAACAGAATTACCTGGAAAAACTCAGCAGGTCTGGCAGCATCGGCGGAGAAGAAAAGAGTTGACGTACAGGTTGTTTCAACTTTATGTCAGGGTTGTCAAAGTATAGCAGTAAACGTGCCTTCAGATGCTACTTCTTTTAAGAGTCATTTGCTTAAGATAAATTTCTATGATTTGGAAGGTAAAAGACTAAACAGAATAGAACAGCAAAGCATCCTGGGATTACAGAAAATGTAAATCACCAGAAGTATCAACACAAGTTGATAAAGTCATAAAGAGTACAAACACGTAATTAGGGTTCAATCTAGAGGCATAGGTTTTAAAAGCAGGGAAGTAATGTAAAAGTGATTTGAAACCTTGGTTAGACCACACTTTTCCATGTTGAAGCACTGGAGAAAATTCAGAAGAGACTCCAAAGAATATTACCCGAATTTAAAAGATGGAACCATTGGGAAGGTTGGAGCTGGCTTGAGCTTTCTACTCTGGAAAAGTGAAGGCTAAGAGGAGTTTTGGTAGAGATCTTTAAAATTATGAAGGAGTCCATATGGTGCACGTGGAGAAACCACTTTCACTGTGGGTGAGTCCACCAATGGATCAAATTTAGGGAAGTTTCTCTGCATAGACAATGATTGCAATGTTGAATGGAGTGGTTGAAGCTGATATAATTGATGCTTTTAAGGAGAGGCTTAATGTATAGATAAGGGAGAAGGGAATAGAAAGATGTAAGGGCAAGGTGTGAAAAGGTAATGAAAGTGGAAGGAGACTAAATGGAATATTAACACCAGCAGAGACGGGTTGAGCTAATTGTCTGCATCTTTGCTGTAAATGCTATGTACATTTTGGAAAAATTAGCGCAGGAACTGGAAGGAAGAGGCCAGTCACTCAGCTGAACATTTAGGCTCCTCAAGATCCAGAATTCTTGCCTCATCCTCGTGACATCTTTTTATCTCAGCATCAGCCCAGATCTACTTGGATGGAGGGAAATACTAATAGAAGGGTTAAAGCATTGGACACTAATGAGCTCTAGCATCTGAAGTGAAGAGGGAAAGTGATGTTTTGCCATGGAGTGTGGGAAAGTGACTATGTTCAGTGAAGAACTTGATGTTTAATTTTGTCAAGTGAAAGCCTTGCTAGAATCAACAAGTTCTGTAAAATGAATTAAACTGTAGGAAGGCTTGTTGTACCAGGGAAGATAAGCAGACGGATCTTCGTTAAGGGGCAATAAATGTGCCACTTTCTCCCAGCTCTGGAGATTGATAACAGTGTTAGAGTTAACAACGTGGAGTTAAATCAATCAAAACATCAAGACTTAATTGGGACTATTCAATGTAAAATAACATTGAACAGTGTAAGACCCTCCCCCTGATCTAAAGGTTCTTGTCTTGTATATCAACAGCACACAACAACATGGGTGAAATTTCACCAAAACCACCAAGCAATGGTACATGCTGACAATAATATTGGTTGCTTAGCTTCTCTGCGAGCTGGAATCCATCTTGGTGATCAGCATGATGACAAATCCTCCACATGTGTCTTCTCATCAACTGACCAAGTTGCTCTAACCACTGTAGCAGAAATGTGGACTCTTACTTTATACCTTCCTTTGCTATGACCCTGTGCCTTATAAGGTAAAGCCTGCTTTTAGGCCATTAATTGGTTTTTAATAACATCATTGTACATCTCCATGCCTTCTCCAGACGTACCCTGGTTAGGCCCCTTTAAAAGGTCACACTTGAGGTACCATAGCCAGTTTAACTCCACGTTGTTAACTCTAACACTGTTATCAATCTCCAGAGCTGGGAGAAAGTGGCACATTTATTGCCCCTTAACCAAGCTCCGTCTGCTTATCTTCCCTGGTACAACAAGCCTTCCTACAGTTTAATTCATTTTACAGAACTTGTTGATTCTAGCAAGGCTTTCACTTGACAAAATTAAACATCATGCTTTGTGTTTTGAGCCCACAATGCAGTTCGGTACCGTTCTTTACATACCTTCAATCTGAGTCCTCCTTATACCTTGATGTTCCACGTTACCACCATGAGACAGACTCCACACAACAGGGTTACACCACGGCCAGGAGGTTTCAGTCAGTGTGCAAGGGTGGGCCTGACAAGCCGGTGCATCAAATGCTGCACGATGATGTCGGGCGTGTGCCCTGATGTCATCGCGCTGTCTCGCCACGTTTCATTCGGCTGACACAGGGCGGAGTCGGCTGTGCGCCTGCCGATACCTGATAGGCCGATTAAGGTCATTAATGAATGTATTAATGACATTGTTGACACTGCCCGTCCAACCTTGAGGTTGACAGGCAGGCGAAAAGCCTAAGCGGCCTGCACGTTCTTTAGGAAACCTCATCAAGCTTTTAATACTTAAATAAAAATCTCATATGAAAAATAAAAACATATCCCATATTATGTGACACAGTCACACGAGAGGACAGGGCTCATTACATTTTTAATGTCTGTAAAAATGTTTTTACAAGCCGCAGCTCCGTGCCTCAGGGAGATTGGAGCACTCTTTCACACGCAAGGCCCCGACTCTCCCTCCTGCCCCCCCGCCCACACAGGTAGCCCTCTACCACTCGTGGATTATGCCGGGTGGGCCTTAATTGGCCCGTCCGTGTAAAATGGCAGCACGGAGCCGATCGCGGACGGTGTCTGGCTTGGTGACCACCCCCCACTCGCTCCCGCCAAACCCAGCCGACGCTGGAAAAGTCCAGGCCCACAAGCGGCCTATGTTAATTAATCTAAAAGAAATAAACAGTTATATAGTTAAAAAGTGACTGTACATTAAGAAAGGTAAATAATACGTTGGCTTACAACAGTAGCAAATCTAAACTTGAATCCCATGCCAGTGGGCTGACAGAAGTACTAAAAGATGTTCCCGTCTCTTATGACAATGGGATAAATCCCTGCCTCCACATCACGATGCCTTCACCTGGTGCCATGGCTGAGAACTCAGTGCATGAGAAATATTTGCCAATAAAGTCCCTTCCCAATACACTCTTGTGTTCCAGTATGTTACATCATCATGTGGGGCCTGGGAAGTACCATTTTCAGATGTTGCTTTGTGGTGATACCACCTTGAAACCAAACCAATTCTGACAAAGACTTATAGCCAAAATATTAATCTATCTTTTCTCTTTGCAGATAGTTAATCAATCATGGGGACATGGTGGTAATGTCACTGGCCTAGTAATGCTCTGGGGGCATATGTTCAAATCCTACCATGGGAGCTGAAAGAATTTGAATTCAATTAATAAATCTGGAATATAAAGATAGTCTCAGTGATGGTAACCATGAAACTATCATTGATTTTCATGAAAACCCATCTGGCTCACTAATGTTCTTCAGGGAAGGAACTCTGCCCTCCTTGCCTGGTCTGGCCTATATGTGACTCCAGACCCACAGCAATGTGGTCGACTCTTAATTGCTCTCTGAAATGGCTTAAAAAGCCCAATCATTTCACGGGCAAGTAGAGATGGACAATAACTGCTGACCTAGCCAGTGTCGCCCAGACCCTGTGAATGAATATTAATCTTTTAAAAAAGTTCTTTGTATGTCCAGAATGTTCTTTTTTGTGCCCATATTGGTACGTTTGAATACAACAGTGCTGTAATTCTCTTTGAGCATAAAGAAGACATGAATATCAGGTAAACCATGACCGAAGCAATACCTTCCTCATACTGGCAGAATATGGCCAGCCAAAGAGAATATTAGATAAAAATCTATCACTTAGAACTAGTCTTATGTGCGGATTCAGGTGAATGTGAGGGTGGGGCAGCAGGAGGAGACAGAAAATCTCATTAAGTCATGGCAAAAATAAAGTATATAACTGAAGAGAACAGAGGCTATTGAAAGCTTGCTCTTTGATCTGGCATGCCAAACCCAAAGTATGTCCTTCAGTCTAGGCTACATGATGCCTGCTGTTCAGCATCCTGCCTCTTACAGCATTCTGGCATGTTTGCTCCTCAGGAGACATCCAGATCAATTGCTGCCAGGCACCATTTGTAGTGAAATTGCTGGTGTTAATCAGTTCTGATTTCCAGCACCACAGCATTTGCATGTTAGCTGAATAGTACTGAGAATATTTCCTGTCCATCACTTCTCCCTAAGCAACGAGTTGGGGAGAAAGAGAGAGCTGATTCCTGGCCCTGATTGACATGTAGATAGAAACCACTGCTAGTCCAAGAGGTGCCAAAAACTCTTTTGAGTACATACTCAATTCACTGAAAACTGTTACAATGCAATATAAATGTTCTTGGAGTAACTTATTCCTTTCACTGATGTTATGTGTATGAATCTTAAGGGAAAAGGTCTCTGTCATCAGAGAATTCTGCCTCGACAGAAAGAAACTTTAATATGGACATACTTACCTTGGAATTGTGGTGCTTCCAAGGTCTAGGGATGTATAAATTGTCAAGCAAAGTTAAAATTTCACATTAAATTAAAGAAATCATATTTCCATATCTTAGAAGTGGTACATTACCTACATGTATTTGATGCACCAAAACCCATTATTGTTCTTTTTAGGATTTTGCAATCTTATATAAATTGTGTCCCTTTATGAACAAAATGCAAAATCTGTCTTGTGTGTAGACGTAGTTTGAAAATAACAAAGATAGCTCTGGGTGTATGGACAATTTAAAAGGCATTGACATTACTGATTGTTTTTTAAAATGCACGGTCTTCAAGATACGTGCAAAGTAAATCTTTTCTCAATCATTTTCATATATTATGTATATATGTAAGTTCTGTCAAAATGCATCATTCGTGAACATCATAGGATTGTGACTTACATGAGCGAGCTCTCCTGGTTCCTCCTAATCCTCTAAAGAAAAAAATGTTTGGCAAATGCGGTAGCTCAGTTCAATTATTCACACTCTTGCTGCAGGGTTAGATAATTATGGATTCATTCAAGAAATTTAACAACCGAGATGCTCCCAGTTACAGCACCACTGAAACGGCAAGATGGAGAGATCCTTTAAATAAGCTCTTAAGGTCCTCCCTCCCATTCCGGTCAACACTGAAGCTTCTGAAGCACTCGGAAGAAGTTAAAAGAATTTTCCCTTTGTCTCGGTCAACATTCGTCCCTATGACAGGAGCATTATCTCAGAGGGTATTCACACTGCCATAAACCAGACCGGAGTCAAACGTTCACAAATGCAATGTGAGCACCTATGGTGTCTCTTCACTGCATGTCATCATCATCCTCCACAAACCTAACAGCTATAAGGGCCTCCTGAGTGCACCTGCCTCGTCTAACCAGTGCGAGGGCCTCATCACTGTCGAGGTCCTCCTCATTGGAGGAGACCTCCAGCTCCTCCATCTCCTCCTCAGCCAGCTCCTCTCCCTGTTGCAGCGCCAGGTTGTAAAAGGCGCAGCAGACGATGATGATGTGTGACACCCTCTGTGGACTGTATTGCTGGGCTCCACCAGACTGGTCCAGGCACCAGAACCTCATCTTCAGCATCCCGATGGTCTGCTCCACCAAGTTGTGAGTTGCAGCATGAGCCTCATTATAGCGTCGCTCTGCTGCAGTCTGAGGCTGCCATACGGTGTCATCAGCCATGTCCTTGTCCTTGAGGAGCTATCCCTGCAGCCTCTGTGGACCCTGGAAGATGTCAGGGATCTGCGACTGACTGAGAATGTAGGAGTCATGGACATTTCCTGGAAACTATCCACACACCTGCAAGATGTGTTTGTGGTGGTCGCACACCAGTTGAACATTCAGTGAATGAAAGCCCTTGCGGTTGACATAGTTGACCACTTGTTGCAATGGAGATCTCAGCGTCACGTGAATGCAGTCAATGGCACCCTGTACCTGTGGGAACCCGAGATCTGGGCAAATCCCAGCACTCTTGTATCCTGGCTCTCCTGGTCCTGGGCAAAATGCACAAAGCTGTGTGTCCTCACGAAGATGGCGTCAGTGACCTCGTGGATGTAGTTGTAGGTGGAGGCTTGTGATATCTCACAGAGATCACCTGTGGAGCCCTGAAAGGAGCCACTGGTGTAGAAATTGAGCGTCATGGTCACTTTCACAGCCACTGGCAGCGAATGACCTCTGTGTCCCTGTGGCACCAAATCCTGCGGCTGGTGGCAGGTGTGACTGACCAATTCCTTAGACATGCCTAGTCTTCGGCAACACTGGTTCTTGGTCATCAGGAATGAAAGGTGACATCTATAGACCCTGGGTCTAGCTAGATGCTGAACAGTGACGGCTCATTGTGGCTCCTCAGCGACATGTGTGGGAGTCCCAGCCGGCTCCTCTTCCTGAGGGTGCTGCACCTCATCCTGCCCAGCCAGGCACCTCCGTTGCTCTTTCCTCCTTCGTCTCTGCTGTCTGTAAGCCATGAGGCATACAGCTAGTTCACGGGCTCCTTGCACCTGATGTACTCCTTCTGCAGAATGAAAGAGAGAGATGCGTGGGTAAGCGTGGGTGTTCTAAGAACCTCTCTTGGTTAAGTCTGAAGGCCCCTTAATACATCCCAGAGAGTGCTGGAAAGAGTGATGGCCAGAGTTTAGTGAGGTGCATGGCTGCCCGAAACCCCATCCACCTTTACCATACTCCACCTGACCGATTGGTGGCAGCTTCACCCATTGGACTGCAGGCTGTGCTCTCAGTTCAGGCACAGGCATTCTCCTAACCCACACTGCAAGGCTGCACTGTTAGCTTGAACCATGGGGGAGACTGGTTCAATGATGACATTGCAAGGGGCTGTGAGCACCTCCACCAGTGACTGCTCCATGGCCGGCTTTAGCAAAGGCATTCTACAACTTGCCCAGTTGTCCAACTGTTCTGTAGTCCACTAAATTGCTCATTAGTTTGCAGCCTGTGCCCAAGGGGTGAAATGCTTTCGAGCACTTGCTGGCAATTTCATGCCTCTGCGTTGCTTGGGTGGACAGAAAAACTGTCTTAGCTGCAGAGGAATGGCCACTTTATACAAGGTTTCCCTAAAGCGTGGCCATTTCCTCCCCAGCATCCCCTCCCCCCAGCATGTGCTTTTGCATTACCATAAACCACAGGGCGGCCCTTGTTCCCCACCCCTCCCCAAAAAATTTGCCCCAGCCACAGTGTAGCCCTCCCCCCCCGCCAACAAGTCGCCTCAACTGCAGGGCAGTCCTTGCCCAGCTCCGCACTGTCAGCCAGTTGGGAGAATGCGGCACCTCAAACTTGAAGTCCAACAGACAACCCTTGCAAGGGCTGCACAGCGTTACTGTGCACTCAGCTCTGAGTCCCCCTCGAAGTGCCTTATAAATGCTATTGTGCTCGGATGACCCAGTGTGGGGGGATGTTTCAGGTGAGCTGGGCTTATAATGAGATGCAGATTTATTACAATGAGTTTCTGGATGTGCGGCCTGCCATTGATGGTTACAAACTGGTTTCATGACATTGTGAAACAGATTTTTTGGCCTTTTCTCCCTATTGCCTGCACACACCACTGAACATGCCCAACACCAGCAGGCAAGGCATATGCCACTCGTTGATTCATCACTGTGACATCAAGTTCTGTCGAAGGGTCATGAGGACTCGAAACGTCAACTCTTTTCTTCTCCGCCGATGCTGCCAGACCTACTGAGTTTTTCCAGGTAATTCTGTTTTTGTTTTTGGTTTCACAGTTACTAGCTGCTCTCCAGAATCTTACCCAAATTATGGTTATACATGTATTTTTTTATGTTTAGTTTTGGGATATTGGTGAAGCTGGTGCAGTAATATTTATTACTCACATGTAGTTACTCTGAGAAGATGGTAGTAGTCTTCTCCTTGAGTCATTGCAGTTATTCCTGACATGGACTTGATGGGAAGAATGGCCTCCTTTTGTGCTAAAAACCTATGTTTCTTGTGGTAATGTTGCTTCCACAATGTGAGGAATATTATGATTTTGACACAGCAACAGTGAATGAACTTTAGTGCATATGGACAAAGATGTTGATTGAATATCAGTTGTGATTAATGATATACAGGTGGAGGGCATTCATTGGCATTTCATTTGAGTACATAAATAAAGACAATTCCTGAAGCTGAGGTGTGGTTGAGTTTGGAGACATATGGGGTGGAATTTTACAGCCCAGCCATGGCAAGGGCGGGACCATAAAAGCTGTTCAAAAATCTATTCACTTCATGGGGACCATAAAATCCCGCTGGCATAAAATTCTGCCCATGGTTGTAATGCTTCACTTTGTAATTAAATTTAAAACTGAGTAAAGATTAGCGCTAGTATCATTTGGCACCAACTGGCTTTCAATAGTGGGCAAAAGATGGACAAGCAAAGAACCTTTGGTCCATCCAAGCCAATCCTGGGCAGTTGTGATACCTGCTGGCATTGAACATCAGAAGGAGATGGTTTTTGTTGTTGAACAATGCCATTATCCAGCACTTGTGTGGCCTGCAGTGCGTCAAGGCCAGTTTTGAGCTGGTGACTCTATCCTTAGCTTGTCCCACTTACTATGATGTAATGGCACACAACACAGTGGAGGATATCCTCACTACCGAGATGGTTTTGCCTTCACAAGGCCTGTGCATGGTCACGCCTACCGATGCTATCATGGATAGATATGGCTGAGACTGGTAGGCTGGTGAAAATGAGGTCTGATCAGCTACTCCCTTGTGCTAGTCCCTCTCCTTCGTGCATCTAAAGTAAGACCAGTGTGGCAATTATGTCATTCGCCACTCATGCAATTCAATTGTTCAATTGATCCATGCTTGGTGTGCAGAATAAAGTTCTCAATCAGAGTAGATTTTCGGCTCTTTCTTCCTTTGTTGGTCCCTTCAAGTGTTGTGAAACATTAGGAGTACTGATTTGGAAGCTGAGAGGAAAAGTGTTAGGTGGTGGTCAGCCAGTTGTTTCCTTGACCTGATTGGGCCTAAAGCCATGAGACTTCATAGAAGACATAGTCAATGTTGAGGACACCCCAAGACCACTTCTAACTATCTGTGCCTTCACTTCTGGTGCCTCTATTTTGTTGGTTGGACGGGAAACACTCATGGATGGTAATGTAGGAATCTAGAACGTTGGCTAATGGAGATCAATCTATTATTTGATTAGCCTGTGGGACAGGTTTTCCAGATTGGGCACCCGTTCTCATATTTTACTATGGCCTGAATATTGTCCTGATGTGCTGCCTGGGTCATTGTTCAATTTTTCCTTATAACTGAACTTCGTTGTGACTGACTGATTTACTAGTCACTTCAGCAAGCATGAGGAGTCAACTGCATAGTGTGTTCTGGAGTCACGTGAAGACTTGCTTTGTTGGCTGAAAGACATTCAAAAATCAGTTGGGTTTATATAACAGTCCAACAGGTTTCATTGTTACTTTCCCTGTTCCAAGCATATATTTGATCAAATTTATTGAACTGAATTGCACATCTTGCCATGGTGGGAGTTCAAGCTTTTGTGTGGGCTATTTGGCTGGGAGGGTAAGCTCAGTACTTGTCCAGTCTGGTCTTCACAGACATGTTTTTCTAGCATTAGTTGCCTCCCCAGCTGAGATCAACTAACTGAGATTGGCTAATTCAACACAGACCTGAGATCTTTGTGGTCTGTATAGCTCAGCCATTTGTTTGATAAACTTTTACCAATGATTCCATTCTATATTTAACAGCATCCTTCAGATCACAGATCCTCAATGCTCCCAACCTCCACTCCTCTCGGAGTATGGACAATTACTATCAGCATTCATCTGATTTCCTTTGTGATTATTGCTCTTTTGTGTAGCTGCCTCATTCCTAAATATTAATTCTTTAAAGAGCCATCAGCATGACTGCTATTTACAATCAGCCTTGCTCACATGTTACAACTGACACACACATGCAAATTGCATTTTCTTCAGGTGCAGTTAGTTCTTGACGATCTTTCATTGTTCTGACACCAGACTGCCCTTCACATTAAATCTACATTTAAATCACAACCTGAAATTTAAAATCACCGAGCTTCTGTCATTTTGTGCTAAATGTGTGCAAATTGTATTTTATTGTAGCGCTTCAGTTTGGAAAATCAACTTTATTCTGCACTGGTTTTCCATTAGCCAATTCAGTTCTTAACTTTTCTCGCACTTTGTGACTAATCCTGAAAACAATTCAATTCCACAGAGTGGGCAACACTATTTTTACTTTTATTGGCCAGTCTGAAGAAAGCTGCACACGGCACCCCTATTCCAATGGTGCCTATTGGAACCAATTAAATTCCTGACGCTGGGATTAAAGTGTTATTTTCTAGGGCTGTGACTCCCAGAAGAAGCATGAAGTGGATCTCCAAGTGCAATTTGACAAAGACCCATCACTGAAGCTATCGATATTAGCTGCTGAAGTAAGAATGGCAATTAGCCATTGACCAGGCCTCCTGATGTAGAACATGATTTACTTATCATTACAAAGTGCTTGTACAGTAGCAGAGGTCAAAATGCTAAGAGACAGAAAGTGGATTGTGTCACCCCAATAGTGTTAGTTGGTATGATAGAATCTGAAATGGAGGGTTTCCACATACTTACTTGCTACAGTGATGCATGTCACATTAATTACTGTAGAATGGCAGTAAACTGAAAAGAACAGAAGTATTCATTAATCAACTAGGAATGCTCAGTTTATAGATTGCAGTCAAGGAATGACAACAACATTACAGAATATCATTGATCCTTTAGGATATATGTGAAAACTAAGATCTAATTAAATTAACTCCATGTGAACTGTGAACACTAATTTTTTTTGAAAAATTGTACCTGTGCTTCATTGAAGGATATGGTGTAATCAGCATCAATAATACAATAGGCCCTTGAAATGTGCAGACCAGTGGTCCCAGCAGTTACAATGGAATTAGACTGACTCACTGCTAACTCCTGGATTTGGGTCAGGGAGAGGTGAGTCAACCTGAATATTTTTTTGCATCTCGGAGGTGCATCTCGGGCAGTAGCCTGCTAGAAATTGTAGTCTTAGTGGTCAGGGAGGTACCAAGTTCCCCTCAAATACGACACAGAAATTTTTCCAAACAGCCTCCTTTGTACTCAGTAGGAAGCCAGTGATGGTATGTGGAATACGCCCTACTTGTTACTATGCAATAACTACCATTGGCTTTTAGTACTCACAAACTATCCGGTACATTTCATACATAAATGTTCTATCACAATAGCCTGTGAGATGAATTTGTGAAACTGCACATGTTGGTTGTTGCAACAAGTAGTAATAGGGAACCTGATGAGACATATTTTCAGTGTTAGAAGGAAGAGCTTTGAGGAAGGTTTTGATAACATTGAAAAGGGTCATCATAGGGGAGACAATATATAGTGGTATATAATATACTTGGCGGGATAAACTAAACCCGGAACAGTGCTTTCAGATATGTCTTAACAGGGGCAAATTGATGTGTAGCGATTTATTTCTTTACACAGCTAGAATGTTTGAAGCCAGGACTCATTTAGGAAACAGGGAGATGCAGTAATGGGAAGAATGGAACATCGGGTTGTTGTTCTGGGAGGGTGAGTTTCAGTGGTCAGAAATGGCCTTCTTCATTACCCATCCTAACTGAAATTTGTTCATAATTCACATAAGGACCATGATTTGTCAAGAAACCTAACACTGTACCTTGAAACAGAAACATAAAAGTAAAGTGGACCTGAAACACAGAGGCCTGAATTTTACGCTCCCCCACCAGCGGTTTTGTAGGCGGAGGGTGAACCTGCTCCGACCTTTTTGCAATTTTACGCTGGTGTGGGTGAAGCCTCGGACAGGCCACCCGCCCTTGGTCCAGTTGAGGCCCTTAAGCAGCCAATTATTGATCATTTAAGAGCCATTTCCACCCAGCCTCAATTTTCAGGCTGGCAGGAGGAATTCCCAGATATGGGGGAAGCCTGAAAATAGTCGGGTTCAGGTTTCAGGTGGAAAGGAGGTGGCACCTCCATCAGAAGCCCCCCGATTAACATCGGGCCACACGCCCCTCCCTTTAAGGTCTGGTAACTGCTGAACCACCCTCCCCGACCCGGCCTCTTCTCTGACACCCTAATCCCCCACTGTCCACCCCCCAGGTCCTCCCCACCCTGAGACCCCCAAAACTTACCTGGTTCTGGACTCCTGGGACTTGAGCTCTGGAAACTGACTGCAATCCCAGTCCTGTCCACTGCAGCCTCTGGCGCTGCAGGGACTAGAGAGCTGCCGGCCAATCTGATTGGCCTGTGGGGTCTCTAAGGCAGAACTTCCTGCTGAGTGAGGGGCATTTGGAGCGTGAAATGACTGTGGGGCAGACAGTGTCAGCAGGGATGTGTTCCCTGCCGACTCTTCAGATGGCGGAAAGGGAGACGCTGCCATCCTAAAAGTCTTGGCCAAAGTGTACTGACTTGGAATAAATTGAATCTTACGGAATATCCATTCTTTCACATAGAATATAAAAAAAGCAGAAACAGATGATTTGACCCAACTAATCTGTGCTGGTGTTTTCACTGCATATAGGTCTCCTCCCATTCCACCTACCTCATCTCAGCCTTCCAGTGTATCTCTCTCCCTTTTCTTTCATGTACTAATTCTCTTCTTTGACATTTATGGATCATATCATTCCTTCGGTGTTAGTAAGTATGCTATTAAAAGCATATATAGTTGATTGCTTCAACTTCAAAAAAACAGTGCAAAATAGCCCAATTATTGCTAACCAGCTGTAGTGAGTGAACTGATTATGCACTCACATCCATGTGATATAGAATCATGAACTATAGTCAAGTGGTGTGTAACAGTTCACTCAGGGAATCCAAGTGGTTGTGGCAACATGCACTTTTGCACCTTTACATGCATGTTGTAGCCTGGAGCTAGGGATAGTGATGGTAAGAGACTCCAATTTTCTTTCCATCATATGGCTGATCAGGAATCTCTCCTGCTCTTACCACCTGTCATTGACATGTATTGGTGGATTTGCAGGTTAACACTTAACCTGTTTGGGTGTGTTATGAGTGCATCTTCCTTGGCCATCAAGTCCTGGGATGGGATTCAAATTCCCCTCGATTTGGGGAAGGTTCCATCCGATTGGAAAATAGTGAATGTAACTCCTTTATGCAAAAAGGGAGGGAGACAGAAAACAAGAAACTACAGGCTAGTCAGCTTAACATATGTCATAGGCAAAATGTTAGAAACTATTATTAAAGATATTATAGCAAGGCACTTGGATAAGTTCAAGGTAAACAGGCAGAGTCAACATGGCTTTGTAAAAGGGAAGTCATGTTTCACCAATTTATTGGAGTTCTTTGAGGAAGTAACATTTGCTGTAGATAAGGGGGAATCGGTGGGCGGAGCTTCATAGATTCTTAATAAGCAAGGAGGTTAAAGGTTAACTGGGGTGTGTGGGAATGTGGAGCTGAGGTTATAATCAGACCAGCCATGATCCTATTGAATGGAGGAGCAGGCTCGAGGAGTCAACTTGTCTCCTCCTCCTAATTTGTATGTTCATATGTATATTATTTGCCACTTGTCAGCCTAAGCCTGAATGTTGTCCATGTCTTGCTGCATGCAGGCACGGACTGCTGCAGTGTCTGAGGAGTTGTGAATGGTACAGAACATTGTGCAATCAACGGTGCACATCCCCACTTCTGACCTTATGGTGGAGAGAAGGTCATTGATGAAGCAGCTGAAGATGGTTGGGCCGAGGACACTACCCTGAGGAACTCTTGTAATAATATCTTGGGACTGAGATGATTGGCATCCAACAACATAAACCTTCTCCCTTTGTGCTATGTGTGTGTGAGAGAATTTCCCCCACTGATTCCCATTGAAATTAATCATAGTACGAGCCCAATCTGCAGCCTGCCCCAAGATTTCGATTGCTGTGGATTGTCCTCTAATGGTCCTTGACTGCGGCACTCTGGTTATCCTGCTCGGCAGATGGCCAGCCTGTCAATTTAGCCATTTGCTGGGGGAGTCAAGGGCGGAAATGGAAGAAACAAATTAGACTGAGGTCCTGTTGTTAAATTTGGCAGGTCCTCACCTTGCTGTGTTAACCCAATAACACCACATTCTCCCACAACTTCCCCGCTTACGCACGCTTCCAACTTCCCTGTAAATAATGGGACTAATATCTCAGGACTAAAGTGGTGAAACTGTGGAGCAGGCAGTAACCTATTTATAACCCACTTTCTGGGGCTTCTCATGCAATACTAGCAAATGATATGCTGTGGTTTGTTCTGCATATTACTCCCTTCCGATCTGACATGTGATACATACAGTTGCACTGGAGTTAACTGACAGCCTTTCAGTGAACATAAAGCATGCATTAAAATATCGCTTTCAGAATGTTCCGCTTCACTGTAACATGTAAAAAAAAACCCCCTTCACTTAGGACACAGCTTCCTTTAAGCTTTCTTTAATCAATCAACATGTATACATCAAAATTATACAATTCTTCCCCACAAGGAATTGCCATTGATTTTGTGAGGGAAGAAATGAAAGCGAGCAATGTTCCTACTTGTAGGTCGGAAATATCCACCAGCCGGTGCAAATTGGTTAAAATTTGGTATAGAAAACAGTGATTAACACACTTTTTGATTAACGGAAACAGGATGTGGTGTATCTGAAAAATTGCGGTGTAGAGTTTGGCTGTTTGCACTGCCTGTTGTCACTGCGATTTTATAATGGAAGCCGCATTATTAATGCTGCCAGTTACTCTAACACTTCTACCACTCTCACCATTCTGGCTTGTGTCAGTCATGTGATCTACTGCTTGAGTGGATTTGCTGTACAGGTGGGTGAACCTGCCGTCAAGTTTAGGTTGCTTTGGGACTGTAGTTCACATTAAAAACAGCAGTTTAGAACCTGGACTGCTCATAGGAGATATATTAGTAATAATTAAATATAGTTGTCTCGGTGCTACAAGACTTCTCCATAAATTACCGAAGATTCAGAACAGCCACAACACTACAACATGGTTACAATCACATCGATCAAAACAAAAAACTGCGGATGCTGGAAATCCAAAACAAAAACAAAAATACCTGGAAAAACTCAGCAGGTCTGATTTTTTTCACCAGAAATGGAGACAGAGAGGTCAAGGAAGGGAAGGGAAGTGTCAGAGCTGGACCATGTGAAAATGATGGAGGGGTGGAGTGCAGGGCAGATGCTGTCAGGCCTGCTGAGTTTTTCCAGGTATTTTTGTTTTTGTTAAGGTTACAACCAATCTGTTCCAGAAAACCACTTGGGAATTGGACATAAGCCACATCAGTGCATCAAGTCTATACCTCCACTATCTCCCAATAAACTACTATGACAGTCACACAGTTTCCAGTCGGCTTTACCTCTGGTTTTACTGCCTAAAGTCAAATAAGTGATTGTTTAAATTGCTGCCACACTCTTACTAATAAAACTTGCCTTATTGCTAGTTATTTCTGCCAGTGATTGCAGTTCTTTGTGATTGTGGAATGGTAGGTATTTTAAATCAGATAGATCTAGTGGGGAATGTGATGGTACAGAATGTCTGGTGTGGCATTATTTAAACGTGCATTTCAAATCTACACGAGAAAGATGATTTGATCATGAACTCTTATGGGGAGGATTTGAACCAACATCAGTTTTCTGTTAGATTCCTAGCTGCAACAGATTGAGACCACAATTTTAACCACATGGCCTGATACCACCATCTGACTTCCCACCTGGACTAGAGGAAATGAACTCAGAAGTGAGATTTATAAGAAAGACACAGTCCAAATTCCAGAATAGAAAATATGTACGCACATGTTTTTTTTTTCAAACACTCATGATTTGAAGAGTAAAGTCAGTTTTCTCATCTGCCCCTATACAACACAGCAACTTACAAATGGCAAACAACAAAATGACTGGAAACATTAGATTTAAAGGTAAACAGCAGTCAAATGGAATGGTTTTCATTTTTCTGTGTGAGTGTTTAACACAAATATTGAAAATCTCTTGGGAACTATATTCTAACTTTTCTGAAGATAGTGTCAGCTATCCAAACGAAACAGTGAACTCATTGCAGAAACATTCAGCGAGCTACAGCAATGAAAATAATTTACTTCTAAGTCAACCTAACACTGGAAAAAAGCTGCATTCTTATAACATAGGCTAGTGGCACACAGTGTGCCAGCCCACAGCTGACAAGAAAGCTCTTGACCTCATAGACCCTCTACCATTCCCTCAAGGGATTTCAAACCCAGTCAGAAAACCTAAAGTCTGTTTTTCTGCACTTTCTGGTTTCCTCTATGCTGGTAAAAGCAGATATATATTTACTGTCATGCAGACTTCTCTGTGGTTAGATTGAATCAGCCAGTACAATATGCAAAAAGTGTGCTGCTTTAAATCAGATCCCACACAGAGTATTCATGAGGAATGGCAATATTCTCTGTGGTTTAATAAAGTGACCAATTTTGATTTACCTGACAAATCTATACACAAAACTTTAGCTGGCATTGGGTTTCCCGTGGATGTGGGGAAGGGGCATGAAAATGACCAGCCTTCTCAATGCTCTCAGTGTGAGACTGGATCTTGTTCACCTCTCACTGGCAGGCTGATCGCATTGGGAACATGGTTTCTCAAGGGCTTTCAGATGCCTATTTAAAACATGAATGCGAGTTATAGTGCTGCAAAGTGGTAATTCTGAGAAATGATCAGGAGCAAGTTCCCAATTCCTGACTCCTTCCTGGAGGTTCTGGTGGAAGATGTGAGGGCAAGAAGGGATGTTCTCTTTTCAAAACATGGTGATGAAATTCTGAAAACCAATGCTCAACAGGAGAGAGATAGCTAACTTGTCAGTTCAAGGAGCATCACTTTCAGAATTCAATACAAGAACTGGCCTGCCCAGGGTAGTAATGTTGAGTACAGGCTTTAATTTTTCCATCTCTCTCCCGGACACCTAACAATAGTTTCTCTGGATGCAAAGTACTGAGTGGCCTTCCCTACCTTCACTCAAGCATCCTTTTCAGATGAGGCATTCCTCTTGCTGCACCTTCTCTATGTGCAAATCTCTTTGAGTAACAAGATTAGCAAAGTGCAGGACACTGCCAAACTGCATGAAACTCTCAGTGAATCGTTCAGAGTTGAGCCTCTGACTGATCCAGGCACCTAAGCCATTGTTTGAGGAGGGCAATTGTGTGTTTGATGATCATCCAGTTGTTCCTCAGTTGTGCAGGATAGGGGCCACAGAGGGTTGGCATCAGTCATGAATGGAAGGGATAACTCTTACCCCTGAGCAGCCTTATTTTGATGTTCTTTGAGAGGTGGAATGGTGGGGGAATGGCTGCATGGAGCAGGAAGAAGGTATTGGGACAGCTACCTATAAATCCGGCTTGGATCTATGGCAGTGATCACTGATCAGCTGCACAGTCATGGAATTCAATCCTTCCTTATTAACAAGTGGTTGGTTTTGTGGTGCTTTGATGGCCACATGTATCAGTCCATGGGCAGAATTTTCTGCGCCTGTTGGTGTTGGGCATGTTCAGTGGCTTGAGCAGACAGTATGGCAGGAAGACCAAAAATCGGTTTCATGATGTTGTGAAACCAGTTTACAGTCATCTGCTCTGCCCGCCAATGGCGTGCTGTGTTCCCCGCCATTGGACATTGGGAACTTCGTTAGAATGCATCTGCGTATCATTATAATCCCAGCTCGCCGGAATCATCCCCCCCACACACTGCATTGTCCGAGCACATCGGTGTGATTGCACGCTGACATGTTTCACAACTGCACATAAGCGATGTGCACCTGCTGAGCTGCACTTCACTCGGGACTTTGAAGTTAGTTTGTCAACCTGGCTTCAGGCAGCACTCACAGTCACCAGCGCCAGGCTTCACAGGCAGCACCACATCACTGTTAGAGGGCTCATGGGCAGGTCTGTACCTACCAGACCAGCCGCGGGGCTTTTCAATGGCTGCAGGGCTAGGACTTGCCTGGGGGAGAAGTGAACTCAAGCAAAGGAAGAGGCTGCAGGATGAGGGCTGTACTGGGGAAGGGGGGTATCCCAGGGTGTGTGTGGGGACACATGTTGACCTGTTTGAGTGGCCTCAAGATGGTGAGGGCTGAGGAGAGTCTCCAGAGGGAGATGAGGCCAGATGGTGATGTGAGGGTGTGTGTGAGAGAGTGAGTGGTGATGCCCCTTGAGCTGGCAGTGAGTGAGATGCCAGTGAATGTGTGATGATCTTGTGAGTGTGTGAGTTTAGAGTGATGAGATGGTTGCCATACCCTGGCTGCACAGTGAGATCATTCATCCTCTATCTGCATTGGATGGTCAACCACTTCTGTGCAGCGTTGGCACTGACCACCACTGCCATCGCTTACCGAGCTGGAGTGGCGATGTAGCTGCCCCTCCTGCAGCCAGAGCGGGGGTAGATGACATCATGGCCGGGCCTTCATGGAGCCCAAAAGGTGCTCGAGAGACGTATCACTTAACTGGGGTGGCGGGGGCTGGGTTTTCTTGCCTTTCGGGGCCATGTCTTATTTGCAGCAGGTCCTGGGCTGGAAGCGCTGAGAGGTGTGTGCGCAGCTGTGCTTTAAATATGGCGCCCGGCGTGAGAAAGAGTGAGGTGATGGCATGGCGGACAAATGAGAGCCTGCTCGCCACCGAAGCGGCGTGTTTCCCAGGAATGCATGATTAAGGAGGCGGGATTGGGATGACATGGCATTGTGGCTGATGGGTAAAGTATCCTTCCTCCTGCCTGCTATCACACTTGGTGCAAATGACTTCCTGCATATGAGTCAAGACAGTGATGCTGCAAATCCCACAGCTCGGAACATGGGACCTGGCAGGAGTAGGCCATTCACCCCTTCAGACCTGCTCCACTATTTGGTTAGATCATGGCTGAACTGGTTGTGGTCTCAACTCCACCTCCTGTCTGTCCCCTATAACCCTTGATTCCCTTCTTCATCAAAAATCTATCTAACTCACCCTTGAATAAATCAAATGACCCAGCCTTCACTGCTTTCTGTGGGGGTGGTGGGGGGTGTTGGTGGGGGAAGGGGAGGGGGAGAATTACACAGACTAACGGCCCACTGAGAGAAAGAAATTCTCCTCATCTCCACCGGGGAGACCTTATTTTTAAACTGTGTCCCCAAGTCATTGTTTCCTCCACAAGGGAAACATGCTCCTGGTTTGCACCCTATCAATTCCCCTCAGGATCTCATGTTTCAATAATTTTACCTCACATTCTTCTAAACTCCAGCCTGTTCAACCTTTCTTCATAAGATAAGCCCTTCACCCCAGGAATGACTCGAGTGAGCCTTTCCCTGATCTACTTCAAATGCAATTATGTTCTTTTTGAAATAAGGAGACCAAAACTGTACATAGTATTCCTGATGTGCTCTCACTAACGCCCTGCACAGCTGCAGTAAAACATCCCTATTTTTAAATTCCACCCCCCCTTGCACAATCCATGCCAACATTTTATTTGCCTTCCTAATCACTTGCTGTACCTGCACACTAACTTCATGTGCCAGGACACCCAGAACCCTCTGTTCCACCAAATTCTACCATCTCTCTCCATTTAAACAGTATAATATTTCTCCATTCCCATCAAATCATATTTGCCCACAGTATACTCCATGTGCCAAATTTTTGCCCACTCAATTAACCTGCCTGTACCCCTTGTAGGCTCTTTACCTCCTCTTGCCAATTTGCTTTCCTAACTAGCTTGGTGTCAAATTTAATTCCCATGCATCCAGGCCCTTCATCCAAGTCAATGATGTAGATTGTAAATAGTTGAGGCCCAGCACGGATCCCTGTGGCTCTCCGCTGGTTACAGCTCGCTAACCTGAAAAAGACCTGGGGCAATGAGCACCATGCTACAAGGCTGTAACAGAAACAGAATTACCTGGAAAAACTCAGCAGGTCTGGCAGCATCGGCGGAGAAGAAAAGAGTTGACGTTTCGAGTCCTCATGACCCTTCAACAGAACTAGGTGAATCCAAGGAAGTGGTGAAATATGATTTCCAGCATCTGCAATTTTTTCGTTTTTATATTTATGCTACAAGGCTGTGCCTGGCATCCATGTCCCAGTGCCAGTCGAGGGAGAGGGAGGGCCTGTCTGTGCTGTGTCAGTCGTGCACAGCTTGGTGTGCAGGGTGTGGTCAGTTCCTCACATATTTCGGTGCTGTGGGATTGATGGCTTGGTACTGGGCTGCAGATGGCAGAGTCACAGTCAGGGGAGGCATCTTCAGCCTGTGAATGGGCAACTGGTAACTAAGAGGGAGGTACTCGGTGTCATGGTGGGGGGGGGCTTTTGGTAGCTCACTGTGCATAGGGCCTCAAGATGGGAGGGGTCAGATCAACATGGGGCATTGGGACATCAACAGAAAATAGTTCAGCGGAGAGGACAGGAATATCTACAAAAATAACAGTGGGCTTCAGGGTTGAAAGGGGAGACAGGAGCGTGATCGGAAGGAGGGAAACTTGCACATGATGCTGTTCCGGGATGATAGAAGGGATTTGGAAAGTCACATTGGAGGGGGGGTTGTGCAGGGGGTTGGGTGTTGGGAGCTGGTCTCACAATAGAAGTGGAGCAGCACCATTGGTGGTCATCACCGATGTCCTGGTGTCCTCTGGAGGGCCGAGGCTGGGAGGGCTCTGGCCTGTTTTGGGTCTCCTGATGTGCAGCAGATGCACCCCCCTCAGCCTGAGCAGCTGGAGCTGCTGGGGTCACAGGCAGAGTGGGTTTGAAGCGGCTGGACAGCCCAGGACAGTCCTGAGTGGATCACCTCGGAGTGTCCGGTGATGGTCCTCTTCACTGTGGGTGTCTGCAGGCCCCTCCCTGACTCCTGGAGGGAGACCAAGGTGCCCTGTCCCTCTCTCACCTAGTCAGAGATGGATCCCATTCATGGCTATTGCGATGGTATGCAGGTCCTCATGATTATCTGGCAGAAATTGAGCACCCTGCTGGACCAAGGTCTCCATGGTGGTCTCCATGTCAGACAGAACGGGGATGGACTCTTCCATCCTCCATTCTAATCTGCTAATGGCCTCTGACAATGCTGCCTCCTGTACCCCTACCTGCCTCTCTGTCTTTGGAGTTCCAACATCTCTGGGAGGGCCGATTCCACAGGCTTGTCTTTGGACTTGGACTCAGCAGAAGCCTGGCCTCCAGCAGTCCTTCGAGTGTCAGTGACCTTGGCTGTCACTGCCTCTGCCTGCTGTGGACCCGAATCTGTGCTGTGCCCACCAGAGAGTGATACTGAGCCTGCTTTAAAATTAGGTTCCACTGAGGTGTGCGTCTCTGTGCTGGTGGAGGGTGCAGGTGAATGCAGTGACAACTCTACATCCAGTGGGTGGTCCTCAGGATCCTCATCTGAGGTGGCCTGGGGGCTGGGGGCTGGGGGCTGCGGCGGGGGGCGGGGGCTGGTGGCTGGCTGGTTGTATGTTTCCTCCTTTTCTTGTTAGTTGCTGTAATAGAGAGAAGAGATCATTAGTGATTGGCTAGATAGTTACCAAATTAAAAAGCACTCAGTGGGCGAAGACTAGTGGATGGACCTCACTGGCTTGTTCGGAGATGCCAATCTAGTCTTGGACACAAGAATGGTCCCGGTTCTCACCGGCCAGCTCTGCTGTCTGCTCCAAAAGGGGGGTGAGTGGCCTGAGCTCGGGCATTGCCTCTCCCGTCTGGATCTCTCCCTGTTATTGTGGGTGATCTTTTCCTGCATAAGGACAGATGGACAGACTGTGAGCAGGACACAGGCCAACACAGGTGATAAGCTTGCCTGCCTTGTGTGTGTGTTGAGTGGACGTGTGTAAGGGCTGGTGATGTGACCTGTGCAGGATGTGACGAGAGATGAAGATGGAAAAGTGTGTGTGAGAGAATCAGTGATGGTGTCCCTTGTGTTGGTTGTGTGTGAGATCCCTGTGGACGGTAACCCTGCAAACGCCTGATGGCTTTATGAGAGTCTGAGTTGAGATTGAGAAGAAGGTTGCCTTCCCTGGCAGAGCAGATGAGATCATTCATCCCTTTCCTGCACTGGATAGCAGTCCTCACCCTGAGGGGCGTAGGTGCTGACTGCACTGGCAACCTCCTCCCAAGCTTTGGTAGTGAGGTTGTTGGACTTCTGGCTCCCATCAGGAGGGTAAAGTATCTCCTGCCGGTCCTGGACTTCCTGGAGGAGTGCCACCAGTACCTTGTCGCTGAACCTGGGAGCACTGCATTAATTTATCTCTTCCGGGGCCATTACTCACCACAAGAAGCCCTGGACTGCAGAGAGTGAATGTCTGCCTGGGCGCCAGTAAAATATGGCCCCGAAAACAAGAGCCAATGAGATTGCGGCAGGGTGGACGAGTCCAATCCTGCCCCACCAGGAGAAACGACCTGCTCCTTGTTCATGCAGACACAGGGTGGAATCGTCCCAGATTTCCACCGAGTGCAGAGGCAGGTTGGGACAACAGCGTTTAACCTGCCGGCTGCAATGGCAGCTTCCCACACCATATTGTCCCAAACCCGCCTCATTAATTATGCATTCCTGGGAAACACGCTGTTTTCATGTCAGGTGGGCTCTCATTCGCCTGGGCACCATCACGTCACCACTTCATCACGCTGGGCGCCATATTTAAAGTCTAGCCGCGTGCGCGCCTCGACTCTTCCAGCCCAGGACTGCCACATGGAAGACACAGCTGTGAGAGGCAAAAAGACTGCAGCCCCCGGGTTTAATGACGTGTCCATCGAGAGCCTTTTGGACGCAGTGGAGGCTCGCTCTGATGTCCTCTATCCACCGCTCTGGCCACAGGTCGGGCAGTAACATCACCAATCCGGCTTGGGAGGTGGGGACACTGGTGGTCAGTGCCAACAGCCTGCAAAGGAGGACAGACACCCAGGGCCGCAAGAGGATGAATGATCTCCTCCGTTCTACCAGGGTAAGTCACTCCTCTCATCACTCTCAACTCACACACTCACAAACCCGTCACACACTCACAGGGCCCTCACTCACCGCCAGTGCGAGGGGCATCACCATTCACTCTCTCACACTCACTGTCATTGTCCTCATCCTGTCCACGGGACCACTCACCACCCACACATGCCAGGCACATTTATCACCTGGCCTGGCAGGCATCCTGCTTACACTCTCTCTATCTGTATCCATGCAGGACAAGCTGGCACACAACAAGAGGGAGAGGTCGCAGATTGGCGGAGGAATGCCTGAAATCAAGGTCCTCATGGACTTTAAAAACAGCCATGTGCTGATGATGAGGTCAGTGCTGCTCAACCAAGTGAGGGTCCAGCAGTGCAACATCCATCAGATAACCATGCTGTGAGTGATGTGTCCTGTTTCACAGGCCACTGCCATGCACTGATTATCTCCCCTTGCTTTCACAGGCACATCTGGGAAACAGCCAATGGCTTCACTGGCTGGGCCAGCATTAGTTGCCCATCCCTAACTACCCTTGAGAAGGTGGTGGTGAACCGCTGCAGTCCATGTGGTGACCCAGTGACAGTCAAGGAACGACGATATATTTCCAAATCAGGATGGTGAGTGACTTGAAGGGGTGTGGGGCAGCTCGATCTCACTCCAGCTTCCCCTTCTCCTCAAGGAGTCAGCCAGGGGCCCTCGGGCACCCATGGGGAGGAGGATCAGCAGGTCCACACCCCGGGGCCATCCACCCAGATGACTCTGAGTGTCCTGTTCATCCGAATCCCCTCTTCCTGTGTCCGCACTTGCTCCAGCTCCACAGCTTGAGGACGGTGCCACTGCCTCAAAGTAGGACCCCGAAAGCAGGCCAGGGCCCTCCAGGTATTGTAATCACTTGTACTTAATGTTCACTATTGTCAATAAACTCCCAAGAATGTCTCCCTGCCTATGGCTCCTTGTTCTGATGAGCAGTGTTTGTGTCACTCAGATGTGAAACCTTTCTGCACAAGATAAAGGCAGGTGTCTCAGTCCAGGGTCTCTTCCCTCTGCTCTATGCAAACTTCAGACCTCAGTGATGGTCTGGCCTCACACTCAGTGGACACATGACTGATGCCTGCACCTCGATGGTGCTGGTCATTGCTGCCGGAATGTCATGGGCAGGGGTCACAGAGTTCCCTCATTCCCTCTGTGTGCTCTCAGCACCTTTAAGGTGGAGCTGGCCCCATCTCTTCAGCACCTGTGACCAGTGACACTGTGCTCCTGAAGGGCTCAGGTGCTGAAGGTGGACAAGGGATCAGGTGCATTTAAAGTTTCATGGCTGCATCTTCATGATATGACCCTGATCACAGAGCACTTGCGAGCTGCCCTCGGCCAGACAGGAGTCAGATCTATGGAGTGTCCTCACTGCATGTCATCATCATCCTCTTGCAATCGAGTGACTATTAAGGCCTCCACTGCATCTCCATGACAGGAGCATTGTCAGAGAAGGTATGTGCGCTGCCATCAGCCAGACTGTGGTCAAACATTTATAGATGCAATGTGAAGATCCACGGTGTCTCCTCACTGCATGACATCAAATTCCTCCACAAACCTGGCAGCTATGAGGGCCTCCTGTGCACACCTGTCTCGTCTGACCAACACAAGGGCCTCATCATTGTCATCACTGCCCTTGAGGACCTCCTCACTCTCATCCCCAACGACATCCTCGTCATCGGAGGAGACCTCCAGCTCCTCCATCTCCTCCTCAGCCCAGCTCCTCTCCCTGTTGCAGCACCAGGTTGTAAAGAGCACAGTAGACGATGATGATGTGTGACACCCTCTGCGGACTGTATTGCTGGGCTCCACCAGACCGGTCCAGGCACCAGAACCTCATCTTCAGCATCCTGATGGTCTGCTCCACCAAGTTGTGAGCTGCTGCATGAACCTCATTACAGCGTCGCTCTGCTACAGTCTGAGGCCACCACACAGTGTCATCAGCCACGGTCTCTGTGGGTAACCCTTGTCCCCAAGGAGACAACCCTGCAGCCTCTGTGGACCCTGGAAGACTCCAGGGATCTGTGACCGATTGAGAATGTAGGAGTCGTGCACACTCTCTGGAAACTGTGCAGTCACCTGCAGGATGTGTTTGTGGTGGTCACACACCAGCTGCACATTCAGCGAATGGATCCCTTGCGATTGACGTGCTTGACCACTTGTTGCGATGGAGACCTGAGTGCCACATGAGTGCAGTCAGTGACACCCTGTACCTGTGGGAAACCCAAGATCTGGGCAAATCCAACTGTCCTTGTATCCTGGCTCTCCTGGTCCTGGGCAAAATGCACAGTTGTGTTGCCCTCACAAAGATGGCGTCTGTGACCTCATGGATGCATCTGTGGGTGGAGTTTGTGATATCCCACAGAGGCTACCTGTGGAGCCCTGAAAGGAGCCACTGGTGTAAAAATTAAGGGCTGCAGTCACTTTCACAGCCACTGGCAGTGGATGTCCTCCATGTCCCCAAATCCTGCAGCAGGTGGCAGATATGACCGAGCAGTTCCATAGACATGCACAGTCTTCGCTGACACTGGTTCTGTCATCTGCAGGAATGAAAGGTGGTGTCCATAGATCCTGGGTCTAGCTCAGCACTGACCAGTGACGTCTCACTGGGGCTCTTCATCAGTGTGTACAGGAGCCCCAGCTGCCCTTTCTTCCTGAGGGTGTTTCTCCTGCCTCTGTGTAACCAGGTCCCTCTTCACTGTCTGTACCCAATAAGGCTTACAGCTAGTTCACCAGGCTCCATGCTCCTGCTGTACTACTATTCCTGCAGGATGAAAGAGAGAGATGCGTGGGTTAGCATGGGTGTTCTAAGAGCCTCTCTTGGTTAAGTCTGAAGGCCCCTTAATGCATCCCGGAGAGAGCTGGACATCACTTGGATGTCCAGAGTGTAGTGCGCTGCATGGCTGCCTGAAACCCCACCCACCTCCACCCCATTCCACCCGACCGATTGGCAGCAGCTTCACCCTTTGGACTGCAGGCTGTGCTCTCAGCTCAGGCACAGGCATTCTCCTAACCCACACTGCAAGGCTGCACTGTTAGCTTGAACCATGGGGGAGACTGGTCCAATGATGACATTGCAAGGGGCTGTGAGCACCTCCACCAGCGACTGCTCCATGGCTTTAGCAAGGAGATTGTACAACGTGCCCAGATTGTACAATTGTTCTGCAGTTCACTAAAATGCTCATTAGTTTGCAGTCTGTGCTCGGAGTGAAAAGCTCTGGAATACTCGGTGGCTCTTTCATGCCTCTGTGTTGCTTGAGTGGACAGATAAGCTAGAGACCCGACTCCACACATGTGTCTGAACTGTCTCAGCTGCAGAGGAATGGTCACTTTATACAAGGTTTCCATAATGTGTGGCTGCTCCCCTCCCCCAAGCTCACACGTGTTTGTGCATTACCTTCAACGGCAGGTCAGCCCTTGCCCCCCCCCATTCAATGTGCGTCAACCTCAGGGCTGCCCCTCCCCCCCCTCCAACGTGCCTCAACATTGAAGTCCAAGAGGCGGCTCTTGTGAGTGCTGCACAGTGTTACTGTACGCTGGCCTCTGAGTTCGCCTCAAAGTGCCATCCGCCAAATGCACGCCTTATACACGCTGTTATGAAACATGTTGGCGTGCAATCAGACTGAGGTGGGCGGACCAGTGCAGGGGATGATTCTGGTGGGCTGGCCTCATAATGATGTGCAGAAGTATTACATTGAGGTTCCTGACATCCAATGACCAAAAACTCAGCCCACCATCGACGGGTGGTCACAAACTGCTTTCACAACGTTGTGAAACCAATTTCTGGCCTTCTCGCCATATTGTCCGCTCACTCCACCAACCACACCCAATGCCAGCGGGCATGGAAAATTCCACCCACAATGAGGAGAAAAGTGGGCAATAGGGTGTGGAAACCTGCCACACTAGCCGGCAGAATCAACGCCACCTTTTCCACCTGCCACTGCACTTAGTCTCCGGAGTGGAAAATTCCATCCAAAATGTCTCCCATCTAGAGTTTTTTTTCTCACAGAGCGGAGTCTGTGGAATTCTCTTAGAGAGTGGTGGAGGCAGGGTCGTTGGATATTTTTAAGGCAGAGATTGATAGATTCTTGACTAACAAGGGTGCTAAAGAGTATAGGGGATAGGCAGAAATGTGGAGTTGAAGCTCCATTCAGATTGGTCATGATCTTATTAAATGGCAGAGCAGGTTTGAGGGACCGAATGGCCTACTCCTGCTCCTAATTTGTATGATCTTACGTGGCACCTTATCAAATGCCTTTTGGAAATCCAAGTACACCACATCTATAGTTTCTCCTTTATCCATAGATGTTGTTGCAATACCTCTCTTACATGCCCCATTTCTTCCTACATACTCTAACTACAATGTAACTCCGATTACTGGGAATATAAGCTACATACACAAGTGACCTTTTAGCTCTAGATAAAAACAAAAAAACTGCGGATGCTGGAAATCCAAAACAAAAACAGAATGACCTGGAAAAACTCAGCAGGTCTGGCAGCATCGGCGGAGAAGAGAAGAGTTGACGTTTTGAGTCCTCATGACCCTTCAACACAGAACTTTCTGTCGAAGGGTCATGAGGACTCGAAACGTCAACTCTTTTCTTCTCCGCCGATGCTGCCAGACCTGCTGAGTTTTTCCAGGTCATTCTGTTTTTGTTTTTGACCTTTTAGCTCTCCCATTTCTTATCTTTACCCAAACTGATGCTACATTTTTCTCTTTCGAGCTAAGGCCATCTCTCATACTGTACCTAATGACATCCTTAGTTAACAGAGATACCCCACCACATTTTCCTACCTTCCTGTCTTTTCAAAATGTCCAACACCCTTCAATATTCAGGTCCCCAGCCGTGGTCACCTTGCAGCCATGGCCTGAATTTTACCATTGGTAGGTGCATAGGATCAGCGAGCTGTGGAGAGGGCAGGAAACGGTCTGCCCACCGGGATTAGCCCCCGACTGCGGTATCAGTGCTGCCAGGGTAGTGGGGGGAGGGGCAGGGAGAGGGCGGGCAATGACATGACCATGGGCGCGGGTGAGCGCTATGAGAGAGCTCGCTGAAGACAGACCGGTTCCTCAGGGAGCTGCAGACATTCAAATGATGAAATAAATGTTTAAAATAAAAATGTCCATGCATCACAATCAAACACTTGAAAGCGTACCTCATAAAATCCACAGATATCTGTTTTGATTTTATTTCATAACGGAGACCTCACCCCACCCTCGGATGAGGTGTGATGAAAAATGTACAGGCCGCCTGGCCGATTCACCCATCTGCCAACTGCCAGGTTGGATGGGCCGCAGAAAACCAATTGGGGACAATTGGGCTATTAATGGGCTTAATTGTCCTCTTAATTGTGGGCAGCGTGTTTCTGTCTTTTGCGCGCACCCGCCTAGTGAAATATCACACGAGTGCGCGATGACATCAGGATGCTCGCCCGATGTCATCTTGCACGATGTTATGTCCGATCGAGTTGGGCGAGTACCCGCCTGTGGGGCATTACGCTCTGGCCCATGTCTCTGTGATGGCTATCAGGTCAGACATATTTGTTTCTATCTGTGCTAATTATTTATCCATTTTGTTAAGAACACTGAATACATTCAGATGTGGAGCCTTTAACTCTGCCTATTTACAACTTTTCCAATCTCTGGCATTATCTGCTGGCGTTCTCTTAAATTTGTACTCTCGTCCCTTCCTGCCTCACTCTGTTTATCTTTACTCGTATCACTACACTGCTCTGTTACTTCATTGTTTCCCTTTGATAAACCACATCTCCTCTCACATGATCCCTTCTCCACACTATTTAGTCTAAAGTCCTCGATATAAACGCTAGTTATTTGACTCGCCAGGGCACAGGGCCCAGTAGGTTCAGATGGAGACCATCCCACAGCTCTCACTTTCCCCAGTGCTGGTGCCAGTACCTCAGGAATTGAAACCTATTTCTTCCATATGAGCCTTTGAGCCACACATTCGACCCTCTAATTTGTTTGTTCGACACCAATTTAGTTGTGGCTCACCTCTCTCTCCGCGCTGTGTTAAAATGAACTCTCACCTTCCTGCACTGTTTTAATATGCAATCTTGTTTCTCTCCACACTGATTTAAAATGAACTCTCGCCTCTCTCTCTTGCCGCTGTTTTAAAATGAACTCTCACCTTTCTCTCTGCGCTGTTTTAAAACGAACTCTTGCCTCACTCTCTGCGCTGTTTTAAAATGAACTCTCGCCTCGCTCTCCGCGCTGTTTTAAAATGAACTCTCGCCTCTCTCTCCGCGCTGTTTTAAAATGAACTCTCACCTCTCTCTCCACGCTGTTTTAAACTGAACTCTCTCCTCTCTCTCTGCGCTGTTTTAAAATGAACTCTCGCCTCTCTCTCCGCTCTGATTTAAAATGAACTCTCGCCTCTCTCTCCGCTCTGATTTAAAATGAACTCTCACCTCTCTTTCCGTGCTGTTTTAAACTGAATTCTTGCCTCTCTCTCCGTACTGCTTTGAAGTGGACATTCACCTCTCTCTCCGTGCTGATTTAAAATGAACTCTCGCCTCTCCGCGCTGATTTAAAATGAACTGTAGTGATTGTAAGTAAGACCTGTCATATTGCAATGGGGATCATGTGACTGTACAGATGCATCAGCCCTAAGCGCAGGTAATCTTAGGGCTGGAGCTTTCTAGCCTAGGTCTTGGTACAAGCATGGAGCTTCATCAGGAGCTCGGTAAATAAAGTTTACTGTTTCTTAGAAGAAACCTGTCCGGCACACCAAATTTATTACAATTAGTGATGAGGATAAATAGCCCCAAGCTTCACCTCCCCTTGCGCAGGTGAATATTTTGATTTCTAAGGGAAGGAAGAACAGTATACTCACCAGTCATGCCACTCAACAGAATTGATTCATAGCACCCCGTCCATCGAAGATTGTAGTCAGTACATAGAGCGCCCAGGTTTCTACGTTGTGGTGGCAGAGGAGAAACAGAATGCAATTCTACGACATGTCTGCAGAAGCAAAACATAGAACCTAATCCATAGTCTGACAGCCCCAATCGTGCCAAATTCCAGATCCTTTAATGAGCTAATAGACCTCATGAAGGCACATTTTCAGCCTGAACCATCGGTGATTCAAGTTTACCTCAAGAATAAGGGCCCCAGGTGAGTCAGTCAGAATGTACATTTAATTCTTTTTTAAAAAATTCTTTCATGGGATGTGGGCGTCACTGTCTAGGCCAGCATTTATTGCCCATCCCTAATTGCCCTTGATAAGAGGGCATTTAAGGGTCAACCACAGTGCTGTGGGTGTGGAGTTACATGTCGGCCAGATTTCCTTTCCTGAAGAACATTGGTGAACCCGATGGGTTTTTACGACAATCAGCAATGGTTTCATGATTATCATCAGACTTTTAATTCCAGATTATTATTGAATTTAAATTTCACCATCTGCCATGGTGGGATTTGAACCCAGGTCCCCAGAGCATTATCCTGGGTCTGTTGAATACTAGTTTGGTGACAATGCCACTGCCTCCCCAAAGTTAAAACAGTTAACAGAGCATTATGTCTTCAGAGGTACTCTAAACGTTGAGCGATCGTTTGGTTTGTGATGTACACAATGGTGCCATCCAGCAGCGTTAACTTGCAGAAGTTAATATTGATCTGAAGCGCATCGTGGAGATAGCGCTAGCAATGGAGAGTGCGGAGAGGGACTTGCAGGCTTTGCATAAAGTGCAACATGGTGTGTTTTTCAGTTAGGGTGAGAACCCACCTTCAGGTGTGGCGCAAAAACCATGGGGATAACCGCAAAGCGGAACACGGTTAGATTTCAGGGGTTGTTGTCTGTGACATCGGACCCCTTTCATACCGAGCAGACATGGAAGGCCGGATTGTTCGTAAACATGTGGATCAGCTGAGGAACAGGGAGATGCTGTTACAGTCAGTGTCACCACCAAGGAATGTTATTGAACCTGTAAGCACCGAAGTACCTGATCGACCTGTTCTAGACATAACTGATGTCCCCGTTGAATCAAGTAGTAGTGATGGGCCAAAAGAGGTACCCAATATTGCAGTTCCTGTCAGCGTCGATCCTGTAGGAGAGCCTCAGGCTATAGAGTTATGCTGCTCTACCCTAAACAGAAAATCCCCTCAATGATATGATTTATAATTGCTGGGCCTATGTATTTAAGTGTATAATCTGAATTCATGATAAATTGCCAGTGTGATTGTTTCTAAGAATTGTGATATTGTTTTATATTCATCTGTATAAAGTAATTTGCGTAAGGAATGTAAGACAAGAAATTAAAGTGGGAGGGATATGGTGATTGTTGCTTTAAGACCAACCTCACTGAGTAAGGGTCACGTGGTCAGAACAGCCAATCAACACTGAGCGCGGGGTATCTCATAAGGGTGGAGTTTTCCTAGTTTGAGGGAATATATTATGGCCTTGCTAGAAGCAGGCAGCCAATCCAACGGTTCTGTAAATAAAGTTCATTTTTCAATTAAAGAAGCCTCTTGGTAGTACATCTCTACAGAATTCTAGCATCTGTCTCTACACTGATTTAAAATGAAGTCTCCACCTTCTCTCATGCTATTTTAAAATGAACTCTTGCCTCTCTCTCTCTGTGCACATTTAAAATGAGCTCTTGTGCTGATAGAAAATGAATGTGCCCCTCTCTCTGCGCTGATTTAAAACGAACTCTGATCTCTCTCCCTGTGCTCTTTTAAAATGAACTCTCACTCTGTTTTAGAATGAACTCTTGCTTCTCTCTCTGCGGTTTTTGAAAATGAACTCTCGCCTCACTGTGTGCTGTTTTAAAATGGGCTCTCGTCTCTCACTCCGCATTGTACTCTGGGTGGGGGACTTAAATGTCCATCAGGAGGACATGCCAGGAGCAGCACCAGGCATACCTAAAAATGAGGTGTCAACCTGGTGAAGCTATAACACAGGACTACATGCGTGCCAAACAGCATAAGTAGCAAGTGATAGACAGAGCTAAGCGATCCCACAACCAAGGGATCAGATGGTGGTGGACAACTAAACAACTCACTAGAGGAGGCAGCTCCACAAATATCCCCATCCTCAATGATGGAGGAGCCCAGCACATCAGTGCAAAAGATAAGGCTGAAGCGTTTGCTGCAATCTTCAACCAGAAATGCTGAGTGGATGATCCTTCTTGGCCTCCTCCAGAGGTCCCCAGCATCACAGATTCTAGTCTTCAGCCAATTCAGTTCACTCTGTGTGATATCAAGAAACGACTGAAGGCACTGGATACTGCAAAGGCTATGGGCCCTGACAATATTCCTGCAATAGTACTGAAGACTTGTGCTCCAGAACTTGCCGCACTCCTAGCCAAGCTGTTCCAGTACAGCTACAACACTGGCATCTACCCGGCTATGTGGAAAATTCCCCAGGTATGTCCTGTACACAAAAAAGCAGAAATCCAACCCAGCCAATTACAGCCCCATCAGTCTACTCTCAATCATCAGTAAAGTGATGGAAGGGGTCATCAACAGTGCTATCAAGCAGCACTTGCTTAGCAATAACCTGCTCACTGATGCCCAG
Source organism: Isurus oxyrinchus (assembly GCA_026770705.1). Classification (NCBI taxonomy): domain Eukaryota; kingdom Metazoa; phylum Chordata; class Chondrichthyes; order Lamniformes; family Lamnidae; genus Isurus; species Isurus oxyrinchus. The sequence continues at coordinate 2,086,006 of JANJGN010000006.1, read as the reverse complement.
TTTGGGTTCTGCCAGGGCCACTCTGCTCTTGACATCATTACAGCCTTGGTTCAAACGTGGACAAAAGAGCTGAACTCCCAAGGTGAGGTGCGAGTGACTGCCCTTGACATCAAGGCAGCATTTGACCGAGTGTGGCATCAAGGAGCCCTAGCAAAACTGGAGTCAATGGGAATCAGGAAAACTCTCCGTTGGTTGGAGTCATACCTAGTACAAAGGAAGATGGTTGTGGTTGTTGGAGCTCAGTCATCTCAGCTCCAGGACATCACTGCAGGAGTTCCTCAGGGTAGTGTCCTCGAACCACTTCAGCTGCTTCATCAATGACCTTCCTTCAGGTCAGAAGTGGGGATGTTCGCTGATGATTGCACAATGTTCAACACCATTCGCCACTCCTCATACTGAAGCAGTCCATGTCCAAATGCAGCAAGACCTGGACAATATCCAGGCTTGGGCTGACAAGTGGCAAGTAACATTCACACCACACAAGTGTCAAGCAATGACCATCTCCAACAAGAGAGAATCCATCCATCGCCCCTTGATGTTCAATGACATTAACATCACTGAATCCCCCACTATCAACATCCTGGGGGTTACCATTGACCAGAAACTGAACTGGATGAGCATATAAATACTATGGCTACAAGAGCAGATCAGAGGGTAGGAATCGGATGATGATTAACCCACCTCCTGACTCCCCAAAGCCTGTACACCATCTACAAGGCACAAGTCAGGAGAGTGATGGAATACTCTCCACTTGCCTGGATGAGTGCAGCTCCCACAACACTAAAGAAGCTGGACACCATCCAGGACAAAGCAGCCCGCTTGATTGGCACCCCATCTACAAACATTCACTCTCTCCACCACCGACGCACAGCAGCAGCAGTGTGTACCATCTACAAGATGCACTGCAGGAATACACTAAGGCTTCTTCGACAGCACCTTCCAAACCCATGGCCACTACCATCTAGAAGGACAAGGGCAGCCGATAGATGGGAACACCACCACCTGGAAGTTCCCCTCCAAGTCACTCACCATCCTGATTTAGAAATATATCGCCATTCCTTCACTGTCGCTGGGTCAAAATCCTGGAACTCCCTCCCTAACAGCACTGTGGGTGTACCTACACCACATGGACTGCAGCGGTTCAAGAAGGCAGCTCACCACCACCTTCTCAAGGGCAACTAGGGATGGGCAATAAATGCTGACCCAGCCGGCGAAGCCCACATCCCATGAATGAATTAAAATAAATTAATTTAAAATGAACTCTCGCACGGTTTTAAAATGAACTCTCGCCTCCCACTCCGCACTGTTTTAAAATGAGCGCCCGCACTCTTATAAAATGGGCTCTCACTTCTCTTCCACGCCGATTCAAGATGAACTCTTGTTTCTCACTTCACGTTGTTTTAAAATGAACTCTCGCGCTGTTAATGAATTCTTGTCTCTCCCTCCATGTGCTGTTTTAGAGTGAACTCTCGTCTCACTCCACGCCAAGTTAAAATGAAATCTTGTGCAGTTTTAATATGAACTCTAGCTTCTCTCTCTGTGGTTTTTTTAAGATTAATTCTCCTGCTGTTTTAAAATGAGCTCTCACCTCTCACTCCGCGCTGTCTTAAAATGAATGATTCCTTTCTTCTCCGCGCTTTTTAAAAATGAACTCTCGCCTCTCTCTGCGCTGATTTAAAATGAACCTTCCCCTCTCTCTCCGCACTGTTTTAAAATGAACTCTCGCTTCTCTTTCCATGCTGCTTGAAGAAGAAACCATGTGTGTCTCTCCGCGCTGATTTAAAACAACCTCTCGCCTCTCTCTCTGCACTGACTTAAAATGAATTCTCGCGTTTCTCTCCGTGCTGATTTGAAATGACTTCTTGTGCTATTTTAAAATTAAACCTCGCCTCTCTCTCTGCGTAATTTTAAAATTAACTCTCGCCTGTCTCCCTGTGCTGATTTGAAATGATCTCTTGCCTCTTTCTCTGCGGTGTTTGAAATCGAATCTTGCTCCCCGTGCTTTTTTAAAACGAACTCTCGCCTCGCTTTCCGCATTGTTTTAAGGTGAACACTTTCCTCTCTCTCTGCGCTGTTTTAAAATGAAACCATGTGTGTCTCTCTGCACTGATTTAAAACAAACTCTCACCTCTCTCTCTGTGCTGACTTAAAATGAATTCTCGCGTTTCTCTCCGCGCTGATTTGAAATGATCTCTCGCCTGTCTCTCCATGTTGATTTCAAATGAACTATCCCCTCCCTCTCTGCACTGTTTTAAGATGAGCACTTGTCTCTCGCCCCATGTTGTTTCAAAATGTACTCTAGCTGCGCTTTCTGCACTGTTTTAAGGTGAACTCTCGCCCCTCTCTCCATTTGATTTAAAATGAGCTTTTACCTCTCTGTCCACGCTGTTTAAAAATGAACTCTCACCTCTCTCTCCGCACTGTTTCGAAATGAACTCTCACACTGTTTAAAGTGAACTCTCGCCTCTCTCTCCACGCTGTAAATTAACTCTCGCATTGTTTTAAAATGAATCTCGCCTCTCTCTCCACACTGTTTTGGAATGAACTCTGCAGTAACTTGAAACGTAATATATGTTTAAGACAAGTATTGTAATCTAAGGTCACATAATCTTACTGTCCACTAACAGAGTAGTGTGGACTACCTCTATGTGGGAGAGTCTTGGGTTAGTTACTGAGGCGTGAAGAGAGAGTTTTATGTAGTGAACACACTAGTATAGTTGTAGAGTTAGATTGTAAATAAACAGCACGCGTTTATTCTAACAACAATCTCCTGATTTTCTCTGTCTCTAAACCGACGTGGTCACCCTGAACAAAGCGTGTAACCTGGATCCTTTAGCCCAGCAAACCGTGGGCACTGCATCCAACAACCTGGCGATGAGAGTAAAAGCAAGAAAAATCGCAGAAGAAACTAGGTAAAAAGCGAGAGAGAAAAATGAAGCAAACCAGAAGAACCAAAACCGGGCGGAACCAAAACCGGGCGGAACCAAAACCGGGCGGAACCAAAACCGGGCGGTACCAAAACCGGGCGGTACCAAAACCGGGCGGTACCAAAACCGGGCGGAACCAAAACCGGGCGGAACCAAAACCGGGCGGTACCAAAACCGGGCGGAACCAAAACCGGGCGGAACCAAAACCGGGCGGAACCAAAACCGGGCGGTACCAAAACCGGGCGGAACCAAAACCGGGCGGTACCAAAACCGGGCGGTACCAAAACCGGGCGGAACCAAAACCGGGCGGAACCAAAACCGGGCGGAACCAAAACCGGGCGGTACCAAAACCGGGCGGAACCAAAACCGGGCGGAACCAAAACCGGGCGGAACCAAAACCGGGCGGTACCAAAACCGGGCGGAACCTCGCACAGTAGTTGTAACTGAAAGAAAATTTTCTTCTGAGCATCGAAGTAATTCCCTAGGGGATGCTGCAATTTGGAAGAGTAGGGCCATTTGATTCAACTGGATGACTGGTCTCACGATGGTGAGCACCTCACGTCCTTCTTCCAGGCGAGGACACTGCAGGGGAGGAGAAGAGGCGACACAATCCTTCTGTCCACGTGTGGGAGTAAGACTTACGGATCAGTTCGAAATCTGTTGGCACCCAGTGCCCCAGGCCCCAAAAGCTTTGATGATTTTAGTGAACCGCTTAAGAAATCATTATCAGCCCGCGCCATCAGTAACCATAGAAAGATTTAAATTCATCTCAAGAATCAGAGCTGTGGGGAAGGCAGTTGCTTCTTATGTAGCAAGTCTGAAGTGATTAACTGAATACTGCAAGTTCGAGACTTCAATCAATGATACTCGCAGAGATCGGTGTAAACGGAACAGATCTCCATTTTCCGAAGGCGTTGGAAATCACTTGGGCAATGGAAGGTGCAGTGCGAGACTCAGAAGCCATTCGAGGAGGGCAAATGGTGCTGTCCTCCATGTAGGGTGGGGAACTTTGACCAAAAAGAGCCTGAAAGTGCAAAGCTTTGTTCTGAAGCAGGAAGCAGCCGCAGCTAGCGGACAAATTCAAAATGAGGTCTCAGCAGCAAAAGCTTGGCATCATGGTAACAGAGATGGAAGTAGACAGTTCCATAATGAAACACAATTTAAAAAGATTGAATGTTTCTACTGCCATCGATTTGGACACCTCATGAGAAATTGTAAAGATAGAATCAGGCAGACTGTCAGACAAAGGCAAAAACCCAATGAGATAAACTACGCTGAAAAGCCTGAAGTAATAGATGCTGATATCTATTTGCTATATAATTTAAAGGTAAGAAGAACAGAGCCTATCGATGTAAACATGAGAGTAAACGAGAAACCTATCAGACCGGAGGTGGATACTGGTGCAGCGACTAGAGTGATCGGAGAGCATGCTTTTCAATACTTGAATCATGGGCTGAATTTACCCCCTGTCGGGGGGTGGGAGGGAGCGAGTGCGAACCCGATTGGTGCCCCCAATCGGGTGCACGCTGCCAGTTTCCGTGGGCGTGCCGATTAAGGCCTGCCCAGCGTGATGCGCACCTGAAAGTGCTGGGCGCTCCCTGTGCGGGTGGAGGGGGATTCCGAGTCGGGGCCTGCGCTCTTTCACCCCTCTGTGCCTCAGGGAGATTTGTTTAAGTTATAAACATCAAAATAAAGAAATTAAAAACTGTTAAAACATGTCCCCTCTGTGACACTGTCATGTGAGCTGGGACATGTCAATGAATTCTTTTGAAAATTTTTATTGAATTTTTAAACACTTCATGAAACCTCGTCCCGCCCGTGGATGAGGTTCCATGAAAAATGCGAAGGCCGCCTGGGCTCTTCACCTGCCCCAACAACCTTAAGGTTGGACGGGCAGCTCATTAACTGTTTTAATTAGTTTTTGAATGGCCTTAATAGGCCTTTGATAGCTCGGCGGGTGCACAGCTGACTCGGTTGCATGCCCATTGAACTGAAAATCTAAATGACCTGCGGTGACGCGGGGAAGCTCGCCTGACATCACCGTGCGTTATTTTATGTGTCGGCGAGTGGGCCCCGCCCCCACTTGCCGACCGGAAAATTCTCCCCGTGGAGAACGTAAGCTGAATTTAGGAGGAACTGTTGAAGAATTAAAGATTTATACAGGAGAAAACATACAAGTCACGGGCGTATGTAAAGTCTCAGTAAACTATAATGGTCAAACAGAGATTACCCTTAAAGGTAGTAGCAGGCGAAGGACCTAGTCTCCTCGGATGAAGCTGGCTGAAAGAAATTAAATTCGAATGGAATAAAATCTTCCAACTAAGGACGAATGGACTTTCACACCTATGACAGAGAATATGCCTCAGGTTTCAAGGAAGAACTTGGAAAAATTGAAGGGTTGCAGGCAAAAATTCATCTAGATCTGGAGGCAACACCAAGATTCATGAAGGCAAGACCTGTATCTTATGTAATGCGGGATAAGGTAGATGCTGGAGTGGACAGATTAGGAAAGCTGGGAGTGAGACGACCAGTACAATTTTCAGAGTGGGCAGCTCCAGTTGTACCTGTTCTCAAACCTGACTGAAATATTAAGATACGTGGAGACTACAAATTAATAGCCAATCAAGTTGAAAATTGGATAGACACCCCATACCTAAAATTGAAGATTTATGTACTAAATTGGCAGGTGGAAAGTTTTACACAAAGTTAGAATTGAATCATGATTACCAATAATTGGAATTAGAGCAGGCATCCCGAAAGTTTGTCACCATTAATACATGTAAGGGATTGTATCAATCCACCCCTTTACCATTTGGCGTATCTTCTGCTTGCGCCATATTCCAAAGAACTGTGGAAAGTTTGTTACAGGGACTGCCCCATACTGTAGTTTATTTGGATGACGTTCTCGTGACTGGACTCATAGATAAAGAACATTTGATGAACCTGGAGGAAAGTCCTGAAATGTTTTTTCACAGGTGGGAGTGAGTTTGAAAAAGGAACGGTGCAAACTCCAGGCAGAAGAGGTAACTTACCTCGTTCACAAGGCCCACATCCACTTGGAGAAAAAGTGAAAGCTATGAAAGAAGCCCGAGAAGCAAAGAATATATCTCAATTGAAAATGTTTTTGGGGGATGATTAACGACTATGGATGCTTCTTTCCTAACCTATCAACAAACTGGCCCCATGATATTGTTTGCTTAACAAAAATCAGAGATCGTCACGGAAAACACCACAAACACAAGAAGAAGCTTTCACAAAAGTGAAAAATTTGTTAGAGTCATGTACACTTCTAGTACATTTAGACCCAAAGAAAGAGTTGGTATTAACGTGCGATGCATCAGTTTATGGAGTCGGAATGGCGCCACCTCATCGAATGCGTGATGGATCAGAATAAACTATAGGTTATGCACCAAGAACACTTAGTACTGCAGAGAAAAAGTACTCACAAGTTGAAAAAGGTGATCATTTTTGGTGTTTAAAAAGTTTCATCAATATGTGCAAAGCTGTCACTTTACTATCGTATTGGACCACAAGCCATTATTAGGACTATTCTGTGAAGACAAGGCGAGATCCCCTATGGCCTCAGCAAGAGTACAAAGATGGGTGTTGATCTTGGCAGCGTATGAGTGCACTTTAATTCATAGACCCAGAAGTCAAATTGCAAATGCAGATGAACTTAGTCGTTTACCCTTGCAGGTAAAAGATGAGGATGTTCCAATTCCTCAGGAATATGTCTTGGAATAGATGGAGAGATAGAAAACCTAGTAACAAGTTGTGTGCAGTGTCAACCAGTACAAAAATTACCTACAACAGCCCCATTACAACCCTGGGAATGGCCACAAAGACCATGGGTACATGTACACATTGATTATGAGACCTTTTAAGGGAACAATGTTTCTCCTTATAATGGACGTGCATTCAAAATGGATGGATATATTGAAGTAAGGTCAACCACATCCTCAGTGGCAATAGACAAGCTACAACAAAGCTTCTCTTTAAATGGATTACCTGAAGTGCTAGTATCAGATAATGGAACAGTATTCACAAGTGCTGAATTTAACTGATTTACAAGAATCAATGGGATTGTTCATGTGAAAACATCTCCTTATCCTCCTTCTCCAAATGGTCTTGCTGAGAGAGCAGTTCAGAGCTTTAAATCTGGTATAAATAAATTGTCTGGAGTTTTGGTAGCGACTAAATTAGCACGATTGCTATTCCACTATTGAACCACCCCTCATTCGACAGCAGGTATCACACCTGCTGAACTGTTAATGAAACGCTGGACAGGATCTTCTGCCTGTTGGGCAGGCTGGTCGGGAGCGGGTGTGGAGGGGCACAAAGGCACTCACTGTCCGTGATCGGCTGCGCACCACCATTTTGTGTGGGCAGGCAAATTAAGGCCCGCCCAGTGTGATGTGGGGCTGATTTAAAATCCTCTCTCTGCGCTGTTTTAACATTAATTCTCGTCTCGCTCTCCACGCTGATTTAAAATGAATTCTCATCTCGGTCTCTGAGCTGTTTATAATGACCTATCGCCTCTCTCTCCACGCTGATTTAAAATGAACTCTCGCCTCTCTCCCTGCGCTGATTTAAATGAACTCTCGCCTCTCTCTCCACCTTGTTTTAAAATGAATTCTTGCTTCTCTCTCTGTGCTGATTTAAAATGAATTCTTGCCTCTCTCTCCACCTTGTTTTAAAATTAATTCTTGTCTCGCTCACCGCGCTGTTTTAAAATGAACTCTCGCCTCTCTCTCTGTGCTGATTTAAAATGAACTCTCACCTCTCTCTCCGCCTTGTTTTAAAATGAATTCTTGTCTCACTCTCCACGCTGATTTAAAATGAACTCTCGCCTCTCTCTTTGCGCTGATTTAAAATGAACTCTCGCCTCTCTCTTTGCACTGATTTAAAATGAATTCTCGCCTCTCTCTCTGTGCTGATTTAAAAATGAGCTCTCGTCTCTCTCTTTGCGCTGATTTAAAATGAACTCTCGCCTCTCTCTCTGCGCTGATTTAAAATAAACTCTCGCCTCTCTCTGCGCTGATTTAAAATGAACTCTCGCCTCTCTCTGCGCTGATTTAAAATGAACGCTCGCCTCTCTCTCCGCGCTGATTTAAAATGAACTCTCGCCTCTCTCTCCGCGCTGATTTAAAATGAATTCTTGCCTCTCTCTCTGTGCTGATTTAAAATGAATTCTTGCCTCTCTCTCTGCGCTGATTTAAAATGAATTCTCGCCTCTCTCTGTGCTGATTTAAAATGAATTCTCGCCTCTCTCTCTGCGCTGATTTAAAATGAACTCTCGCCTCTCTCTGCGCTGATTTAAAATGAACTCTCGCCTCTCTCTGCGCTGATTTAAAATGAACTCTCGCCTCTCTCTCTGCGCTGATTTAAAATGAACTCTCGCCTCTCTCTCCGCGCTGATTTAAAATGAATTCTCGCCTCTCTCTCTGTGCTGATTTAAAATGAATTCTTGCCTCTCTCTCTGCGCTGATTTAAAATGAATTCTCGCCTCTCTCTCTGTGCTGATTTAAAATGAATTCTCGCCTCTCTCTCTGCGCTGATTTAAAATGAATTCTCGCCTCTCTCTCTGTGCTGATTTAAAATGAACTCTCGCCTCTCTCTCCACCCTGATTTAAATTGAACTCTCGCCTCTCTCTCCACCCTGATTTAAAATGAACTCTCGCCTCTCGCTCCATGCTGATTTAAAATTAACTGTCGCCTCTCTCTCCGCGCTGATTTAAAATGAACTCTCGCCTCTCTCTCCACCCTGATTTAAATTGAACTCTCGCCTCTCTCTCCACCCTGATTTAAAATGAACTCTCGCCTCTCTCTCCACCCTGATTTAAAATGAACTCTTGCCTCTCTCCCTGCGCTGATTTAAAATTAACTGTCGCCTCTCTCTCAGCGCTGATTTAAATGAACTCTCGTCTCTCTCTCCACACTGATTTAAAATGAATTCTCGCCTCTCTCTCTGTGCTGATTTAAAATGAATTCTCGCCTCTCTCTCTGTGCTGATTTAAAATGAATTCTCGCCTCTCTCTGTGCTGATTTAAAATGAATTCTCGCCTCTCTCTCCGCGCTGATTTAAAATGAATTCTCGCCTCTCTCTCTGCGCTGATTTAAAATGAATTCTCGCCTCTCTCTCTGCGCTGATTTAAAATGAACTCTCACCTCTCTCTGCGCTGATTTAAAATGAATTCTCGCCTCTCTCTCTGCGCTGATTTAAAATGAACTCTTGCCTCTCTCTGCGCTGATTTAAAATGAATTCTTGCCTCTCTCTCTGCGCTGATTTAAAATGAACTCTTGCCTCTCTCTGCGCTGATTTAAAATGAATTCTTGCCTCTCTCTCTGCGCTGATTTAAAATGAACTCTCGCCTCTCTCTGTGCTGATTTAAAATGAATTCTCGCCTCTCTCTCTGCGCTGATTTAAAATGAATTCTCGCCTCTCTCTCTGCGCTGATTTTAAATGAATTCTCGCCTCTCTGCGCTGATTTAAAATGAACTCTCGCCTCTCTCTGCCCTGATTTAAAATGAATTCTCGCATCTCTCTCTGCGCTGATTTAAAATGAACTCTTGCCTCTCTCTGCGCTGATTTAAAATGAATTCTTGCCTCTCTCTCTGCGCTGATTTAAAATGAACTCTCGCCTCTCTCTCTGCGCTGATTTAAAATGAACTCTCGCCTCTCTCTCTGCGCTGATTTAAAATGAACTCTCGCCTCTCTCTCTGCGCTGATTTAAAATGAATTCTCGTCTCTCTCTCTGCGCTGATTTAAAATGAATTCTCGCCTCTCTCTCTGCGCTGATTTAAAATGAACTCTCGCCTCTCTCTCCGCGCTGATTTAAAATGAACGAACATCTCTCGCTCTGCACTACTGTAAAATAACCCTTTCCTCTCCAGCCTTTCTCTCGCGCTTTAAAGGGCAGAATTTTCCTGTTGGTGTTCAGGGGTGGGACCCACACACTGACGTGTGAAATGGCTGGTGCCCTGAGGTCACCGTGCGCCATCGCAATATGTCATCGGGCGACTGCACGATGATGTCCGATGCACACCAGCCGTTAATTCAGGCCCCGGTCGATGGTGGTGTTTCGGCACCCGGGTGATCTTCGGGTCGGCGCACGGGCACAACGGGCAGGCGGGTAGGAGACATTTGTATAAACCTCATCCACGGGTGGGATAAGGGGGCTCAGTGGGGTTGCGAGTGTGCACTGTGAAATTTTGATGTTTCAAAGTCACTGAAACTTGCCTGTGTGATCTGCAATACTTCAAAACGCAGACCAGCTGCTTGGCCTGGACTCACAGCCTTCAGGTCCGCACTCTGCAGTGAGGAATCTTTTCTGGGCCTGCAGCTTTCAGGAAGCCTTCCCTTAGCCTGGGAATGGGAGCTGAACTCTCCACTGGAGGCAGCTCCTCTGAGGAGGAAGGGAGGGCCAGGAGGGGGAGGAGGGCAGCAGTGCACATTCAGCCTCCAGGGGAGCCACCTTTGGGAGGAGAGGCGCAGGCACAAGGGGCGCAGGGCCAAGAGGTGGACCAAGGCGGAAGGGGCCACAGAAGACGCCACTAACCTGCTGCCAGGGTTTACAGATGGTGAAGCAGCTACCTCAATATGTCTGAGGTGCAGTGCCGAAGGAGGCTCCGTCTATAAGGTAGACAGTCAACTATATCTGTCAGATGATTGGACCTGAGATCAGTTCCGACTGTGTGGGTGGTGTAGAGGGGGGTGGTGTGTGTGTCAGCTTCACCTCTGACTTCTGAGTGGTCCGAATCGCTCCCACTCCCTGGTTCTAGACCTTGGACTTATTTGGGGGCTGTGACAAAGTGCAGCAGACACTGGTTTTGGTGCAAGAAAAAAACTGAGTTTATTGAAGTCACAAATGAACTTATAACATTAGGATTACACTGAGATTATACAGATTTACAAAGTACACTTAGTTAAGAATAGGGAATACACAGCATTACAAGAGAAAATCATGCTACTAATCCCCTTACCCTTGTCCCACACCCAAACCTAACTAAATTGAACTAGGAGAGGTCAGGGATCATGCTCACCAACCCAGGATTCCTTGACAGTTGGAAATCCAGCCAGGGAAGCCGGTTGCAGTTTTGGGCTACACTCTTTGTGTCCTCTGGGACCTGCTGTCCCCACGTGGTCCTGGTCTGTGGAATCTGTGAAGGTTCTTCAGTTGGGTGGAGGGTGCGGTTGTGGGTGGTCAATCTTCGTGGAGGGCTGCGGTTGTGGCCTTGTTGTCTTCGGTTGAGCCTGACACCCCGTGCCCCTTGCAGTGTTGTTGCCTGTGGGCCTGCAAACCTCCAGATCTCCTTCCTCCGCTTGGCTCAGCTCCCTGCTTAAACTCTGCTCCAACCGCTCCCAACTGCTCACTGCCCTGTGTCAGCTTTCAAAACTGCTCACCCTTCTGTGTCCCTACCCAAAACTGCTCACTTCCTGACCCAGTTATACAGTTTTTCAAATTTCTTATCTCAATCCAAATCAAGGTTAGTTCTTTGTCTGATTTTGGTGGGCTTCCCCCGGTGATTGTTGTCTCGTTGTTTTTAATGGGCTCGCATGATGTTTATCATTGTCTTCCTGCCCCTGTAACTAGTCTTGAACTGAAAGCCATTGTATATGTGGAGTATTGATGGGTTTGCATAATTTGCCTTGATTGTTGTCTTAGTAGTTAGTAGCGATTTTGCAAGATTTTGATGGGCTTTAATTTTGTGTGCATTGTTTTAAAGGGAAGAATACGTTTTCTGTCTCCTCTCGTTGTCTGGTTTCAGGTAAAAGTCCAAAAGTCATATCCTTGTTGATGAAAAATGTGGGGATTTTGAGAACCCTTCAGTGGACACCCCATGCCAGTAGCTCTGAAGGTCACAGTTTCCTTCCACTTCTATGCCTCTGGCTCCTTCCAGGGCTCGGTGGGTAATCTTTGCGGTGTCTCCCAATTAGCTGTCCACATTTGTATCAAGCAGGTTACAGACGCTCTGTTCAGACGGGCATTGATCTTCATCCACTTCCACTGGGACCAGGCCAGACAGACACAGTGAGCCAGAAGCTTCACGGCCATTGCTGGCTTCCCCCGTGTCCAGGGTGCTATAGACTGTACACATGTGGCCATCAAGGCGCCAGCAGGTGAGCCCGGTGCCTTCGTCAACAGGAAGGGCTTCCACTCCATGAACGTGCAGATGGTGTGTGACCACAGGATGCTGATTCTACAAGTCTGTGCAAGGTACCCAGGCAGCTCCCACGACACCTACATCCTCAGACACTCCCAGGTGCCGGGGCTCTTCAGTGCTCCAGCCCGGCTGGATGGATGGCTGCTGGGTGACAAGGGCTATCCCCTCAGAAGGTGGCTCATGACGCCTCTCCGACATCCAAGAACAGAATCTGAGCAGCGGTACAATAGGAGCCACGGCTCCACAAGGGCTGTGGTGGAGAGAGCCATCGGTCTTCTCAAGATGTGCTTCTGATGCCTGGACCGTTCAGGGGGTGCACTCCAGTACCCCCCAGATTGTGTCTCAGTGATAGTGGTTGCATGCTGCACTCTCCACAATCTGGCACTGGAAAGGGGGGACACAGTGGATGATGAAGATGTAGACACAGTGGCTGCGGCTGCACACGGTGAGTCCAGCAGTGAGTCCGAGGGTGAGCACACACAGGGAAATGCTGAGGGGGTAGACGCTGACCCGGGTATACTCCAGGGAGGCAGGGACACCCAGGAGGCTTTAATCCAATGAACCTTCAGTTAGCCCACCACAGATGGACCCTCCAGGATAAGCCTGGGCTGCATGCTCCATACTTGATACTGAAGTACAAAATCTGCCTGGTTAGGAACAGTCACTAAGGCCTTGTTAATAAAGCTGAATATCCAACAAGCGCTGGTTACAGTTTTGGAAACCACTCACATGCAGAAGAAAAGAGGCTCCCTCAGCCATGGTGACATATCTGAATTTATTCAGTCAAACAAAACAAGTTATTCCAAAAAAAAAGACAATAGTGTCACAAATCAGAACAAATCATAAGGACCTCATCTCGGGCCAACACAAAAGCACCAGTGAGAAACCCGTGATCTGCCTAATGTGCCTTATGTTTCCGTTTCCGGGTGCTGTGTCTTGGTGCTGCCCCCTCGCTGGGAGGGGTATCTGAGACAGCTGCTGACCCTGCTGTCCTGTTGGCCTCGATGACCTTGGCGGGCGTCCTCTGGCCCGTGGAGCCTGTGCTGGCCCCGCCTGGGAGGGAGCGGCCAGTTCCACAGCTGCATCTCCCCACTTGTCGTAGCCTGACCGGATGATAAGGTCACAATGAGAGGGGCGGAGGAGCTGCCGCCCTCATCCGGAGAGCCCTGAGAGGAGCTCACAGAGATAACAGGCAGCTGCTGTGCCGACATGAGGTCGTTTCAGACCTCCCTGCTCACCTTGGATGGATGGGCACTGAGTGGGGAAAGTTGATGCCCAGACCATCTCCCACACTGGCACTGACCAGCTGAGGTCAGTGCTGATATGAGGTACTTGTTGGTCCGAGTGCATCGCCAGGAAGCCCTGGCGGGTCTCCTGGAGAAGCCTCTCCACCAGAGTCACCACTCCCTCCATGGAGGACACGTGGCGCTCAGACATGAGCCTCATTGCTTCAGCGATATCTGCGTAGACTCCTGCACCCCGGAGTCCAAGCCAAGCACAGCCTCATGTATCTCCCCCAGATGCTCCCACACACCCGGCCGCATTTCCTGCAGCTGCTGCATCGCGGACGATTCCAGAGGCAAATCATCCAGCACCGACTGAGCATGTGTCTGGTCCCCTGCAGTCCTCTGACTGCTGGCACCATGGGCACTCTTTGTCCCTGCCAGCTCCTCCAGCGAGTGTGAAGTGCCCTCACTGCTGTGCCCCAGGACACTAGCCGATGTCTAATTCCCACCAAGATGCTAGTATCTGTGCTGGTGCCAGCCTGGCAGAGATGGTGTGAGGCTGGTGAGACTTCAGGCCCCTCAGGTGTGAGAGGGGGTCTCTGCTGCTCCTCCTCCCAGCCCTGCTCTGATGATGCTGAAAGGAAGAACAAGGACATTGGATCAGTTAACGTGGAGACAATGACAAAGCTCATCTCTGTCCCCTGGATCATTATGCGCTCATCCTTCCATAAGCAATGGTCAAGCCATGTTGCAAACTTCAATCACTGAACATTCAGCACTGCCATGGCTGTTGGGAGAACAATACTGACCTCACTGCTGGGCAAACATACCTGCCCCTGGCACCCCAGCCTCTCTGACACCAGGGGACCTGGGTGCTTGGCGTCTCTCCAGATCCAGGGCCTCCTGCTCAAAGCGGTTAAGAATGGTGACCTGCGCCTGGCCACCTCCAGTCCTCACCCGCTCGGTCGTGTTCTGAGCGTTCTTCTCCTGAAAATGAGAGATGATCATCGATTAGTGAAAATTGCACATGGACTCTGTTCACACACGGCCCACCCCATCCAGAGTGGGACATTGCAGGGCTCCAATGCCTCCTCACCCCGCTGCTGCCCAACACTCACACAAAGATGCTTGGCCTGTCTCCCCAACACCCCCCCCACCCCCACTTGGACACATGCTGCCTCCATCACATTAGGCACCACACGGCCTAACCTTCCATAACCAGGAGGCACAAGCAGGTGGAGCGCAGAGGGCAGCAGATCGATTGGTGCCAACACCACCTTGAAGCTTCCCTCCCAGCATCTCATCACCCTGACTTTGACATGTCCTGGAGTTCCAGCTCTGCGCCTAGGTGCAGCTCCTCCAGGTTACCCCCAAAACAGTCATGTGGGTCTCAGTGTACCACATGCTGCGGGGGGCAAAACACATCTCACCACCCTCTCAGGGTGACCTCAGCATGGGCAATATCTGCTGGCCCACCCAGCGAAGGACCCAGGCTGTCAATGATTCAATGCAGTCACCGCACTCAGACATGGTGGGGGGGTAATAGGGGGGAAGCTAACCTGCTGGTTAAGTGACCAATACCAACGTGGATCTCACCCTGCCAGAGCGCAACAAATCGTTGTAGCGCTTGTGACACTGGATCCAGGTGCTGCACCACATTGTGGGAGCTCACCACCTCCACCACCTCCTCCCAGACATGTTTTGTCAGGTGGGGCAGTGGGGGGGGGCGGGGGGGGGGGGGGCTCCTCCTCCTGCCCTGGGGAACCAGCACCTCGAGGAGGGCAGCAAGGCCATCGTCAGAAAAACGAGGGGCAGACTGGCCTCCCCCTTGCCTTACCCTCCTGCCTGGCCTGCTCACCTGCAGCGCTCCGCGGAGCCCTTCCTCTGGCCGGGATTCACAGCCTGGGAAAGGCTGCAGAAGCTTTTTAAAACAGGCCGCCCAGTCGCCATTGGACCCGGTGATCAGGTCAGTCACCTCTGCCGCCCACCCACTCCCGCTGTGCCCAGGAGCCGCGATTCACGTTGGACAGGCCCGAATTGGCCCACCCACATAAAGTGGCACCGCAGACGATCGGGTCGAGGCCCAATCCTGCACCACCCACTCGCCAGGCAGAAAATTCTGCCCAAACTAAACTCCCGCCTCTCCCTCCAGGCTAATTTAAAATGGAGAATCGCAGTGTTTTAAAATGAGTGCGCGTGGGCAGCATGGGTGAGCAGGGGGGTGGAGTAGCCTGCTCGCCGACAGCTAAAACAATGTGTGGTGATGTCAGGCACGTGTCCCGGTGTCACCGCACATCATTTAGATTTCCAGTTCAGCGGGCGCTCAGCCGAGACAGAACCCGCTGCCCTGTCAAAGGCCTATTAAGGCCCGTTAAAAACCAACTAGAACAATGAACTGAGCTGCCCGTCCGACCTGACGCTTGTTGGGCAGGTGAAGATCCCAGGTGGCCTTCACATTAATCATAGGACCTCAACCACGGGCTGGAGGAGGCTTCATGGAGTGTTTGAAAAATCAGCAAAATTTTTTCCCAAATTTCTTTGACATGTCCCAGTTCCTGGGACACAGTCAGATGAGCGGACATGTTTCAAAAGTTAAAAAATCCTTTGGTTTCAGTGTTAAGATTTTAACTAATCTGTCCCTGGCATCTCTGTGCATCAGAGAGATCTTTGCGCTCTTTTGTGTGAGGAGCCACTCAGAGAACTGCCCCCCGCCACCCCCCCCCCCCCCCACCGCCTGCATAGGGAGCACTCAGTGCTTCTGGGCGCGTGTCACGATGGGTGGGCCTGCACAAGCAAAACGGTGGCGCAGACTCGATCAGGGGCACCAATCGGGTTCCCGCACAGCCCCCCCCACCCCCCCCCCCCCGCAATGGGGGGAATTTTCTGGCCCACTTCTCTCTCCTTGCTGTTTCAAAATGAAATCTCGCCTCTCACTCCACGCCAATTTCAAATGAATTCTCACCTCTCTCTGCGCAGCTTTAAAATGAACTCTCTCCTTTCTCTCCGTGTTCATTTAAAATGAACTCCCGCACCACTCTCTGCACTATTTTAAAATAAACTCTTGCCTCTCTCTCCGTGCTGTTTGAAAATGAACTCTCACCTCTCTCTCCGCAAAGTTTTAAAATCGAGTCTCACTTCTCTTGCTTCACAGTTTTAAATAAACTATTTCCTCTCTCTCCGTCCTGGTTTCAAATGAACTCTCGCCTCTCTCTCCGCAAAGTTTTAAAATCAAGTCTCGCCTGACTGGCTACACAGTTTTAAAATAAACACTTTCCTCTCTCTCTGCTCTGTTTTAAATTGAACTCTCGTCTCTCTCTCTGCTCTGTTTTAAAATGAACACTTTCCTCTCTCTCCACACTGTTTTAAAATGAGCTCTCGTCTCTCTATCTGTGGTGATTTTAAATGAACGCACATCACTCTATTTGCGCTGCTTTGAAATAAGGGCTGAATTTTCCCAGAATTGCACAAAGTGTGGTCACGGAGGGTAAAATGGAGTCCTACCCGCCGATGAAAATGGCGGGTTTTCACGCTGTATCTTCCCGAGCCCGCCTCGTTATATATTCACTCCTGCAAAACATGCCATTTCCATGCCAGGCAGGATCTCATTCACCTGCTCACCATCACCCCGCTGTTACATCACGCTGGCCGCCAGGTTTAAAAGGCAGCACCAGTAAAGTGCTCATCGCCACCAACTCACCACCGCTGCCCGGGAGACATGGCCAACAAAGGAAAAAACACTGCCATCACCTCGCTTCGACGACGGTCCCTCGAGTGAGTGCTGGATGCCGTGGAGGCCCCATCGGTATTGACCTTCCCTCACCCTGGTCGCAGGATGGACAGCAAAGTCACCAACCCGATTTGGGAGGTGGTGGTCGGTGCCAATGCCCTGCAGAGAAGGACAGCCACCCAGTGCCGCAAGAGGATGAATGATCTCCTCCGTTCCGCCAGGGTAAGTCACAGTTCTCATCACTCCCAACTCTCACACTCTCAAACCCATCACACACCCACAGGGCCCTCACTCACTGTCAGTACAAAGGACATCACCACTCACCGTCATTGTCCTCATCCCATCCATGGGACCACTCACCACCTACACAGGCCAGGCAAACTTATCATCTGGCCTGGCAAGAGTCCTGATACACTCTCCCCAACTCCATCCATGCAGGACAAACTGGCACACAACAGAGGGGAAAGGTTACAGACAGGTGGAGGGATACCGGAAATCAAAGTTCTGACAGAATTTGAAATCAGAGCCATCCAGCTGGCCGGCGATGACCGGGACCGGTCCTGTGCTGACAGTGAGGTCAGTGCTGCTCTACCAAGTGAAGATCCAACAGTGCAACATCCATCAGACAACCATGCTGTGAGTGATGTGTCCTGTTTCACAGGCCCCTGCCATGCACTAATTATCTCTCCTTACTTTTGCAGGCACATCTGGGAAACAGCCGACAGAGTCCATGACCCAGGGCCTCCAATCAAGGTCCTAAGACACCTCTGAAGAGGAATCTGAAGGCACCCTCCCTGAAGTCCCGTCTCAGCGTCACCCACACCCTCCACCAGCGCAAAGACACACACCTTAGTGGGACCCAGCTTCAGAGTAGCCTCAGGATCACAATCTGGTGAGCACATTGCATTGTCTGATCCACAGCTGGCAGAGGCAGGGACTTCCCAGGTCCCCGGCACTCGGAGGGCTGCTGGAGGCCAGAACATTGCTGAATCTGAGTCAGATGACGACCCTCTGGACTTGGTCATGTCATAGTTGCTGGAGCTGCAAAGACAAGCTCGGGAACATCAGGAAGGGATGTCCGCTGCACTCCTCAGATTGCAAGGCATGATGGAGGAGTCTGTCCACCTTCAGGATGAGGTGATAACGCCGGCATTGCCAACATACCAAGGTCAACACTGGTAGGATGGCGGCCGCCATGGAGACCTTGGTCCAGGATGTCACTCCTGAACTGCTGTGTGGACAGGAGCATCCTCACAGAGGGTATTGACGCTGAGATAAGCCAGACTGAAGTCAAACGTTTGCAGCTGTGATGTGAGGATCTATGGGGTCACCTCACTGCATGTCGTCATCATCCTCCACAAATCTGGCAGCTACGAGGGCCTCCCGAGTGCACCTGCCTCATCTAGTCAGTGTGAGAGCCTCATCCCCGTCATCATCGCCTCCAAGGACACCCTCCCCTCATCCCCATTGGCGCCCTCCTCATCTGAGCAGACCTCCAGCTCCTCCATCTCCTCCTCAGCCGCTCCTCTCCCTGTTGCAGCGCCAGGTTGTAAAGGGCGCAGCAGACGATGATGATGTGTGACACCCTCTGCGGACTGTATTGCAGGGCCCCACCAGACTGGTCCAGGCACCGGAACCTCATCTTCAGCATCCCGATGGTCTGTCCCACCAAGTTGTGAGCTGCAGCATGAGTCTCATTATCCCGTTGCTCTGCTGCAGTCTGAGGCTGCCTCACGGTGTCATCAGCCACGGCCTCTGTGGGTAACCCTTGTCCCTGATGAGCCAACCCTGCAGCTTCTGTGGAGCCTGGAAGACTCCAGGGATCTGTGACCAACTGAGAATGTAGGCATCGTGCACACTCCCTGGAAACCGTGCGCAGACCTGCAGGACGTGTTTGTGGAGGTCACACACCAGCTGCACGTTCAGTGAGTGGAAGTCCTTGTGGTTGATGAAGTTCACTGAGTGTAGTGATGGAGACCTGAGCACCACATGAGTGCAGTGGATCGCACCCTGTACCTGTGGGAATCCTGAGATCAGGGTGAATCCAATGGGCCTTGTATCCTGGCTGTCCCAGTCCTGGGCGAAATGCATAAAGTTGTTGCCATGGAGAAGATGCATCTGTGACCTCATGGATGCATTTGTGGGTGATGGATTGTGAAATCCCACAGAGGTCGCCTGTGGAGCCCTGAAAGGAGCCACTGGTGTAGAAATTGAGCACCACCGTCACTTTCACAGCCACTGGCAGTGGATGCCCTCCATGTCCCCTTGGCACCAACTCCTGCAGTAAGCGGCAGATGTGAGCCACCAGCTCCCTAAAGATGTACAGTCATCGGTGACACTGGTTCTCAGTCATCTGCAGGAATGGCAGGTGGTGTCTATAGACCCTGGGTGTCACTAGGCACTGACCAGCCATGGCTCACTGTCACTCCTGGGCTGCGTGTGTGGGAGCTCCTGTTGCCCCTTCTTCATGTGGTTGCTGCTCCTGCCTTTGCGCAGCCAGGAGCCTCAGTCACTCTCTCCTCTGTCTTCTACACTCTCTGTAGGCATCAGGCACACAGCTAGGTCACCAGGATCCACGATCCTGACATGGTCCTCCTGCAGCATGAAAGAGTGAGAGAGAGAGAGACGTGGTTATCATGGCTGCACTTAGCACCTTTCCTGGCCTGTGACCGTCCCTTAATGCCTCCCGGAGAGTGCTGATCACCCCTCGGATGGCCAGAGGTGAGTGCGCTGCATGGCTGCCCTGTCAACCTGTGACATGGGGGACACTGGTCCAAACCAGGATGCTGAGATTGCGAGGAGGCTGTGAGCTCCTCCAGCAGTGACTGCTCCATGGCCAGTGTTAGCGAGGAGACTGTGCAACGTGTACATTAACTGGTTGCGGACTGGCAGCCTGTGCCGGGGGGGTTAGGGGGTTACGGGGGGTGGGGTGGGGTGCGTGGGTGAGGTCTGGGGGGTTTGCTGGCCCTTTGGTGCCTCTGCATTGTTTGCATGGGCGGCCAGGCTAGGGGCCTGACCCCAGTCACATCACTGTGGCTGTGCCTGGTCTGTCTCAGTCGCTGACGTCTGGTCAGTTTATACTGACCTCTTCCCTCACTTACCCTGACCCCTGACTGTGCACAGGATGCAGAGCCAGGGCATTACTTGAACTGCACCCTCAGCACCTCAACAGCCTCCTCCAAGGCTGCTCAGCAATTGCCCCCGGACACCCCACACTCCTCAGCAGTCACCTCCGAAGCTAGCCAGCATTCGCCCCCGGACACTATCCCCAATCCCCTCAGTAGTAACCTCAGGGGCCAGGCATCAGTTACCCCCCATCCCGTGGCAACCCTGAGGCCTGTAAACAAGGGTGAGCTGTGGAAAATGCTGCTGCTCACTCACTTCAGTTCCTCCAGGAGTGAAGGCCGCCAAGTGTGCGTCCCCTGCGTGTTGTTGTGAAACACGTTGACGGGTTCTCCCGCCGGCACGGACAGACGATACAGCAGGGGTTCCGAGACCCTGGTGGGACAGCCTTTTAATTATATGCTAATGAATTACAATTAGCCCCTGCTGACCAATGGCCTCTCCACACTGATTTAAAATAAACTCTCACCTCTCTTTCCCCATTGATTTAAAATGAACTCTCACCTCTCTCACCTCACTAATTTAAAATGAACTCACACCTCTCTCTCCGCGCAGATTTAAAATGAACTCTCGCCCCTTTCTCCGCGCTGTTTTAAAATAAACTCTCATCTCTCTCTCTACGCTGTTTTAAAATGAACTCTCGCCTCTATCTGCGTGTTAATTTAAAGTGAACTCTCACCTCTCTTTTCCCGTTGATTTAAAATGAACTCTTTCCTCTCTCTCCACACTGTTTTAAAATGAACTCTCGCCTCTCTCTTCATGCTGTTTTAAAATTAACTCTTTCCTCTCTCTCCACACTGTTTTAGAATGAACTCTCACTTATCTCACCTCACTAATTTAAAATGAACTCTCGCCTCAATCTCCACGCGGATTTAAAATAAAGTCTCGCCACTCTCTGTGCTGATTTAAAATGAATACTCGCCTCTTTCTCTGTGCTGTTTTAAAATAAACTCTCATCTCTCTCTCCGCGCTAGTTTAAAATGAACTCTCGCCTCTCTCACCTCACTAATTTCAAATGAACTCTCGCCTCTCTCTCCACATTGATTTAAAATGAACTCTCACCTCTCTCTCCGCATTGTTTTAAAATGAACTCTCGCCTCTCTCTCCACCCTGATTTAAAATGAACTCTCGCCTCTCTCTCCACCCTGATTTAAAATTAACTCTCGCCTCTCTCTCCGTGCTGTTTTAATATAAACTTTTGCCTTTCTCTTCATACTGTTTTAAAGTGAACTCTCGCCTCTCTCTCCACATTGTTTTAAGACGATCTCTCACCTCTCTCTCCGCCCTGTTTTAAAATAAACTCTCACCTTGCTCTCCATGCTGTTTTAAAATGAACTCTTGCCTCTTTCTCCGCACTGTGTTAAAGTGAACTCTCACCTCTCTCTGTGCTGTTTTAAATGAACTCTCGTCTCTCTCCACACTGTTTTAAAATGAACTCTCCGCGCTGTTTTAAAATGAACTCTCCCCTCTCTCTCTGCGCTGATTTAAAATGAACTCTCCCCTCTCTCTCTGCGCTGATTTAAAATGAACTCTCACCTCTCTCTCCGTGCTGATTTAAAATGAACTCTCGCCTCTCTTTCCACGCTGTTTTATAATTAACTATCGCTTCTCTCACCTCACTCATTTAAAATGAACTCTCGCCTCTCTCTCCACCCTGATTTAAAATGAACTCTCGCCTCTCTCTCCGTGCTGTTTTAATATAAACTTTTTCCTCTCTCTCCACACTGTTTTAAAGTGAACTCTCACCTCTCCCTCCACACTGTTTTAAAGTGAACTCTCTCCTCTCTCTCCACATTGTTTTAAAACGATCTTTCACCTCCCTCTCCACCCTGTTTTAAAATAAACTCTCACCTTGCTCTCCATGCTGTTTTAAAATGAACTCTTGCCTCTTTCTCCACACTGTGTTAAAGTGAACTCTCACCTCTCTCTCCGCGCTGTTTTAAATGAACTCTCGTCTCTCCAAACTGTTTTAAAATGAACTCTCGCCTCTCTCTCCGTGCTGATTTAAAATGAACTCTCGCCTCTCTCTGTGCTGATTTAAAATGAACTCTCGCCTCTCTCCGTGCTGATTTAAAATGAACTCTCGCCTCTCTCCGTGCTGATTTAAAATGAACTCTCGCTTCTCTCCGTGCTGTTTTAAACTGAACTCTCGCCTCTCTCTCCGTGCTGATTTAAAATGATCTCTCACCTCTCTCCGTGCTGTTTTAAATGAACTCTCACCTCTCTCTCTGCGCTGTTTTAAACTGAACTCTCGCCTAACTCTCCACGCTGTTTTAAAATGAGCTCTCGCCTCTCTCTCCGTGCTGATTTAAAATGAACTCTCACCTCTCTCTCCGCGCTGTTTTAAACTGAACTCTCGCCTCACTCCACGCTGTTTTAAAATGAGCTCTCACCTCTCTCTCCACAGTGATTTAAACAGAACTCTCGTATCTCTCTTGTGATAAACAGTCTGGATGACAGAGAATTACAGACACAACGGAACGGTTTAAATACACAATTACGAAAAATCTTACCAGAGGGGAACACAGTGATAGGCTCAGAGCTACACGAGGACCAGGCCATGATGGTCCATTTAAAGGAGATTATTGCTGAGATGGAAAGGCACGTCAAAACAGTGAATGCACTCATTCAAGAGGATAGGAATGCACCAGACCAGGCTGCACAGAATGAGGTGTGAGTGCTGTACAGGGCATGGTTCCTGGGCGAGGGCTGCAGCAACCTGGAGGATTTAAAGCCAGGTTTAGTCCCGACCTGGATCAGCAACAAGCACCTCGCAGCCCTCCACCCATTTGAGAACTCACTCAGCCCGTGTCAGTTCCGTCTAGCCTCTGAAGCCTACCCTGTCCCAGTAGATTGTAGGCGCTCCAACCACACCATCATGGGTATAGTAGTGAGGATGCTGGTCATGGGTGTGACAGCCCGACCTGCACCGGTTTATAGGGTGGAGAACATTGGAGTCATTCAAGGGGGTGCACACTTGTGTTTGCAGTGGTCCCACCTTACGTCATAAAGTGGGAGCACATGATGACAGGTACAGACCTCTCTGGGTGCCGGAACCGGGGTGCACACTTAATACTGTGTCCCCAGCACTTGAATGCCTATTCCAGACCACAGTGCGGGTTTAAAACTGCCGGTGCACGGCCTATGAACTGCACCATGGAGGTAATGACACAAGGCCATGTTCCCCCACAGGGGGCATATATAGGGGGTGAGACATATTGTGTCACCACAAGTGCGCCCCACTACCAGTTTGGACAGCACATCCGGTGTCCGGTAAGTGACAGCAGTTTTTGTTTTAAACCCGAGGCAGAAGTTCAATTCCCCCAGGAATGGATTGTCCCCATTCCTGAACCCTCCACTGTTCACCTCACTGTTAGGGAAAACACTACCAACCTGCAGAGCTCTGTCACAAGTTTCAGTTATGAAATTCCCCCTCTACCAGAACATCTTACTAAACTACTAAAAGCTATAGAGTTATCACAAAAGTATTTCTATACTTTGGAACAGAAAACACATGAGATAGAGGGAGAGATTCAAGGTATCACAGTCCCACCGTGGTGGGACATTTACGAAAACATAGAGGTCCCTTCATGAGTCAGAATGGCTTCCCACATCCTGGTGGTCTGCCGGCTGGGAATATTGTTGTACCTGTTGTGCTCTCAGTGCAAAGGGAAAAGGCTAAATCCTAGAGTTCTGAAACGAAAAGACCTGGAAGAAGCATCTTGCTAAGGTGGAGAGAGATACACCTGTTTGAACCTTTCCTATATATTTTTTTGTGTGTTCCTGAATAAAGATTGTTGTTTTTTTGTGTTCGGTTATTTTTAAGAAAGACTTTAACGTGTTGTTTTCTTTTAATAAAGATGTATGTGCACCCAGTGGGGTGTTGGACCCCCTAAACATTTGGATGTATGTAAATAACTGTAATTTGCCTCTACTTGGCCCCCCCATCCTTAAACCAGCTTATATTTCACCTCTCTTCTATTTTTACTTAGTTCTGTTGAAGGGTTATTCAGACTCGAAACATTAACTGTGTTCCTCTCCGCAGATGCTGCCAGAGCTGCTGAGTTTTTGCAGGTATTTTTGTTTCTGTTTTGTGTTTTGCCTATGCACATTTTAAAGAATGGGAATGTATGTGTCATGAGATCTTAGATAGGTAATTACAGGGGAAGATTGACTATGGAGGGTCGGGAATTTTGTTTTTTTTCTATGACACTTGAAGCAAGATTTAAGTATCACGGGGAGGCTGAAGGGTGGGTTCTCAAAATTCCCACATTTTTCATATCATCAACAAGGATTTGACTTTTGGACTTTTATGGCAGAGGACCCAACTACTGAGTTAAGTGTAGAACCCTGCAGACAGGAGGCTGGGTCCATTAAGGTCTGGGACTGGACATGCCTGGGCTTGTTGAGTGCAGGGTGGATTATTGATTGAAACCAGACAACGAGGGGAGACAGAATACGGATTCTTCCCTTTAAAACAATCAACCCAGAGAAAGATTTCATCTTACATGAAACTAAAGCCCATCAAAATCTTGCTTAAATAATCGCTACTAACTACTAAGACCACAATCAATGCAATTATGCAAACCCATCAATACTCCACATATACAATGGCTTTCAGTTCAAGACTAGTTACAGGGGCAGGAAGACAATGATAAACATCATGCGAGCCCATTAAAAACAACGAGACAACAATCACCGAGGGAATCCCACCAAAATCAGACAAAGAACTAACCTTGATTTGGATTGAGATAAGAAATTTGAAAAACTGTATAACTGGGTCAGGAAGTGAGCAGTTTTGGGGAGGGACACAGAAGGGTGAGCAGTTTTGAAAGCTGACACAGGGCAGTGGGCAGTTGGGAGCGGTTGGAGCAGAGTTTAAGCAGGGAGCTGAGCCAAGTGGAGGAAGGAGATCTGGAGGTTTGCAGGCCCACAGGCAACAACACAGCGAGGGGCACGGGGTGTCAGGCTCAACCGAAGACAACAAGGCCACAACCGCAGCCCTCCACGAAGATTGACCACCCACAACCGCACCCTCCACCCAACTGAAGAACCTTCACAGATTCCACAGACCAGGACCACGTGGGGACAGCAGGCCCCAGAGGACACAAAGAGTGTAGCCCAAAACTGCAACCGGCTTCCCTGACTGGATTTCCAACTGTCAAGGAATCCTGGGTTGGTGAGCATGATCCCTGACCTCTCCTAGTTCAATTTAGTTAGGTTTGGGTGTGGGACAAGGGTAAGGGGATTAGTAGCATGATTTTCCCTTGTAATGCTGTGTGTTCCTCATTCTTAACTAAGTGTACTTTGTAAATCTGTATAATCTCAGTGTAATCCTAATGTTATAAGTTCATTTGTGACTTCAATAAACTCAGTTTTTTTCTTGCACCAAAACCAGTGTCTGCTGCACTTTGTCACAGCCCCCAAATAAGTCCAAGGTCTAGAACCAGGGAGTGGGAGCGATTCGGACCACTCAGAAGTCAGAGGTGAAGCTGACACACACACCACCCCCTGCACACTCCGCGCTGTTTGAAAATGAACTCTCGCCTTTCTCTGCGCTGTTTTAAAATGAGCTCTCGCCTCTCTCTCTGCAGGGATTTGAAATTAACTGTCACCTCTCCATGACATTTTAAAATGAACTCTGACCTCTCTCTGCGCTGTTTTAAAGTGAACTCTCGCCTCTCCCTCCGCACTGATTTAAAATGAACTCTCGCTTCTCTCTCCACACTGTTTTAAGGTGAACTATTCCCTCTCTCTCCACGCAGTTTTATGGTGAACTATTCCCTCTCTCTCCACGCAGTTTTAAAATGAACTCTCGTCTCTCTCTCCTCACTGTTTTAAAATGAACTCTCGTCTCTCTCCGCGCTGTTTTAAAGTGAACTCTCGCCTATCTCTCTGCACTGTTATAAAATGAACTGTCACGTCTCTCTCGACGCTGTTTTCAAAGTTTTTTGATGAACTCTCGTTACTCCCTCCGCACTGTTTTAAAGTGAACTCTTTCCTCTCTCTCCTCATTGTTTTAAAATGAACTGTCGCCTCTCTCTCGCGCTGTTTTAAAGTGAACTGTCGCCTCTCCATCGGCACTGATTTAAAAAGAACGCTCACTTCTCTCTCCGTGCTGATTTAAAATAAACTCTCGCCTCTCACTTGTTGCTGTTTTAAAGTGAACTCTCACCTCTCTCTCCGCACTGATTTAAAATGAACTCTCGCCTCTCTGTCCGCGCTGTTTTAAATGAACTCTCACCTCTCTCAGGCGCTGCTTTAAAATGAACTCTTTCCTCTCTCTCTGCGCTGTTTTAAAGTGAACTCTCGCCTCTCTCTCCGCACTATTTTAAAATAAACTCTCGCCTTCGCTCCACACTGTTTTAAAATGAACTCTCGCCTCTCTCTCCGCACTGTTTTAAAGTGAACTCTCACCTCTCCCTTCGCACTGATTTAAAGTGAACTCTCACCTCTCCCTTCGCACTGATTTAAAATGAATTCTCGCTTCTCCTTCCGCGCAGTTTTAAATGAACTCTCACCTCCCTCTCCGTGCTGTTTTAAAACGAGCTCTCACCTTTCTCTCCGCTCTGTTTTAAAGTGAACTCTCGCCTCTCCCTCTGCCCTGATTTAAAACGAAATCTCGCCTCTCTCTTGGCACTCTTTTGAAATGAACTCCCGTCTCTCTCTGCACTGTTCTAAAATGAACTCTCACCTCTCTCTCTCCGCACTGTTTTAAAGTGAACTCTCGCCTCTCCCTCCGCGCTGATTTAAAATGAATTCTCGCTTCTCCCTCTGCGCAGTTTTAAATGAACTCACCTCCCTCTCCACACTGATTTAAAGTGAACTCTCGCCTCTCTCTCCGCACTGATGTAAAAAGAACTCTCACCTCTCTCTCCGCGCTGTTTTAAAAGAACTCTCACCTCCGTCTCAGGCGTTGCTTTAAAATGAATTCTCACCACTCTCTCTGTGCTGTTTTAAAGTGAACCCTCGCCTCTCAGTCCGCCCTGATTTAAAGTGAACCCTCGCCTCTCACTCCGCCCTGATTTAAAGTGAACCCTCGCCTCTCCCTCCGCCCTGATTTAAAATGAACTCTCGCTTTCGCTCCACACTGTTTTAGAATGAACTCTCACGCCTCAAAGCTGTTTTAAATGTTTTATGATGATCTCTTGCCTCTCTCTCTCTGCGCGGATTTAAAATGAACTCTTGCCTCTCTCTCCACACTGTTTTAAAATGAACTCTTGCCTCTCTCACCGCACTGATTTAAGATGAATTCTTGCCTCCCTTTCTACACTGTTTTAAAGTGAACCCTCGCCTCTCACTTGTTGCTGTTTTAAAGTGAACTCTCACATCTCGCTCCGCGCTGCTTTAAAATGAATTCTCTCCACTCTCTGCGCTGTTTTAAAGTGAACTTTCGCCTCTCTCTCCACTCTATTTTAAATGAACCCTCACCTCTCTCTCAGGCACTGTTTTGAAATGAACTCCCGTCTCTCTCTGCACTGTTCTAAACTGAACTCTCACCTCTCTCTCTGAGCTGTTTTAAAGTGAACTCTCGCCTCTCTCACCTCACTGTTTTAAAATGAACTCTCACCTCTCTCTCCACGCTGTTTTAAAGTGAACTCTCGCCTCTCTCTCCACGCTATTTTAAAGTGAACTCTCGCCTCTCTCTCCACGCTGTTTTAAAGTGAATTCTCGCTTCTCCCTCTGTGCTGTTTTAAAGTGAACTCTCGCCTCTCTCTCCACGCTGTTTTAAAGTGAATTCTCGCTTCTCCTTCCGTGCTGTTTTAAAATGAACTCTCGCCTCTCTCACCTCACTGTTTTAAAATGAACTCTCACCTCTCCATGCTGTTTTAAAGTGAACTCTCGCCTCTCTCTCCACGCTGTTTTAAAGTGAACTCTCGCCTCTCTCTCCACGCTGTTTTAAAGTGAACTCTCGCCTCTCTCTCCACGCTGTTTTAAAGTGAACTCTCCCCTCTCTCTCCACGCTGTTTTAAAGTGAACTCTCGCCTCTCTCTCCACGCTGTTTTAAAATGAACTCTCACCTCTGTCTGCGCTGTTTTAAAATGAACTCTCGCCTCTCTCACCTCACTGTTTTAAAAATGAACTCACACCTCTCTCTTGGCACTGTTTTAAAGTGAACTCTCACCTCTCTCTCCACGCTGTTTTAAAACGAACTCTCACCTGTCTCTCCACGCTGTTTTGAAATGAACTCTCGCCTCTCTCTCCACACTGTTTTAAAATGAACTCTCGGCTCTCCTTCCGCGCTAATTTAAAATGAATTCTCACCTCCCTCTCCGCGCTGTTGTAAAATGAACTCTCGCCTCTCTCTTGGCACTGTTTTGAAGTGAACTCTTGTCTATCTCTGCACTGTTCTAAAATGAACTCTCACCTCTGTCTGCGCTGTTTTAAAGTGAACTCTCGCCTCTCTCACCTCACTGTTTTAAAAATGAACTCACACCTCTCTCTTGGCACTGTTTTGAAGTGAACTCTTGTCTATCTCTGCACTGTTCTAAACTGAACTCACACCTCTGTCTGCGCTGTTTTAAAGTGAACTCTCGCCTCTCTGCAGGGATTTAAAATGAACTCTCACCGCTCTCTCCCCACCGTTTTAAAATGAACTCTCGCCTCTCTCACCTCACTGTTTTAAAATGAACTCTCACCTCTCTCTCCACGCTGTTTTAAAGTGAATTCTCGCTTCTCCCTCTGTGCTATTTTAAAGTGAACTGTCACCTCTCTCTCCACGCTGTTTTAAAATGATCTCTCACCTGTCTCTCCACGCTGTTTTGAAATGAACTCTCGGCTCTCCCTCCGCGCTAATTTTAAATGAATTCTCACCTCCCTCTCCGTGCTGTTGTAAAATGAACTCTCGCCTCTCTCTTGGCACTGTTTTGAAGTGAACTCTTGTCTCTCTCCGCACTGTTCTAAAATGAACTCTCACCTCTCTCTCTGCGCTGTTTTAAAGTGAACTCTCGCCTCACTCACCTCACTGTTTTAAAATGAACTCTCGCCTCTCTCTTGGCACTGTTTTGAAGTGCACTCTTGTCTCTCTCTGCACTAAGTTCTAAAATGAACTCACACCTCTATCTCCACGCTGATTTAAAGTGAACTCTCAACTTTCCAACGGCACTGATTTAAAATGAACTCACACCTCTCTCTCCGCACTGTTTTAAAGTGAACTCTTGGCTCTCTCCGCGCTGCTTTAAAATGAATTCTCACCACTCTCTGCGCTGTTTTAAAGTGAACTCTCGCCTCTCTCTCCCCGTTTTTAAAAATTGAACTCTCACCTCTCTCTCTGCAGTGTTTTAAAATGAACTCTCGCTTTTCTCTGTGCGAAGTTTTAAAGTGAACTCTCACCTCTCCCTCCGCACTGATTTAAAATGAATTCTCGCTTCTCCCTCCACACAGTTTTAAATGAACTCTCACCTCCCTCTCCACACTGATGTAAAACGAACTCTCACCTTTCTCTCCGCACTGTTTTAAAGTGAACTCTCACCTCTCTCCGCACTGTTTTAAAGTGAACTCTCACCTCTGCGCTGATTTAAAATGAATTCTCGCCTCTCTCTCTGCACTGTTTTAAAGTGAACTCTCGCCTCTCTGTCCCCTTTGTTTTAAAATGAACTCTCACCTCCCTCTCCGCACTGATGTAATACGAACTCTCACCTTTCTGTGCTGTTTTAAAAGAACTCTCACCTCTGCCTCAGGCGCTGCTTTAAAATGAACTCTTACCTCTCTCTGCGCTGTTTTAAAGTGAACCCTCGACTCTCCCTCCGCACAGATTTAAAATGAACTCTCACATCTCTCTCCGTGCTGCTTTAAAATGAATTCTCACCACACTCTCTGAGCTGTTTTAAAGTGAACCCTTGACTCTCCCTCCGCACAGATTTAAAATGAAGTCACACATCTCTCTCTGCGCTGTTTTAAAGTGATCCCTCGCCTCTCCCTCCGCCCTGATTTAAAATGAACTCTCGCCTCTCTCTCAGCACTGTTTTAGAATGAACTATCACACCTCAAAGCTGTTTTAAATGTTTTATGATGAACTCTTGCCCCTCTCTCTCTGCGTGGATTTAAAATGAACTCTCACCTCTCTCTCCGCGCTGTTTTAAAAGAACTCTCACCTCTGTCTCAGGCATTGCTTTAAAATGAATTTTCACCACTCTCTCTGCGCTGTTTTAATGTGAACCCTCGCCTCTCCCTCTGCCCTGATTTAAAATGAACTCTCGCCTTCGCTCCACACTGTTTTAGAATGAACTCTCACGCCTCAAAGCTGTTTCAAATGTTTTATGATGAAATCTTGCCTCTCTCTCTCTGCGTTGATTTAAAATGAACTCTTGCCTCTCTCTCCACACTGTTTTAAAAGGAACTCTCGCCTCTCTCTCCGCGCTGATTTAAAATGAATACTTGCCTCTCTTTCTACACTGTTTTAAAGTGAACCCTCGCCTCTCACTTGTTGCTGTTTTAAAGTGAACACTCACATCTCGCTCTGCGCTGCTTTAAAATGAATTCTCTCCACTCTCTGCGCTGTTTTAAAGTGAACACTCTCCTCTCTCTCCACGCTATTTTAAATGAACCCTCACCTCTCTCTCAGGCACTGCTTTAAAATGAACTCTTACCTCTCTCTCTGCACTGTTTTAAAGTGAACTCTCGCCTCTCCCTTCGCCCTGATTTAAAATGAACTCTCGCCTTCGCTCCACGCTGTTTTAGAATGAACTCTCACGCCTCAAAGCTGTTTTAAATGTTTTATGATGAAATCTTGCCTCTCTCTCTCTGCGTTGATTTAAAATGAACTCTCGCCTCTCTCTCCACACTGTTTTAAAATGAACTCTCGCCTCTCCACGCTGATTTAAAATGAACTCTTGCCTCTCTCTCCGCAGGGATTTAAAATAAATTCTCGTCTCTCCGCACTGATTTAAAATGAACTCTTGCCTCTCTCTCCGCAGGGATTTAAAATGAACTCTCGCCTCTCCGCGCTGTTTTAAATGAACTCTCGCCTCTCCCTGCGCATTGATTTAAAGTGAACTCTCGCCTCTCTATCCGCACTGTTTTAAAGTGAACTCTCACCTCTCCCTTTGCACTGATTTAAAATGAATTCTCGCTTCTCCCTCCGCGCAGTTTTAAATGAACCTTCACCTCCCTCTCCATGCTGTTTTAAAACGAAATCTCACCTTTCCGCTGTTTTGAAGTGAACTCTCACCTCTCTATGTTCTGATTTAAAATGAACTCTCGCCTCTCTCTCCACGCTGTTTTAAAACGAATTCTCACCTTTCTCTCCGCTGTTTTGAAGCGAACTCTCACCTCTCTCTGCGCTGTTTTAAAGTGAATTCTCGCTTCTCCCTCCGCACTGATTTAAAATGAACTCTCACCTCTCTTTCCACGCTGTTTTAAAATGAACACTCGGCTCTCCCTCCGCGCTAATTTAAAATGAATTCTCACCTCCCTCTCCACGCTGTTGTAAAGTGAACTCTCGCCTCTCTCACCTCACTGTTTTAAAATGAACTCACACCTCTCTCTTGGCACTGTTTTGAAGTGAACTCTTGTCTCTCTCCGCACTGTTTTAAAGTGAACTCTCACCTCTCTCTCCCCGCTGTTTTAAAATGAACTCTCACCTCCCTGCAGGGATTTAAAATGATCTCTCGCCACTCTCTGTGCGTTGTTTTAAAGTGAACTCTCGCCTCTCCATCCGCACTGTTTTAAAGTGAACTCTCACCTCTCCCTTCGCACTGATTTAAAATGAATTCTCGCTTCTCCCTCCGCACAGTTTTAAATGAACTCACCTCTCTCTCTGCGCTGTTTTAAAGTGAACTCTCGCCTCTCTCTCCATGCTGTTTTGAAATGAACTCTCGGCTCTCCCTCCGCGCTAATTTAAAATGAATTCTCACCTCTCCCTTTGCACTGATTTAAAATGAATTCTCGCTTCTCCCTCTGCGCAGTTTTAAATGAAATCACCTCTCTCTCTGCGCTGTTTTAAAATGAACTCTCGCCTCTCTCTCCGCGCTGTTTTAAAGTGAACTCTCGCCTCTCTCTCTGCCCTGTTTTGAAATGAACTCTCACCAGTCTCTCCATGCTGTTTTGAAATGAACTCTCGGCTCTCCCTCCGCGCTAATTTAAAATGAATTCTCATCTCCCTCTCCGCACTGTTGTAAAATGAACTCTCGCCTCTCCCTTGGCACTGTTTTGAAGTGAACTCTTGTCTCTCTCTGCACTGTTCTAAAATGAACTCTCACCTCTCTCTCTACGCTGTTTTAAAGTGAACTCTCACCTCTCTCACCTCACTGTTTTAAAATGAACTCTCGCCTCTCTCTTGGCACTGTTTTGAAGTGAAATCTTGTCTCTCTTCGCACTAAGTTCTAAACTGAACTCTCACCTCTATCTCCACGCTGATTTAAAGTCAACTCTCAACTTTCCAAAGGAACTGATTTAAAATGAACTCTAAGTTCTAAACTGAACTCTCACCTCTCTCTCCGCACTGTTTTAAAGTGAACTCTTGGCTCTCTCCGCGCTGCTTTAAAATGAATTCTCACCACTCTCTGCGCTGTTTTAAAGTGAACTCTCGCCTCTCTCTCCCCGCTGTTTTAAAATGAACTCTCACCTCTCTCTCTGCAGGGATTTAAAATGAACTCTCACCTCTCTCTCCACACCGTTTTAAAATGAACTCTCGCCACTCTCTGTGCGTTGTTTTAAACTGAACTCTCGTCTCTCTCTCCGCACTGTTTTAAAATGAATTCTCATCTCTCTCCGCACTGTTCGAAAATGAACTCTCACCTCTCTCTCTCCGTGCTGTTTTAAAGTGAACTCTAGCCTCTCTCCACGCGGATTTAAAATGAAATCTTGCATCTCTTTCCGCGCTGATTTAAAGTGAACTCTAATCTCTCTGCGCTGTTTTAAAGTGAACTCTCGCCTCTCCATCGGCACTGATTTAAAATGACCACTCGCCTCTCTCTCTGTGCTGTTTTAAAATGAAATCTTGCCTCTGTCTCCGCAGGGATTTAAAATGAAGTCTCACCTCTCTCTGTGTGCTGTTTTAAATGAACTCCTGCCTCTCCCTGCGCATTGATTTAAAGTGAACTCTCGCCTCTCCATCCTCACTGTTTTAAAGTGAACTCTCACCTCTCCCCGTTTTTAAAGAATGAACTCTTTCCTCTCTCTCTGCAGTGTTTTAAAATGAACTCTCGCTTTTCTCTGTGCGCAGTTTTAAAGTGAACTCTCACCTCTCCCTCCGCACTGATTTAAAATGAATTCTTGCTTCTCCCTCCACACAGTTTTAAATGAACTCTCACCTCCCTCTCCACACTGATGTAAAACGAACTCTCACCTTTCTCTCTGCACTGTTTTAAAGTGAACTCTCACCTCTCTCCGCACTGTTTTAAAGTGAACTCTCGCCTCTCTGTCCCCTTTGTTTTAAAAGAACTCTCACCTCCCTCTCCGCACTGATGTAATACGGACTCTCACCTTTCTGTGCTGTTTTAAAAGAACTCTCCCCTCTGTCTCAGGCGCTGCTTTAAAATGAACTCTTACCTCTCTCTGCGCTGTTTTAAAGTGAACTCTCGACTCTCCCTCCGCACAGATTTAAAATGAACTCTCACATCTCTCTCCGTGGTGCTTTAAAATGAATTCTCACCACACTCTCTGCGCTGTTTTAAAGTGAACCCTCGCCTCTCCCTCCATCCTGATTTAAAATGAACTCTCGCCTCTCTCTCTACACTGTTTTAGAATGAACTCTCATGCCTCAAAGCTGTTTTAAATGTTTTATGATGAACTCTCACCTCTCTCTGCGCTGATTTAAAATGAACTCTCGCCTCTCTCTCCACACTGTTTTAAAGTGAACTCTCGCCTCTCTCTCCGCACTTTTTTCAAATGAACTCTTGGCTCTCCCTCCGTGTTAATTTAAAATGAATTCTCACCTCCCTCTACGCGCTGTTGTAAAGTGAACTCTCGCCTCTCTCACCTCACTGTTTTGAAATGAACTCTCATCTCTCTCCGCACTGTTCGAAAATGAACTCTCACCTCTCTCGCTCCGTGCTGTTTTAAAGTGAACTCTAGCCTCTCTCCACGCTGATTTAAAATGAACTCTTGCATCTCTTTCCGCACTGATTTAAAGTGAACTCTAATCTCTCTGCGCTGTTTTAAAGTGAACTCTCGCATCTCCATTGGCACTGATTTAAAATGATCACTCGCCTCTCTCTCTGCGCTGTTTTAAAATGAACTCTTTCCTCTCTCTCCGCGGTGATTTAACATGGACTCTAGCCTCTCTCTCTGCGCTGTTTTAAAATGAACTCTCACCTCTCTCTCCGCGCTGATTTAAAATGAACTCTCACCTCTCTCTCCACACCATTTTAAAATGAACTCTCACCTCTCTCTGTGCGCTGTTTTAAATGAACTCTCGCCTCTCCCTGCGCATTGATTTAAAATGAACTCTCGCCTCTCCATCCGCACTGATTTAATATGAATTCTCGCTTCTCCCTCCGCGCAGTTTTAAATGAACTCTCACCTCCCTCTCTGCACTGATGTAAAACAAACTCTCACCTTTCTCTCCGCACTGTTTTAAAGTGAACTCTCACCTCTCTCTGCGCTGATTTAAAATGAATTCTCGCCTCTCTTTCCGCGCTGTTTTAAAGTGAACTCTTCCCTCTCTGTCCCCGTTGTTTTAAAATGGACTCTTTCCTCTCTCTCCGCAGGAATTTAAAATGAACTCTCACCTCTATTTGTGCGCTGTTTTAAAGTGAACTCTTGGCTCTCCATCCACACTAATTTAAAATGAACTCTCGCCTCTCTCTCCGCACTGTTTTAAAGTGAATTCTCGCTTCTCTCTCCGCACTGATTTAAAGTGAATTCTCGCTTCTCTCTCCACACTGATTTAAAATGAATTCTCGCTTCTCCCTCCGTGCTGTTTTAAAGTGAACTCTCACCTCTCTCTCTGCGCTGTTTTAAAATGAACTCTCACCTGTCTCTCCATGCTGTTTTAAAATGAACTCTCGGCTCTCCCTCCGCGCTAATTTAAAATGAATTCTCACCTCCCTCTCTGCGCTGTTGTAAAGTTAACTCTCGCTTCTCTCACCTCACTGTTTTAAAATGAACTCTCGCCTCTCTCTGCACTGTTCTAAAATGAACTCTAACCTCTCTCTCCGCGCTGTTTTAAAGTGAACTCTCGCCTCTCTCTCTGCACTGTTTTAAAATAAATTCTCGCCTCTCACTTGTCACTGTTTTAAAGTGAACTATCGCATCTCTCTCCGCACTGTTTTA
Source organism: Isurus oxyrinchus (assembly GCA_026770705.1). NCBI lineage: Eukaryota > Metazoa > Chordata > Chondrichthyes > Lamniformes > Lamnidae > Isurus > Isurus oxyrinchus. The sequence goes on along the minus strand of JANJGN010000006.1, from coordinate 2,050,622 downwards.
AAATGAACTCTCTCCTCTCTCTCCAAACAGTTTTAATGTGAACTCTCACCCCTTTCCTCAACCCTGTTTTAAAATGAACTGTTCCCTCTCTGCGCTGATTTAAAATGAACTCTCGCCTCTCCCTGTGCACTGTTTTAAAATGAACTCTCGCCTCTCTCTCTGCGCGGTTTTAAATGACCTTTCACCTCTCTCTCTGTGCTGTTTTAAATGAAATCTAACCTCTTTGCACTGATTTAAAATCAACTCTCGACTCTCTCTGGTGATGATTTAAAATGGAGTCTCGCCTCTCTCTCTGCGCTGTTTTAAAGTGAACTCTCGCCGCTCCCTCCGCTCTGATTTAAAATGAACTCTTTCCTCTCACTCCACGCAGTTTTTTTGATGAATTCTCTTCTCGCTGTCCGTGCTGATTTTAAATGAACTCACCTCTCTCTCCATGCTGATTTAAAATAAACTCTCTCCTCTCTCTCCCCGCAGTTTGAAAATGAACTTTTTCCTCTCTCTCCGTGCTGTTTTAAAGTGAATTCTCACCTCTCCCTCCGCAATGATTTAAAATGAACTTTTGCTTCTCTCCCCGCGTTGTTTTAAAGTGAACTCTCTCCTCTCTGCGTTGATTGAAAATGGACTATCGCATCTCCCTGCTCACTGATTTAAAATGAACTCTCGCCTCTCTCTCCGCACAGTTTTAAAATGATCTCTTCCCTCTCTGCGCTGTTTTAAAATGAACTCTCGCCTCTCTCTCTGCGCTGTTTTAAAATGAACTCTTGCCTATCCCTGTACACTGATTTAAAATGAACTCTTGCCTCTCTCTCCGCGCCTTTTTAAAATGAACTCTCGCCTATCCCTGTGCACTGATTTAAAATGAACTCTTGCCTCTCTGCGCTGATTTAAAATGAACTCTCGCCTCTCATCAGCACTGATTTAAAGTGAACTCTCACCTTTCTCTCTGCGCTGTTTTAAAATGGACTCTTTCCTCTCTCTCCGCACAGTTTTAAAGTGAACTCACGCCTTTCTCTCTGCGCTGTTTTAAAATGAACTCTCCCCTCTCTGCGCTGATTTAAAATGAAATCTCGCCTCTCCCTGCGCACTGATTTAAAATGAACACTTTCCTCTCTCTCTGCGCTGTTTTAAATGAACTCTCACCTCTCTCTCCGCGCTGTTTGAAAGTGTACTCTCGCCTCTCACTCCGCGCTGATTTGAAATAAACATTCGCCTCTCTCTCGGCGCTGATTTAAATAAACTATCCTCTCTCACTTGTCGCTATTTGAAAATGAACTCTCGCCTCTCTCTCCGCGCTGTTTTAAAATGAACTCTCGCCTATCCCTGTACACTGATTTAAAATGATCTCTCGCCTCTCTCTCTGCGCTGTTTTCAAGTGAACTCTCGCCTCTCTCTCCACGCTATTTGATAATGAACTCTCGCCTCTCTCTCTGCGTTGTTTTCAAGTGAACTCTCGCCTCTCTCTCTGCGCTGTTTTAAAGTGAACTCTCGCTGCTCCCTCCGCACTGATGTAAAATGAACTCTCCCCTCTGCCCTGATTTAAAATGAACTCTCGCCTCTCTCTCCGCGCTATTTTAAAATGAACTCTCACCTATCCCTGTACACTGATTTAAAATGAACTTTTGCATCTCACTCCGCACAGTTTTTTAATGAATTCTCTTCTCGCTCTCTGTGCTGATTTTAAATGAACTCACCTCTCTCTCTGCGCTGATTTAAAATGGACTCTTGCTTCTCTCTTGGCGCAGTTTTAAAGTGAACTCTTCTCTCTCTCTCCGTGCTGTTTTAAAATGAACTCTCCCTTCTCTGCGCTTATTTAAAATGAACTCTGGGCCCTCCTTGTGCACTGATTTAAAATGAACTCTCGCCTCTCTCTCTGCACTGTTTTAAGTGAGCTCTCGCCTCTCTCTCCACACTATTTGAAAATGAACTCTCGCCTCTCTCTCTGCGCTGTTTTAAAGGGAACTCTCGCTGCTCCCTCCACATTGATTTAAAATGAACTCTTGCCTCTCACTCTGAGCAGTTTTTTAATGAATTTTCTCCTTGCTCTCCGTGCTGATTTTAAATGAAATCACCTCTCTCTCTGTGCTGATTTAAATTGGACTCTCACCTCTCTCTCCACGCTGATTTAAAATGAACTCTCGCCTCTCTGTCCCCGCTGTTTCAAAATGAACTCTCGCCTCCATCTCCGCACTGTTTTAAAGTGAACTCTTGCATCACCCTCTGCAATGATATAAAATGAACTCTTGCTTCTCTCTCCGCGTTGTTTGAAAATGAACTCTCGCCTCTATCTCCACGCTGTTTTAAAGTGAACTCTCGCCACTCCCTCCGCAATGATTTAAAATGAACTCTTGCTTCTCTCTCTGCGTTGTTTAAAAATGAACTCTCCACTCTCTCTTAGCCCTGTTTTAAAATGAACTGTCCCCTTGCTGCGCTGATTTAAAATGGAATCTCGCCTCTCCCTGCGCGCTGATTTAAAATGAACTCTCGCCTCTCTCTCCACGCTATTTGAAAATGAACTCTCGCCTCTCTCTCCTCGCTGTTTTAAAGTGAACTCTCGCCTCTCTCTGCGTTGATTTAAAATGAATTCTCGCCACTCTCTCGGCGCTGATTTAAAATAAACTGTCACCTCTCACTTGTCGCTGTTTTAAAGTGAACTATCGCATCTCTCTCCGCACTGTTTTAAAATGAACTTGCGCCTCTCTCTCGGCGCAGTTTTAAAGTGAACACTCGCCTCGCTCTCCACGCTATTTGAAAATGAACACTCGCCTCTCTCTCTGCGCTGTTTTAAAGTCAACTCTCGCTACTCCCTGCACACTGATTTAAAATGAATTCTTGCCTCTCACTCCACGCCGTTTTTTAATGAATTCTCTTCTCGTTCTCCGTGCTGATTTCAAATGAACTCACCTCTCTCTCTACGCTGATTTAAAATGGGCTCTCTACACTCTCTCCCCGCTGTTTGAAAATGAACTCTCGCCTCTCTCTCCGCGCTGTTTGAAAATGAACTCTCGCCTCTATCTCCACACTGTTTTAAAGTGAACTCTCGCCACTCCCTCCGCAATGATTTAAAATGAACTCTTGCTTCTCTCTCCGCGTTGTTTTAAAATGAACTCTCCACTCTTTCTTAGCCCTGTTTTAAAATGAACTCTCCCCTTGCTGCGCTGATTTAAAATGGAATCTCGCCTCTCCCTGCGCGCTGATTTAAAATGAACTCTCGCCTCTCTCTCTGCGCTGTTTTCAAGTGAACTCTCGCCTCTCTCTCTGCGCTGTTTTAAAGTGAACTCTCGCTGCTCCCTCCGCACTGATGTAAAATGAACTCTCGCCTCTCTGCACTGATTTAAAATGAACTCTCGACTCTCTCTCCCCGCTGTTTGAAAATGAACTCTCCCCTCCGTCTCCGCGGTATTATAAAATGAACTCTCGTCTCTCTCTCTGCGCTGTTTTAAAGTGAACTCTCGCCTCTCTCTCTGCACTGTTTTAAAATAAATTCTCGCCTCTCACTTGTCACTGTTTTAAAGTGAACTATCGCATCTCTCTCCGCACTGTTTTAAAATGAACTCTCTCCTCTCTCTCCAAACAGTTTTAATGTGAACTCTCACCCCTTTCCTCAACCCTGTTTTAAAATGAACTGTTCCCTCTCTGCGCTGATTTAAAATGAACTCTCGCCTCTCCCTGTGCACTGTTTTAAAATGAACTCTCGCCTCTCTCTCTGCGCGGTTTTAAATGACCTTTCACCTCTCTCTCTGTGCTGTTTTAAATGAAATCTAACCTCTTTGCACTGATTTAAAATCAACTCTCGACTCTCTCTGGTGATGATTTAAAATGGAGTCTCGCCTCTCTCTCTGCGCTGTTTTAAAGTGAACTCTCGCCGCTCCCTCCGCTCTGATTTAAAATGAACTCTTTCCTCTCACTCCACGCAGTTTTTTTGATGAATTCTCTTCTCGCTGTCCGTGCTGATTTTAAATGAACTCACCTCTCTCTCCATGCTGATTTAAAATAAACTCTCTCCTCTCTCTCCCCGCAGTTTGAAAATGAACTTTTTCCTCTCTCTCCGTGCTGTTTTAAAGTGAATTCTCACCTCTCCCTCCGCAATGATTTAAAATGAACTTTTGCTTCTCTCCCCGCGTTGTTTTAAAGTGAACTCTCTCCTCTCTGCGTTGATTGAAAATGGACTATCGCATCTCCCTGCTCACTGATTTAAAATGAACTCTCGCCTCTCTCTCCGCACAGTTTTAAAATGATCTCTTCCCTCTCTGCGCTGTTTTAAAATGAACTCTCGCCTCTCTCTCTGCGCTGTTTTAAAATGAACTCTTGCCTATCCCTGTACACTGATTTAAAATGAACTCTTGCCTCTCTCTCCGCGCCTTTTTAAAATGAACTCTCGCCTATCCCTGTGCACTGATTTAAAATGAACTCTTGCCTCTCTGCGCTGATTTAAAATGAACTCTCGCCTCTCATCAGCACTGATTTAAAGTGAACTCTCACCTTTCTCTCTGCGCTGTTTTAAAATGGACTCTTTCCTCTCTCTCCGCACAGTTTTAAAGTGAACTCACGCCTTTCTCTCTGCGCTGTTTTAAAATGAACTCTCCCCTCTCTGCGCTGATTTAAAATGAAATCTCGCCTCTCCCTGCGCACTGATTTAAAATGAACACTTTCCTCTCTCTCTGCGCTGTTTTAAATGAACTCTCACCTCTCTCTCCGCGCTGTTTGAAAGTGTACTCTCGCCTCTCACTCCGCGCTGATTTGAAATAAACATTCGCCTCTCTCTCGGCGCTGATTTAAATAAACTATCCTCTCTCACTTGTCGCTATTTGAAAATGAACTCTCGCCTCTCTCTCCGCGCTGTTTTAAAATGAACTCTCGCCTATCCCTGTACACTGATTTAAAATGATCTCTCGCCTCTCTCTCTGCGCTGTTTTCAAGTGAACTCTCGCCTCTCTCTCCACGCTATTTGATAATGAACTCTCGCCTCTCTCTCTGCGTTGTTTTCAAGTGAACTCTCGCCTCTCTCTCTGCGCTGTTTTAAAGTGAACTCTCGCTGCTCCCTCCGCACTGATGTAAAATGAACTCTCCCCTCTGCCCTGATTTAAAATGAACTCTCGCCTCTCTCTCCGCGCTATTTTAAAATGAACTCTCACCTATCCCTGTACACTGATTTAAAATGAACTTTTGCATCTCACTCCGCACAGTTTTTTAATGAATTCTCTTCTCGCTCTCTGTGCTGATTTTAAATGAACTCACCTCTCTCTCTGCGCTGATTTAAAATGGACTCTTGCTTCTCTCTTGGCGCAGTTTTAAAGTGAACTCTTCTCTCTCTCTCCGTGCTGTTTTAAAATGAACTCTCCCTTCTCTGCGCTTATTTAAAATGAACTCTGGGCCCTCCTTGTGCACTGATTTAAAATGAACTCTCGCCTCTCTCTCTGCACTGTTTTAAGTGAGCTCTCGCCTCTCTCTCCACACTATTTGAAAATGAACTCTCGCCTCTCTCTCTGCGCTGTTTTAAAGGGAACTCTCGCTGCTCCCTCCACATTGATTTAAAATGAACTCTTGCCTCTCACTCTGAGCAGTTTTTTAATGAATTTTCTCCTTGCTCTCCGTGCTGATTTTAAATGAAATCACCTCTCTCTCTGTGCTGATTTAAATTGGACTCTCACCTCTCTCTCCACGCTGATTTAAAATGAACTCTCGCCTCTCTGTCCCCGCTGTTTCAAAATGAACTCTCGCCTCCATCTCCGCACTGTTTTAAAGTGAACTCTTGCATCACCCTCTGCAATGATATAAAATGAACTCTTGCTTCTCTCTCCGCGTTGTTTGAAAATGAACTCTCGCCTCTATCTCCACGCTGTTTTAAAGTGAACTCTCGCCACTCCCTCCGCAATGATTTAAAATGAACTCTTGCTTCTCTCTCTGCGTTGTTTAAAAATGAACTCTCCACTCTCTCTTAGCCCTGTTTTAAAATGAACTGTCCCCTTGCTGCGCTGATTTAAAATGGAATCTCGCCTCTCCCTGCGCGCTGATTTAAAATGAACTCTCGCCTCTCTCTCCACGCTATTTGAAAATGAACTCTCGCCTCTCTCTCCTCGCTGTTTTAAAGTGAACTCTCGCCTCTCTCTGCGTTGATTTAAAATGAATTCTCGCCACTCTCTCGGCGCTGATTTAAAATAAACTGTCACCTCTCACTTGTCGCTGTTTTAAAGTGAACTATCGCATCTCTCTCCGCACTGTTTTAAAATGAACTTGCGCCTCTCTCTCGGCGCAGTTTTAAAGTGAACACTCGCCTCGCTCTCCACGCTATTTGAAAATGAACACTCGCCTCTCTCTCTGCGCTGTTTTAAAGTCAACTCTCGCTACTCCCTGCACACTGATTTAAAATGAATTCTTGCCTCTCACTCCACGCCGTTTTTTAATGAATTCTCTTCTCGTTCTCCGTGCTGATTTCAAATGAACTCACCTCTCTCTCTACGCTGATTTAAAATGGGCTCTCTACACTCTCTCCCCGCTGTTTGAAAATGAACTCTCGCCTCTCTCTCCGCGCTGTTTGAAAATGAACTCTCGCCTCTATCTCCACACTGTTTTAAAGTGAACTCTCGCCACTCCCTCCGCAATGATTTAAAATGAACTCTTGCTTCTCTCTCCGCGTTGTTTTAAAATGAACTCTCCACTCTTTCTTAGCCCTGTTTTAAAATGAACTCTCCCCTTGCTGCGCTGATTTAAAATGGAATCTCGCCTCTCCCTGCGCGCTGATTTAAAATGAACTCTCGCCTCTCTCTCTGCGCTGTTTTCAAGTGAACTCTCGCCTCTCTCTCTGCGCTGTTTTAAAGTGAACTCTCGCTGCTCCCTCCGCACTGATGTAAAATGAACTCTCGCCTCTCTGCACTGATTTAAAATGAACTCTCGACTCTCTCTCCCCGCTGTTTGAAAATGAACTCTCCCCTCCGTCTCCGCGGTATTATAAAATGAACTCTCGTCTCTCTCTCTGCGCTGTTTTAAAGTGAACCCTTGCCTTTCTCTCTGCCCTGATTTAAAATGAACATTCACCTCTCTCTCCGCGCTGATTTAAAATAAACTCTCACCTCTCACTTGTCGCTGTTTTAAAGTGAACTCTCGCCTCCCTCTGCGCTGATTTAAAATGAACTCTCACCACTCTCTCGGCGCAGTTTTAAAGTGAACTTTCGCCTCGTTCTCTACGCTATTTGAAAATGAACTCTCGCCTCTCTCTCTGGGCTGTTTTAAAGTGAACTCTCACCTCTCTCTCCGCGCTGTTTTAAAATGAACTTTCGCCTATCCCTGTACACTGATTTAAAATGAACTCTCGCCTCTCTCTCCGCGCCTTTTTAAAATGAACTCTCGCCTATCCCTGCGCACTGATTTAAAATGAACTCTTGCCTCTCTGCGCTGATTTAAAATGAACTCTCGTCTCTCCCTGCGCACTGATTTAAAATGAACTCTCACCTCTCTGCGGTGTTTTAAATGGATCCTCGCCTCTCTCTCCACAATGATTTAATATGAACTCACGTCTCTCCCTTTGCACTGATTTAAAATGAACTCTTGCCTCTCTCTCCGTGCTCTTGTAAAATGAACTCTCCCCTCTGTGCTGATTTAAAAAAAACTCTCGCCTCTCTCTCTCTGCGCTGTTTTAAATGAACTCTCATCTCTCTCTCTGCGCTGATTTAAATGAACTCTCACCTCTCTCTTTGCGCTGATTTAAAATGAACTCTCACCTCTCTCTCCGCACTATTATAAAATGAACTCTCGTCTCTCTCTCCACACTGTTTTAAAGAGAATCCTGCCTTTCTTTCTGCCCTGATTTAACATGAACACTCGCCTCTCTCTCCGCGCTGATTTAAAATAAACTCTCACCTCTCACTTGTCGCTGTTTTAAAGTGAACTCTTGCCTCCTTCTGCGCTGATTTAAAATGTACTCGCACCACTCTCTCAGCGCAGTTTTAAAGTGATCTTCTGCCTCGCTCTCCACGCTATTTGAAAATGAACTCTCGCCCCTCTCTCTCTGCACTGTTTTAAAGTGAACTCTCGCCCCTCTCTCCACAATGATTTAAAATGAACTCTTGCTTCACTCTCCAGATTGTTTGAAGGTGAACACTCCCACCTCTCTCCGCCCTGTTTTAAAATGAACTCTACCCTCTCTGCGCTGATTTAAAATGGACTCTCGCCTCTCCCTGCGCACTGATTTAAAATGAACTCTCGCCTCCCTCTCTGTGCTGTATTCCATGAACACTCACCTCTCTCTCGGCGCTGTTTTAAAGTGAACTCTCGCCTCTCCCTCCGTGCTGTTTTAAAATGAACTCTCATTTCTCTCTCGGCGCAGTTTTAAAGTGAACTTTCACTTCGCTCTCCACGCTATTTGAAAATGAACTCTCGCCTCTCCCTGTGCACTGTTTTAAAATGAACTCTCGCCTCTCTCTCCGCACTGTTTTAAATGATCTTTCACCTCTCTCTCTGCGCTGTTTTAAATGATCTTTCACCTCTCTGTGCTGTTTTAAATGAAATCTAACCTCTTTGCACTGATTTAAAATCAACTCTCGCCTCTCTCTGGTGATGATTTAAAATGGAGTCTCGCCTCTCTCTCTGCGCTGTTTTAAGTGTTCTCTCACCTCTCTCTCCGTGCTGATTTAAAATGAACTCTTGGCTCTACCTCCACACTCATTTGAAAAGAACTTTTTCCTCTCTCTCCACTCTATTTGGAAATGAACTCTAGCCTCTCTCTCTGCGCTGTTTTAAAGTGAACTCTCGCCTCTCCCTCCGCACTGATTTAAAGTGAACTCTCACCTTTCTCTCTGCGCTGTTTTAAAATGAACACTTTCCTCTCTCTCTGCGCTGTTTTAAATGAACTCTTGCCTGTCTCTCCGCATTTTTAAAAATGAACTCTCGTCTCTCTCTCTGCGCTGTTTTCAATGAACTCTCACCTCTCTCTCCGCGCTGTTTGAAAGTGTACTCTCGGCTTTCACTCCGCGCTGATTTGAAATAAACATTCGCCTCTCTCTCTGCGCTGATTTAAATAAACTATCCCCTCTCACTTGTCGCTATTTGAAAATGAACTCTCGCCTCTCTCTCTGCACTGTTTTAAAGTGAACTCTCGGTGCTCCCTCTGCACTGATTTAAAATGAACTCTCGCCTCTCTCTCCGCGCTGTTTTAAAATGAACTCTCGCCTATCCCGGTACACTGATTTAAAATGAACTTTTGCGTCTCACTCCACGCAGTTTTTTAATGAATTCTCTTCTCGCTCTCCGTGCTGATTTTAAATGAACTCACCTCTCTCTCTGCGCTGATTTAAAATGGACTCTTGCTTCTCTCTTGGTGCAGTTTTAAAGTGAACTCTTCTCTCTCTCCCCGTGCTGTTTTAAAATGAACTCTCCCTTCTCTGCGCTTATTTAAAATGAACTCTCGCCTCTCCTTGTGCACTGATTGAAAATGAACTCTCGCCTCTCTCTCTGCGCTGTTTTAAGTGAACTCTCGCCTCTCTCTCCACACTATTTGAAAATGAACTCTCGCCTCTCTCTCTGCGCTGTTTTAAAGTGAACTCTCGCTGCTCCCTCCACATTGATTTAAAATGAACTCTTGCCTCTCACTCTGCGCAGTTTTTTAATGAATTTTCTCCTTGCTCTCCATGCTGATTTTAAATGAAATCACCTCTCTCTCTGTGCTGATTTAAATTGGACTCTCACCTCTCTCTCCACGCTGACTTAAGATGAACTCTCGCCTCTCTCTCCCCGCTGATTTAAAATGAACTCTCGCCTCCCTCTCTGCACTGTTTTAAAGTGAACTCTCGCTGCTCCCTCCGCACTGATGTAAAATGAACTCTCCCCTCTGCACTGATTTAAAATGAACTCTTGCCTCTCTCTCCGCGCTGTTTTAAAATGAACTCTCGCCTATCCCTGTACACTGATTTAAAATGAACTTTTGCGTCTCACTCCACGCAGTTTTTTAATGAATTCTCTTCTCGCTCTCCGTGCTGATTTTAAATGAACTCACCTCTCTCTCTGCGCTGATTTAAAATGGACTCTTGCTTCTCTCTTGGTGCAGTTTTAAAGTGAACTCTTCTCTCTCTCCCCGTGCTGTTTTAAAATGAACTCTCCCTTCTCTGCGCTTATTTAAAATGAACTCTCGCCTCTCCTTGTGCACTGATTGAAAATGAACTCTCGCCTCTCTCTCTGCGCTGTTTTAAGTGAACTCTCGCCTCTCTCTCCACACTATTTGAAAATGAACTCTCGCCTCTCTCTCTGCGCTGTTTTAAAGTGAACTCTCGCTGCTCCCTCCACATTGATTTAAAATGAACTCTCGCCTCTCACTCTGCGCAGTTTTTTAATGAATTTTCTCCTTGCTCTCCATGCTGATTTTAAATGAAATCACCTCTCTCTCTGTGCTGATTTAAATTGGACTCTCACCTCTCTCTCCACGCTGACTTAAGATGAACTCTCGCCTCTCTCTCCCCGCTGATTTAAAATGAACTCTCGCCTCCCTCTCCGCACTGTTTTAAAGTGAACTCTTGCATCACCCTCCGCAATGATATAAAATGAACTCTTGCTTCTCTCTCCGCGTTGTTTGAAAATGAACTCTCGCCTCTATCTCCACGCTATTTTAATGTGAACTCTCGCCACTCCCTCCGCAATGATTTAAAATGAACTCTTGCTTCTCTCTCCGCGTTTTCTTTAAAATGCACTCTCCACTCTTTCTTAGCCCTGTTTTAAAATGAACTCTCTCCTTGCTGCGCTGATTTAAAAGGGAATCTCGACTCTCCCTGCGCACTGATTTAAAATAAACTCTCGCTTCTCTCTCTGCTCTGTTTTAAAGTGAACTCTCGCCTCCCTCTGCGCTGATTTAAAATGAACTCGCACCACTCTCTCAGCGCAGTTTTAAAGTGAACTTTCGCCTCGTTCTCTACGCTATTTGAAAATGAACTCTTGCCTCTCTCTCTGCGCTGTTTTAAAGTGAACTCTCGCCCCTCTCTCCACAATGATTTAAAATGAACTCTTGCTTCACTCTCCGGCTTGTTTGAAGGTGAACACTCCCCCCTCTCTCCGCCCTGTTTTAAAATTAACTCTACCCTCTCTCTCCGTACTGATTTAAAGTGAACTCTCGCCTCTCCCTCTGTGCTGTTTTAAAATGAACTCTTGTTTCTCTCTCGGCGCAGTTTTAAAGTGAACTTTCACTTCGCTCTCCACGCTATTTGAAAATGAACTCTCGCCTCTCCCTGTGCACTGTTTTAAAATAAACTCTCGCCTCTCTCTCCGCGCTCTTTTAAATGATCTTTCACCTCTCTCTCTGTGCTGTTTTAAATGAAATCTAACCTCTTTGCACTGTTTTAAAATCAACTCTCGCCTCTCTCTGGTGATGATTTAAAATGGAGTCTCGCCTCTCTCTCTGCGCTGTTTTAAGTGTTCTCTCACCTCTCTCTCCGTGCTGATTTAAAATGAACTCTTGGCTCTACCTCCACGCTCATTTGAAAAGAACTTTTTCCTCTCTCTCCACTCTATTTGGAAATGAACTCTAGCCTCTCTCTCTGCGCTGTTTTAAAGTGAACTCTCGCCTCTCTCTCCGCGCTGTTTTAAAATGAACTCTCGCCTATCCCTGTACACTGATTTTAAATGAACTTTTGCGTCTCACTCCACGCAGTTTTTTAATGAATTCTCTTCTCGCTCTCCGTGCTGATTTTAAATGAACTCACCTCTCTCTCTGCGCTGATTTAAAATGGACTCTTGCTTCTCTCTTGGTGCAGTTTTAAAGTGAACTCTTCTCTCTCTCCCCGTGCTGTTTTAAAATGAACTCTCCCTTCTCTGCGCTTATTTAAAATGAACTCTCGCCTCTCCTTGTGCACTGATTGAAAATGAACTCTCGCCTCTCTCTCTGTGCTGTTTTTAAGTGAACTCTCACCTCTCTCTCTGTGCTGATTTAAATGAACTCTCGCCTTTCTCTCCTTGCTTTTATAAAATGAACTCTTGTCTCTCTCTCTCCACGCTGTTTTAAAGTGAACCCTTGCCTTTCTCTCTGCGCTGATTTAAAATGAACTCTCGCCTCCCTCTGCGCTGATTTAAAATGAACTCTCGCCACTCTCTCTGCGCTGATTTAAAATAAACTATCACCTCACACACGTTGCTGTTTTAAAGTGAACTATCGCATCTATCTCCGCACTGTTTTAAAGTGAACTTGCGCCACTCTCTCGCCACAGTTTTGCAGTGAACTTTCGCCTCGCTCTACACGCTATTTGAAAATGAACTCTCGTCTCTCTCTCTACGCAGTTTTAAAGTGAACTCTCGCTGCTCCCTCTGCACTGATTTAAAATGAATTCTCGCCTCTCTCTCCCCGCTGTTTGAAAATGAAATCTTGCCTCTCTCTCCGCGCTATTTTAAAGTGAACTCTCGCCTCTCTCTCCGCATTGATTTAAAATGAACTCTCGCTTCTCTCTCCTCACTGTTTTGAAGTGAACTCTCGCCTCTTTCCGCGCTGTTTTAAAGTGAACTCTTGCCTCTCTCTGCCCTGATTTAAAGTGAACACTGACCTCTCCACGTTATTTGAAAATGAACTCTCGCCTCTCTCTCCTTTCTGATTTAAAATGAACTCTCGCCTCTCCCTCTGCACTGATTTAAAATGAATTCTCGCTTCTCTCTCCTCGCTGTTTTAAAGTGAACTCTCGCCTATCTCTACCCTGATTTAAAGTGAACACTCGCCTCTCTCTCCACGCTATTTGAAAATGAACTCTCGCCTCTCTCTCCTCGCTGTTTTAACGTGAACTCTCGCCTCTCTCTGCGTTGATTTAAAATGAATTCTCGCCACTCTCTCGGCGCTGATTTAAAATAAACTATCACCTCTCACTTGTTGCTGTTTTAAAGTGAGCTATCGCATCTCTCTCCGCACTGTTTTAAAATGAACTCTCGCCACTTTCTCGGCGCAGTTTTGAAATGAACATTCGCCTCGCTGTCCACGCTATTCGAAAATGAACACTCGCCTCTCTCTCTGCGCTGTTTTAAAGTCAACTCTCGCTGCTCCCTCTGCACTGACTTAAAATGAATTCTTGCCTCTCTCTCAGCGCTGTTTTAAATGAACTCTCACCTCTCTCTCTGCGCTTTTATAAAATGAACACTCGTCTCACTCTCCACGCTGTTAAGTGAACTCTCGCCTATCTCTACCCTGATTTAAAGTGAACACTCGCCTCTCTCTCCACGTTATTTGAAAATGAACTCTCGCCTCTCTCTCCTCGCTGTTTTAAAGTGAACTCTCGCCTCTCTCTCTGCGCTGTTTTAAAGTGAACAATCGCCACTCTCTCCCCGTTATTTGAAAGTGAACTCTCGCCTCTCTCTCTGCGCTGTTTTAAAGTGAACAATCGCCACTCTCTCCCCGTTATTTGAAAATGAACTCTCGCCTCTCTCTCCTCGCTGTTTTAAAGTGAACTCTCGCCTCTCTCTCTGCGCTGTTTTAAAGTGAACAATCGCCACTCTCTCCCCGTTATTTGAAAGTGAACTCTCGCCTCTCTCTCTGCGCTGTTTTAAAGTGAACAATCGCCACTCTCTCCCCGTTATTTGAAAGTGAACTCTCGCCTCTCTCTCTGCGCTGTTTTAAAGTGAACTCTCGCCTCTCTCTCTGCGCTGTTTTAAAGTGAACAATCGCCACTCTCCCCGTTATTTGAAAGTGAACTCTCGCCTCTCTCTCTGCGCTGTTTTAAAGTGAACTCTCGCCTCTCTCTCTGCGCTGTTTTAAAGTGAACAATCGCCACTCTCTCCCCGTTATTTGAAAGTGAACTCTCGCCTCTCTCTCTGCGTTATTTGAAAGTGAACTCTCGCCTCTCTCTCTGCGCTGTTTTAAAGTGAACAATCGCCACTCTCTCCCCGTTATTTGAAAATGAACTCTTGCCTCTCTCTCCTCGCTGTTTTAAGGTGAACTCTCGCCTCTCTCCGTGCTGTTTTAAAGTGAACTCTCGCCTCTCTCTGCCCTGATTTAAAGTGAACACTCGCCTCTCTCTCCACGTTATTTGAAAATGAACTCTCGCCACTCTCTCGGCGCTGATTTAAAATAAACTGTCACCTCTCACTTGTCGCTGTTTTAAAGTGAACTATCGCATCTCTCTCCGCAATGTTTTAAAATGAACTTGCGCCACTCTCTCTGCGCTGTTTTAAAGTGAACACTCGCCTCGCTCTCCACGCTATTTGAAAATGAACACTCGTCTCTCTCTCTGCGCTGTTTTAAAGTCAACTCTCGCTACTCCCTGCACACTGATTTAAAATGAATTCTTGCCTCTCACTCCGCGCCGTTTTTTAATGAATTCTCTTCTCGTTCTCCGTGCTGATTTTAAATTAACACACCTCTCTCTCTACGCTGATTTAAAATGGGCTCTCCACTCTCTCTCCCCGCTGTTTGAAAATGAACTCTCGCCTCTCTCTCCGCGCTGTTTTAAAATGAACTCTCCCCTCTCTGCGCTGATTTAAAGTGCACTCTCGCCTCTCCCTGCGCACTGATTTAAAATGAATTCTCGCCTCTCTCTCTCTGCGTTGTTTTAAATGAACTCTCACCTCACTCTCCGCGCTGTTTTAAGTGAATTCTTGCCTCTTCCTCCGCACTGATTTAAAATGAACTCTCACTTCTCTCTCTGCGCTGTTTTAAAATGACCCCTTGCCTTTCTCTCTGCGCTGATTTAAAATGAACTCTCGCCACCCTCTGTGCTGATTTAAAATAAACTATCACCTCTCACTTGTCGCTGTTTTGAAGTGAACTATCGCATCTCTCTCCGCGCTGATTTAAAATGAACTCTTGCCCCTCACTCCGTGCAGTGTTTTAATGAATTCTCTTCTCGCTCTCCCTGCTGATTTTAAATGAACTCACCTCTCCCTCTGCGCTGATTTAAAATGAACTCTCGCCTATCTCTACCCTGATTTAAAGTGAACACTCGCCTCTCTCTCCACGTTATTTGAAAATGAACTCTCGCCTCTCTCGCCGCGCTGTTTGAAAATGAACTCTTGCCTCTCTCTCCGCGCTGTTTTAAAGTGAACTCTCCCCTCCCTCTCAGCCCTGTTTTAAAATGAACTCTCCCCTCTCTGCGCAGATTTAAAGTGCACTCTCGCCTCTCCCTGCGCACTGATTTAAAATGAACTCTCGCTTCTCTCTCCTCGCTGTTTTAAAGTGAACTCTCGCCTCTCTCCGCACTGTTTTAAAGTGAACTCTCGCCTGTCTCTGCCCTGATTTAAAGTGAACATTCGCCACTCTGTCCCCGTTACTTGAAAATGAAATCTCGCCTCTACCTCCTCACTATTTTAAAGAGAAATCTCGCCTCACCCTCGGCCCATGATTTAAAATGTACTCTCGCTTCTCTCTCCGCGCCGTTTTAAAGTGAACTTTCCCGTCTCTCTCTGCGCTGTTTTAAAATGAACTCTCCCCTTTCTGCGCTGATTTAAAATGAACTCTCATCTCTCTCTCTGCGCTTCTTAAATGAACTCTCACCTCTCTCTCCGCACTGATTTAAAATGAACTCTCAGTTCTCTCTCTGCGCTGTTTTACAGTGAACTTTCCCCTCTCTCTCTGCGCTGATTTAATGAACTCTCGCCTCTCTCTCCGCGCTTTTATAAAATGAAAACTCGTCTCTCTCTCCACGCTGTTTTAAAGGGAATCCTTGCCTTTCTCTCTGCCCTGATTTAAAATGAACTCTCACCACTCTCTCCATGCTGATTTAAAATAAATTATCACCTCTCACTTGTCGCTGTTTTGAAGTGAACTATCGCATCTCTCTCCGCACTGATTTAAAATGAACTCTCGCCTTTCCCTGCACACTGATTTAAAATGAACTTTTGCCTCTCACTCCACGCAGTTTTTTTAATGAATTCTCTTCTCGCTCTCCACACTGATTTAAAATGAACTCTCGCCTCTCTCTCCCCGCTGTTTGAAAATGAAATCTCGCCTTTCTCTCTGCCCTGATTTAAAGTGAACATTCGCCTCTTTCTCCACGTTATTTAAAAATGAACTTTTGCCTCTCTCTCCTCACTGTTTTAAAGTGAAATCTCGCCTCACCCTCTGCCCTGATTTAAAATGAACTCTCGCTTCTCTCTCCGCGCTGTTTTAAAATGAACTCTCCCCTTTCTGCGCTGATTTAAAATGAACTCTCACCTCTCTCTCTGCACTGTCTTAAATGAACTCACCTCTCTGCGCTGTTTTAAAATGAACTCTCACCTCTCTGCGCTGTTTTAAAATGAACTCTCGCCTTTCCCTGCACACTGATTTAAAATGAACTCTCGCCTTTCCCTGCACACTGATTTAAAATGAACTCTTTCCTCTCACTCCGCGCAGTTTTTAATGAATTCTCTTTTCTCTCTCCGTGCTCATTTTTAATGAACTCGCCTCTCTCTCTGCGCTGATTTAAAATGAACTCTCGCCTCTCCCTCCATGCTGAATTAAAATAAACTGTCACCTCTAATTTGTCTCTGTTATAAAGTGAACTCTCGCCACCATCTGTGCTGAATTGAAATGAACTCTTGCCACTCTCTCCGCGCTGATTTAAAATAAACTATCGCCTCTCACTTGTCACCGTTTTAAAGTGAACTATTGCATCTCTCTACGCACTGTTTAAAATGAACTCTCCGCTTTCTGCGCTGATCTAAAATGAACTCTTGCCTCTCCCTGCGCACTGATTTAAAATGAACTCTTTGCTCTCTCTCTGCGCTGTTTAAATGAACTCGCTCCACTCTCTCGGCGCAGTTTTAAAGTGAACGTACGCCTCGCTCTCCACGCTATTTGAAAATGGAATCTCACCTCTCTCACCGCGCTGTTGTAAAGTGAACTCTCACCTCTCTCAGCCCTGTTTTAAAATGAACTCTCCCATCTCTGCGCTGCGTTAAATGAACTCTCCCCTCTCCCTCCTCACTGAGCTAAAATGAACACTTTCCTCTCTCTCTGCGCTGTTTTAAAGTGAACTCTCTCCTCTCCCTCCACACTGATTTAAAATGAACTCTCACTTCTCTCGCTGCGCTCATTTAAAGTGAACTCTCCCCTCTCTCTCTGTGCTGTTTTAAATGAAATCTCATCTCTCTCTCTGCGCTGATATAAATTGAACTCTTGCCTCTCTCTGGTGATGATTTAAAATGAACTCTTGCCTCTCTATCCGCGCTGTTTGAAATGAACTCTCGCCTCACTCTCTCGTGCTGATTTAAAATGAAATCTCATCTCTCTGCGTTGTTTTAAAATAAACTCTCACCCCTCTCTCCGCGCTTTTTTAAATTGAACTCTCGGCTCACTCTCCACGCTTTTTTAAAGTGAACAGTTGGCTCTCTCCCTGCCCTGATTTATTTGAACACTCGCCTCTCTCTCCACGCTGATTTAAAATAAACTCTCACCTCTCACTTGTCGCTGTTTTAAAGTGAACTCTCACCTCTCTGTGCTGATTTGAAACTATCTCTCGCCACTCTCACCACGCTGATTTAAAATAAACTATGGCCTCTAACTTGTCGCTGTTTTAAACTGAACTATCGCATCTCCACGCTGTTTTAAAGTCAACTCTCGCCTCTCTCTCTGCCCTGATTTAAAGTGAACACTCACCTCTCTCTCCACGTTATTTGAAAATGAACTCTCGCCTCTCTCTCCTCGCTGGTTTAAAATGAACTCTCACCTCTCTCTCTGCGCTGTTTTAAATGAACTCTCACCTCTCTTTGCGCGCTGATTTAGAATGAACACTCGCCTCGCTCTTCGCGCTGATTTAAAGTGAACTCTGGCCTCTCTCTCCATGCTGATTTAAAGTGATCTCTCAGCTCTCCCTCCGCACTGATTTAAAATGAACTCACACCTTTCCCTGCGCATTGATTTAAAATGAAGTCTCGCCTCTCCCTACGCACTGATTTAAAATGAACTCTTGCCTCTCTCACACTGCGCTGTTTTAAATGAACTCTCGCCTCTCTCTCCGCACTGTTTTAAATGAACTCTCGCCTCTCTCTCCGTGCTGTTTTAAAGTGATCTCTCGCCTCTCTCTCCGTGCTGATTTTAAATGAACTCTCGCCTTCTCTGCGCTGATTTAAAATATACTCTCACTTCATTCTCCGTGCTGATTTAAAGTGAACTCTCGCCTCTCTTTCCGTGCTGCTTTAAAATGAACTCACACCTATCTCTCTGCACTGATTTAAAATGAACTCTCACCTCTCTCTCTGTGTTTTTAAAAATGAACTCTCTGTCGAGGGTGTTTTATAATGAATTCTCTTCTCGGTCTCCGTGCTGATTTTAAATGAACTCTCGCCTCCCTCTCTGCGCTGATTTAAAATAAACTCTTGCCTCATTCTCCGCGCTGATTTAAAGTGAACTCTCGCCTCTCTCTCCGCGCTGATTTAGAATGAACTCTCACCTCTCTGCGCTGTTTTAAAGTGCACTCTCGCCTCTCCATTGGCACAGATTTAAAGTGAACTCACACCTCTCTCTCCCCGCTGATTTAAAATAAAGTCTCACCTCTCACTTGTCGCTGTTTCAAAGCGAACACTCGCCTCTCTCTCCGCGTTATTTCAAAATGAACTCTCGCCTCTCTCTCTGCACTGATTTAAAGTGAACTCTCGCCTCTCTTTCCGTGCTGATTTAGAATGACCTCACAGCTCTCCCTCCGCACTGATTTAAAATAAAGTCTCGCCTCTCCCAACGCACTGATGTAAAATGAACTCTCGCCTCTCTCTCTCTGCGCTGTTTTAAATGAACTCTTACGTGTCTCTCTGCGCTGATTTAGAATGAACTCTCGCCTCTCTCTCCGCGCTGATTTAGAATGAACTCTCGCCTCTCTCTCCGCGCTGATTTAGAATGAACTCTCGCCTCTCTCTCCGCGCTAATTTAAAATGATCTCTCGTCTCTCTTCGCGCTGATTTATAATGAACTCTTGCCTCTCTCTCCGTGCTGATTTAAAATGAACTCTAACCTCTCCCTGCGCATTGATTTAAAATGAAGTCTCGCCTCTCCCTACGCACTGATGTAAAATGAATTCTTGCCTCTCTCTCTGTGCTGTTTTAAATGAACTCTCATCTCTCTCTCCGCGCGGATTTAGAATGAACTCTCGTCTCTCTCTCCACGCTGATTTAAAATGAACTCTCGCCTCGCTCTTCGTGCTGATTTAAAGTGAACTCTCGCCTCTCTCTCTGTGCTGATTTAAAATGAACTCTTGCCTCTCTCTCGATGCTTCTTTGAAATGAACACTCACGTCTCCCTCTGCGCGGTTTTAAAGCGAACTCTCACCTTTCTCTCCCCGCTGTTTTAAAGCGAACGCTGGCCTCTCTCTCCGCGCTGTTTCAAAATGAACTCTCGCCTCTCTCTCCGCGCTAATTTAAAGTGAACTCTCACCTCTCTGCGTTGTTTTAAAGTGAACTCTGGCCTCTCCATCGGCACTGATTTAATATGAACTATCGCTTCTCCCTGTGCACTGATTGAAATTGAACTCTCGCTTGTCTCTCTGCACTGTTTTAAATGAACACTCACCTCTCTCTCCGCGCTGATTTAGAATAAACTCTCAGCTCTCTCTCCGCACTGTTTTAAATGAACTCTCACCTCTCTCTCCGCGCTGATTTAAAATGAACTCTCGCCTCTCTCTTCGCGCTGATTTAAAGTGAACTCTCGCCTCTCTCTCCGTGCTGATTTAAAGTGAACTCTCGCCTCTCCCTCCGTGCTGATTTAAAATGAAGTCTCGCCTCTCTCTCCGCGCTGATGTAAAATGAACTAGCCTCTCTCTCTCTCTGCGCTGTTTTAAATGAACTCTCACCTCTCTTTGCGTGCTGATTTAGAATGAACACTCGCCTCGCTCTTCGCGCTGATTTAAAGTGAACTCTGGCCTCTCTCTCCGTGCTGATTTAAAGTGAACTCTTGCCTCTCTCTCCCCGCTGATTTAGAATGATCTCTCAGCTCTCCCGCCGCACTGATTTAAAATGAACTCTAGCCTCTCCCTGCGCATTGATTTAAAATGAAGTCTCGCCTCTCTCTCCGTGCTGATTTAAAATGAACTCTTGCCTCTCTCTTCGCGCTGATTTATAATAAACTCTCAGCTCTCTCTCTGCACTGTTTTAAATGAACTCTCACCTCTCTCTCGATGCTTCTTTGAAATGAACACTCACCTCTCCCTCTGCGCTGTTTTAAAGCGAACTCTCACTTTCTCTCCCCGCTGTTTTAAAGCGAACGCTCGCCACTCTCTCCGCGCTGTTTGAAAATGAACTCCCGCCTCACTCTCAGCTCTGATTTAAAGTGAACTCTTGGCTCTGTCTCCGCGCTGCTTTAAAATGAACTGTCGTCTCTCACTCCGCTGTAATTTAAAGTGAACTCTCACCTCTCTGCGTTGTTTTAAAGTGAACTCTGGCCTCTCCATCGGCACTGATTTAAAATGAACTATTGCCTCTCCCTGTGCACTGATTGAAATTGAACTTTCGCTTGTCTCTCTGCTCTGTTTTAAATGAACTCTCACCTCTCTCTCCCCGCTGATTTAGAACGAACTCTCAGGTCTCCCCCCACACTGATTTAAAATGAACTCTAACCTCTCGCTGCGCATTGATTTAAAATGAAATCTCGCCTCTCCCTCCGCACTGATATAAAATGAACTCTTGCCTATCTCTTCGTGCTGATTTAAAGTGAACTCTCGCGTCTCTCTCCCCGCTGATTTAGAATGATCTCTCAGCTCTCCCGCCGCACTGATTCAAAATGAACTCTAGCCTCTCCCTGCACATTGATTTAAAATGAAGTCTCGCCTCTCTCTCCGTGCTGATTTAAAATGAACTCTCGCCTCTTCACGCTGATTTAAAGTGAACTCTCGCTTCTCTCTCTGCACTGTATTAAATGAACTCTCGCCTCTCTCTCAAAGCTTCTTTGAAATGAACACTCACCTCTCCCTCTGCGCTGTTTTAAAGCGAACTCTCACCTTTCTCTCCCCGCTGTTTAAAAGTGAACGCTTGCCTCTCTCTCCGTGCTGTTTCAAAATGAACTCTCACCTCTTTCTCCGCGCTGATTTAAAATGAACTGTCGTCTCTCACTCCGCGCTAATTTAAAGTGAACTCTCACCTCTCTGCGTTGTTTTAAAGTGAACTTTGGCCTCTCCATCGGCACTGATTTCAAATGAACTATTGCCTCTGCCTGTGCGCTGATTGAAATTGAACTCTCGCTTGTCTCTGTGCACTGTTTTAAATGAACGCTCACCTCTCTCTCCGCGCTGATTTAAAATGAACTCTCAGCTCTCTCTCCCCGCTGATTTAGAACGACCTCTCAGGTCTCCCCCCGCACTGATTTAAAATGAACTCTAACCTCTCCCTGCGCATTGATTTAAAATGAAGTCTCGCCTCTCTCTCCGCACTGATATAAAATGAACTCTCGCCTATCTCTTCGCGCTGATTTAGAATGTACTCTCACCTCTCTGCGCTGTTTTAAAGTGCACTCTCGCCTCTCCATTGGCACTGATTTAAAATGAACTCACACCTCTCCCTGCGCATTGATTTAAAATGAAGTCTCGCCTCTCCCTACGCACTGATTTAAAATGAACTCTTGCCTCTCTCACACTGCGCTGTTTTAAATGAACTCTCACCTCTCTCTCCGCACTGTTTTAAATGAACTCTCGCCTCTCTCTCCGTGCTGTTTTAAAGTGATCTCTCGCCTCTCTCTCCGCACTGTTTTAAATGAACTCTCGCCTCTCTCTCCGTGCTGTTTTAAAGTGATCTCTCGCCTCTCTCACCGTGCTGATTTTAAATGAACTCTCGCCTCCTTCTCTGCGCTGATTTAAAATATACTCTCACTTCATTCTCCGTGCTGATTTAAAGTGATCTCTCGCCTCTCTCTCCGCACTGTTTTAAATGAACTCTCGCCTCTCTCTCCGTGCTGTTTTAAAGTGATCTCTCGCCTCTCTCACCGTGCTGATTTTAAATGAACTCTCGCCTCCTTCTCTGCGCTGATTTAAAATATACTCTCACTTCATTCTCCGTGCTGATTTAAAGTGAACTCTCGCCTCTCTTTCCACGCTGCTTTAAAATGAACTCACACCTATCTCTCTGCACTGATTTAAAATGAACTCTCACCTCTCTCTCTGTGTTTTTAAAAATGAACTCTCTGTCGAGGGTGTTTTATAATGAATTCTCTTCTCGGTCTCCGTGCTGATTTTAAATGAACTCTCGCCTCCCTCTCTGCGCTGATTTAAAATAAACTCTTGCCTCATTCTCCGCGCCGATTTAAAGTGAACTCTCGCCTCTCTCTCCGCGCTGATTTAGAATGAACTCTCACCTCTCTGCGCTGTTTTAAAGTGCACTCTCGCCTCTCCATTGGCACTGATTTAAAATGAACTCACACCTCTCTCTCCCCGCTGATTTAAAATAAAGTCTCACCTCTCACTTGTCGCTGTTTCAAAGCGAACGCTCGCCTCTCTCTCCGCGTTATTTCAAAATGAACTCTCGCCTCTCTCTCTGCACTGATTTAAAGTGAACTCTCGCCTCTCTTTCCGCGCTGATTTAGAATGACCTCACAGCTCTCCCTCCGCACTGATTTAAAATAAAGTCTCGCCTCTCCCAACGCACTGATGTAAAATGAACTCTCGCCTCTCTCTCTGCGCTGTTTTAAATGAACTCTTACTTGTCTCTCTGCGCTGATTTAGAATGAACTCTCGCCTCTCTCTCCGCGCTGATTTAGAATGAACTCTCGCCTCTCTCTCCGCGCTGATTTAAAATGATCTCTCGTCTCTCTTCGCGCTGATTTATAATGAACTCTTGCCTCTCTCTCCGTGCTGATTTAAAATGAACTCTAACCTCTCCCTGCGCATTGATTTAAAATGAAGTCTCGCCTCTCCCTACGCACTGATGTAAAATGAATTCTCGCCTCTCTCTCTGTGCTGTTTTAAATGAACTCTCATCTCTCTCTCCGCGCGGATTTAGAATGAACTCTCGTCTCTCTCTCCACGCTGATTTAAAATGAACTCTCGCCTCGCTCTTCGTGCTGATTTAAAGTGAACTCTCGCCTCTCTCTCTGTGCTGATTTAAAATGAACTCTTGCCTCTCTCTCGATCCTTCTTTGAAATGAACACTCACGTCTCCCTCTGCGCGGTTTTAAAGCGAACTCTCACCTTTCTCTCCCCGCTGTTTTAAAGCGAACGCTGGCCTCTCTCTCCGCGCTGTTTCAAAATGAACTCTCGCCTCTCTCTCCGTGCTGTTTTAAAGTGATCTCTCGCCTCTCTCTCCGTGCTGATTTTAAATTAACTCTCGCCTCCTTCTCTGCGCTGATTTAAAATATACTCTCACTTCATTCTCCGTGCTGATTTAAAGTGAACTCTCGCCTCTCTTTCCGTGCTGCTTTAAAATGAACTCACACCTATCTCTCTGCACTGATTTAAAATGAACTCTCACCTCTCTCTCTGTGTTTTTAAAAATGAACTCTCTGTCGAGGGTGTTTTATAATGAATTCTCTTCTCGGTCTCCGTGCTGATTTTAAATGAACTCTCGCCTCCCTCTCTGCGCTGATTTAAAATAAACTCTTGCCTCATTCTCCGCGCTGATTTAAAGTGAACTCTCGCCTCTCTCTCCGCGCTGATTTAGAATGAACTCTCACCTCTCTGCGCTGTTTTAAAGTGCACTCTCGCCTCTCCATTGGCACAGATATAAAGTGAACTCACACCTCTCTCTCCCCGTTGATTTAAAATAAAGTCTCACCTCTCACTTGTCGCTGTTTCAAAGCGAACACTCGCCTCTCTCTCCGCGTTATTTCAAAATGAACTCTCGCCTCTCTCTCTGCACTGATTTAAAGAGAACTCTCGCCTCTCTTTCCGCGCTGATTTAGAATGACCTCACAGCTCTCCCTCCGCACTGATTTAAAATAAAGTCTCGCCTCTCCCAACGCACTGATGTAAAATGAACTCTCGCCTCTCTCTCTCTGCGCTGTTTTAAATGCACTCTTACGTGTCTCTCTGCGCTGATTTAGAATGAACTCTCGCCTCTCTCTCCGCGCTGATTTAGAATGAACTCTCGCCTCTCTCTCCGCGCTAATTTAAAATGATCTCTCGTCTCTCTTCGCGCTGATTTATAATGAACTCTTGCCTCTCTCTCCGTGCTGATTTAAAATGAACTCTAACCTCTCCCTGCGCATTGATTTAAAATGAAGTCTCGCCTCTCCCTACGCACTGATGTAAAATGAACTCTTACCTGTCTCTCTGCGCTGATTTAGAATGAACTCTCGCCTCGCTCTTCGCGCTGATTTAAAGTGAACTCTCGCCTCTCCCCGCTGATTTAGAATGATCTCTCAGCTCTCCCGCCGCACTGATTTAAAATGAACTCTAGCCTCTCCCTGCGCATTGATTTAAAATGAAGTCTCGCCTCTCTCTCCGCGCTGATTTAAAATGAACTCTCACCTCTCTGCGCTGTTTTAAAGTGCACTCTCGCCTCTCCATTGGCACTGATTTAAAATGAACTCACACCTCTCCCTGCGCATTGATTTAAAATGAAGTCTCGCCTCTCCCTACGCACTGATTTAAAATGAACTCTTCCCTCTCTCACACTGCGCTGTTTTAAATGAACTCTCACCTCTCTCTCCGCACTGTTTTAAATGAACTCTCGCCTCTCTCTCCGTGCTGTTTTAAAGTGATCTCTCGCCTCTCTCACCGTGCTGATTTTAAATGAACTCTCGCCTCCTTCTCTGCGCTGATTTAAAATATACTCTCACTTCATTCTCCGTGCTGATTTAAAGTGAACTCTCGCCTCTCTTTCCGCGCTGCTTTAAAATGAACTCACACCTATCTCTCTGCACTGATTTAAAATGAACTCTCACCTCTCTCTCTGTGTTTTTAAAAATGAACTCTCTGTCGAGGGTGTTTTATAATGAATTCTCTTCTCGGTCTCCGTGCTGATTTTAAATGAACTCTCGCCTCCCTCTCTGCGCTGATTTAAAATAAACTCTTGCCTCATTCTCCGCGCTGATTTAAAGTGAACTCTCGCCTCTCTCTCCGCGCTGATTTAGAATGAACTCTCACCTCTCTGCGCTGTTTTAAAGTGCACTCTCGCCTCTCCATTGGCACTGATTTAAAGTGAACTCACACCTCTCTCTCCCCGCTGATTTAAAATAAAGTCTCACCTCTCACTTGTCGCTGTTTCAAAGCGAACACTCGCCTCTCTCTCCGCGTTATTTCAAAATGAACTCTCGCCTCTCTCTCTGCACTGATTTAAAGTGAACTCTCGCCTCTCTTTCCGTGCTGATTTAGAATGACCTCACAGCTCTCCCTCCGCACTGATTTAAAATAAAGTCTCGCCTCTCCCAACGCACTGATGTAAAATGAACTCTCGCCTCTCTCTCTCTGCGCTGTTTTAAATGAACTCTTACCTGTCTCTCTGCGCTGATTTAGAATGAACTCTCGCCTCTCTCTCCGCGCTGATTTAGAATGAACTCTTGCCTCTCTCTCCGCGCTGATTTAAAATGATCTCTCGTCTCTCTTCGCACTGATTTATAATGAACTCTTGCCTCTCTCTCCGTGCTGATTTAAAATGAACTCTAACCTCTCCCTGCGCATTGATTTAAAATGAAGTCTCGCCTCTCCCTACGCACTGATGTAAAATGAATTCTCGCCTCTCTCTCTGTGCTGTTTTAAATGAAATCTCATCTCTCTCTCCGCGCGGATTTAGAATGAACTCTCGTCTCTCTCTCCACGCTGATTTAAAATGAACTCTCGCCTCGCTCTTCGTGCTGATTTAAAGTGAACTCTCGCCTCTCTCTCTGTGCTGATTTAAAATGAACTCTTGCCTCTCTCTCGATGCTTCTTTGAAATGAACACTCACGTCTCCCTCTGCGCGGTTTTAAAGCGAACTCTCACCTTTCTCTCCCCGCTGTTTTAAAGCGAACGCTGGCCTCTCTCTCCGCGCTGTTTCAAAATGAACTCTCGCCTCTCTCTCCGCGCTAATTTAAAGTGAACTCTCACCTCTCTGCGTTGTTTTAAAGTGAACTCTGGCCTCTCCATCGGCACTGATTTAATATGAACTATCGCTTCTCCCTGTGCACTGATTGAAATTGAACTCTCGCTTGTCTCTCTGCACTGTTTTAAATGAACACTCACCTCTCTCTCCGCGCTGATTTAGAATAAACTCTCAGCTCTCTCTCCGCACTGTTTTAAATGAACTCTCACCTCTCTCTCCGCGCTGATTTAAAATGAACTCTCGCCTCTCTCTTCGCGCTGATTTAAAGTGAACTCTCGCCTCTCTCTCCGTGCTGATTTAAAGTGAACTCTCGCCTCTCCCTCCGTGCTGATTTAAAATGAAGTCTCGCCTCTCTCTCCGCGCTGATGTAAAATGAACTAGCCTCTCTCTCTCTCTGCGCTGTTTTAAATGAACTCTCACCTCTCTTTGCGTGCTGATTTAGAATGAACACTCGCCTCGCTCTTCGCGCTGATTTAAAGTGAACTCTGGCCTCTCTCTCCGTGCTGATTTAAAGTGAACTCTTGCCTCTCTCTCCCCGCTGATTTAGAATGATCTCTCAGCTCTCCCGCCGCACTGATTTAAAATGAACTCTAGCCTCTCCCTGCGCATTGATTTAAAATGAAGTCTCGCCTCTCTCTCCGTGCTGATTCAAAATAAACTCTTGCCTCTCTCTTCGCGCTGATTTATGATAAACTCTCAGCTCTCTCTCTGCACTGTTTTAAATGAACTCTCACCTCTCTCTCGATGCTTCTTTGAAATGAACACTCACCTCTCCCTCTGTGCTGTTTTAAAGCGAACTCTCACCTTTCTCTCCCCGTTGTTTTAAAGCGAACGCTCGCCACTCTCTCCGCGCTGTTTGAAAATGAACTCTCGCCTCACTCTCAGCTCTGATTTAAAGTGAACTCTTAGCTCTCTCTCCGCGCTGCTTTAAAATGAACTGTCGTCTCTCACTCCGCTCTAATTTAAAGTGAACTCTCACCTCTCTGCGTTGTTTTAAAGTGAACTCTGGCCTCTCCATCGGCACTGATTTAAAATGAACTATTGCCTCTCCCTGTGCACTGATTGAAATTGAACTCTCGCTTGTCTCTCTGCTCTGTTTTAAATGAACTCTCACCTCTCTCTCCCCGCTGATTTAGAACGAACTCTCAGGTCTCCCCCCGCACTGATTTAAAATGAACTCTAACCTCTCGCTGCGCATTGATTTAAAATGAAGTCTCGCCTCTCCCTCCGCACTGATATAAAATGAACTCTTGCCTATCTCTTCGTGCTGATTTAAAGTGAACTCTCGCCTCTCTCTCTCTGCGCTGTTTTAAATGAACTCTCGGCTCTCTTTGCGCGCTGATTTAGAATGAACACTCGCCTCGCTCTTCGCGCTGATTTAAAGTGAACTCTGGCCTCTCTCTCCGTGCTGATTTAAAGTGAACTCTCGCCTCTCTCTCCCCGCTGATTTAGAATGATCTCTCAGCTCTCGCCGCACTGATTTAAAATGAACTCTAGCCTCTCCCTGCGCATTGATTTAAAATGAAGTCTCGCCTCTCTCTCCGTGCTGATTTAAAATGAGCTCTCGCCTCTTCGCGCTGATTTAAAGTGAACTCTCGCTTCTCTCTCTGCACTGTATTAAATGAACTCTCGCCTCTCTCTTGAAGCTTCTTTGAAATGAACACTCACCTCTCCCTCTGCGCTGTTTTAAAGCGAACTCTCACCTTTCTCTCTCCGCTGTTTAAAAGTGAACGCTCGCCTCTCTCTCCGTGCTGTTTCAAAATGAACTCTCGCCTCTTTCTCTGCGCTGATTTAAAATGAACTGTTGTCTCTCACTCCGCGCTAATTTAAAGTGAACTCTCACCTCTCTGCGTTGTTTTAAAGTGAACTCTGGCCTCTCCATCGGCACTGATTTAAAATGAACTATTGCCTCTCCCTGTGCGCTGATTGAAATTGAACTCTCGCTTGTCTCTCTGCTCTGTTTTAAATGAACTCTCACCTCTCTCTCCCCGCTGATTTAGAACGAACTCTCAGGTCTCCCCCCGCACTGATTTAAAATGAACTCTAACCTCTCCCTGCGCATTGATTTAAAATGAAGTCTCGCCTCTCCCTCCGCACTGATATAAAATGAACTCTTGCCTATCTCTTCGTGCTGATTTAAAGTGAACTCTCGCCTCTCTCTCTCTGCTCTGTTTTAAATGAACTCTCGGCTCTCTATGCGCGCTGATTTAGAATGAACACTCGCCTCGCTCTTCGCGCTGATTTAAAGTGAACTCTGGCCTCTCTCTCCCCGCTGATTTAAAGTGAACTCTCGCCTCTCTCTCCCCGCTGATTTAGAATGATCTCTCAGCTCTCCCGCCGCACTGATTTAAAATGAACTCTAGCCTCTCCCTGCGCATTGATTTAAAATGAAGTCTCGCCTCTCTCTCCGTGCTGATTTAAAATGAACTCTCGCCTCTTCGCGCTGATTTAAAGTGAACTCTCGCTTCTCTCTCTGCACTGTATTAAATGAACTCTCGCCTCTCTCTCGAAGCTTCTTTGAAATGAACACTCACCTCTCCCTCTGCGCTGTTTTAAAGCGAACTCTCACCTTTCTCTCCCCGCTGTTTAAAAGTGAACGCTCGCCTCTCTCTCCGTGCTGTTTCAAAATGAACTCTCGCCTCTTTCTCCGCGCTGATTTAAAATGAACTGTCGTCTCTTACTCCGCGCTAATTTAAAGTGAACTCTCACCTCTCTGCGTTGTTTTAAAGTGAACTCTGGCCTCTCCATCGGCACTGATTTCAAATGAACTATTGCCTCTGCCTGTGCGCTGATTGAAATTGAACTCTCGCTTGTCTCTGTGCACTGTTTTAAATGAACGCTCACCTCTCTCTCCGCGCTGATTTAAAATGAACTCTTAGCTCTCTCTCCCCGCTGATTTAGAACGAACTCTCAGGTCTCCCCCCGCACTGATTTAAAATGAACTCTAACCTCTCCCTGCGCATTGATTTAAAATGAAGTCTCGCCTCTCTCTCCGCACTGATATAAAATGAACTCTCGCCTATCTCTTCGCGCTGATTTAAAGTGAACTCTCGGTTCTCTTTCTGCACTGTTTTAAATGAACTCTCACCTCTCTCTGCGCGCTGATTTAGAATAAACTCTCAGCTCTCTCTCCGCACTGTTTTAAATGAACTCTCGCCTCTCTCTCTATGTTTTTAAAAATGAACTCTCTGTCGAGGGTGTTTTATAATGAATTCTCTTCTCGCTCTCCGTGCTGATTTAAAATGAACTCTAGCCTCTCCCTGCGCATTGATTTAAAGTGAACTCTCGCATCTCTCTCCGCGCTGATTTAGAATGAACTCTCACCTCTCTGCGCTGTTTTAAAGTGCACTCTCGCCTCTCCATTGGCACTGATTTAAAATGAACTCACACCTCTCCCTGCGCATTGATTAAAATTGAAGTCTCGCCTCTCCCTACGCACTGATTTAAAATGAACTCTTGCTTCTCTCACACTGCGCTGTTTTAAATGAACTCTCGCCTCTCTCTCCGCACTGTTTTAAATGAACTCTCGCCTCTCTCTCCGTGCTGTTTTAAAGTGATCTCTCGCCTCTCTCTCCGTGCTGATTTTAAATGAACTCTCGCCTCCTTCTCTGCGCTGATTTAAAATATACTCTCACTTCATTCTCCGTGCTGATTTAAAGTGAACTCTCGCCTCTCTTTCCGCGCTGCTTTAAAATGAACTCACACCTATCTCTCTGCACTGATTTAAAATGAACTCTCACCTCTCTCTCTGTGTTTTTAAAAATGAACTCTCTGTCGAGGGTGTTTTATAATGAATTCTCTTCTCGGTCTCCGTGCTGATTTTAAATGAACTCTCGCCTCCCTCTCTGCGCTGATTTAAAATAAACTCTTGCCTCATTCTCCGCGCTGATTTAAAGTGAACTCTCGCCTCTCTCTCCGCGCTGATTTAGAATAAAGTCTCACCTCTCACTTGTCGCTGTTTCAAAGCGAACGCTCGCCTCTCTCTCCGCGTTATTTCAAAATGAACTCTCGCCTCTGTCTCTGCACTGATTTAAAGTGAACTCTCGCCTCTCTTTCCGCGCTGATTTAGAATGACCTCACAGCTCTCCCTCCGCACTGATTTAAAATAAAGTCTCGCCTCTCCCAACGCACTGATGTAAAATGAACTCTCGCCTCTCTCTCCCTGCGCTGTTTTAAATGAACTCTTACCTGTCTCTCTGCGCTGATTTAGAATGTACTCTCGCCTCTCTCTCCGCGCTGATTTAGAATGAACTCTCGCCTCTCTCTCCGCGCTAATTTAAAATGATCTCTCGTCTCTCTTCGCGCTGATTTATAATGAACTCTTGCCTCTCTCTCCGTGCTGATTTAAAATGAACTCTAACCTCTCCCTGCGCATTGATTTAAAATGAAGTCTCGCCTCTCCCTACGCACTGATGTAAAATGAATTCTCGCCTCTCTCTCTGTGCTGTTTTAAATGAACTCTCATCTCTCTCTCCGCGCGGATTTAGAATGAACTCTCGTCTCTCTCTCCACGCTGATTTAAAATGAACTCTCGCCTCGCTCTTCGTGCTGATTTAAAATGAACTCTCACCTCTCTCTCCGTGCTGATTTAAAATGAACTCTCACCTCTCTCTCGATGCTTCTTTGAAATGAACGGTCACGTCTCCCTCTGCGCGGTTTTAAAGCGAACTCTCACCTTTCTCTCCCCGCTGTTTTAAAGCGAACGCTGGCCTCTCTCTCCGCGCTGTTTCAAAATGAACTCTCGCCTCTCTCTCCGCGCAAATTTAAAGTGAACTCTCACCTCTCTGCGTTGTTTTAAAGTGAACTCTGGCCTCTCCATCGGCACTGATTTAATATGAACTATCGCTTCTCCCTGTGCACTGATTGAAATTGAACTCTCGCTTGTCTCTCTGCACTGTTTTAAATGAACACTCACCTCTCTCTCCGCGCTGATTTAGAATAAACTCTCACCTCTCTCTCCGCGCTGATTTAAAATGAACTCTCGCCTCTCTCTTCGCGCTGATTTAAAGTGAACTCTCGCCTCTCTCTCCGTGCTGATTTAAAGTGAACTCTCGCCTCTCTCTCCGTGCTGATTTAAAATGAAGTCTCGCCTCTCTCTCCGCGCTGATGTAAAATGAACTAGCCTCTCTCTCTCTCTGCGCTGTTTTAAATGAACTCTCACCTCTCTTTGCGTGCTGATTTAGAATGAACACTCGCCTCGCTCTTCGCGCTGATTTAAAGTGAACTCTCGCCTCTCCCTGCTGATTTAGAATGATCTCTCAGCTCTCCCGCCGCACTGATTTAAAATGAACTCTAGCCTCTCCCTGCGCATTGATTTAAAATGAAGTCTCGCCTCTCTCTCCGTGCTGATTTAGAATGAACTCTCACCTCTCTGCGCTGTTTTAAAGTGCACTCTCGCCTCTCTATTGGCACTGATTTAAAATGAACTCACACCTCACCCTGCGCATTGATTTAAAATGAAGTCTCGCCTCTCCCTACGCACTGATTTAAAATGAACTCTTGCCTCTCTCACACTGCGCTGTTTTAAATGAACTCTCACCTCTCTCTCCGCACTGTTTTAAATGAACTCTCGCCTCTCTCTCCGTGCTGTTTTAAAGTGATCTCTCGCCTCTCTCACCGTGCTGATTTTAAATGAACTCTCGCCTCCTTCTCTGCGCTGATTTAAAATATACTCTCACTTCATTCTCCGTGCTGATTTAAAGTGAACTCTCGCCTCTCTTTCCGCGCTGCTTTAAAATGAACTCACACCTATCTCTCTGCACTGATTTAAAATGAACTCTCACCTCTCTCTCTGTGTTTTTAAAAATGAACTCTCTGTCGAGGGTGTTTTATAATGAATTCTCTTCTCGGTCTCCGTGCTGATTTTAAATGAACTCTCGCCTCCCTCTCTGCGCTGATTTAAAATAAACTCTTGCCTCATTCTCCGCGCTGATTTAAAGTGAACTCTCGCCTCTCTCTCCGCGCTGATTTAGAATGAACTCTCACCTCTCTGCGCTGTTTTAAAGTGCACTCTCGCCTCTCCATTGGCACTGATTTAAAGTGAACTCACACCTCTCTCTCCCCGCTGATTTAAAATAAAGTCTCACCTCTCACTTGTCGCTGTTTCAAAGCGAACGCTCGCCTCTCTCTCCGCGTTATTTCAAAATGAACTCTCGTCTCTCTCTCTGCACTGATTTAAAGTGAACTCTCGCCTCTCTTTCCGCGCTGATTTAGAATGACCTCACAGCTCTCCCTCCGCACTGATTTAAAATAAAGTCTCGCCTCTCCCAACGCACTGATGTAAAATGAACTCTCGCCTCTCTCTCTCTGCGCTGTTTTAAATGAACTCTTACGTGTCTCTCTGCGCTGATTTAGAATGAACTCTCGCCTCTCTCTCCGCGCTGATTTAGAATGAACTCTCGCCTCTCTCTCCGCGCTGATTTAAAATGATCTCTCGTCTCTCTTCGCGCTGATTTATAATGAACTCTTGCCTCTCTCTCCGTGCTGATTTAAAATGAACTCTAACCTCTCCCTGCGCATTGATTTAAAATGAAGTCTCGCCTCTCCCTACGCACTGATGTAAAATGAATTCTCGCCTCTCTCTCTGTGCTGTTTTAAATGAAATCTCATCTCTCTCTCCGCGCGGATTTAGAATGAACTCTCGTCTCTCTCTCCACGCTGATTTAAAATGAACTCTCGCCTCGCTCTTCGTGCTGATTTAAAGTGAACTCTCGCCTCTCTCTCTGTGCTGATTTAAAATGAACTCTTGCCTCTCTCTCGATGCTTCTTTGAAATGAACACTCACGTCTCCCTCTGCGCGGTTTTAAAGCGAACTCTCACCTTTCTCTCCCCGCTGTTTTAAAATGAACTCTCGCCTCTCTCTCCGCGCTGATGTAAAATGAACTAGCCTCTCTCTCTCTCTGCGCTGTTTTAAATGAACTCTCACCTCTCTTTGCGTGCTGATTTAGAATGAACACTCGCCTCGCTCTTCGCGCTGATTTAAAGTGAACTCTCGCCTCTCCCTGCTGATTTAGAATGATCTCTCAGCTCTCCCGCCGCACTGATTTAAAATGAACTCTAGCCTCTCCCTGCGCATTGATTTAAAATGAAGTCTCGCCTCTCTCTCCGTGCTGATTTAGAATGAACTCTCACCTCTCTGCGCTGTTTTAAAGTGCACTCTCGCCTCTCTATTGGCACTGATTTAAAATGAACTCACACCTCACCCTGCGCATTGATTTAAAATGAAGTCTCGCCTCTCCCTACGCACTGATTTAAAATGAACTCTTGCCTCTCTCACACTGCGCTGTTTTAAATGAACTCTCACCTCTCTCTCCGCACTGTTTTAAATGAACTCTCGCCTCTCTCTCCGTGCTGTTTTAAAGTGATCTCTCGCCTCTCTCACCGTGCTGATTTTAAATGAACTCTCGCCTCCTTCTCTGCGCTGATTTAAAATATACTCTCACTTCATTCTCCGTGCTGATTTAAAGTGAACTCTCGCCTCTCTTTCCGCGCTGCTTTAAAATGAACTCACACCTATCTCTCTGCACTGATTTAAAATGAACTCTCACCTCTCTCTCTGTGTTTTTAAAAATGAACTCTCTGTCGAGGGTGTTTTATAATGAATTCTCTTCTCGGTCTCCGTGCTGATTTTAAATGAACTCTCGCCTCCCTCTCTGCGCTGATTTAAAATAAACTCTTGCCTCATTCTCCGCGCTGATTTAAAGTGAACTCTCGCCTCTCTCTCCGCGCTGATTTAGAATGAACTCTCACCTCTCTGCGCTGTTTTAAAGTGCACTCTCGCCTCTCCATTGGCACTGATTTAAAGTGAACTCACACCTCTCTCTCCCCGCTGATTTAAAATAAAGTCTCACCTCTCACTTGTCGCTGTTTCAAAGCGAACGCTCGCCTCTCTCTCCGCGTTATTTCAAAATGAACTCTCGTCTCTCTCTCTGCACTGATTTAAAGTGAACTCTCGCCTCTCTTTCCGCGCTGATTTAGAATGACCTCACAGCTCTCCCTCCGCACTGATTTAAAATAAAGTCTCGCCTCTCCCAACGCACTGATGTAAAATGAACTCTCGCCTCTCTCTCTCTGCGCTGTTTTAAATGAACTCTTACGTGTCTCTCTGCGCTGATTTAGAATGAACTCTCGCCTCTCTCTCCGCGCTGATTTAGAATGAACTCTCGCCTCTCTCTCCGCGCTGATTTAAAATGATCTCTCGTCTCTCTTCGCGCTGATTTATAATGAACTCTTGCCTCTCTCTCCGTGCTGATTTAAAATGAACTCTAACCTCTCCCTGCGCATTGATTTAAAATGAAGTCTCGCCTCTCCCTACGCACTGATGTAAAATGAATTCTCGCCTCTCTCTCTGTGCTGTTTTAAATGAAATCTCATCTCTCTCTCCGCGCGGATTTAGAATGAACTCTCGTCTCTCTCTCCACGCTGATTTAAAATGAACTCTCGCCTCGCTCTTCGTGCTGATTTAAAGTGAACTCTCGCCTCTCTCTCTGTGCTGATTTAAAATGAACTCTTGCCTCTCTCTCGATGCTTCTTTGAAATGAACACTCACGTCTCCCTCTGCGCGGTTTTAAAGCGAACTCTCACCTTTCTCTCCCCGCTGTTTTAAAATGAACTCTCGCCTCTCTCTCCGCGCTAATTTAATGTGAACTCTCACCTCTCTGCGTTGTTTTAAAGTGAACTCTGGCCTCTCCATCGGCACTGATTTAATATGAACTATCGCTTCTCCCTGTGCACTGATTGAAATTGAACTCTCGCTTGTCTCTCTGCACTGTTTTAAATGAACACTCACCTCTCTCTCCGCGCTGATTTAGAATAAACTCTCAGCTCTCTCTCCGCACTGTTTTAAATGAACTCTCACCTCTCTCTCCGCGCTGATTTAAAATGAACTCTCGCCTCTCTCTTCGCGCTGATTTAAAGTGAACTCTCGCCTCTCTCTCCGTGCTGATTTAAAGTGAACTCTCGCCTCTCCCTCCGTGCTGATTTAAAATGAAGTCTCACCTCTCTCTCCGCGCTGATGTAAAATGAACTAGCCTCTCTCTCTCTCTGCGCTGTTTTAAATGAACTCTCACCTCTCTTTGCGTGCTGATTTAGAACGAACACTCGTCTCGCTCTTCGCGCTGATTTAAAGTGAAATCTGGCCTCTCTCTCCGTGCTGATTTAAAGTGAACTCTCGCCTCTCTCTCCCCGCTGATTTAGAATGATCTCTCAGCTCTCCCGCCGCACTGATTTAAAATGAACTCTAGCCTCTCCCTGCGCATTGATTTAAAATGAAG
Organism: Isurus oxyrinchus; assembly: GCA_026770705.1. Taxonomy (NCBI): domain Eukaryota; kingdom Metazoa; phylum Chordata; class Chondrichthyes; order Lamniformes; family Lamnidae; genus Isurus; species Isurus oxyrinchus. Next base: position 2,015,493 of record JANJGN010000006.1, on the reverse strand, counting down.
TCTCGCCTCTCTCTCCGTGCTGATTTAAAATGAACTCTTGCCTCTCTCTTCGCGCTGATTTATAATAAACTCTCAGCTCTCTCTCTGCACTGTTTTAAATGAACTCTCACCTCTCTCTCGATGCTTCTTTGAAATGAACACTCACCTCTCCCTCTGCGCTGTTTTAAAGCGAACTCTCACTTTCTCTCCCCGCTGTTTTAAAGCGAACGCTCGCCACTCTCTCCGCGCTGTTTGAAAATGAACTCTCGCCTCATTCTCAGCTCTGATTTAAAGTGAACTCTTAGCTCTCTCTCCGCGCTGCTTTAAAATGAACTGTCGTCTCCCTCTCCGCTGTAATTTAAAGTGAACTCTCACCTCTCTGCGTTGTTTTAAAGTGAACTCTGGCCTCTCCATCGGCACTGATTTAAAATGAACTATTGCCTCTCCCTGTGCACTGATTGAAATTGAACTCTCGCTTGTCTCTCTGCTCTGTTTTAAATGAACTCTCACCTCTCTCTCCCCGCTGATTTAGAACGAACTCTCAGGTCTCCCCCCGCACTGATTTAAAATGAACTCTAACCTCTCGCTGCGCATTGATTTAAAATGAAGTCTCGCCTCTCCCTCCGCACTGATATAAAATGAACTCTTGCCTATCTCTTCGTGCTGATTTAAAGTGAACTCTCGCCTCTCACTCTCTGCGCTGTTTTAAATGAACTCTCGGCTCTCTTTGCGCGCTGATTTAGAATGAACACTCGCCTCGCTCTTCGCGCTGATTTAAAGTGAACTCTGGCCTCTCTCTCCGTGCTGATTTAAAGTAAACTCTCGCCTCTCTCTCCCCGCTGATTTAGAATGATCTCTCAGCTCTCCCGCCGCACTGATTCAAAATGAACTCTAGCCTCTCCCTGCACATTGATTTAAAATGAAGTCTCGCCTCTCTCTCCGTGCTGATCTAAAATGAACTCTCGCCTCTTCGCGCTGATTTAAAGTGAACTCTCGCTTCTCTCTCTGCACTGTATTAAATGAACTCTCGCCTCTCTCTTGAAGCTTCTTTGAAATGAACACTCACCTCTCCCTCTGCGCTGTTTTAAAGCGAACTCTCACCTTTCTCTCCCCGCTGTTTAAAAGTGAACGCTCGCCTCTCTCTCCGCGCTGTTTCAAAATGAACTCTCACCTCTTTCTCCGCGCTGATTTAAAATGAACTGTCGTCTCTCACTCCGCGCTAATTTAAAGTGAACTCTCACCTCTCTGCGTTGTTTTAAAGTGAACTCTGGCCTCTCCATCGGCACTGATTTAAAATGAACTATCGCCTCTCCCTGTGCACTGATTGAAATTGAACTCTCGCTTGTCTCTGTGCACTGTTTTAAATGAACGCTCACCTCTCTCTCCGCGCTGATTTAAAATGAACTCTCAGCTCTCTCTCCCCGCTGATTTAGAACGACCTCTCAGGTCTCCCCCCGCACTGATTTAAAATGAACTCTAACCTCTCCCTGCGCATTGATTTAAAATGAAGTCTCGCCTCTCTCTCCGCACTGATATAAAATGAACTCTCGCCTATCTCTTCGCGCTGATTTAAAGTGAACTCTCAGTTCTCTTCCTGCACTGTTTTAAATGAACTCTCACCTCTCTCTGCGCGCTGATTTAGAATAAACTCTCAGCTCTCTCTCCGCACTGTTTTAAATGAACTCTCACCTCTCTCTCTATGTTTTTAAAAATGAACTCTCTGTCGAGGGTGTTTTATAATGAATTCTCTTCTCGCTCTCCGTGCTGATTTTAAATGAACTCTCGCCTCCCTCTCTGCGCTGATTTAAAATAAACTCTTGCCTCATTCTCAGCACTGATTTAAAGTGAACTCTCGCCTCTCTCTCCGCGCTGATTTAGAATGAACTCTCACCTCTCTGCGCTGTTTTAAAGTGCACTCTCGCCTCTCCATTGGCACTGATTTAAAATGAACTCACATCTCTCTCTCCCTGCTGATTTAAAATAAAGTCTCACCTCTCACTTGTTGCTGTTTCAAAGCGAACGCTCGCCTCTCTCTCCGCGTTATTTCAAAATGAACTCTCGCCTCTCTCTCTGCACTGATTTAAAGTGAACTCTCGCCTCTCTTTCCGCGCTGATTTAGAATGACCTCACAGCTCTCCCTCCGCACTGATTTAAAATAAAGTCTCGCCTCTCCCAACGCACTGATGTAAAATGAACTCTCGCCTCTCTCTCTCTGCGCTGTTTTAAATGAACTCTTACCTGTCTCTCCGCGCTGATTTAGAATGAACTCTCGCCTCTCTCTCCGCGCTGATTTAGAATGAACTCTCGCCTCTCTCTCGGCGCTAATTTAAAATGATCTCTCGTCTCTCTTCGCGCTGATTTATAATGAACTCTTTCCTCTCTCTCCGTGCTGATTTAAAATGAACTCTAACCTCTCCCTGCGCATTGATTTAAAATGAAGTCTCGCCTCTCCCTACGCACTGATGTAAAATGAATTCTCGCCTCTCTCTCTGTGCTGTTTTAAATGAACTCTCATCTCTCTCTCCGTGCGGATTTAGAATGAACTCTCGTCTCTCTCTCCACGCTGATTTAAAATGAACTCTCGCCTCGCTCTTCGTGCTGATTTAAAGTGAACTCTCGCCTCTCTCTCTGTGCTGATTTAAAATGAACTCTTGCCTCTCTCTCGATGCTTCTTTGAAATGAACACTCACGTCTCCCTCTGCGCGGTTTTAAAGCGAACTCTCACCTTTCTCTCCCCGCTGTTTTAAAGCGAACGCTGGCCTCTCTCTCCGCGCTGTTTCAAAATGAACTCTCGCCTCTCTCTCCGCGCTAATTTAATGTGAACTCTCACCTCTCTGCGTTGTTTTAAAGTGAACTCTGGCCTCTCCATCGGCACTGATTTAATATGAACTATCGCTTCTCCCTGTGCACTGATTGAAATTGAACTCTCGCTTGTCTCTCTGCACTGTTTTAAATGAACACTCACCTCTCTCTCCGCGCTGATTTAGAATAAACTCTCAGCTCTCTCTCCGCACTGTTTTAAATGAACTCTCACCTCTCTCTCCGCGCTGATTTAAAATGAACTCTCGCCTCTCTCTTCGCGCTGATTTAAAGTGAACTCTCGCCTCTCTCTCCGTGCTGATTTAAAGTGAACTCTCGCCTCTCCCTCCGTGCTGATTTAAAATGAAGTCTCGCCTCTCTCTCCGCGCTGATGTAAAATGAACTAGCCTCTCTCTCTCTCTGCGCTGTTTTAAATGAACTCTCACCTCTCTTTGCGTGCTGATTTAGAATGAACACTCGCCTCGCTCTTCGCGCTGATTTAAAGTGAACTCTGGCCTCTCTCTCCGTGCTGATTTAAAGTGAACTCTTGCCTCTCTCTCCCCGCTGATTTAGAATGATCTCTCAGCTCTCCCGCCGCACTGATTTAAAATGAACTCTAGCCTCTCCCTGCGCATTGATTTAAAATGAAGTCTCGCCTCTCTCTCCGTGCTGATTCAAAATAAACTCTTGCCTCTCTCTTCGCGCTGATTTATAATAAACTCTCAGCTCTCTCTCTGCACTGTTTTAAATGAACTCTCACCTCTCTCTCGATGCTTCTTTGAAATGAACACTCACCTCTCCCTCTGTGCTGTTTTAAAGCGAACTCTCACCTTTCTCTCCCCGTTGTTTTAAAGCGAACGCTCGCCACTCTCTCCGCGCTGTTTGAAAATGAACTCTCGCCTCACTCTCAGCTCTGATTTAAAGTGAACTCTTAGCTCTCTCTCCGCGCTGCTTTAAAATGAACTGTCGTCTCTCACTCCGCTCTAATTTAAAGTGAACTCTCACCTCTCTGCGTTGTTTTAAAGTGAACTCTGGCCTCTCCATCGGCACTGATTTAAAATGAACTATTGCCTCTCCCTGTGCACTGATTGAAATTGAACTCTCGCTTGTCTCTCTGCTCTGTTTTAAATGAACTCTCACCTCTCTCTCCCCGCTGATTTAGAACGAACTCTCAGGTCTCCCCCCGCACTGATTTAAAATGAACTCTAACCTCTCGCTGCGCATTGATTTAAAATGAAGTCTCGCCTCTCCCTCCGCACTGATATAAAATGAACTCTTGCCTATCTCTTCGTGCTGATTTAAAGTGAACTCTCGCCTCTCTCTCTCTGCGCTGTTTTAAATGAACTCTCGGCTCTCTTTGCGCGCTGATTTAGAATGAACACTCGCCTCGCTCTTCGCGCTGATTTAAAGTGAACTCTGGCCTCTCTCTCCGTGCTGATTTAAAGTGAACTCTCACCTCTCTGCGTTGTTTTAAAGTGAACTCTGGCCTCTCCATCGGCACTGATTTAATATGAACTATCGCTTCTCCCTGTGCACTGATTGAAATTGAACTCTCGCTTGTCTCTCTGCACTGTTTTAAATGAACACTCACCTCTCTCTCCGCGCTGATTTAGAATAAACTCTCAGCTCTCTCTCCGCACTGTTTTAAATGAACTCTCACCTCTCTCTCCGCGCTGATTTAAAATGAACTCTCGCCTCTCTCTTCGCGCTGATTTAAAGTGAACTCTCGCCTCTCTCTCCGTGCTGATTTAAAGTGAACTCTCGCCTCTCCCTCCGTGCTGATTTAAAATGAAGTCTCGCCTCTCTCTCCGCGCTGATGTAAAATGAACTAGCCTCTCTCTCTCTCTGCGCTGTTTTAAATGAACTCTCACCTCTCTTTGCGTGCTGATTTAGAATGAACACTCGCCTCGCTCTTCGCGCTGATTTAAAGTGAACTCTGGCCTCTCTCTCCGTGCTGATTTAAAGTGAACTCTTGCCTCTCTCTCCCCGCTGATTTAGAATGATCTCTCAGCTCTCCCGCCGCACTGATTTAAAATGAACTCTAGCCTCTCCCTGCGCATTGATTTAAAATGAAGTCTCGCCTCTCTCTCCGTGCTGATTCAAAATAAACTCTTGCCTCTCTCTTCGCGCTGATTTATGATAAACTCTCAGCTCTTTCTCTGCACTGTTTTAAATGAACTCTCACCTCTCTCTCGATGCTTCTTTGAAATGAACACTCACCTCTCCCTCTGTGCTGTTTTAAAGCGAACTCTCACCTTTCTCTCCCCGTTGTTTTAAAGCGAACGCTCGCCACTCTCTCCGCGCTGTTTGAAAATGAACTCTCGCCTCACTCTCAGCTCTGATTTAAAGTGAACTCTTAGCTCTCTCTCCGCGCTGCTTTAAAATGAACTGTCGTCTCTCACTCCGCTCTAATTTAAAGTGAACTCTCACCTCTCTGCGTTGTTTTAAAGTGAACTCTGGCCTCTCCATCGGCACTGATTTAAAATGAACTATTGCCTCTCCCTGTGCACTGATTGAAATTGAACTCTCGCTTGTCTCTCTGCTCTGTTTTAAATGAACTCTCACCTCTCTCTCCCCGCTGATTTAGAACGAACTCTCAGGTCTCCCCCCGCACTGATTTAAAATGAACTCTAACCTCTCGCTGCGCATTGATTTAAAATGAAGTCTCGCCTCTCCCTCCGCACTGATATAAAATGAACTCTTGCCTATCTCTTCGTGCTGATTTAAAGTGAACTCTCGCCTCTCTCTCTCTGCGCTGTTTTAAATGAACTCTCGGCTCTCTTTGCGCGCTGATTTAGAATGAACACTCGCCTCGCTCTTCGCGCTGATTTAAAGTGAACTCTGGCCTCTCTCTCCGTGCTGATTTAAAGTGAACTCTCGCCTCTCTCTCCCCGCTGATTTAGAATGATCTCTCAGCTCTCGCCGCACTGATTTAAAATGAACTCTAGCCTCTCCCTGCGCATTGATTTAAAATGAAGTCTCGCCTCTCTCTCCGTGCTGATTTAAAATGAGCTCTCGCCTCTTCGCGCTGATTTAAAGTGAACTCTCGCTTCTCTCTCTGCACTGTATTAAATGAACTCTCGCCTCTCTCTTGAAGCTTCTTTGAAATGAACACTCACCTCTCCCTCTGCGCTGTTTTAAAGCGAACTCTCACCTTTCTCTCTCCGCTGTTTAAAAGTGAACGCTCGCCTCTCTCTCCGTGCTGTTTCAAAATGAACTCTCGCCTCTTTCTCTGCGCTGATTTAAAATGAACTGTTGTCTCTCACTCCGCGCTAATTTAAAGTGAACTCTCACCTCTCTGCGTTGTTTTAAAGTGAACTCTGGCCTCTCCATCGGCACTGATTTAAAATGAACTATTGCCTCTCCCTGTGCGCTGATTGAAATTGAACTCTCGCTTGTCTCTCTGCTCTGTTTTAAATGAACTCTCACCTCTCTCTCCCCGCTGATTTAAAATGAACTCTCAGCTCTCTCTCCCCGCTGATTTAGAACGACCTCTCAGGTCTCCCCCCGCACTGATTTAAAATGAACTCTAACCTCTCCCTGCGCATTGATTTAAAATGAAGTCTCGCCTCTCTCTCCGCACTGATATAAAATGAACTCTCGCCTATCTCTTCGCGCTGATTTAAAGTGAACTCTCAGTTCTCATCCTGCACTGTTTTAAATGAACTCTCACCTCTCTCTGCGCGCTGATTTAGAATAAACTCTCAGCTCTCTCTCCGCACTGTTTTAAATGAACTCTCACCTCTCTCTCTATGTTTTTAAAAATGAACTCTCTGTCGAGGGTGTTTTATAATGAATTCTCTTCTCGCTCTCCGTGCTGATTTTAAATGAACTCTCGCCTCCCTCTCTGCGCTGATTTAAAATAAACTCTTGCCTCATTCTCCGCGCTGATTTAAAGTGAACTCTCGCCTCTCTCTCCGCGCTGATTTAGAATGTACTCACACCTCTCTGCGCTGTTTTAAAGTGCACTCTCGCCTCTCCATTGGCACTGATTTAAAATGAACTCACATCTCTCTCTCCCTGCTGATTTAAAATAAAGTCTCACCTCTCACTTGTTGCTGTTTCAAAGCGAACGCTCGCCTCTCTCTCCGCGTTATTTCAAAATGAACTCTCGCCTCTCTCTCTGCACTGATTTAAAGTGAACTCTCGCCTCTCTTTCCGCGCTGATTTAGAATGACCTCACAGCTCTCCCTCCGCACTGATTTAAAATAAAGTCTCGCCTCTCCCAACGCACTGATGTAAAATGAACTCTCGCCTCTCTCTCTCTGCGCTGTTTTAAATGAACTCTTACCTGTCTCTCCGCGCTGATTTAGAATGAACTCTCGCCTCTCTCTCCGCGCTGATTTAGAATGAACTCTCGCCTCTCTCTCGGCGCTAATTTAAAATGATCTCTCGTCTCTCTTCGCGCTGATTTATAATGAACTCTTTCCTCTCTCTCCGTGCTGATTTAAAATGAACTCTAACCTCTCCCTGCGCATTGATTTAAAATGAAGTCTCGCCTCTCCCTACGCACTGATGTAAAATGAATTCTCGCCTCTCTCTCTGTGCTGTTTTAAATGAACTCTCATCTCTCTCTCCGTGCGGATTTAGAATGAACTCTCGTCTCTCTCTCCACGCTGATTTAAAATGAACTCTCGCCTCACTCTTCGTGCTGACTTAAAATGAACTCTCACCTCTCTCTCCGTGCTGATTTAAAATGAACTCTCACCTCTCTCTCGATGCTTCTTTGAAATGAACACTCACGTCTCCCTCTGCGCGGTTTTAAAGCGAACTCTCACCTTTCTCTCCCCGCTGTTTTAAAGCGAACGCTGGCCTCTCTCTCCGCGCTGTTTCAAAATGAACTCTCGCCTCTCTCTCCGCGCTAATTTAAAGTGAACTCTCACCTCTCTGCGTTGTTTTAAAGTGAACTCTGGCCTCTCCATCGGCACTGATTTAACATGAACTATCGCTTCTCCCTGTGCACTGATTGAAATTGAACTCTCGCTTGTCTCTCTGCACTGTTTTAAATGAACACTCACCTCTCTCTCCGCGCTGATTTAGAATAAACTCTCAGCTCTCTCTCCGCACTGTTTTAAATGAACTCTCACCTCTCTCTCCGCGCTGATTTAAAATGAACTCTCGCCTCTCTCTTCGCGCTGATTTAAAGTGAACTCTCGCCTCTCTCTCCGTGCTGATTTAAAGTGAACTCTCGCCTCTCCCTCCGTGCTGATTTAAAATGAAGTCTCGCCTCTCTCTCCGCGCTGATGTAAAATGAACTAGCCTCTCTCTCTCTCTGCGCTGTTTTAAATGAACTCTCACCTCTCTTTGCGTGCTGATTTAGAATGAACACTCGTCTCGCTCTTCGCGCTGATTTAAAGTGAACTCTCGCCTCTCCCCGCTGATTTAGAATGATCTCTCAGCTCTCCCGCCGCACTGATTTAAAATGAACTCTAGCCTCTCCCTGCGCATTGATTTAAAATGAAGTCTCACCTCTCTCTCCGCGCTGATTTAGAATGAACTCTCACCTCTCTGCGCTGTTTTAAAGTGCACTCTCGCCTCTCCATTGGCACTGATTTAAAATGAACTCACACCTCTCCCTGCGCATTGATTTAAAATGAAGTCTCTCCTCTCCCTACGCACTGATTTAAAATGAACTCTTGCCTCTCTCACACTGCGCTGTTTTAAATGAACTCTCACCTCTCTCTCCGCACTGTTTTAAATGAACTCTTGCCTCTCTCTCCGTGCTGTTTTAAAGTGATCTCTCGCCTCTCTCACCGTGCTGATTTTAAATGAACTCTCGCCTCCTTCTCTGCGCTGATTTAAAATATACTCTCACTTCATTCTCCGTGCTGATTTAAAGTGAACTCTCGCCTCTCTTTCCGCGCTGCTTTAAAATGAACTCACACCTATCTCTCTGCACTGATTTAAAATGAACTCTCACCTCTCTCTCTGTGTTTTTAAAAATGAACTCTCTGTCGAGGGTGTTTTATAATGAATTCTCTTCTCGGTCTCCGTGCTGATTTTAAATGAACTCTCGCCTCCCTCTCTGCGCTGATTTAAAATAAACTCTTGCCTCATTCTCCGCGCTGATTTAAAGTGAACTCTCGCCTCTCTCTCCGCGCTGATTTAGAATGAACTCTCACCTCTCTGCGCTGTTTTAAAGTGCACTCTCGCCTCTCCATTGGCACTGATTTAAAGTGAACTCACACCTCTCTCTCCCCGCTGATTTAAAATAAAGTCTCACCTCTCACTTGTCGCTGTTTCAAAGCGAACGCTCGCCTCTCTCTCCGCGTTATTTCAAAATGAACTCTCGCCTCTCTCTCTGCACTGATTTAAAGTGAACTCTCGCCTCTCTTTCCACGCTGATTTAGAATGACCTCACAGCTCTCCCTCCGCACTGATTTAAAATAAAGTCTCGCCTCTCCCAACGCACTGATGTAAAATGAACTCTCGCCTCTCTCTCTCTGCGCTGTTTTAAATGAACTCTTACCTGTCTCTCTGCGCTGATTTAGAATGAACTCTCGCCTCTCTCTCCGCGCTGATTTAGAATGAACTCTCGCCTCTCTCTCCGCGCTGATTTAAAATGATCTCTCGTCTCTCTTCGCGCTGATTTATAATGAACTCTTGCCTCTCTCTCCGTGCTGATTTAAAATGAACTCTAACCTCTCCCTGCGCATTGATTTAAAATGAAGTCTCGCCTCTCCCTACGCACTGATGTAAAATGAATTCTCGCCTCTCTCTCTGTGCTGTTTTAAATGAAATCTCATCTCTCTCTCCGCGCGGATTTAGAATGAACTCTCGTCTCTCTCTCCACGCTGATTTAAAATGAACTCTCGCCTCGCTCTTCGTGCTGATTTAAAGTGAACTCTCGCCTCTCTCTCTGTGCTGATTTAAAATGAACTCTTGCCTCTCTCTCGATGCTTCTTTGAAATGAACACTCACGTCTCCCTCTGCGCGGTTTTAAAGCGAACTCTCACCTTTCTCTCCCCGCTGTTTTAAAGCGAACGCTGGCCTCTCTCTCCGCGCTGTTTCAAAATGAATTCTCGCCTCTCTCTCCGCGCTAATTTAAAGTGAACTCTCACCTCTCTGCGTTGTTTTAAAGTGAACTCTGGCCTCTCCATCGGCACTGATTTAATATGAACTATCGCTTCTCCCTGTGCACTGATTGAAATTGAACTCTCGCTTGTCTCTCTGCACTGTTTTAAATGAACACTCACCTCTCTCTCCGCGCTGATTTAGAATAAACTCTCAGCTCTCTCTCCGCACTGTTTTAAATGAACTCTCACCTCTCTCTCCGCGCTGATTTAAAATGAACTCTCGCCTCTCTCTTCGCGCTGATTTAAAGTGAACTCTCGCCTCTCTCTCCGTGCTGATTTAAAGTGAACTCTCGCCTCTCCCTCCGTGCTGATTTAAAATGAAGTCTCGCCTCTCTCTCCGCGCTGATGTAAAATGAACTAGCCTCTCTCTCTCTCTGCGCTGTTTTAAATGAACTCTCACCTCTCTTTGCGTGCTGATTTAGAATGAACACTCGCCTCGCTCTTCGCGCTGATTTAAAGTGAACTCTGGCCTCTCTCTCCGTGCTGATTTAAAGTGAACTCTTGCCTCTCTCTCCCCGCTGATTTAGAATGATCTCTCAGCTCTCCCGCCGCACTGATTTAAAATGAACTCTAGCCTCTCCCTGCACATTGATTTAAAATGAAGTCTCGCCACTCTCTCCGCGCTGTTTGAAAATGAACTCTCGCCTCACTCTCAGCTCTGATTTAAAGTGAACTCTTAGCTCTCTCTCCGCGCTGCTTTGAAATGAACTGTCGGCTCTCACTCCGCTCTAATTTAAAGTGGACTCTCACCTCTCTGCGTTGTTTTAAAGTGAACTCTGGCCTCTCCATCGGCACTGATTTAAAATGAACTATTGCCTCTCCCTGTGCACTGATTGAAATTGAACTCTCGCTTGTCTCTCTGCTCTGTTTTAAATGAACTCTCACCTCTCTCTCCCTGCTGATTTAGAACGAACTCTCAGGTCTCCCCCCGCACTGATTTAAAATGAACTCTAACCTCTCGCTGCGCATTGATTTAAAATGAAGTCTCGCCTCTCCCTCCGCACTGATATAAAATGAACTCTTGCCTATCTCTTCGTGCTGATTTAAAGTGAACTCTCGCCTCTCTCTCTCTGCGCTGTTTTAAATGAACTCTCGGCTCTCTTTGCGCGCTGATTTAGAATGAACACTCGCCTCGCTCTTCGCGCTGATTTAAAGTGAACTCTGGCCTCTCTCTCCGTGCTGATTTAAAGTGAACTCTCGCCTCTCTCTCCCCGCTGATTTAGAATGATCTCTCAGCTCTCCCGCCGCACTGATTCAAAATGAACTCTAGCCTCTCCCTGCACATTGATTTAAAATGAAGTCTCGCCTCTCTCTCCGTGCTGATTTAAAATGAACTCTCGCCTCTTCGCGCTGATTTAAAGTGAACTCTCGCTTCTCTCTCTGCACTGTATTAAATGAACTCTCGCCTCTCTCTTGAAGCTTCTTTGAAATGAACACTCACCTCTCCCTCTGCGCTGTTTTAAAGCGAACTCTCACCTTTCTCTCCCCGCTGTTTAAAAGTGAACGCTCGCCTCTCTCTCCGCGCTGTTTCAAAATGAACTCTCACCTCTTTCTCCGCGCTGATTTAAAATGAACTGTCGTCTCTCACTCCGCGCTAATTTAAAGTGAACTCTCACCTCTCTGCGTTGTTTTAAAGTGAACTCTGGCCTCTCCATCGGCACTGATTTCAAATGAACTATCGCCTCTCCCTGTGCACTGATTGAAATTGAACTCTCGCTTGTCTCTGTGCACTGTTTTAAATGAACGCTCACCTCTCTCTCCGCGCTGATTTAAAATGAACTCTCAGCTCTCTCTCCCCGCTGATTTAGAACGACCTCTCAGGTCTCCCCCCGCACTGATTTAAAATGAACTCTAACCTCTCCCTGCGCATTGATTTAAAATGAAGTCTCGCCTCTCTCTCCGCACTGATATAAAATGAACTCTCGCCTATCTCTTCGCGCTGATTTAAAGTGAACTCTCGGTTCTCTTCCTGCACTGTTTTAAATGAACTCTCACCTCTCTCTGCGCGCTGATTTAGAATAAACTCTCAGCTCTCTCTCCGCACTGTTTTAAATGAACTCTCACCTCTCTCTCTATGTTTTTAAAAATGAACTCTCTGTCGAGGGTGTTTTATAATGAATTCTCTTCTCGCTCTCCGTGCTGATTTTAAATGAACTCTCGCCTCCCTCTCTGCGCTGATTTAAAATAAACTCTTGCCTCATTCTCAGCACTGATTTAAAGTGAACTCTCGCCTCTCTCTCCGCGCTGATTTAGAATGAACTCTCACCTCTCTGCGCTGTTTTAAAGTGCACTCTCGCCTCTCCATTGGCACTGATTTAAAATGAACTCACATCTCTCTCTCCCTGCTGATTTAAAATAAAGTCTCACCTCTCACTTGTTGCTGTTTCAAAGCGAACGCTCGCCTCTCTCTCCGCGTTATTTCAAAATGAACTCTCGCCTCTCTCTCTGCACTGATTTAAAGTGAACTCTCGCCTCTCTTTCCGCGCTGATTTAGAATGACCTCACAGCTCTCCCTCCGCACTGATTTAAAATAAAGTCTCGCCTCTCCCAACGCACTGATGTAAAATGAACTCTCGCCTCTCTCTCTCTGCGCTGTTTTAAATGAACTCTTACCTGTCTCTCCGCGCTGATTTAGAATGAACTCTCGCCTCTCTCTCCGCGCTGATTTAGAATGAACTCTCGCCTCTCTCTCGGCGCTAATTTAAAATGATCTCTCGTCTCTCTTCGCGCTGATTTATAATGAACTCTTTCCTCTCTCTCCGTGCTGATTTAAAATGAACTCTAACCTCTCCCTGCGCATTGATTTAAAATGAAGTCTCGCCTCTCCCTACGCACTGATGTAAAATGAATTCTCGCCTCTCTCTCTGTGCTGTTTTAAATGAACTCTCATCTCTCTCTCCGTGCGGATTTAGAATGAACTCTCGTCTCTCTCTCCACGCTGATTTAAAATGAACTCTCGCCTCGCTCTTCGTGCTGATTTAAAGTGAACTCTCGCCTCTCTCTCTGTGCTGATTTAAAATGAACTCTTGCCTCTCTCTCGATGCTTCTTTGAAATGAACACTCACGTCTCCCTCTGCGCGGTTTTAAAGCGAACTCTCACCTTTCTCTCCCCGCTGTTTTAAAGCGAACGCTGGCCTCTCTCTCCGCGCTGTTTCAAAATGAACTCTCGCCTCTCTCTCCGCGCTAATTTAAAGTGAACTCTCACCTCTCTGCGTTGTTTTAAAGTGAACTCTGGCCTCTCCATCGGCACTGATTTAATATGAACTATCGCTTCTCCCTGTGCACTGATTGAAATTGAACTCTCGCTTGTCTCTCTGCTCTGTTTTAAATGAACACTCACCTCTCTCTCCGCGCTGATTTAGAATAAACTCTCAGCTCTCTCTCCGCACTGTTTTAAATGAACTCTCACCTCTCTCTCCGCGCTGATTTAAAATGAACTCTCGCCTCTCTCTTCGCGCTGATTTAAAGTGAACTCTCGCCTCTCTCTCCGTGCTGATTTAAAGTGAACTCTCGCCTCTCCCTCCGTGCTGATTTAAAATGAAGTCTCGCCTCTCTCTCCGCGCTGATGTAAAATGAACTAGCCTCTCTCTCTCTCTGCGCTGTTTTAAATGAACTCTCACCTCTCTTTGCGTGCTGATTTAGAATGAACACTCGCCTCGCTCTTCGCGCTGATTTAAAGTGAACTCTGGCCTCTCTCTCCGTGCTGATTTAAAGTGAACTCTTGCCTCTCTCTCCCCGCTGATTTAGAATGATCTCTCAGCTCTCCCGCCGCACTGATTTAAAATGAACTCTAGCCTCTCCCTGCGCATTGATTTAAAATGAAGTCTCGCCTCTCTCTCCGTGCTGATTCAAAATAAACTCTTGCCTCTCTCTTCGCGCTGATTTATAATAAACTCTCAGCTCTCTCTCTGCACTGTTTTAAATGAACTCTCACCTCTCTCTCGATGCTTCTTTGAAATGAACACTCACCTCTCCCTCTGTGCTGTTTTAAAGCGAACTCTCACCTTTCTCTCCCCGTTGTTTTAAAGCGAACGCTCGCCACTCTCTCCGCGCTGTTTGAAAATGAACTCTCGCCTCACTCTCAGCTCTGATTTAAAGTGAACTCTTAGCTCTCTCTCCGCGCTGCTTTAAAAGGAACTGTCGTCTCTCACTCCGCTCTAATTTAAAGTGAACTCTCACCTCTCTGCGTTGTTTTAAAGTGAACTCTGGCCTCTCCATCGGCACTGATTTAAAATGAACTATTGCCTCTCCCTGTGCACTGATTGAAATTGAACTCTCGCTTGTCTCTCTGCTCTGTTTTAAATGAACTCTCACCTCTCTCTCCCCGCTGATTTAGAACGAACTCTCAGGTCTCCCCCCGCACTGATTTAAAATGAACTCTAACCTCTCGCTGCGCATTGATTTAAAATGAAGTCTCGCCTCTCCCTCCGCACTGATATAAAATGAACTCTTGCCTATCTCTTCGTGCTGATTTAAAGTGAACTCTCGCCTCTCTCTCTCTGCGCTGTTTTAAATGAACTCTCGGCTCTCTTTGCGCGCTGATTTAGAATGAACACTCGCCTCGCTCTTCGCGCTGATTTAAAGTGAACTCTGGCCTCTCTCTCCGTGCTGATTTAAAGTGAACTCTCGCCTCTCTCTCCCCGCTGATTTAGAATGATCTCTCAGCTCTCGCCGCACTGATTTAAAATGAACTCTAGCCTCTCCCTGCGCATTGATTTAAAATGAAGTCTCGCCTCTCTCTCCGTGCTGATTTAAAATGAGCTCTCGCCTCTTCGCGCTGATTTAAAGTGAACTCTCGCTTCTCTCTCTGCACTGTATTAAATGAACTCTCGCCTCTCTCTTGAAGCTTCTTTGAAATGAACACTCACCTCTCCCTCTGCGCTGTTTTAAAGCGAACTCTCACCTTTCTCTCTCCGCTGTTTAAAAGTGAACGCTCGCCTCTCTCTCCGTGCTGTTTCAAAATGAACTCTCGCCTCTTTCTCTGCGCTGATTTAAAATGAACTGTTGTCTCTCACTCCGCGCTAATTTAAAGTGAACTCTCACCTCTCTGCGTTGTTTTAAAGTGAACTCTGGCCTCTCCATCGGCACTGATTTAAAATGAACTATTGCCTCTCCCTGTGCGCTGATTGAAATTGAACTCTCGCTTGTCTCTCTGCTCTGTTTTAAATGAACTCTCACCTCTCTCTCCCTGCTGATTTAAAATGAACTCTCAGCTCTCTCTCCCCGCTGATTTAGAACGACCTCTCAGGTCTCCCCCCGCACTGATTTAAAATGAACTCTAACCTCTCCCTGCGCATTGATTTAAAATGAAGTCTCGCCTCTCTCTCCGCACTGATATAAAATGAACTCTCGCCTATCTCTTCGCGCTGATTTAAAGTGAACTCTCAGTTCTCATCCTGCACTGTTTTAAATGAACTCTCACCTCTCTCTGCGCGCTGATTTAGAATAAACTCTCAGCTCTCTCTCCGCACTGTTTTAAATGAACTCTCACCTCTCTCTCTATGTTTTTAAAAATGAACTCTCTGTCGAGGGTGTTTTATAATGAATTCTCTTCTCGCTCTCCGTGCTGATTTTAAATGAACTCTCGCCTCCCTCTCTGCGCTGATTTAAAATAAACTCTTGCCTCATTCTCCGCGCTGATTTAAAGTGAACTCTCGCCTCTCTCTCCGCGCTGATTTAGAATGTACTCTCACCTCTCTGCGCTGTTTTAAAGTGCACTCTCGCCTCTCCATTGGCACTGATTTAAAATGAACTCACATCTCTCTCTCCCTGCTGATTTAAAATAAAGTCTCACCTCTCACTTGTTGCTGTTTCAAAGCGAACGCTCGCCTCTCTCTCCGCGTTATTTCAAAATGAACTCTCGCCTCTCTCTCTGCACTGATTTAAAGTGAACTCTCGCCTCTCTTTCCGCGCTGATTTAGAATGACCTCACAGCTCTCCCTCCGCACTGATTTAAAATAAAGTCTCGCCTCTCCCAACGCACTGATGTAAAATGAACTCTCGCCTCTCTCTCTCTGCGCTGTTTTAAATGAACTCTTACCTGTCTCTCCGCGCTGATTTAGAATGAACTCTCGCCTCTCTCTCCGCGCTGATTTAGAATGAACTCTCGCCTCTCTCTCGGCGCTAATTTAAAATGATCTCTCGTCTCTCTTCGCGCTGATTTATAATGAACTCTTGCCTCTCTCTCCGTGCTGATTTAAAATGAACTCTAACCTCTCCCTGCGCATTGATTTAAAATGAAGTCTCGCCTCTCCCTACGCACTGATGTAAAATGAATTCTCGCCTCTCTCTCTGTGCTGTTTTAAATGAACTCTCATCTCTCTCTCCGTGCGGATTTAGAATGAACTCTCGTCTCTCTCTCCACGCTGATTTAAAATGAACTCTCGCCTCACTCTTCGTGCTGACTTAAAATGAACTCTCACCTCTCTCTCCGTGCTGATTTAAAATGAACTCTCACCTCTCTCTCGATGCTTCTTTGAAATGAACACTCACGTCTCGCTCTGCGCGGTTTTAAAGCGAACTCTCACCTTTCTCTCCCCGCTGTTTTAAAGCGAACGCTGGCCTCTCTCTCCGCGCTGTTTCAAAATGAACTCTCGCCTCTCTCTCCGCGCTAATTTAAAGTGAACTCTCACCTCTCTGCGTTGTTTTAAAGTGAACTCTGGCCTCTCCATCGGCACTGATTTAATATGAACTATCGCTTCTCCCTGTGCACTGATTGAAATTGAACTCTCGCTTGTCTCTCTGCACTGTTTTAAATGAACACTCACCTCTCTCTCCGCGCTGATTTAGAATAAACTCTCAGCTCTCTCTCCGCACTGTTTTAAATGAACTCTCACCTCTCTCTCCGCGCTGATTTAAAATGAACTCTCGCCTCTCTCTTCGCGCTGATTTAAAGTGAACTCTCGCCTCTCTCTCCGTGCTGATTTAAAGTGAACTCTCGCCTCTCCCTCCGTGCTGATTTAAAATGAAGTCTCGCCTCTCTCTCCGCGCTGATGTAAAATGAACTAGCCTCTCTCTCTCTCTGCGCTGTTTTAAATGAACTCTCACCTCTCTTTGCGTGCTGATTTAGAATGAACACTCGTCTCGCTCTTCGCGCTGATTTAAAGTGAACTCTCGCCTCTCCCCGCTGATTTAGAATGATCTCTCAGCTCTCCCGCCGCACTGATTTAAAATGAACTCTAGCCTCTCCCTGCGCATTGATTTAAAATGAAGTCTCACCTCTCTCTCCGCGCTGATTTAGAATGAACTCTCACCTCTCTGCGCTGTTTTAAAGTGCACTCTCGCCTCTCCATTGGCACTGATTTAAAATGAACTCACACCTCTCCCTGCGCATTGATTTAAAATGAAGTCTCTCCTCTCCCTACGCACTGATTTAAAATGAACTCTTGCCTCTCTCACACTGCGCTGTTTTAAATGAACTCTCACCTCTCTCTCCGCACTGTTTTAAATGAACTCTTGCCTCTCTCTCCGTGCTGTTTTAAAGTGATCTCTCGCCTCTCTCACCGTGCTGATTTTAAATGAACTCTCGCCTCCTTCTCTGCGCTGATTTAAAATATACTCTCACTTCATTCTCCGTGCTGATTTAAAGTGAACTCTCGCCTCTCTTTCCGCGCTGCTTTAAAATGAACTCACACCTATCTCTCTGCACTGATTTAAAATGAACTCTCACCTCTCTCTCTGTGTTTTTAAAAATGAACTCTCTGTCGAGGGTGTTTTATAATGAATTCTCTTCTCGGTCTCCGTGCTGATTTTAAATGAACTCTCGCCTCCCTCTCTGCGCTGATTTAAAATAAACTCTTGCCTCATTCTCCGCGCTGATTTAAAGTGAACTCTCGCCTCTCTCTCCGCGCTGATTTAGAATGAACTCTCACCTCTCTGCGCTGTTTTAAAGTGCACTCTCGCCTCTCCATTGGCACTGATTTAAAGTGAACTCACACCTCTCTCTCCCCGCTGATTTAAAATAAAGTCTCACCTCTCACTTGTCGCTGTTTCAAAGCGAACGCTCGCCTCTCTCTCCGCGTTATTTCAAAATGAACTCTCGCCTCTCTCTCTGCACTGATTTAAAGTGAACTCTCGCCTCTCTTTCCACGCTGATTTAGAATGACCTCACAGCTCTCCCTCCGCACTGATTTAAAATAAAGTCTCGCCTCTCCCAACGCACTGATGTAAAATGAACTCTCGCCTCTCTCTCTCTGCGCTGTTTTAAATGAACTCTTACCTGTCTCTCTGCGCTGATTTAGAATGAACTCTCGCCTCTCTCTCCGCGCTGATTTAGAATGAACTCTCGCCTCTCTCTCCGCGCTGATTTAAAATGATCTCTCGTCTCTCTTCGCGCTGATTTATAATGAACTCTTGCCTCTCTCTCCGTGCTGATTTAAAATGAACTCTAACCTCTCCCTGCGCATTGATTTAAAATGAAGTCTCGCCTCTCCCTACGCACTGATGTAAAATGAATTCTCGCCTCTCTCTCTGTGCTGTTTTAAATGAAATCTCATCTCTCTCTCCGCGCGGATTTAGAATGAACTCTCGTCTCTCTCTCCACGCTGATTTAAAATGAACTCTCGCCTCGCTCTTCGTGCTGATTTAAAGTGAACTCTCGCCTCTCTCTCTGTGCTGATTTAAAATGAACTCTTGCCTCTCTCTCGATGCTTCTTTGAAATGAACACTCACGTCTCCCTCTGCGCGGTTTTAAAGCGAACTCTCACCTTTCTCTCCCCGCTGTTTTAAAGCGAACGCTGGCCTCTCTCTCCGCGCTGTTTCAAAATGAATTCTCGCCTCTCTCTCCGCGCTAATTTAAAGTGAACTCTCACCTCTCTGCGTTGTTTTAAAGTGAACTCTGGCCTCTCCATCGGCACTGATTTAATATGAACTATCGCTTCTCCCTGTGCACTGATTGAAATTGAACTCTCGCTTGTCTCTCTGCACTGTTTTAAATGAACACTCACCTCTCTCTCCGCGCTGATTTAGAATAAACTCTCAGCTCTCTCTCCGCACTGTTTTAAATGAACTCTCACCTCTCTCTCCGCGCTGATTTAAAATGAACTCTCGCCTCTCTCTTCGCGCTGATTTAAAGTGAACTCTCGCCTCTCTCTCCGTGCTGATTTAAAGTGAACTCTCGCCTCTCCCTCCGTGCTGATTTAAAATGAAGTCTCGCCTCTCTCTCCGCGCTGATGTAAAATGAACTAGCCTCTCTCTCTCTCTGCGCTGTTTTAAATGAACTCTCACCTCTCTTTGCGTGCTGATTTAGAATGAACACTCGCCTCGCTCTTCGCGCTGATTTAAAGTGAACTCTGGCCTCTCTCTCCGTGCTGATTTAAAGTGAACTCTTGCCTCTCTCTCCCCGCTGATTTAGAATGATCTCTCAGCTCTCCCGCCGCACTGATTTAAAATGAACTCTAGCCTCTCCCTGCACATTGATTTAAAATGAAGTCTCGCCACTCTCTCCGCGCTGTTTGAAAATGAACTCTCGCCTCACTCTCAGCTCTGATTTAAAGTGAACTCTTAGCTCTCTCTCCGCGCTGCTTTGAAATGAACTGTCGGCTCTCACTCCGCTCTAATTTAAAGTGGACTCTCACCTCTCTGCGTTGTTTTAAAGTGAACTCCGGCCTCTCCATCGGCACTGATTTAAAATGAACTATTGCCTCTCCCTGTGCACTGATTGAAATTGAACTCTCGCTTGTCTCTCTGCTCTGTTTTAAATGAACTCTCACCTCTCTCTCCCTGCTGATTTAGAACGAACTCTCAGGTCTCCCCCCGCACTGATTTAAAATGAACTCTAACCTCTCGCTGCGCATTGATTTAAAATGAAGTCTCGCCTCTCCCTCCGCACTGATATAAAATGAACTCTTGCCTATCTCTTCGTGCTGATTTAAAGTGAACTCTCGCCTCTCTCTCTCTGCGCTGTTTTAAATGAACTCTCGGCTCTCTTTGCGCGCTGATTTAGAATGAACACTCGCCTCGCTCTTCGCGCTGATTTAAAGTGAACTCTGGCCTCTCTCTCCGTGCTGATTTAAAGTGAACTCTCGCCTCTCTCTCCCCGCTGATTTAGAATGATCTCTCAGCTCTCCCGCCGCACTGATTCAAAATGAACTCTAGCCTCTCCCTGCACATTGATTTAAAATGAAGTCTCGCCTCTCTCTCCGTGCTGATTTAAAATGAACTCTCGCCTCTTCGCGCTGATTTAAAGTGAACTCTCGCTTCTCTCTCTGCACTGTATTAAATGAACTCTCGCCTCTCTCTTGAAGCTTCTTTGAAATGAACACTCACCTCTCCCTCTGCGCTGTTTTAAAGCGAACTCTCACCTTTCTCTCCCCGCTGTTTAAAAGTGAACGCTCGCCTCTCTCTCCGCGCTGTTTCAAAATGAACTCTCGCCTCTTTCTCTGCGCTGATTTAAAATGAACTGTTGTCTCTCACTCCGCGCTAATTTAAAGTGAACTCTCACCTCTCTGCGTTGTTTTAAAGTGAACTCTGGCCTCTCCATCGGCACTGATTTAAAATGAACTATTGCCTCTCCCTGTGCGCTGATTGAAATTGAACTCTCGCTTGTCTCTCTGCTCTGTTTTAAATGAACTCTCACCTCTCTCTCCCTGCTGATTTAAAATGAACTCTCAGCTCTCTCTCCCCGCTGATTTAGAACGACCTCTCAGGTCTCCCCCCGCACTGATTTAAAATGAACTCTAACCTCTCCCTGCGCATTGATTTAAAATGAAGTCTCGCCTCTCTCTCCGCACTGATATAAAATGAACTCTCGCCTATCTCTTCGCGCTGATTTAAAGTGAACTCTCAGTTCTCATCCTGCACTGTTTTAAATGAACTCTCACCTCTCTCTGCGCGCTGATTTAGAATAAACTCTCAGCTCTCTCTCCGCACTGTTTTAAATGAACTCTCACCTCTCTCTCTATGTTTTTAAAAATGAACTCTCTGTCGAGGGTGTTTTATAATGAATTCTCTTCTCGCTCTCCGTGCTGATTTTAAATGAACTCTCGCCTCCCTCTCTGCGCTGATTTAAAATAAACTCTTGCCTCATTCTCCGCGCTGATTTAAAGTGAACTCTCGCCTCTCTCTCCGCGCTGATTTAGAATGTACTCTCACCTCTCTGCGCTGTTTTAAAGTGCACTCTCGCCTCTCCATTGGCACTGATTTAAAATGAACTCACATCTCTCTCTCCCTGCTGATTTAAAATAAAGTCTCACCTCTCACTTGTTGCTGTTTCAAAGCGAACGCTCGCCTCTCTCTCCGCGTTATTTCAAAATGAACTCTCGCCTCTCTCTCTGCACTGATTTAAAGTGAACTCTCGCCTCTCTTTCCGCGCTGATTTAGAATGACCTCACAGCTCTCCCTCCGCACTGATTTAAAATAAAGTCTCGCCTCTCCCAACGCACTGATGTAAAATGAACTCTCGCCTCTCTCTCTCTGCGCTGTTTTAAATGAACTCTTACCTGTCTCTCCGCGCTGATTTAGAATGAACTCTCGCCTCTCTCTCCGCGCTGATTTAGAATGAACTCTCGCCTCTCTCTCGGCGCTAATTTAAAATGATCTCTCGTCTCTCTTCGCGCTGATTTATAATGAACTCTTGCCTCTCTCTCCGTGCTGATTTAAAATGAACTCTAACCTCTCCCTGCGCATTGATTTAAAATGAAGTCTCGCCTCTCCCTACGCACTGATGTAAAATGAATTCTCGCCTCTCTCTCTGTGCTGTTTTAAATGAACTCTCATCTCTCTCTCCGTGCGGATTTAGAATGAACTCTCGTCTCTCTCTCCACGCTGATTTAAAATGAACTCTCGCCTCACTCTTCGTGCTGACTTAAAATGAACTCTCACCTCTCTCTCCGTGCTGATTTAAAATGAACTCTCACCTCTCTCTCGATGCTTCTTTGAAATGAACACTCACGTCTCGCTCTGCGCGGTTTTAAAGCGAACTCTCACCTTTCTCTCCCCGCTGTTTTAAAGCGAACGCTGGCCTCTCTCTCCGCGCTGTTTCAAAATGAACTCTCGCCTCTCTCTCCGCGCTAATTTAAAGTGAACTCTCACCTCTCTGCGTTGTTTTAAAGTGAACTCTGGCCTCTCCATCGGCACTGATTTAATATGAACTATCGCTTCTCCCTGTGCACTGATTGAAATTGAACTCTCGCTTGTCTCTCTGCACTGTTTTAAATGAACACTCACCTCTCTCTCCGCGCTGATTTAGAATAAACTCTCAGCTCTCTCTCCGCACTGTTTTAAATGAACTCTCACCTCTCTCTCCGCGCTGATTTAAAATGAACTCTCGCCTCTCTCTTCGCGCTGATTTAAAGTGAACTCTCGCCTCTCTCTCCGTGCTGATTTAAAGTGAACTCTCGCCTCTCCCTCCGTGCTGATTTAAAATGAAGTCTCGCCTCTCTCTCCGCGCTGATGTAAAATGAACTAGCCTCTCTCTCTCTCTGCGCTGTTTTAAATGAACTCTCACCTCTCTTTGCGTGCTGATTTAGAATGAACACTCGTCTCGCTCTTCGCGCTGATTTAAAGTGAACTCTCGCCTCTCCCCGCTGATTTAGAATGATCTCTCAGCTCTCCCGCCGCACTGATTTAAAATGAACTCTAGCCTCTCCCTGCGCATTGATTTAAAATGAAGTCTCACCTCTCTCTCCGCGCTGATTTAGAATGAACTCTCACCTCTCTGCGCTGTTTTAAAGTGCACTCTCGCCTCTCCATTGGCACTGATTTAAAATGAACTCACACCTCTCCCTGCGCATTGATTTAAAATGAAGTCTCTCCTCTCCCTACGCACTGATTTAAAATGAACTCTTGCCTCTCTCACACTGCGCTGTTTTAAATGAACTCTCACCTCTCTCTCCGCACTGTTTTAAATGAACTCTTGCCTCTCTCTCCGTGCTGTTTTAAAGTGATCTCTCGCCTCTCTCACCGTGCTGATTTTAAATGAACTCTCGCCTCCTTCTCTGCGCTGATTTAAAATATACTCTCACTTCATTCTCCGTGCTGATTTAAAGTGAACTCTCGCCTCTCTTTCCGCGCTGCTTTAAAATGAACTCACACCTATCTCTCTGCACTGATTTAAAATGAACTCTCACCTCTCTCTCTGTGTTTTTAAAAA
This sequence comes from Isurus oxyrinchus, assembly GCA_026770705.1. Taxonomy (NCBI): domain Eukaryota; kingdom Metazoa; phylum Chordata; class Chondrichthyes; order Lamniformes; family Lamnidae; genus Isurus; species Isurus oxyrinchus. The sequence continues at coordinate 1,992,549 of JANJGN010000006.1, read as the reverse complement.
TGAACTCTCTGTCGAGGGTGTTTTATAATGAATTCTCTTCTCGGTCTCCGTGCTGATTTTAAATGAACTCTCGCCTCCCTCTCTGCGCTGATTTAAAATAAACTCTTGCCTCATTCTCCGCGCTGATTTAAAGTGAACTCTCGCCTCTCTCTCCGCGCTGATTTAGAATGAACTCTCACCTCTCTGCGCTGTTTTAAAGTGCACTCTCGCCTCTCCATTGGCACTGATTTAAAGTGAACTCACACCTCTCTCTCCCCGCTGATTTAAAATAAAGTCTCACCTCTCACTTGTCGCTGTTTCAAAGCGAACGCTCGCCTCTCTCTCCGCGTTATTTCAAAATGAACTCTCGCCTCTCTCTCTGCACTGATTTAAAGTGAACTCTCGCCTCTCTTTCCACGCTGATTTAGAATGACCTCACAGCTCTCCCTCCGCACTGATTTAAAATAAAGTCTCGCCTCTCCCAACGCACTGATGTAAAATGAACTCTCGCCTCTCTCTCTCTGCGCTGTTTTAAATGAACTCTTACCTGTCTCTCTGCGCTGATTTAGAATGAACTCTCGCCTCTCTCTCCGCGCTGATTTAGAATGAACTCTCGCCTCTCTCTCCGCGCTGATTTAAAATGATCTCTCGTCTCTCTTCGCGCTGATTTATAATGAACTCTTGCCTCTCTCTCCGTGCTGATTTAAAATGAACTCTAACCTCTCCCTGCGCATTGATTTAAAATGAAGTCTCGCCTCTCCCTACGCACTGATGTAAAATGAATTCTCGCCTCTCTCTCTGTGCTGTTTTAAATGAAATCTCATCTCTCTCTCCGCGCGGATTTAGAATGAACTCTCGTCTCTCTCTCCACGCTGATTTAAAATGAACTCTCGCCTCGCTCTTCGTGCTGATTTAAAGTGAACTCTCGCCTCTCTCTCTGTGCTGATTTAAAATGAACTCTTGCCTCTCTCTCGATGCTTCTTTGAAATGAACACTCACGTCTCCCTCTGCGCGGTTTTAAAGCGAACTCTCACCTTTCTCTCCCCGCTGTTTTAAAGCGAACGCTGGCCTCTCTCTCCGCGCTGTTTCAAAATGAATTCTCGCCTCTCTCTCCGCGCTAATTTAAAGTGAACTCTCACCTCTCTGCGTTGTTTTAAAGTGAACTCTGGCCTCTCCATCGGCACTGATTTAATATGAACTATCGCTTCTCCCTGTGCACTGATTGAAATTGAACTCTCGCTTGTCTCTCTGCACTGTTTTAAATGAACACTCACCTCTCTCTCCGCGCTGATTTAGAATAAACTCTCAGCTCTCTCTCCGCACTGTTTTAAATGAACTCTCACCTCTCTCTCCGCGCTGATTTAAAATGAACTCTCGCCTCTCTCTTCGCGCTGATTTAAAGTGAACTCTCGCCTCTCTCTCCGTGCTGATTTAAAGTGAACTCTCGCCTCTCCCTCCGTGCTGATTTAAAATGAAGTCTCGCCTCTCTCTCCGCGCTGATGTAAAATGAACTAGCCTCTCTCTCTCTCTGCGCTGTTTTAAATGAACTCTCACCTCTCTTTGCGTGCTGATTTAGAATGAACACTCGCCTCGCTCTTCGCGCTGATTTAAAGTGAACTCTGGCCTCTCTCTCCGTGCTGATTTAAAGTGAACTCTTGCCTCTCTCTCCCCGCTGATTTAGAATGATCTCTCAGCTCTCCCGCCGCACTGATTTAAAATGAACTCTAGCCTCTCCCTGCACATTGATTTAAAATGAAGTCTCGCCTCTCTCTCCGTGCTGATTCAAAATGAACTCTTGCCTCTCTCTTCGCGCTGATTTATAATAAACTCTCAGCTCTCTCTCTGCACTGTTTTAAATGAACTCTCACCTCTCTCTCGATGCTTCTTTGAAATGAACACTCACCTCTCCCTCTGTGCTGTTTTAAAGCGAACTCTCACCTTTCTCTCCCCGTTGTTTTAAAGCGAACGCTCGCCACTCTCTCCGCGCTGTTTGAAAATGAACTCTCGCCTCACTCTCAGCTCTGATTTAAAGTGAACTCTTAGCTCTCTCTCCGCGCTGCTTTGAAATGAACTGTCGGCTCTCACTCCGCTCTAATTTAAAGTGGACTCTCACCTCTCTGCGTTGTTTTAAAGTGAACTCTGGCCTCTCCATCGGCACTGATTTAAAATGAACTATTGCCTCTCCCTGTGCACTGATTGAAATTGAACTCTCGCTTGTCTCTCTGCTCTGTTTTAAATGAACTCTCACCTCTCTCTCCCTGCTGATTTAGAACGAACTCTCAGGTCTCCCCCCGCACTGATTTAAAATGAACTCTAACCTCTCGCTGCGCATTGATTTAAAATGAAGTCTCGCCTCTCCCTCCGCACTGATATAAAATGAACTCTTGCCTATCTCTTCGTGCTGATTTAAAGTGAACTCTCGCCTCTCTCTCTCTGCGCTGTTTTAAATGAACTCTCGGCTCTCTTTGCGCGCTGATTTAGAATGAACACTCGCCTCGCTCTTCGCGCTGATTTAAAGTGAACTCTGGCCTCTCTCTCCGTGCTGATTTAAAGTGAACTCTCGCCTCTCTCTCCCCGCTGATTTAGAATGATCTCTCAGCTCTCCCGCCGCACTGATTCAAAATGAACTCTAGCCTCTCCCTGCACATTGATTTAAAATGAAGTCTCGCCTCTCTCTCCGTGCTGATTTAAAATGAACTCTCGCCTCTTCGCGCTGATTTAAAGTGAACTCTCGCTTCTCTCTCTGCACTGTATTAAATGAACTCTCGCCTCTCTCTTGAAGCTTCTTTGAAATGAACACTCACCTCTCCCTCTGCGCTGTTTTAAAGCGAACTCTCACCTTTCTCTCCCCGCTGTTTAAAAGTGAACGCTCGCCTCTCTCTCCGCGCTGTTTCAAAATGAACTCTCACCTCTTTCTCCGCGCTGATTTAAAATGAACTGTCGTCTCTCACTCCGCGCTAATTTAAAGTGAACTCTCACCTCTCTGCGTTGTTTTAAAGTGAACTCTGGCCTCTCCATCGGCACTGATTTAAAATGAACTATCGCCTCTCCCTGTGCACTGATTGAAATTGAACTCTCGCTTGTCTCTGTGCACTGTTTTAAATGAACGCTCACCTCTCTCTCCGCGCTGATTTAAAATGAACTCTCAGGTCTCCCCCCGCACTGATTTCAAATGAACTCTAACCTCTCCCTGCGCATTGATTTAAAATGAAGTCTCGCCTCTCTCTCCGCACTGATATAAAATGAACTCTCGCCTATCTCTTCGCGCTGATTTAAAGTGAACTCTCAGTTCTCATCCTGCACTGTTTTAAATGAACTCTCACCTCTCTCTGCGCGCTGATTTAGAATAAACTCTCAGCTCTCTCTCCGCACTGTTTTAAATGCACTCTCACCTCTCTCTCTATGTTTTTAAAAATGAACTCTCTGTCGAGGGTGTTTTATAATGAATTCTCTTCTCGCTCTCCGTGCTGATTTTAAATGAACTCTCGCCTCCCTCTCTGCGCTGATTTAAAATAAACTCTTGCCTCATTCTCAGCACTGATTTAAAGTGAACTCTTGCATCTCTCTCCGCGCTGATTTAGAATGAACTCTCACCTCTCTGCGCTGTTTTAAAGTGCACTCTCGCCTCTCCATTGGCACTGATTTAAAATGAACTCACATCTCTCTCTCCCTGCTGATTTAAAATAAAGTCTCACCTCTCACTTGTTGCTGTTTCAAAGCGAACGCTCGCCTCTCTCTCCGCGTTATTTCAAAATGAACTCTCGCCTCTCTCTCTGCACTGATTTAAAGTGAACTCTCGCCTCTCTTTCCGCGCTGATTTAGAATGACCTCACAGCTCTCCCTCCGCACTGATTTAAAATAAAGTCTCGCCTCTCCCAACGCACTGATGTAAAATGAACTCTCGCCTCTCTCTCTCTGCGCTGTTTTAAATGAACTCTTACCTGTCTCTCCGCGCTGATTTAGAATGAACTCTCGCCTCTCTCTCCGCGCTGATTTAGAATGAACTCTCGCCTCTCTCTCGGCGCTAATTTAAAATGATCTCTCGCCTCTCTCTTCGCGCTGATTTATAATGAACTCTTGCCTCTCTCTCCGTGCTGATTTAAAATGAACTCTAACCTCTCTCTGCGCATTGATTTAAAATGAAGTCTCGCCTCTCCCTACGCACTGATGTAAAATGAATTCTCGCCTCTCTCTCTCTGCGCTGTTTTAAATGAACTCTCATCTCTCTCTCCGCGCGGATTTAGAATGAACTCTCGCCTCTCTCTCTGTGCTGATTTAAAATGAACTCTTGCCTCTCTCTCCATGCTTCTTTGAAATGAACACTCACGTCTCCCTCTGCGCGGTTTTAAAGCGAACTCTCACCTTTCTCTCCCCGCTGTTTTAAAGCGAACGCTGGCCTCTCTCTCCGCGCTGTTTCAAAATGAACTCTCGCCTCTTTCTCCGCGCTGATTTAAAATGAACTGTCGTCTCTCACTCCGCGCTAATTTAAAGTGAACTCTCACCTCTCTGCGTTGTTTTAAAGTGAACTCTGGCCTCTCCATCGGCACTGATTTGAAATGAACTATCGCCTCTCCCTGTGCACTGATTGAAGTTGAACTCTCGCTTGTCTCTGTGCACTGTTTTAAATGAACGCTCACCTCTCTCTCCGCGCTGATTTAAAATGAACTCTCAGCTCTCTCTCCCCGCTGATTTAGAATGAACTCTCAGGTCTCCCCCCGCACTGATTTAAAATGAACTCTAACCTCTCCCTGCGCATTGATTTAAAATGAAGTCTCGCCTCTCTCTCCGCACTGATATAAAATGAACTCTCGCCTATCTCTTCGCGCTGATTTAAAGTGAACTCTCGGTTCTCTTTCTGCACTGTTTTAAATGAACTCTCACCTCTCTCTGCGCGCTGATTTAGAATAAACTCTCAGCTCTCTCTCCGCACTGTTTTAAATGAACTCTCACCTCTCTATGTTTTTAAAAATGAACTCTCTGTCGAGGGTGTTTTATAATGAATTCTCTTCTCGCTCTCCGTGCTGATTTTAAATGAACTCTCGCCTCCCTCTCTGCGCTGATTTAAAATAAACTCTTGCCTCATTCTCAGCACTGATTTAAAGTGAACTCTCGCCTCTCTCTCCGCGCTGATTTAGAATGAACTCTCACCTCTCTGCGCTGTTTTAAAGTGCACTCTCGCCTCTCCATTGGCACTGATTTAAAATGAACTCACACCTCTCTCTCCCTGCTGATTTAAAATAAAGTCTCACCTCTCACTTGTTGCTGTTTCAAAGCGAACGCTAGCCTCTCTCTCCGCGTTATTTCAAAATGAACTCTCGCCTCTCTCTCTGCACTGATTTAAAGTGAACTCTCGCCTCTCTTTCCGCGCTGATTTAGAATGACCTCACAGCTCTCCCTCCGTACTGATTTAAAATAAAGTCTCGCCTCTCCCAACGCACTGATGTAAAATGAACTCTCGCCTCTCTCTCTCTGCACTGTTTTAAATGAACTCTTACCTGTCTCTCCGCGCTGATTTAGAATGAACTCTCGCCTCTCTCTCGGCGCTAATTTAAAATGATCTCTCGCCTCTCACTTCGCGCTGATTTATAATGAACTATTGCCTCTCTCTTCGTGCTGATTTAAAATGAACTCTAACCTCTCTCTGCGCATTGATTTAAAATGAAATCTCGCCTCTCCCTACGCACTGATGTAAAATGAATTCTCGCCTCTCTCTCTCTGCGCTGTTTTAAATGAACTCTCATCTCTCTCTCCGCGCGGATTTAGAATGAACTCTCGTCTCTCTCTCCACGCTGATTTAAAATGAACTCTCACCTCGCTCTTCGTGCTGATTTAAAGTGAACTCTCGCCTCTCTCTCTGTGCTGATTTAAAATGAACTCTTGCCTCTCTCTCGATGCTTCTTTGAAATGAACACTCACGTCTCCCTCTGCGCGGTTTTAAAGCGAACTCTCACCTTTCTCTCCCCGCTGTTTTAATGTGAACGCTGGCCTCTCTCTCCGCGCTGTTTCAAAATGAACTCTCGCCTCTTTCTCCGCGCTAATTTAAAATGAACTGTCGTCTCTCACTCCGCGCTAATTTAAAGTGAACTCTCACCTCTCTGCGTTGTTTTAAAGTGAACTCTGGCCTCTCCATCGGCACTGATTTAAAGTGAACTCTCGCCTCTCTCTCCGCGCTGATTTAGAATGAACTCTCACCTCTCTGCGCTGTTTTAAAGTGCACTCTCGCCTCTCCATTGGCACTGATTTAAAATGAACTCACACCTCTCTCTCCCTGCTGATTTAAAATAAAGTCTCACCTCTCACTTGTTGCTGTTTCAAAGCGACGCTCGCCTCTCTCTCCGCGTTATTTCAAAATGAACTCTCGCCTCTGTCTCTGCACTGATTTAAAGTGAGCTCTCGCCTCTCTTTCCGCGCTGATTTAGAATGACCTCACAGCTCTCCCTCCGCACTGATTTAAAATAAAGTCTCGCCTCTCCCAACGCACTGATGTAAAATGATCTCTCGCCTCTCTCTTTGCGCTGATTTATAATGAACTCTTGCCTCTCTCTCCGTGCTGATTTAAAATGAACTCTAACCTCTCTCTGCGCATTGATTTAAAATGAAGTCTCGCCTCTCCCTACGCACTGATGTAAAATGAATTCTCGCCTCTCTCTCTCTGCGCTGTTTTAAATGAACTCTCATCTCTCTCTCCGCGCGGATTTAGAATGAACTCTCGCCTCTCTCTCTGTGCTGATTTAAAATGAACTCTTGCCTCTCTCTCCATGCTTCTTTGAAATGAACACTCACGTCTCCCTCTGCGCGGTTTTAAAGCGAACTCTCACCTTTCTCTCCCCGCTGTTTTAAAGCGAACGCTGGCCTCTCTCTCCGCGCTGTTTCAAAATGAACTCTCGCCTCTTTCTCCGCGCTGATTTAAAATGAACTGTCGTCTCTCACTCCGCGCTAATTTAAAGTGAACTCTCACCTCTCTGCGTTGTTTTAAAGTGAACTCTGGCCTCTCCATCGGCACTGATTTGAAATGAACTATCGCCTCTCCCTGTGCACTGATTGAAGTTGAACTCTCGCTTGTCTCTGTGCACTGTTTTAAATGAACGCTCACCTCTCTCTCCGCGCTGATTTAAAATGAACTCTCAGCTCTCTCTCCCCGCTGATTTAGAATGAACTCTCAGGTCTCCCCCCGCACTGATTTAAAATGAACTCTAACCTCTCCCTGCGCATTGATTTAAAATGAAGTCTCGCCTCTCTCTCCGCACTGATATAAAATGAACTCTCGCCTATCTCTTCGCGCTGATTTAAAGTGAATTCTCGGTTCTCTTTCTGCACTGTTTTAAATGAACTCTCACCTCTCTCTGCGCGCTGATTTAGAATAAACTCTCAGCTCTCTCTCCGCACTGTTTTAAATGAACTCTCACCTCTCTATGTTTTTAAAAATGAACTCTCTGTCGAGGGTGTTTTATAATGAATTCTCTTCTCGCTCTCCGTGCTGATTTTAAATGAACTCTCGCCTCCCTCTCTGCGCTGATTTAAAATAAACTCTTGCCTCATTCTCAGCACTGATTTAAAGTGAACTCTCGCCTCTCTCTCCGCGCTGATTTAGAATGAACTCTCACCTCTCTGCGCTGTTTTAAAGTGCACTCTCGCCTCTCCATTGGCACTGATTTAAAATGAACTCACACCTCTCTCTCCCTGCTGATTTAAAATAAAGTCTCACCTCTCACTTGTTGCTGTTTCAAAGCGAACGCTCGCCTCTCTCTCCGCGTTATTTCAAAATGAACTCTCGCCTCTCTCTCTGCACTGATTTAAAGTGAACTCTCGCCTCTCTTTCCGCGCTGATTTAGAATGACCTCACAGCTCTCCCTCCGTACTGATTTAAAATAAAGTCTCGCCTCTCCCAACGCACTGATGTAAAATGAACTCTCGCCTCTCTCTCTCTGCGCTGTTTTAAATGAACTCTTACCTGTCTCTCCGCGCTGATTTAGAATGAACTCTCGCCTCTCTCTCGGCGCTAATTTAAAATGATCTCTCGCCTCTCACTTCGCGCTGATTTATAATGAACTCTTGCCTCTCTCTTCGTGCTGATTTAAAATGAACTCTAACCTCTCTCTGCGCATTGATTTAAAATGAAATCTCGCCTCTCCCTACGCACTGATGTAAAATGAATTCTCGCCTCTCTCTCTCTGCGCTGTTTTAAATGAACTCTCATCTCTCTCTCCGCGCGGATTTAGAATGAACTCTCATCTCTCTCTCCACGCTGATTTAAAATGAACTCTCACCTCGCTCTTCGTGCTGATTTAAAGTGAACTCTCGCCTCTCTCTCTGTGCTGATTTAAAATGAACTCTTGCCTCTCTCTCGATGCTTCTTTGAAATGAACACTCACGTCTCCCTCTGCGCGGTTTTAAAGCGAACTCTCACCTTTCTCTCCCCGCTGTTTTAAAGTGAACGCTGGCCTCTCTCTCCGCGCTGTTTCAAAATGAACTCTCGCCTCTTTCTCCGCGCTAATTTAAAATGAACTGTCGTCTCTCACTCCGCGCTAATTTAAAGTGAACTCTCACCTCTCTGCGTTGTTTTAAAGTGAACTCTGGCCTCTCCATCGGCACTGATTTAAAGTGAACTCTCGCCTCTCTCTCCGCGCTGATTTAGAATGAACTCTCACCTCTCTGCGCTGTTTTAAAGTGCACTCTCGCCTCTCCATTGGCACTGATTTAAAATGAACTCACACCTCTCTCTCCCTGCTGATTTAAAATAAAGTCTCACCTCTCACTTGTTGCTGTTTCAAAGCGAACGCTCGCCTCTCTCTCCGCGTTATTTCAAAATGAACTCTCGCCTCTCTCTCTGCACTGATTTAAAGTGAGCTCTCGCCTCTCTTTCCGCGCTGATTTAGAATGACCTCACAGCTCTCCCTCCGCACTGATTTAAAATAAAGTCTCGCCTCTCCCAACGCACTGATGTAAAATGATCTCTCGCCTCTCTCTTTGCGCTGATTTATAATGAACTCTTGCCTCTCTCTCCGTGCTGATTTAAAATGAACTCTAACCTCTCTCTGCGCATTGATTTAAAATGAAGTCTCGCCTCTCCCTACGCACTGATGTAAAATGAATTCTCGCTTATCTCTCTCTGCGCTGTTTTAAATGAACTCTCATCCCTCTCTCTCCGCGCGGATTTAGAATGAACTCTCGCCTCTCTCTCCGTGCTGATTTAAAATGAACTCTCGCCTCTCTCTCGATGCTTCTTTGAAATGAACACTCACGTCTCCCTCTGTGCGGTTTTAAAGCGAACTCTCACCTTTCTCTCCCCGCTGTTTTAAAGCGAACGCTGGCCTCTCTCTCCGCGCTGTTTCAAAATGAACTCTCGCCTCTCTCTCCGCGCTAATTTAATGTGAACTCTCACCTCTCTGCGTTGTTTTAAAGTGAACTCTGGCCTCTCCATCGGCACTGATTTAAAATGAACTATCGCCTCTCCCTGTGCACTGATTGAAATTGAACTCTCGCTTGTCTCTCTGCTCTGTTTTAAATGAACACTCACCTCTCTCTCCGCGCTGATTTAGAATAAACTCTCAGCTCTCTCTCCGCACTGTTTTAAATGAACTCTCACCTCTCTCTCCGCGCTGATTTAAAATGAACTCTCGCCTCTCTCTTCGCGCTGATTTAAAGTGAACTCTCGCCTCTCTCTCCGTGCTGATTTAAAGTGAACTCTCACCTCTCCCTCCGTGCTGATTTAAAGTGAACTCTCGCCTCTCCCTCCGTGCTGATTTAAAGTGAACTCTCGCCTATCCCTCCGTGCTGATTTAAAATGAAGTCTCGCCTCTCTCTCCACGCTGATGTAAAATGAACTCTAGCCTCTCTCTCTCTCTGCGCTGTTTTAAATGAACTCTCACCTCTCTTTTCGTGCTGATTTAGAATGAACACTCGCCTCGCTCTTCGCGCTGATTTAAAGTGAACTCTCGCCTCTCTCCGTGCCGATTTAGAATGAACTCTCACCTCACTGCGCTGTTTTAAAGTGAACTCTCGCCTCGCCATCGTCACTGATTGATAATGAACTCTCGCCTCTCCCTATGCACTGATTGAAAATAAAGTCTCACCTCTCACTTGTCGCTGTTTGAAAGCAAACGATCGCCTCTCTGTACGCGCTGTTTCAAAATGAACTGTTGCCTCACTCTCCGCACTGTTTTAAAGTGAACTCTCGCCTCTCCCTCGGCGCTGAGTTAAAATAAACCCTCGCCTCTCTCTCCGCGCTGTTAAAATGAACTCGCCTCTCTCTCCGTGCTGATTTAAAATGAACTCTCACCTCTCTCTCCGCGCTGATTTAAAGTGAACTCTCGCCTCTCTCTCCGCACTGATTTAAAGTGAACTCTTGCCTCTCTCTCCTCGCTGATTTAAAGTGAACTCTCGCCTCTCTCTCCGCACTGATTTAAAGTGAACTCTCGCCTCTCTCTCCTCGCTGATTTAAAATGAACTCTCGCCTCTCTCTCCGTGCTGATTTAAAGTGAACTCTCACCTCTCTCTCGGTGCTTCTTTGAAATGAACACTCACCTCTCTCTGCGCGCTGATTTAAAATGAACTCTCACCTCTCTCTCCGTGCTGATTTAAAATGAATTCACACCTCTCTCCCCACATTGATTTAAAATGAACTCTCATCTCTCTCTCGGCGCTGCTTTAAAATGAACTTTCACCTCTCTCTCTGCACTGATTTAAAATGAACTCTCACCTCTCTCTCCGCACTAATTTATGTGAACTCTCGCCTCTCTCTCTGCGCTGATTTAAAATGAACACTCGCCTCTCTCTTCGCGCTGATTTAAAATGAACTCTCTCCTCTCCCTTCGCGCTGATTTAAAATGAACTTTCCCCTCTCTCTTCGCGCTGATTTAAAGTGAACTCTTGCCTCTCTCTCCGTGCTGATTTAAAGTGAACTCTCGCCTCTCTCTCCGCGCTGATTTAAAATGAACTCTCGCCTCTCCCTCCGCAATGATTTAAAGTGAACTCTCACCTCTCTCTCCGTGCTGATTTAAAATGAACTCTCGCCTCTCTCTCGATGCTTCTTTGAAATGAACACTCACGGCTCCCTCTGCGCGGTTTTAAAGCGAACTCTCACCTTTCTCTCCCTGCTGTTTTAAAGCGAACGCTCGCCACTCTCTCTGCGCTGTTTCAAAATGAACTCTTGCCTCTATCTCCGCGCTAATTTAATGTGAACTCTCACCTCTCTGCGTTGTTTTAAAGTGAACTCTGGCCTCTCCATCGGCACTGATTTAAAATGAACTATTGCCTCTCCCTGTGCACTGATTGAAATTGAACTCTCGCTTGTCTCTCTGCTCTGTTTTAAATGAACTCTCACCTCTCCCTCCGTGCTGATTTAAAATGAAGTCTCGCCTCTCTCTACACACTGATGTAAAATGAACTCTCACCTCTCTCTCTCTCTGCGCTGTTTTAAATGAACTCTCACCTCTCTTTGCGTGCTGATTTAGAATGAACACTCGCCTCGCTCTTTGCGCTGGTTTAAAGTGAACTCTCGCCTCTCCGTGCCGATTTAGAATGAACTCTCACCTCACTGCGCTGTTTTAAAGTGAACTCTCGCCTCGCCATCGGCACTGATTGATAATGAACTCTCGCCTCTCCCTATGCACTGATTGAAAATAAAGTCTCACCTCTCACGTGTCGCTGTTTCAAAGCAAACGATCGCCTCTCTCTCCGCGCTGTTTCAAAATGAACTGTTGCCTCACTCTCCGCACTGTTTTAAAGTGAACTCTCGCCTCTCTCTCCGCGCTGATTTAAAATGAACTCTCGCCTCTCCGTGCTGATTTAAAATGAACTCTCGCCTCTCTCTCCGCGCTGATTTAAAGTGAACTCTCGCCTCTCTCTCCGCACTGATTTAAAGTGAACTCTCGCCTCTCTCTCCTCGCTGATTTAAAGTGAACTCTCGCCTCTCTCTCCGTGCTGATTTAAAGTGAACTCTCGCCTCTCTCTCCTCGCTGAATTAAAATGAACTCTTGCCTCTCTCTCCGCACTGATTTAAAATGAACTCTCGCCTCTCTCTCCACGCTGATTTAAAATGAACTCACACCTCTCTCCCCACATTGATTTAAAATGAACTCTCATCTCTCTCTCGGCGCTGTTTAAAGTGAACTCTCAACTCTCTCTCGGCGCTGCTTTAAAATGAACTTTCACCTCTCTCTCTGCACTGATTTAAAATGAACTCTCGCCTCTCTCTCCGCACTAATTTATGTGAACTCTCGCCTCTCTCTCCGCGCTGATTTAAAATGAACTGTCGCCTCTCTCTCCGCGCTGATTTAAAATGAACTCTCGCCTCTCTCTCCGCAATGATTTAAAGTGAACTCTCACATCACTCTTCACGCTGATTTAAAATGAACTCTCGCCTCTCTCTCTGTGCTGATTTAAAATGAACTCTCGCCTCTCTCTCGATGCTTCTTTGAAATGAACACTCACGTCTCCCTCTGCGCGGTTTTAAAGCGAACTCTCACCTTTCTCTCCCTGCTGTTTTAAAGCGAACGCTGGCCTCTCTCTCCGTGCTGTTTCAAAATGAACTCTCGCCTCTCTCTCCGCGCTAATTTACTGTGAACTCTCACCTCTCTGCGTTGTTTTAAAGTGAACTCTGACCTCTCCATCGGCACTGATTTAAAATGAACTATCGCCCCTCCCTGTGCACTGATTGAAATTGAACTCTCGCTTGTCTCTGTGCACTGTTTTAAATGAACACTCACCTCTCTCTCCGCGCTGATTTAAAATGAACTCCCGCCTCTCTCTTCGCGCTGATTTAAAATGAACACTCGCCTCTCTCTTCGCGCTGATTTAAAGTGAACTCTCGCCTCTCTTTCCGTGCTGATTTAAAGTGAACTCTCGCCTCTCCCTCCGTGCTGATTTAAAGTGAACTCTCGCCTCTCTTTCCGTGCTGATTTAAAATGAAGTCTCGCCTCTCTCTCCACGCTGATGTAAAATGAACTCTCGCCTCTCTCTCTCTCTGCACTGTTTTAAATGAACTCTCACCTCTCTTTGCGTGCTGATTTAGAATGAACACTCGTCTCGCTCTTCGCGCTGATTTAAAGTGAACTCTCGCCTCTCTCTCCGTGCCGATTTAGAATGAACTCTCACCTCACTGCGCTGTTTTAAAGTGAACTCTCGCCTCGCCATCGGCACTGATTGATAATGAACTCTCGCCTCTCCCTATGCATTGATTGAAAATAAAGTCTCACCTCTCACTTGTCGCTGTTTCAAAGCAAACGATCGCCTCTCTCTCCACGCTGTTTCAAAATGAACTGTTGCCTCACTCTCCGCACTATTTTAAAGTGAACTCTCGCCTCTCTCTTCGCGCTGATTTAAAATGAACCCTCGCCTCTCTCTCCGCGCTGAATTAAAATGAACTCTCGCCTCTCTCTCCGTGCTGATTTAAAATGAACTCTTGCCTCTCTCTCCGCGCTGATTTAGAGTGAACTCTCGCCTCTCTCTCCGCACTGATTAAAAGTGAACTCTCGCCTCTCTCTCCGCGCTGATTTAAAGTGAACTCTCGCCTCTCTCTCCGCACTGATTTAAAATGAACTCTCGCCTCTCACTCCGCGATGATTTAGAATGAACTCCCAGCTCTCCCTCCGCACTGTTTTAAAGTGAACTCTCACCTCTCTCTCGGTGCTTCTTTGAAATGAACACTCACCTCTCTCTCCGCACTGATTTAAAATGAACTCTCGCCTCTCTCTCCGCGCTGATTTAAAATGAACTCACACCTCTCTCCCCACATTGATTTAAAATGAACTCTCATCTCTCTCTCGGCGCTGTTTAAAGTGAACTCTCAACTCTCTCTCGGCGCTGCTTTAAAATGAACTTTCACCTCTCTCTCTGCACTGATTTAAAATGAACTCTCGCCTCTCTCTCCGCAATAATTTATGTGAACTCTCGCCTCTCTCTCCGCGCTGTTTTAAAATGAACTGTCGCCTCTCTCTCCGCGCTGATTTAAAGTGAACTCTCGCCTCTCTCTCCGTGCTGATTTAAAATGAACTCTCGCCTCTCCCTGCGCGTTGATTCAAAATGAAGTCTCGCCTCTCCCTACGCACTGATGTAAAATGAACTCTCGCCTCACTCTCCGCGCTGATTTAAAATGAACAATCGCCTCTCTCTCTGTGCTGATTTAGAGTGAACTCTCGCCTCTCTCTCCTTGCTGATTTAAAATGAACTCTCACCTCTCTCTGTGTTTTTAAAAATGAACACTCTGTCGACGGTGTTTTATAATGAATTCTCTTATCGCTCTCCGTGCTGATTTTAAATAACCTCTCACCTCCCTCTCTGCGCTGATTTAAAATAAACTCTCGCCCCACTCTCCGTGCTGATTTAAAGTGAACTCTCGCCTCTCTCTTCGCGCCGATTTAGAATGAACTCTCACCTCTCTGTGATGTTTTAAAGTGAACTCTCGCCTCGCCATCGGCACTGATTGAAAATGAACACTGCCTCTCCTTATGCACTGATTTAAAATGAACTCTCACCTCTCTCTCCCAGCTGATTTAAAATAATGTCTCACCTCTCACTTGTCGCTGTTTCAAAGCGAACTCTCGCCTCTCCCTCCGTGCTGATTTAAAATGAAGTCTCGCCTCTCTCTCCACGCTGATGTAAAATGAACTCTAGCCTCTCTCTCTCTCTGCGCTGTTTTAAATGAACTCTCACCTCTCTTTGCGTGCTGATTTAGAATGAACACTCGCCTCTCTCTTCGCGCTGATTTAGAGTGAACTTTCGCCTGTCTCTCCTTGCTGATTTAAAGTGAACTCTCGCCTCTCTCTCCGTGCCGATTTAGAATGAACTCTCACCTCACTGCGCTGTTTTAAAGTGAACTCTCGCCTCGCCATCGGCACTGATTGATAATGAACTCTCGCCTCTCCCTATGCACTGATTGAAAATAAAGTCTCACCTCTCACGTGTCGCTGTTTCAAAGCAAACGATCGCCTCTCTCTCCGCGCTGTTTCAAAATGAACTGTTGCCTCACTCTCCGCACTGTTTTAAAGTGAACTCTCGCCTCTCTCTCCGCGCTGATTTAAAATGAACCCTCGCCTCTCTCTCCGCGCTGATTTAAAATCAACTCTCGCCTCTCTCTCCGTGCTGATTTAAAATGAACTCTCGTCTCTCTCTCCGCGCTGATTTAAAGTGAACTCTCGCCTCTCTCTCCTCGCTGATTTAAAGTGAACTCTCGCCTCTCTCTCCTCGCTGATTTAAAATGAACTCTCGCCTCTCTCTCCGTGCTGATTTAAAGTGAACCCTAGTCTCACTCTCTGCGATGATTTAGAATGAACTCCCAGCTCTCCCTCCGCACTGATTTAAAGTGAGCTCTCACCTCTCTCTCGGTGCTTCTTTGAAATGAACACTCACCTCTCTCTCCGCACTGATTTAAAGTGAACTCTCGCCTCTCTCTCCCCGCTGATTTAAAGTGAACACTCGCCTCTCTCCCCACATTGATTTAAAATGAACTCTCGTCTCTCTCTTGGCGCTGTTTAAAGTGAACTCTCAACTCTCTCTCGGCGTTGCTTTAAAATGAACTTTCACCTCTCTCTCTGCACTGGTTTCAAATGAACTCTTGCCTCTCTTTCCGCACTGATTTAAGTGAACTCTCGCCTCTCTCCGCGCTGATTTAAAATGAACTCACACCTCTCTCCCCACTTTGATTTAAAATGAACTCTCATCTCTCTCTCCGTGCTGTATAATGTGAACTCTCAACTCTCTCTCGGCGCTGCTTTAAAATGAACTGTCGCCTCTCCCTCCACAATGATTTAAAGTGAACTCTCACCTCTCTCTCCGCGCTGATTTGAAATGAACTCACACCTCTCTCTCCACGCTGATGTAAAGCGTACTCTCGCCTCTCTCTCCGCGCTGATTTAGAATGAACTCTCAGCTCTCTCTCCGCGCTGATTTAAAATGAACTTTCACCTCTCTCTCTGCACTGGTTTCAAATGAACTCTTGCCTCTCTTTCCGCACTGATTTAAGTGAACTCTCGCCTCTCTCCGCGCTGATTTAAAATGAACTCACACCTCTCTCCCCACTTTGATTTAAAATGAACTCTCATCTCTCTCTCCGTGCTGTTTAATGTGAACTCTCAACTCTCTCTCGGCGCTGCTTTAAAATGAACTGTCGCCTCTCCCTCCACAATGATTTAAAGTGAACTCTCACCTCTCTCTCCGCGCTGATTTGAAATGAACTCACACCTCTCTCTCCACGCTGATGTAAAGCGTACTCTCGCCTCTCTCTCCGCGCTGATTTAGAATGAACTCTCAGCTCTCCCTCTGCGCTGATTTAACGTGAACTCTCGCCTCTCTCTCCGTGCTGATTTAAAATGAACTCTCGCCTCTCCCTGCGCGTTGATTCAAAATGAAGTCTCGCCTCTCCCTACGCACTGATGTAAAATGAACTCTCGCCTCTCTCCGTGCGCTGTTTTAAATGAACTCTCGCCTCTCTCTTCGCGCTGATTTAGAGTGAACTCTCGCCTCTCTCTCCTTGCTGATTTAAAATGAACTGTCACCTCTCTCTCTGTGTTTTTAAAAATGAACACTCTGTCGACGGTGTTTTATAATGAATTCTCTTATCGCTCTCCGTGCTGATTTTAAATGAGCTCTCACCACCCTCTCTGCGCTGATTTAAAATAAACTCTCGCCCCACTCTCCGTGCTGATTTAAAGTGAACTCTCGCCTCTCCACGCTGATTTAAAGTGAACTCTCGCCTCTCTCTTCGCGCCGATTTAGAATGAACTCTCACCTCTCTGTGATGTTTTAAAGTGAACTCTCGCCTCGCCATCGGCACTTATTGAAAATGAACACTGCCTCTCCTTATGCATTGATTTAAAATGAACTCTCACCTCTCTCTCCCAGCTGATTTAAAATAATGTCTCACCTCTCACTTGTCGCTGTTTCAAAGCGAACTCTCGCCTCTCGCTCCGCGCTGATTTAAAATGAACTCTCACCTCTCTTTCCACGCTAATTTAAAGTGATCTCTCACCTCTCTGCGCTATTTTAAAGTGAACTCTCGCCTCTCCCTGTGCACTGATTTAAATTGAAGTCTCACCTCTCTCTCCGCGCTTTTTAAAAATGAACTCTCGTCTCTCTCGCTATGCTGTTTTAAAGAGAACTCTTGCCTCTCTCTCAGCGCTGCTTTAATATCTACTCTTGCCTCTGTCTCTGCGCTGATTTAAAATAAACTCTCACCTATCACTGGTCGCTGTTTTTAAGTGAACTATCGCTGATTTAAAATGAACTCTCACATCCCTTTCTGCTCTGATTTAAAATGAACTCTCGCCTCTCTGTCCGCACTTTTTAAAGTGAACTCTCGCTTCTCTCTCCGTGTTGTTTTAAGGTGAACTCTCACCTCTCTGTCTGCACCGATTTAAAATAAACTCTCACCTCTCTCTCCGCACCGATTTAAAATGAAATCTCTCCTCCCCGCGCTTATTTATAATGAATTCTTGTCTCTCTCTCCGCGCTGTTTTAAAGTGAACTCTATCCTCTCTCGCCTCGCTGTTTTGAAGGGAACTATCCCCTCTCTCTCCACGCTGATTTAAAATGAACTCTCGCCTCTCTCTCCGCGCTGATTTAAAGTGAACTGTCACCTCTCTGAATTGTTTTGAAGTGAACTCTCGCCTCTCCATCGGCACTGATTTAAAATGAACTATGGCCTCTCCCTTTGCACTGATTGAAATTTAGCTCTCAGCTCTCCTTCCGCGCTTATTTAAAATGAACTCTCGCCTCTCTGTCCGCACTTTTTAAAAATGAACTCTCGCTTCTCTCTCCGTGTTGTTTTAAGGTGAACTTTCACCTCTCTCTGCACCGATTTAAAATAAACTCTCACCTCTCTCTCCGCGCTGAATTAAAATGAAATCTCACCTCCCCGCGCTTATTTAAAATGAATTCTCTTCTCTCTCTCTGCGCTGTTTTAAAGTGAACTCTTTCCTCTCTCGCCTCGCTGTTTTGAAGGGAACTATCCCCTCTCTCTCCGCGCTGATTTAAAATGAACTCTCGCCTCTCTCTCCGCGCTGATTTAAAGTGAACTCTCACCTCTCTCTCCGCGCTGTTTGAAAGCGAACGCTCGCCTCTCTCTCCGAGATGTTTCAAAATGAACTCTCGCCTCTCTCCGCGCTGATTTAAAATGAACTCTCACCTCTCTCTCCGCACTGATTTAAAATGAACTCTCACCTCTCTCTCCGCACTTTTTTAAAATGAACTCTCGTTGCTCTCTCGGTGCTGTTTTAAAGTGAACTCTCACCTCTCTCTCGGTGCTTCTTTGAAATGAACACTCACCTCTCTCTCTGCACTGATTTAAAATTAACTCTTTCCTCTCTCTCTGCGCTGATTTAAAGTGAACTCCTGCCTTTCTCTACCCGCTGTTTCAAAGCGAATGCTCGCCTCTCTCTCCGTGCTGTTTCAAAATGAACTCTTGCCTCTCTCTCAGCACTGATTTAAAGTGAAATCTCGCCTCTCTCTCCGTGCTGTTTTAAGATGAACTGTCGTCTCTCTCTCAGCGCTGATTTAAAGTGAACTCTCGCCTCTCACTCTGCGCTAATTGAAAGTGAACTCCCACCTCTCTGAATTGTTTTAAAGTGAACTCTCGCCTCTCCATCGGCACTGATTTGAAATGAACTATGGCCTCTCCCTCTGCACTGATTGAAATTTAGCTCTCAGCTCTCCCTCTGCGCTAACTTAAAATGAACTCTCGCCTCTCTGTCCGCATTTTTGAAAATGAACTCTCACCTCTCTCTCCGCGCTGATTTAAGTGAACTCTCGCCTCTCTCTCCGCGCTGATTTAAAGTGAACTCTCGCCTCTCTCTCCGTGCTAATTTAAAGTGAACTCTCGCCACTCTGTGCTGTTTTAAAATGAACTCTCGCCTCTCCATCGGCACTGATTGAAAATGAACTCTCACCTCTCCCTTTACACTGATTGAAATTGAACACTTTCCTCTCTCTCTACACTGTTTTAAAGTGAACTCTCACATCTCTTTCCACGCTGCTTTAAAATGAACTCACACCTCTCTCTCCATGCTAATTTAAAGTGATCTCTCACCTCTCTGCGCTGTTTTAAAGTGAACTCTCGCCTCTCCCTGTGCACTGATTTAAATTGAACTCTCACCTCTCTCTCCGCGCTTTTTAAAAATGAACTCTCGTCTCTCTTGCTATGCTGTTTTAAAGAGAACTCTTGCCTCTCTTTCGGCGCTGCTTTTATATCTACTCTTGCCTCTCTCTCTGCGCTGATTTAAAATAAACTCTCACCTATCACTTGTCGCTGTTTTTAAGTGAACTATTGGATCTCTCTCCGCTGATTTAAAATGAACTTCACATCCCTTTCTGCACTGATTTAAAATGAACTCTCGCCTCTCTCTCTGCGCTGATTTAAAGTGAACTCTCGCCTCTCTCTCCGCGCTGTTTCAAAGCGAACGCTAACCTCTCTCCGCGATGTCTCAAAATGAACTCTCGCCTCTCTCTCAGCGCTGATTTAAATTGATCTCTCGCCTCTCTCTCCGCGCTGATTTAAAATGAACTCTCGCCTCTCTCTCCGCGCTGATTTAAAGTGAACTGTCACCTCTATGAATTGTTTTGAAGTGAACTCTCGCCTCTCCATCGGCACTGATTTAAAATGAAC
The DNA here is from genome assembly GCA_026770705.1 of Isurus oxyrinchus. Classification (NCBI taxonomy): domain Eukaryota; kingdom Metazoa; phylum Chordata; class Chondrichthyes; order Lamniformes; family Lamnidae; genus Isurus; species Isurus oxyrinchus. The sequence goes on along the minus strand of JANJGN010000006.1, from coordinate 1,972,973 downwards.
TATCGCCTCTCCCTCTGCACTGATTGAAATTTAGCTCTCAGCTTTCCTTCCGCACTAATTTAAAATGAACTCTCGCCTTTCTGTCCGCACTTTTTAAAAATGAACTCTCGCTTCTCTCTCCGTGTTGTTTTAAGGTGAACTTTCACCTCTCTCTGCACCGATTTAAAATAAACTCTCACCTCTCTCTCCGCGCTGAATTAAAATGAAATCTCACCTCCCCGCGCTTATTTAAAATGAATTCTCGTCTCTCTCTCCGCGCTGTTTTAAAGTGAACTCTTTCCTCTCTCGCCTCGCTGTTTTGAAGGGAACTATCCTCTCTCTCTCCACGCTGATTTAAAATGAACTCTCACCTCTCTCTCCGCGCTGTTTGAAAGCGAACGCTCGCCTCTCTCTCCGAGATGTTTCAAAATGAACTCTCGCCTCTCTCTCCGCGCTGATTTAAAATGAACTCTCACCTCTCTCTCCGCACTGATTTAAAATGAACTCTCACCTCTCTCTCTGCACTTTTTTAAAATGAACTCTCGTTGCTCTCTCGGTGCTGTTTTAAAGTGAACTCTCACCTCTCTCTCAGTGCTTCTTTGAAATGAACACTCACCTCTCTCTCCGCACTGATTTAAAATTAACTCTCTCCTCTCTCTCTGCGCTGATTTAAAGTGAACTCCTGCCTTTCTCTACCTGCTGTTTCAAAGCGAATGCTCGCCTCTCTCTCCGTGCTGTTTCAAAATGAACTCTTGCCTCTCTCTCAGCGCTGATTTAAAATGAACTCTCGCCTCTCCCTCTGCACTGATTGAAATTTAGCCCTCAGCTATCCTTCCGCACTAATTTAAAATGAACTCTCGCCTCTCTGTCCGCACTTTTTAAAAATGAACTCTCGCCTCTCTCTCCGTGTTGTTTTAAGGTGAACTTTCACCTCTCTCTGCACTGATTTAAAATAAACTCTCACCTCTCTCTCCGCACCGAATTAAAATGAAATCTCACCTCCCCGCGCTTATTTAAATTGAATTCTCGTCTCTCTCTCTGCGCTGTTTTAAAGTGAACTCTCGCCTCTCCATCGGCACTGATTTGAAATGAACTATGGCCTCTCCCTCTGCACTGATTGAAATTTAGCTCTCAGCTCTCCCTCTGCGCTAATTTAAAATAAACTCTCGCCTCTCTGTCCGCATTTTTGAAAATGAACTCTCACTTCTCTCTCCGCGCTGATTTAAGTGAACTCTCGCCTCTCTCTCCGCGCTGATTTAAAGTGAACTCTCGCCTCTCTCTCCGTGCTAATTTAAAGTGAACTCTCGCCACTCTGTGCTGTTTTAAAATGAACTCTCGCCTCTCCATCGGCACTGATTGAAAATGAACTCTCACCTCTCCCTTTACACTGATTGAAATTGAACACTTTCCTCTCTCTCTACACTGTTTTAAAGTGAACTCTCACATCTCTTTCCACGCTGCTTTAAAATGAACTCACACCTCTCTCTCCATGCTAATTTAAAGTGATCTCTCACCTGTCTGCGCTGTTTTAAAGTGAACTCTCACCTCTCTCTCCGCGCTTTTTAAAAATGAACTCTCGTCTCTGCGCTGATTTAAAATAAACTCTCACCTATCACTTGTCTATGTTTTTAAGTGAACTATTGCATCTCTCTCCACTGATTTAAAATGAACTCTCGCCTGTCTCTCCGCAGGGATTTAAAATGAACTCTCGCTTCTCTCTCCACGCTGTTTTAAAGTGAACTCTCACATCTCTTTCTGCACTGATTTAAAATGAACACTCACCTCTCTCTCCGTGCTTTTTAGAAATGAACTCCTCCCTCTCTCTCCACACTGTTTTAAAATGAAATCTCACCTCTCCGTGGTTTTCTAAAATGAATTCTCCTCTCTCTCGCTGTTTTATAGTGAACTCTTTCCTCTCTCTCTGCACTGATTTAAAGTGAACTGTTTCCTCTGTTTCCGCACTGATTTAAAATGAACTCTCACCTCTCTGCGCTGATTTAAAATGAAGTCTCGCCTCTCCCTGAGCATTGATTTAAAATGAACACTTACCTCTCTCTCTGCGCTTTTATTTAATGAACACTCGCCTCTCTCTCTGCACTGATTTAAAGTGAACTCTCGCCTCTCACTCCACGCTGATTTAAAGTGAACTCTCGCCTCTCTCTCCGCGCTGATTTAAAATGAACTCTCGCCTCTCTCTCCGCGCTGAATTAAAGTGAACTCTCGCCTCTCTCTCCGCGCTGTTTCAAAGCGAACTCTCGCCTCTCTCCGCGAAGTCCCAAAATGAACTCTCGCCTCTCTCTTAGCGCTGATTTAAAGTGAACTCTTGCCTCTCTCTCCGTGCTGATTTAAAATAAACTGTCATCTCCCTCTCTGCGCTAATTTAAAGTGAACTCTCACCTCTCTGAATTGTTTTAAATGAACTCTCGCCTCTCTGTCTGCACTTTTTAAAAATGAACTCTCGCTTCTATCTCCATGTTGTTTTAAGGTGAACTCTCACCTCTCTCTCTGCACCGATTTAAAATAAACTCTCACCTCTCTCTCCGCACCAAATTAAAATGAAATTTCACCTCCCTGCGCTTATTTAAAATGAATTCTCGTCTCTCTCTCCGCGCTGTTTTAAGGTGAACTCTTTCCTCTCTCGCATCGCTGTTTTGAAGGGAACTATCCCCTCTCTCTCCGCGCTGATTTAAGATGAACTCTCGCCTCTCTCTCAGCGCTGTTTCAAAGCGAACGCTCGCCTTCTCCGCGATGTTTCAAAATGAACTCTCGCCTCTCCATCCGCACTGATTTAAAGTGAACTCTCGCCTCTCTCTCTGCGCTGATTTAAAATGAACTCTCGCCTCTCTCTTCGTGCTGATTTAAAATGAACTCTCGCCTCTCTCTCCGCGCTGATTTAAAGTGAACTCTCACCTCTCTGAATTGTTTTAAAGTGAACTCTCGCCTCTCCATCGGCACTGATTTAAAATGAACTATCGCCTCTCCCTCTGCACTGATTGAAATTTAGCCCTCAGCTCTCCTTCCGCACTAATTTAAAATGAACTCTCGCCTCTCTGTCCGCACTTTTTAAAAATGAACTCTCGCTTCTCTCTCCGTGTTGTTTTAAGGTGAACTTTCACCTCTCTCTGCACTGATTTAAAATAAACTCTCACCTCTCTCTCCGCACCGAATTAAAATGAAATCTCACCTCCCCGCGCTTATTTAAATTGAATTCTCGTCTCTCTCTCTGCGCTGTTTTAAAATGAACTCTTACCTCTCTCGCCTCGCTGTTTTGAAGTGATCTATCCCATCTCTCTCCACGCTGATTTAAAATGAACACTCGCCTCTCTCTCCGCGCTGATTTAAAATGAACTCTCGCCTCTCTCTCCGCGCTGATTTAAAGTGAACTCTCGCCTCTCTCTCCGCGCTGATTTAAAATGAACTCTCGCCTCTCTCTCCGCGCTGATTTAAAGTGAACTCTCGCCTCTCTCTCAGCGCTGTTTCAAAGCGAACGCTCGCCTCTTTCTCCGTGATATTTCAAAATGAACTCTCGCCTCTCCATCGGCACTGATTTAAAATGAACTCTCGCCTCTCTCTCCGCACTTTGTTAAAATGAACCCTCGTTGCTCTCTCGGCGCTGTTTTAAAATGAACACTCACCTCTCTCTCCTCGCTGATTTAAAGTGAACTCTCGGCTCTCTCTCAGCGCTGAGTTAAAGTGAACTCACACCTCTCTCTCCGCGCTGATTTAAAGTGAACTCTCGCCTCTCACTCTGCGCTAATTTAAAGTGAACTCTCACCTCTCTGAATTGTTTTGAAGTGAACTCTCGCCTCTCCATCGGCACTGATTTAAAATGAACTATGGCCTCTCCCTCTGCACTGATTGAAATTTAGCTCTCAGCTCTCCTTCCGCGCTAATTTAAAATGAATTCTCGTCTCTCTCTCCGCGCTGTTTTAAAGTGAACTCTTTCCTCTCTCGCCTCGCTGTTTTGCAGGGAACTATCCCCTCTCTCTCTGCGCTGATGTAAAATGAACTCTCGCCTCTCTCTCCGCGCTGATTTAAAGTGAACTCTCGCCTCTCTCTCCGCGCTGTTTCAAAGTGAACGCTCGCCTCTCTCTCCGAGATGTTTCAAAATGAACTCTCGCCTCTCTCTCCGTGCTAATTTAAAGTGAACTCTCGCCTCTCTCTCTCTGTGCTGTTTTAAAATGAACTCTCGCCTCTCCATCGGCACTGATTGAAAATGAACTCTCACCTCTCCCTTTACACTGATTGAAATTGAACACTTTCCTCTCTCTCTACACTGTTTTAAAGTGAACTCTTACATCTCTTTCTGCGCTGCTTTAAAATGAACTCACACCTCTCTCTCCATGCTAATTTAAAGTGATCTCTCAGCTGTCTGTGCTGTTTTAAAGTGAACTCTCACCTCTCTCTCCGCGCTTTTTAAAAATGAACTCTCGTCTCTCTCGCTATGCTGTTTTAAAGAGAACTCTTGCCTCTCTTTAGGCGCTGCTTTTATATCTACACTTGCCTCTCTCTCTGCGCTGATTTAAAATAAACTCTCACCTATCACTTGTCGCTGTTTTTAAGTGAACTTTCGGATCTCTCTCCGCTGATTTAAAATGAACTTCACATCACTTTCTGCACTGATTTAAAATGAACTCTCGCCTCTCTGCGCTGTTTTAAGGTGAACTCTCACCTCTCCCTGTGCACTGATTTAAATTGAACTCTCAACTGTCTCTGCGTGCTTTTTAAAAATGAACTCTCATCTCGCTCGCTATGCTGTTTTAAAGAGAACACTCGCCTCTCTCTCGGCGCTGCTTTAATATCAACTCTTTCCTCTCTCTGTGCGCTGATTTAAAATAAACTCTCACCTATCACTTGTCGCCGTTTTTAAGTGAACTATCGCATCTCTCTCCGCTGATTTAAAATGAACTCTCGCCTGTCTCTCCGCAGGGATTTAAAATGAACTCTCGCTTCTCTCTCCAGGCTGTTTTAAAGTGAACTCTCACATCTCTTTCTGCACTGATTTAAAATGAACTCTCACCTCTCTCTCCGCGCTTTTTAGAAATGAACTCCTGCCTCTCTCTCCACACTGTTTTAAAATGAAATCTCACCTCTCCGTGGTTTTTTAAAATAAATTCTCCTCTCTCTCTCCACGCTGTTTTATAGTGAACTCTTTCCTCTCTCTCTGCACTGATTTAAAGTGAACTGTTGCCTCTGTTTCCGCACTGATTTAAAATGAATTCTCACCTCTGTGCGCTGATTTAAAATGAAGTCTCGCCTCTCCCTGAGCATTGATTTAAAATGAACACTTACCTCTCTCTCTGCGCTTTTATTTAATGAACACTCGCCTCTCTTCTCTGCACTGATTTAAAGTGAACTCTCGCCTCTCGCTCCACGCTGATTTAAAGTGAGCTCTCGCCACTCTCTCCGCGCTAATTTAAAATGAACTCTCGCCTTTCTGTCCGGGCTGATTTAAAACGAACTCTCGCCTCTCTCTCCGCGCTGATTTAAAATGAAGTCTCGCCTCTCTCTCTGCGCTGAATTAAAGTAAACTCTCGCCTCTCTCTCCGCGCTGTTTCAAAGCGAACACTCGCCTCTCTCCGCGAAGTCCCAAAATGAACTCTCGCCTCTCTCTCAGCGCTGATTTAAAGTGAACTCTTGCCTCTCTCTCCGTGCTGATTTAAAATGAACTGTCATCTCTCTCTCTGCACTGATTTAAAGTGAACTCTCGCCTCTCCATCGGCACTGATTTAAAAGGAACTATTGCCACTCCCTCTGCACTGATTGAAATTTAGCTCTCAGCTCTCCTTCCGCGCTAATTTAAAATGAACTCTCGCCTCTCTGTCCGCACTTTTTAAAAATGAACTCTCGCTTCACTCTCCATGTTGTTTTAAGGTGAACTCTCACCTCTCTCTCTGCATCGATTTAAAATGAATTCTCACCTCTCTCCACACTGCTTTAAAATGAAATCTCACCTCCCCACGCTTATTTAAAATGAATTCTCGTCTCTCTCTCCGCGCTGTTTTAAAGTGAACTCTTTTCTCTCTCACCTCGCTGTTTTGAAGGGAACTATCCCCTCTCTCTCCACGGTGATTTAAAATGAACTCTCGCCTCTCTCTCCGCGCTGATTTAACCTGAACTCTCGCCTCTCTCTCCGCGCTGATTTAACCTGAACTCTCGCCTCTCTCTCCGCGCTGATTTAAAATGAACTCTCGCCTCTCTCTCCGCGCTGATTTAAGGCGAACTCTCGCCTCTCTCAGCGCTGTTTCAAAGCGAACGCTCGCCTCTCTCCGCGATGTTTCAAAATGAACTCTCGCCTCTCCATCCGCACTGATTTAAAGTGAACTCTCGCCTCTCTCTCTGCGCTGATTTAAAATGAACTCTCGCCTCTCTCTCCGCGCTGATTTAAAGTGAACTCCCACCTCTCTGAATTGTTTTAAAGTGATCTCTCGCCTCTCCATCGGCACTGATTTAAAATGAACTATCGCCTCTCCCTCTGCACTGATTGAAATTTAGCCCTCAGCTCTCCTTCCGCACTAATTTAAAATGAACTCTCGCCTTTCTGTCCGCACTTTTTAAAAATGAACTCTCGCTTCTCTCTCCGTGTTGTTTTAAGGTGAACTTTCACCTCTCTCTGCACTGATTTAAAATAAACTCTCACCTCTCTCTCCGTACCGAATTAAAATGAAATCTCACCTCCCCGCGCTTATTTAAATTGAATTCTCGTCTCTCTCTCTGCGCTGTTTTAAAGTGAACTCTTACCTCTCTCGCCTCGCTGTTTTGAAGTGATCTATCCCATCTCTCTCCACGCTGATTTAAAATGAACACTCGCCTCTCTCTCCGCGCTGATTTAAAGTGAACTCTCGCCTCTCTCTCCGCGCTGATTTAAAGTGAACTCTCGCCTCTCTCTCAGCACTGTTTCAAAGCGAACGCTCGCCTCTTTCTCCGTGATATTTCAAAATGAACTCTCGCCTCTCCATCGGCACTGATTTAAAATGAACTCTCGCCTCTCTCTCCGCACTTTGTTAAAATGAACCCTCGTTGCTCTCTCGGCGCTGTTTTAAAATGAACACTCACCTCTCTCTCCTCGCTGATTTAAAGTGAACTCTCGGCTCTCTCTCAGCGCTGAGTTAAAGTGAACTCACACCTCTCTCTCCGCGCTGATTTAAAGTGAACTCTCGCCTCTCACTCTGCGCTAATTTAAAGTGAACTCTCACCTCTCTGAATTATTTTGAAGTGAACTCTCGCCTCTCCATCGGCACTGATTTAAAATGAACTATGGCCTCTCCCTCTGCACTGATTGAAATTTAGCTCTCAGCTCTCCTTCCGCGCTAATTTAAAATGAACTCTCGCCTCTCTGTCCGCACTTTTAAAAAATGAACTCTCACCTCTCTTCCGTGTTGTTTTAATGTGAACTCTCACCTCTCTCTGCACCGATTTAAAATAAACTCTCACCTCTCTCTCCGCACCGAATTAAAATGAAATCTCACCTCCCCGCGCTTATTTAAAATGAATTCTCTTCTCTCTCTCCGCGCTGTTTTAAAGTGAACTCTTACCTCTCTCGCCTCGCTGTTTTGAAGGGAACTATCCCCTCTCTCTCCGCGCTGATTTAAAATGAACTCTCGCCTCTCTCTCCGTGCTGATTTAAAATGAACTCTCGCCTCTCTCTCCGTGCTGATTTAAAATGAACTCTCGCCTCTCTATCCGCGCTGATTTAAAGTGAACTCTCACCTCTCTGAATTGTTTTAAAGTGATCTCTCGCCTCTCCATCGGCACTGATTTAAAATGAACTATGGCCTCTCCCTCTGCACTGATTGACATTTAGCTCTCAGCTCTCCTTCCGCGCTAATTTAAAATGAACTCTCGCCTCTCTGTCCGCAATTTTTTGAAATGCATCCTCGTTGCTCTGTCGGCGCTGTTTTAAAGTGAACTCTCACCTCTCTCTCGGTGCTTCTTTGAAATGAACTCTCGCCTCTCTCTCCGCACTGATTTAAAGTGAACTCTCGCCTCTCACTCTGCGCTAATTTAAAGTGAACTCTCACCTCTCTGAATTGTTTTGAAGTGAACTCTCGCCTCTCCATCGGCACTGATTTAAAATGAACTATGGCCTCTCCCTCTGCACTGATTGAAATTTAGCTCTCAGCTCTCCTTCCGCGCTAATTTAAAATGAACTCTCACCTCTCTGTCCGCACTTTTAAAAAATGAACTCTCACCTCTCTTCCGTGTTGTTTTAATGTGAACTCTCACCTCTCTCTGCACCGATTTAAAATAAACTCTCACCTCTCTCTCCGCACCGAATTAAAATGAAATCTCACCTCCCCGCGCTTATTTAAATTGAATTCTCGTCTCTCTCTCCGCGCTGTTTTAAAGTGAACTCTTACCTCTCTCGCCTCGCTGTTTTGAAGTGATCTATCCCATCTCTCTCCACGCTGATTTAAAATGAACACTCGCCTCTCTCTCCGCGCTGATTTAAAGTGAACTCTTTCCTCTCTCGCCTCGCTGTTTTGCAGAGAACTATCCCCTCTCTACGCGCTGATTTAAGATGAACTCTCGCCTCTCTCTCCATGCTGATTTAAAGTGAACTCTCGCCTCTCTCTCCGCGCTGATTTAGAAGTAACTCTTTCCTCTCTCTCCGCGCTGATTTAAAGTGAACTCCTGCCTTTCTCTACACATTGTTTCAAAGCGAATGCTCGCCTCTCTCTCCGTGCTGTTTCAAAATGAACTCTTGCCTCTCTCTCAGAGCTGATTTAAAGCGAAATCTCGCCTCTCTCTCCGTGCTGTTTTAAGATGAACTGTCGTCTCTCTCTCTGCGCTAATTGAAAGTGAACTCTCACCTCTCTGCGTTGTTTTGAAGTGAACTCTCGCCTCTCCATCGGCACTGATTTAAAATGAACTATGGCCTCTCCCTCTGCACTGATTGTAATTTAGCTCTCAGCTCTCCCTCCGCGCTAATTTAAAATGAACTCTCGCCTCTCTGTCCGCATTTTTGAAAATGAACTCTCGCCTCTCTCTCAGCGCTGATTTAAGTGAACTCTCGCCTCTCTCTCCGCATTGATTTAAAATGAACTCTTGCCTCTCTCTCCGTACTGATTTAAAATGAACTCACGCCTCTCTCTCCGTACTAATTTAAAGTGAACTCTCGCCTCTCTCTCTCTGTGCTGTTTTAAAATGAACTCTCGCCTCTCCTTCGGCACTGATTGAAAATGAACTCTCACCTCTCCCTTTCCACTGATTGAAATCGAACACTTTCCTCTCTCTCTACACTGTTTTAAAGTGAACTCTTTCCTCTCTCGCCTCGCTGTTTTGCAGGGAACTATCCCCTCTCTCTCCGCGCTGATTTAAGATGAACTCTCGCCTCTCTCTCAGCGCTGATTTAAAGTGAACTCTCACCTCTCTCTTCGCGATGTTTCAAAGTGAAGTGTCGCCTCTCTCTCCGCGCTGTTTTAAAATGAACCCTCGTTGCTCTCTCGGTGCTGTTTTAAAGTGAACTCTCGCCTCTCTCTCCGCGATGTTTCAAAATGAACTCTCACCTCTCTCTCCGCACTTTTTTAAAATGAACCCTCATTGCTCTCTCGGCGCTGTTTTAAAGTGAACTCTCACCTCTCTCTCGGTGCTTCTTTGAAATGAACACTCACCTCTCTCTCCGCACTGATTTAAAATGAACTCTTTCCTCTCTCTCCGCGCTGATTTAAAGTGAACTGCTGCCTTTCTCTACCCGCTGTTTCAAAGCGAATGCTCGCCTCTCTCTCCGTGCTGTTTCAAAATGAACTCTTGCCTCTCTCTCAGCGCTGATTTAAAGTGAAATCTCGCCTCTCTCTCCGTGCTGTTTTAAGATGAACTGTCGTCTCTCTCTCTGCGCTAATTGAAAGTGAACTCTCACCTCTCTGCGTTGTTTTGAAGTGAACTCTCGCCTCTCCATCGGCACTGATTTAAAATGAACTATCGCCTCTCCCTCTGCACTGATTGAAATTTAGCTCTCAGCTCTCCTTCCGCGCTAATTTAAAATGAACTCTCGCCTCTCTCTCAGCGCTGATTTAAGTGAACTCTCGCCTCTCTCTCCGCATTGATCTAAAATGAACTCTTTCCTCTCTCTCCGTACTGATTTAAAATGAACTCACGCCTCTCTCTCCGTACTGATTTAAAATGAACTCACGCCTCTCTCTCCGTACTGATTTAAAATGAACTCTCGCCTCTCTCTCCGCGCTAATTTAAAGTGAACTCTCGCCTCTCTGTGCTGTTTTAAAATGAACTCTCGCCTCTCCATCGGCACTGATTGAAAATGAACTCTCACTTCTCCCTTTACACTGATTGAAATTGAACACTTTCCTCTCTCTCTACACTGTTTTAAAGTGAACTCTCACATCTCTTTCCGCGCTGCTTTAAAATGAACTCACACCTCTCTCTCCATGCTAATTTAAAGTGATCTCTCACCTGTCTGCGCTGTTTTAAAGTGAACTTTTGCCTCTCCCTGAGCACTGATTTAAATTGAACTCTCACCTCTCTCTCCGCGCTTTTTAAAAATGAACTCTCGTCTCTCTCGCTATGCTGTTTTAAAGAGAACTCTTGCCTCTCTTTCGGCGCTGCTTTTATATCTACTCTTGCCTCTGTCTCTGTGCTGATTTAAAATAAACTCTCACCTATCACTTGTCGCTGTTTTTAAGTGAACTATCGGATCTCTCTCCGCTGATTTAAAATGAACTTCACATCCCTTTCTGCACTGATTTAAAATGAACTCTCGCCTCTCTCTCTGCGCTGATTTAAAGTGATCTCTCACCTCTCTGCGCTGTTTTAAAGTGAACTCTCACCTCTCCCTGTGCACTGATTTAAATTGAACTCTCAACTGTCTCTGCACGCTTTTTAAAAATGAACTCTCGTCTCGCTCGCTATGCTGTTTTAAAGAGAACACTCGCCTCTCTCTCGGCGCTGCTTTAATATGAACTGTCACCTCTCTCTGTGCGCTGATTTAAAATAAACTCTCACCTATCACTTGTCGCCGTTTTTAAGTGAACTATCGCATCTCTCTCCGCTGATTTAAAATGAACTCTCGCCTGTCTCTCCGCAGGGATTTAAAATGAACTCTCGCCTCTCTCTCTGCGCTGTTTTAAAGTGAACTCTCACATCTCTTTCTGCACTGATTTAAAATGAACTCTCACCTCTCTCTCCGCGCTTTTTAGAAATGAACTCCTGCCTCTCTCTCCACACTGTTTTAAAATGAAATCTCACCTCTCCGTGGTTTTTTAAAATAAATTCTCCTCTCTCTCTCCACGCTGTTTTATAGTGAACTCTTTCCTCTCTCTCTGCACTGATTTAAAGTGAACTGTTTCCTCTGTTTCCGCACTGATTTAAAATGAACTCTCACCTCTCTGCGCTGATTTAAAATGAAGTCTCGCCTCTCCCTGAGCATTGATTTAAAATGAACACTTACTTCTCTCTCTGCGCTTTTATTTAATGAACACTCGCCTCTCTCTCTGCACTGATTTAAAGTGAACTCTCGCCTCTCGCTCCACGCTGATTTAAAGTGAGCTTTCGCCACTCTCTCCGCGCTAATTTAAAATGAACTCTCGCCTTTCTGTCCGGGCTGATTTAAAACGAACTCTCGCCTCTCGCTCCGCGCTGATTTAAAATGAAGTCTCGCCTCTCTCTCTGCGCTGATTTAAAGTGAACTCTCGCCTCTCTCTCTGCACTGATTTAAAGTGAACTCTCGCCTCTCTCTCTGCGCTAATTTAAAATGAACTCTCACCTTTCTGTCCGCGCTGATTTAAAATGAACTCTCGCCTCTCGCTCCGCGCTGATTTAAAATGAAGTCTCGCCTCTCTCTCCGTGCTGATTTAAAATGAACTCTCGCCTCTCTCTCCGCGCTGATTTAAAGTGAACTCCACCTCTCTGAATTGTTTTAAAGTGAACTCTCGCCTCTCCATCGGCACTGATTGAAAATGAACTATCACCTCTCCCTTTACACTGATTGAAATTTAGCTCTCAGCTCTCCTTCCGCGCTAATTTAAAATGAACTCTCGCCTCTCTGTCCGCACTTTTTTAAAATGAACCCTCGTTGCTCTCTCGGCGCTGTTTTAAATTGAACTCTCACCTCTCGGTGCTTCTTTGAAATGAACACTCACCTCTCTCTCCTCGCTGATTTAAAGTGAACTCTTGCCTCTCTCTCAGCGCTGATTTAAAGTGAACTCACACCTCTCTCTCCGCGCTGATTTAAAGTGAACTCTCGCCTCTCACTCTGCACTAATTTAAAGTGAACTCTCACCTCTCTGAATTGTTTTGAAGTGAACTCTCGCCTCTCCATCGGCACTGATTTAAAATGAATTATGGCCTCTCCCTCTGCACTGATTGAAATTTAGCTCTCAGCTCTCCTTCCGCGCTAATTTAAAATGAACTCTCGCCTCTCTGTCCACACTTTTTAAAAATGAACTCTCGCTTCTCTTCCGTGTTGTGTTAATGTGAACTCTCACCTCTCTCTCTGCACCGATTTAAAATAAACTCTCACCTCTCTCTCCGCACCGATTCAAAATGAAATCTCACTTCCCCGCGCTTATTTAAAATGAATTCTCGTCTCTCTCTCCGTGCTGTTTTAAAGTGAACTCTTTCCTCTCTCTGTGCGCTGATTTAAAATAAACTCTCACCTATCACTTGTCGCTGTTTTTAAGTGAACTATTGCATCTCTCTCCGCTGATTTAAAATGAACTCTCGCCTGTCTCTCCGCAGGGATTTAAAATGAACTCTCGCTTCTCTCTCCACGCTGTTTTAAAGTGAACTCTCACATCTCTTTCTGCACTGATTTAAAATGAACTCTCACCTCTCTCTCCGCGCTTTTTAGAAATGAACTCCTGCCTCTCTCTCCACACTGTTTTAAAATGAAATCTCACATCTCCGTGGTTTTTTAAAATAAATTCTCCTCTCTCTCTCCGCGCTGTTTTGTAGTGAACTCTTTCCTCTCTCTCTGCACTGATTTAAAGTGAACTGTTGCCTCTGTTTCCGCACTGATTTAAAATGAACTCACACCTCTGTGCGCTGATTTAAAATGAAGTCTCGCCTCTCCCTGAGCATTGATTTAAAATGAACACTTACCTCTCTCTCTGCGCTTTTATTTAATGAACACTCGCCTCTCTCTCTGCACTGATTTAAAGTGAACTCTCGCCTCTCGCTCCACGTTGATTTAAAGTGAACTCTCGCCACTCTCTCCGCGCTAATTTAAAATGAACTCTCGCCTTTCTGTCCGCGCTGATTGAAAACGAACTCTCGCCTCTCGCTCCGCACTGATTTAAAATGAACTCTCGCCTCTCTCTCTGCGCTGAATTAAAGTGAACTCTCGCCTCTCACTCGGCGCTAATTGAAAGTGAACTCCCACCTCTCTGAATTGTTTTAAAGTGTACTCTCGCCTCTCCATCGGCACTGATTTAAAATGAACTATGGCCTCTCCCTCTGCACTGATTGTAATTTAGCTCTCAGCTCTCCTTCTGCGCTAATTTAAAATGAACTCTCGCCTCTCTGTCCGCACTTTTTAAAAATGAACTCTCGCTTCTCTCTCCGTGTTTTTTTAAGGTGAACTCTCACCTCTCTCTGCACCGATTTAAAATAAACTCTCACCTCTCTCTCCGCACCGAATTAAAATGAAATCTCACCTCTCCGCGCTTATTTAAATTGAATTCTCGTCTCTCTCTCCGCGCTGTTTTAAAGTGAACTCTTACCTCTCTCGCCTCGCTGTTTTGAAGTGATCTATCCCATCTCTCTCCGCACTGATTTAAAATGAACTCTCGCCTCTCTCTCCGCGCTGATTTAAAGTGAACTCTCGCCTCTCTCTCCGCGCTGTTTCAAAGCGAACTCTCGCCTCTCTCCGCGATGTCTCAAAATGAACTCACACCTCTCTCTCCGCGTTGATTTAAAATGAACTCTCGCCTCTCTCTCCGCGTTGATTTAAAATGAACTCTCGCCTCTCTCTCTGCACTTTTTTAAAATGAACCCTCGTTGCTCTCTCGGTGCTGTTTTAAAGTGAACTCTCACCTCTCTCTCGGTGCTTCTTTGAAATGAACACTCGCCTCTCTCTCCGCACTGATTTAAAATTAACTCTTTCCTCTCTCTCCGCGCTGATTTAAAGTGAACTCCTGCCTTTCTCTACCAGTTGTTTCAAAGCGAATGCTCGCCTCTCTCTCCGTGCTGTTTCAAAATGAACTCTCGCCTCTCTCTCTTAGCGCTGATTTAAAGTGAACTCTCGCCTCTCCATCGGCACTGATTTAAAATGAACAATCGCCTCTCCCTCTGCACTGATTGAAATTTAGCTCTCAGCTCTCCTTCCGCGCTAATTTAAAATGAACTCTCGCCTCTCTGTCCGCACTTTTTAAAAATGAACTCTCACCTCTCTGTCCGCACTTTTTTAAAATGAACCCTCGTTGCTCTCTCGGCGCTGATTTAAAGTGAACTCTCACCTCTCTCTCGGTGCTTCTTTGAAATGAACACCACCTCTCTCTCCGCACTGATTTAAAGTGAACTCTCGCCTCTCTGAATTGTTTTAAAGTGAACTCTCGCCTCTCCATCGGCACTGATTTAAAATGAACTATCGCCTCTCCCTCTGCACTGATTGAAATTTAGCTCTCGGCTCTCCTTCCGCGCTTATTTAAAATGAACTCTCGCCTCTCTGTCCGCACTTTTTAAAAATGAACTCTCGCTTCTCTCTCCGTGTTGTTTTAAGGTGAACTTTCACCTCTCTCTGCACCGATTTAAAATAAACTCTCACCTCTCTCTCCGCACCGATTCAAAATGAAATCTCACTTCCCCGCGCTTATTTAAAATGAATTCTCGTCTCTCTCTCCGCGCTGTTTTAAAGTGAACTCTTTCCTCTCTCGCCTCGCTGTGTTGAAGGGAACTATCCCCTCTCTCTCCGCGCTGATTTAAAATGAACTCTTGCCTCTCTCTCCGCGCTGATTTAAAGTGAACTCTCGCCTCTCTCTCCGCGCTGTTTTAAAGCGAACGCTCGCCTCTCTCTCCGCGATGTTTCAAAATGAACTCTCACCTCTCTCTCCGCACTTTTTTAAAATGAACCCTCATTGCTCTCTCGGCGCTGTTTTAAAATGAACTCTCACCTCTCTCTCGGTGCTTCTTTGAAATGAACACTCACCTCTCTCTCCGCACTGATTTAAAATTAACTCTTTCCTCTCTCTCCGTGCTGATTTAAAGTGAACTCCTGCCTTTCTCTACCCGCTGTTTCAAAGCGAATGCTCGCCTCTCTCTCCGCGCTGTTTCAAAATGAACTCTCGCCTCTCTCTCAGCGCTGATTTAAAATGAACTCTCGCCTCTCTCTCCGCGCTGATTTAAGGTGAACTCTCACCTCTCTCTCAGCGCTGTTTCAAAGTGAACGCTCGCCTCTCTCCGCGATGTTTCAAAATGTACTCTCGCCTCTCCCTCCGCACTGATTTAAAGTGAACTCTCCCCTCTCTCTCTGCGCTGATTTAAATTGAACTCTCGCCTCTCCCTCCGCACTGATTTAAAATGAACACTCACCTCTCTCTCTGCACTGATTTAAAATTAACTTTTTCCTCTCTCTCCGCGTCGATTTAAAGTGAAATCCTGCCTTTCTCTACTCGCTGTTTCAAAGCGAATGCTCGCCTCTCTCTCAGCGCTGATTTAAAGTGAAATCTCGCCTCTCTCTCCGTGCTGTTTTAAGATGAACTGTCGTCTCACGCTCTGCGCTAATTGAAAGTGAATTCTCACCTCTCTGCGTTGTTTTGAAGTGAACTCTCGCCTCTCCATCGGCACTGATTTAAAATGAATTATGGCCTCTCCCTCTGCACTGATTGAAATTTAGCTCTCAGCTCTCCTTCCGCGCTAATTTAAAATGAACTCTCGCCTCTCTGTCCGCACTTTTTTGAAATGAACCCTCGTTGCTCTGTCGGCGCTGTTTTAAAGTGAACTCTCACCTCTCTCTCGGTGCTTCTTTGAAATGAACACTCACCTCTCTCTCCGCACTGATTTAAAGTGAACTCTCGCCTCTCTCTCAGCGCTGATTTAAAGTGAACTCTCGCCTCTCACTCTGCGCTAATTTAAAGTGAACTCTCACATCTCTGAATATTTTTAAAGTGAACTCTCGCCTCTCCATCGGCACTGATTTAAAATGAACTATGGCCTCTCCCTCTGCACTGATTGAAATTTAGCTCTCAGCTCTCCTTCCGCGCTAATTTAAAATGAACTCTCGCCTCTCTGTCCGCACTTTTTAAAAATGAACTCTCGCTTCTCTCTCCGTGTTGTTTTAAGGTGAACTTTCACCTCTCTCTGCACCTATTTAAAATAAACTCTCACCTCTCTCTCTGCACCGATTTAAAATGAAATCTCACTTCCCCGCGCTTATTTAAAATGATTTCTCGTCTCTCTCTCCGCGCTGTTTTAAAGTGAACTCTTTCCTCTCTCGCCTCGCTGTTTTGAAGGGAACTATCCCCTCTCTCTCCACGCTGATTTAAAATGAACTCTCGCCTCTCTCTCTGCGCTGATTTAAAGTGAACTCTCGCCTCTCTCTCCGCGCTGATTTAAAGTGAACTGTCGCCTCTCTCTCCGCGCTGTTTCAAAGCGAACGCTCGCCTCTCTCTCCGCGATGTTTCAAAATGAACTCTCATCTCTCTCTCCGCGCTGATTTAAAATAAACTCTCGCGTCTCTCTCCTCACTATTTTAAAATGAACCCTCATTGCTCTCTCGGCGCTGTTTTAAAATGAACTCTCCCCTCTCTCTCGGTGCATCTTTGAAATGAACACTCACCTCTCTCTCCTCGCTGATTTAAAGTGAACTCACACCTCTCTCTCAGCACTGATTTAAAGTGAACTCACACCTCTCTCTCCGCGCTGATTTAAAGTGAACTCTCGCCTCTCACTCTGCGCTAATTTAAAGTGAACTCTCACCTCTCTGAATTGTTTTGAAGTGAACTCTCGCCTCTCCATCGGCACTGATTTAAAATGAACTATGGCCTCTCCCTCTGCACTGATTGAAATTTAGCTCTCAGCTCTCCTTCCGCGCTAATTTAAAATGAACTCTCGCCTCTCTGTCCGCATTTTTAAAAATGAACTCTCACCTCTCTCTCGGCGCTGATTTAAGTGAACTCTCGCCTCTCTCTCAGCGCTGATTTAAAATAAACTCTCACCTCTTTCTCCGCATTGATTTAAAATGAACTCTCACCTCTCTCTCCCTGCTGATTTAAAATGAACTCTCGTCTCTCTCTCCGCGCTAATTTAAGGTGAACTCTCGCCTCTCTGCGCTTTTTTAAAATGAACTCTCGCCTCTCCATCGGCACTGATTGAAAATGAACTCTCCCCTCTCCCTTTGCACTGATTGAAATTGAACACTTTCCTCTCTCTCTACACTGTTTTAAAGTGAACTCTCACATCTCTCTCCGCTCTGCTTTAAAATGAACTCACACTTCTCTCGCTGCTCTGATTTAAATGAACTCTCACCTCTCTCTCCACGCTAATTTAAAGTGATCTCTCACCTCTCTGCACTGTTTTAAAGTGAACTCTCACCTCTCCCTGTGCACTGATTTAAATTGAACTCTCAACTCTCTCTCCGCGCTTTTTAAAAATGAGCTCTCGTCTCACTCACTATGCTGTTTTAAAGAGAACACTCGCCTCTCTCTTTCCTCTCTCTCTGCGCTGATTTAAAATAAACTCTCACCTATCACTGGTCGCTGCTTTTAAGTGAACTATCGCATCTCTCTCCGCTGATTTAAAATGAACTCTCGCCTCTCTCTCCGCGCTTTTTAGAAATGAACTCCTGCCTCTCTCTCCACTCTGTTTTAAAATGAAATCTCATCTCTCCGTGGTTTTTTAAAATGAATTCGCCTCTTTCTCTCTGCGCTGTTTTATAGTGAACTCTTTCCTCTCTCTCCGCACTGAGTTAAAGTGAACTATTGCCTCTCTTTCCGCACTGATTTAAAATGAACTCTCACCTCTCTGCGCTGATTTAAAATGAAGTCTCGCCTCTCCCTGAGCACTGATTTAAAATGAACACTTACCTCTCTCTCTCTGCGCTTTTATATAATGAACTGTCAGCTCTCTCTCTGCGCTGATTTAAAGTGAACTCTTGCCTCTCGCTCCCCACTGTTTCAAAGCGATCTCTCACCCTTCTCTCTCTGCGCTGTTTTAAAATGAACACTCGCCTCTCTCTCTGCACTGATTTAAAGTGAACTCTCACCTCTCTCTCCGCGCTGATTTAAAATGAACTCTGGCCTCTCGCTCCGCGCTGATTTAAAATGAACTCTCATCTCTCTCTCCACGCTATTTAGAATGAACTCTCACCTCTCTGCGCTGATTTTAAATGAAGTCTCGCCTCTCCCTGAGCACTGATTTAAAATGAACTCTAACCTTCTCTCTGCGCTTTTATTTAATGAACTCTCGGCTCTTTCTCAGCGCTGATTTAAAATGAACTATCGCCTCTCTCTCCGCTCTGATTTAAAACAAACTGTCGCTTCTCGCTCTGCGCTGATTTAAAGTGAACTCTTGCCTCTCGCTCCCCACTGTTTTAAAGCGAACTCTCACCATTCTCTCTCCGCGCTGTTTTAAAATGAACACTCGCCTCTCTCTCTGCACTGATTTAAAGTGAACTCTTACCTCTTTCTCCGCGCTAATTTAAAATGAACTCCCGTCTTTCTCTCTGCTCTGATTTAAAACGAACTCTCGCCTCTCGCTCCACGCTGATTTAAAGTGAACTCTCGCCTCTCTCTCCGCGCTGATTTAAAATGAAGTCTCGCCTCTCCTTCCATGTTGATTTAAAGTGAACTCTCGCCTCACTCTCCACTCTAAGTTAAAGTGAACTCTCACCTCTCCCTGTGCACTGATTTAAATTGAACTCTCACCTCTCTCTCCGCGCTTTTTAAAAATGAACTCTCGTCTCTCTCGCTGCACTGTTTTAAAGAGAACTCTTGCCTTTCTCTCCACGCTTTTTAAAAATGAACTCTCTTCTCTCTCGCTGCGCTGTTTTAAAGAGAACTCTTGCCTCTCTCTTAGCGCTGCTTTAATATCAACTCTCACCTCTCTCTCTGCGCTGCTTTAACATCAACTCTCACCTCTCTCTCTGCGCTGATTTAAAATAAACTCTCCCCTATCACTTGTCGCTGTTTTAAAGTGAACTATCGCATCTCTCTCCGCTGATTTAAAATGTACTCTCACCTCTCTCTCCGCAGGGATTTAAAATGAACTCTCGCCTCTCTCTCCGCGCTGTTTTAAAATGAATTCTCTCCTCTCTTTCTGCACTTTTTTAAAATGAACTCTCACCTCTCTCTCTCTGCACTGTTTTAAAATGATCTCTCACCTCTCTCTCTGCGCTATTTTAAATGTACTCTCACCTCTCCCTCCGTGCTGATTTAGAATGAACTCTCGGCTCTGTCTCCGCGATGATTTATAATGAACTTTCCCCTCTCCGCGCTTTTTTAAAGTGAACTCTCACCTCCCTCTCCGCAGGGATTTAAAATGAACTTCCGCTTCTCTCTCCACACTGTTTTAAAATGAAATCTCACCTCTCCGCGGTTTTTAAAAATGCATTCTCGTCTCTCTCTCCGCACTGTTTTAAAGTGAACTATCCCCTCTCCGCAATAATTTAAAATGAACTCTCACTTCTCTGTGCTGATTTGAAATGAACTCTCACCTCTCCCTGGGCACTGATTTAAAATGAACACTCGCCTCTCTCTCTGTGCTGATTTAAAATCAACTCTCGTCTCTCTCTGTGCGCTGATTTAAAATAAACTTTCACCTATCACTTGTCACTGTTTTAAAGTGAACTATCGCATCTCTCTCCACTGATTTAAAATGAACTCTCGCCTCTCTCTCCGCAGGGATTTAAAATGAACTCTCGCCTCTCTCTCCACGCTGTTTTAAAATGAAATTTCACATCTTTTTCTGCGCTTTTAAAGTGAACTCTCGCATCTCCATTGGCACTGATTTGAAATGAACTCTCACCTCCCTCTCCACGCTGTTTTAAAGTGAACTCTTACCTCTCTCTCTGCGCCGTTTTAAATGAACTCTCACCTCTCCCTCATGCTGATTTAGAATGAACTCTCGGCTCTCCCTCTGTTATAATTTAAAATGAACCCTCCCCTCTCCGCGCTTTTTTAAAATGAACTCTCGCCTCTCTGCGCTGTTTTAAAGTGAACTCTCGCCTCTCACTCTGCGCTAATTTAAAGTGAACTCTCACATCTCTGAATATTTTTAAAGTGAACTCTCGCCTCTCCATCGGCACTGATTTAAAATGAACTATGGCCTCTCCCTCTGCACTGATTGAAATTTAGCTCTCAGCTCTCCTTCCGCGCTAATTTAAAATGAACTCTCGCCTCTCTGTCCGCACTTTTTAAAAATGAACTCTCGCTTCTCTCTCCGTGTTGTTTTAAGGTGAACTTTCACCTCTCTCTGCACCTATTTAAAATAAACTCTCACCTCTCTCTCTGCACCGATTTAAAATGAAATCTCACTTCCCCGCGCTTATTTAAAATGATTTCTCGTCTCTCTCTCCGCGCTGTTTTAAAGTGAACTCTTTCCTCTCTCGCCTCGCTGTTTTGAAGGGAACTATCCCCTCTCTCTCCACGCTGATTTAAAATGAACTCTCGCCTCTCTCTCTGCGCTGATTTAAAGTGAACTCTCGCCTCTCTCTCCGCGCTGATTTAAAGTGAACTGTCGCCTCTCTCTCCGCGCTGTTTCAAAGCGAACGCTCGCCTCTCTCTCCGCGATGTTTCAAAATGAACTCTCATCTCTCTCTCCGCGCTGATTTAAAATAAACTCTCGCGTCTCTCTCCTCACTATTTTAAAATGAACCCTCATTGCTCTCTCGGCGCTGTTTTAAAATGAACTCTCCCCTCTCTCTCGGTGCATCTTTGAAATGAACACTCACCTCTCTCTCCTCGCTGATTTAAAGTGAACTCACACCTCTCTCTCAGCACTGATTTAAAGTGAACTCACACCTCTCTCTCCGCGCTGATTTAAAGTGAACTCTCGCCTCTCACTCTGCGCTAATTTAAAGTGAACTCTCACCTCTCTGAATTGTTTTGAAGTGAACTCTCGCCTCTCCATCGGCACTGATTTAAAATGAACTATGGCCTCTCCCTCTGCACTGATTGAAATTTAGCTCTCAGCTCTCCTTCCGCGCTAATTTAAAATGAACTCTCGCCTCTCTGTCCGCATTTTTAAAAATGAACTCTCACCTCTCTCTCGGCGCTGATTTAAGTGAACTCTCGCCTCTCTCTCAGCGCTGATTTAAAATAAACTCTCACCTCTTTCTCCGCATTGATTTAAAATGAACTCTCACCTCTCTCTCCCTGCTGATTTAAAATGAACTCTCGTCTCTCTCTCCGCGCTAATTTAAGGTGAACTCTCGCCTCTCTGCGCTTTTTTAAAATGAACTCTCGCCTCTCCATCGGCACTGATTGAAAATGAACTCTCCCCTCTCCCTTTGCACTGATTGAAATTGAACACTTTCCTCTCTCTCTACACTGTTTTAAAGTGAACTCTCACATCTCTCTCCGCTCTGCTTTAAAATGAACTCACACTTCTCTCGCTGCTCTGATTTAAATGAACTCTCACCTCTCTCTCCACGCTAATTTAAAGTGATCTCTCACCTCTCTGCACTGTTTTAAAGTGAACTCTCACCTCTCCCTGTGCACTGATTTAAATTGAACTCTCAACTCTCTCTCCGCGCTTTTTAAAAATGAGCTCTCGTCTCACTCACTATGCTGTTTTAAAGAGAACACTCGCCTCTCTCTTTCCTCTCTCTCTGCGCTGATTTAAAATAAACTCTCACCTATCACTGGTCGCTGCTTTTAAGTGAACTATCGCATCTCTCTCCGCTGATTTAAAATGAACTCTCGCCTCTCTCTCCGCGCTTTTTAGAAATGAACTCCTGCCTCTCTCTCCACTCTGTTTTAAAATGAAATCTCATCTCTCCGTGGTTTTTTAAAATGAATTCGCCTCTTTCTCTCTGCGCTGTTTTATAGTGAACTCTTTCCTCTCTCTCCGCACTGAGTTAAAGTGAACTATTGCCTCTCTTTCCGCACTGATTTAAAATGAACTCTCACCTCTCTGCGCTGATTTAAAATGAAGTCTCGCCTCTCCCTGAGCACTGATTTAAAATGAACACTTACCTCTCTCTCTCTGCGCTTTTATATAATGAACTGTCAGCTCTCTCTCTGCGCTGATTTAAAGTGAACTCTTGCCTCTCGCTCCCCACTGTTTCAAAGCGATCTCTCACCCTTCTCTCTCTGCGCTGTTTTAAAATGAACACTCGCCTCTCTCTCTGCACTGATTTAAAGTGAACTCTCACCTCTCTCTCCGCGCTGATTTAAAATGAACTCTGGCCTCTCGCTCCGCGCTGATTTAAAATGAACTCTCATCTCTCTCTCCACGCTATTTAGAATGAACTCTCACCTCTCTGCGCTGATTTTAAATGAAGTCTCGCCTCTCCCTGAGCACTGATTTAAAATGAACTCTAACCTTCTCTCTGCGCTTTTATTTAATGAACTCTCGGCTCTTTCTCAGCGCTGATTTAAAATGAACTATCGCCTCTCTCTCCGCTCTGATTTAAAACAAACTGTCGCTTCTCGCTCTGCGCTGATTTAAAGTGAACTCTTGCCTCTCGCTCCCCACTGTTTTAAAGCGAACTCTCACCATTCTCTCTCCGCGCTGTTTTAAAATGAACACTCGCCTCTCTCTCTGCACTGATTTAAAGTGAACTCTTACCTCTTTCTCCGCGCTAATTTAAAATGAACTCCCGTCTTTCTCTCTGCTCTGATTTAAAACGAACTCTCGCCTCTCGCTCCACGCTGATTTAAAGTGAACTCTCGCCTCTCTCTCCGCGCTGATTTAAAATGAAGTCTCGCCTCTCCTTCCATGTTGATTTAAAGTGAACTCTCGCCTCACTCTCCACTCTAAGTTAAAGTGAACTCTCACCTCTCCCTGTGCACTGATTTAAATTGAACTCTCACCTCTCTCTCCGCGCTTTTTAAAAATGAACTCTCGTCTCTCTCGCTGCACTGTTTTAAAGAGAACTCTTGCCTTTCTCTCCACGCTTTTTAAAAATGAACTCTCTTCTCTCTCGCTGCGCTGTTTTAAAGAGAACTCTTGCCTCTCTCTTAGCGCTGCTTTAATATCAACTCTCACCTCTCTCTCTGCGCTGCTTTAACATCAACTCTCACCTCTCTCTCTGCGCTGATTTAAAATAAACTCTCCCCTATCACTTGTCGCTGTTTTAAAGTGAACTATCGCATCTCTCTCCGCTGATTTAAAATGTACTCTCACCTCTCTCTCCGCAGGGATTTAAAATGAACTCTCGCCTCTCTCTCCGCGCTGTTTTAAAATGAATTCTCTCCTCTCTTTCTGCACTTTTTTAAAATGAACTCTCACCTCTCTCTCTCTGCACTGTTTTAAAATGATCTCTCACCTCTCTCTCTGCGCTATTTTAAATGTACTCTCACCTCTCCCTCCGTGCTGATTTAGAATGAACTCTCGGCTCTGTCTCCGCGATGATTTATAATGAACTTTCCCCTCTCCGCGCTTTTTTAAAGTGAACTCTCACCTCCCTCTCCGCAGGGATTTAAAATGAACTTCCGCTTCTCTCTCCACACTGTTTTAAAATGAAATCTCACCTCTCCGCGGTTTTTAAAAATGCATTCTCGTCTCTCTCTCCGCACTGTTTTAAAGTGAACTATCCCCTCTCCGCAATAATTTAAAATGAACTCTCACTTCTCTGTGCTGATTTGAAATGAACTCTCACCTCTCCCTGGGCACTGATTTAAAATGAACACTCGCCTCTCTCTCTGTGCTGATTTAAAATCAACTCTCGTCTCTCTCTGTGCGCTGATTTAAAATAAACTTTCACCTATCACTTGTCACTGTTTTAAAGTGAACTATCGCATCTCTCTCCACTGATTTAAAATGAACTCTCGCCTCTCTCTCCGCAGGGATTTAAAATGAACTCTCGCCTCTCTCTCCACGCTGTTTTAAAATGAAATTTCACATCTTTTTCTGCGCTTTTAAAGTGAACTCTCGCATCTCCATTGGCACTGATTTGAAATGAACTCTCACCTCCCTCTCCACGCTGTTTTAAAGTGAACTCTTACCTCTCTCTCTGCGCCGTTTTAAATGAACTCTCACCTCTCCCTCATGCTGATTTAGAATGAACTCTCGGCTCTCCCTCTGTTATAATTTAAAATGAACCCTCCCCTCTCCGCGCTTTTTTAAAATGAACTCTCGCCTCTCTGCGCTGTTTTAAAGTGAACTCTCGCCTCTCACTCTGCGCTAATTTAAAGTGAACTCTCACATCTCTGAATATTTTTAAAGTGAACTCTCGCCTCTCCATCGGCACTGATTTAAAATGAACTATGGCCTCTCCCTCTGCACTGATTGAAATTTAGCTCTCAGCTCTCCTTCCGCGCTAATTTAAAATGAACTCTCGCCTCTCTGTCCGCACTTTTTAAAAATGAACTCTCGCTTCTCTCTCCGTGTTGTTTTAAGGTGAACTTTCACCTCTCTCTGCACCTATTTAAAATAAACTCTCACCTCTCTCTCTGCACCGATTTAAAATGAAATCTCACTTCCCCGCGCTTATTTAAAATGATTTCTCGTCTCTCTCTCCGCGCTGTTTTAAAGTGAACTCTTTCCTCTCTCGCCTCGCTGTTTTGAAGGGAACTATCCCCTCTCTCTCCACGCTGATTTAAAATGAACTCTCGCCTCTCTCTCTGCGCTGATTTAAAGTGAACTCTCGCCTCTCTCTCCGCGCTGATTTAAAGTGAACTGTCGCCTCTCTCTCCGCGCTGTTTCAAAGCGAACGCTCGCCTCTCTCTCCGCGATGTTTCAAAATGAACTCTCATCTCTCTCTCCGCGCTGATTTAAAATAAACTCTCGCGTCTCTCTCCTCACTATTTTAAAATGAACCCTCATTGCTCTCTCGGCGCTGTTTTAAAATGAACTCTCCCCTCTCTCTCGGTGCATCTTTGAAATGAACACTCACCTCTCTCTCCTCGCTGATTTAAAGTGAACTCACACCTCTCTCTCAGCACTGATTTAAAGTGAACTCACACCTCTCTCTCCGCGCTGATTTAAAGTGAACTCTCGCCTCTCACTCTGCGCTAATTTAAAGTGAACTCTCACCTCTCTGAATTGTTTTGAAGTGAACTCTCGCCTCTCCATCGGCACTGATTTAAAATGAACTATGGCCTCTCCCTCTGCACTGATTGAAATTTAGCTCTCAGCTCTCCTTCCGCGCTAATTTAAAATGAACTCTCGCCTCTCTGTCCGCATTTTTAAAAATGAACTCTCACCTCTCTCTCGGCGCTGATTTAAGTGAACTCTCGCCTCTCTCTCAGCGCTGATTTAAAATAAACTCTCACCTCTTTCTCCGCATTGATTTAAAATGAACTCTCACCTCTCTCTCCCTGCTGATTTAAAATGAACTCTCGTCTCTCTCTCCGCGCTAATTTAAGGTGAACTCTCGCCTCTCTGCGCTTTTTTAAAATGAACTCTCGCCTCTCCATCGGCACTGATTGAAAATGAACTCTCCCCTCTCCCTTTGCACTGATTGAAATTGAACACTTTCCTCTCTCTCTACACTGTTTTAAAGTGAACTCTCACATCTCTCTCCGCTCTGCTTTAAAATGAACTCACACTTCTCTCGCTGCTCTGATTTAAATGAACTCTCACCTCTCTCTCCACGCTAATTTAAAGTGATCTCTCACCTCTCTGCACTGTTTTAAAGTGAACTCTCACCTCTCCCTGTGCACTGATTTAAATTGAACTCTCAACTCTCTCTCCGCGCTTTTTAAAAATGAGCTCTCGTCTCACTCACTATGCTGTTTTAAAGAGAACACTCGCCTCTCTCTTTCCTCTCTCTCTGCGCTGATTTAAAATAAACTCTCACCTATCACTGGTCGCTGCTTTTAAGTGAACTATCGCATCTCTCTCCGCTGATTTAAAATGAACTCTCGCCTCTCTCTCCGCGCTTTTTAGAAATGAACTCCTGCCTCTCTCTCCACTCTGTTTTAAAATGAAATCTCATCTCTCCGTGGTTTTTTAAAATGAATTCGCCTCTTTCTCTCTGCGCTGTTTTATAGTGAACTCTTTCCTCTCTCTCCGCACTGAGTTAAAGTGAACTATTGCCTCTCTTTCCGCACTGATTTAAAATGAACTCTCACCTCTCTGCGCTGATTTAAAATGAAGTCTCGCCTCTCCCTGAGCACTGATTTAAAATGAACACTTACCTCTCTCTCTCTGCGCTTTTATATAATGAACTGTCAGCTCTCTCTCTGCGCTGATTTAAAGTGAACTCTTGCCTCTCGCTCCCCACTGTTTCAAAGCGATCTCTCACCCTTCTCTCTCTGCGCTGTTTTAAAATGAACACTCGCCTCTCTCTCTGCACTGATTTAAAGTGAACTCTCACCTCTCTCTCCGCGCTGATTTAAAATGAACTCTGGCCTCTCGCTCCGCGCTGATTTAAAATGAACTCTCATCTCTCTCTCCACGCTATTTAGAATGAACTCTCACCTCTCTGCGCTGATTTTAAATGAAGTCTCGCCTCTCCCTGAGCACTGATTTAAAATGAACTCTAACCTTCTCTCTGCGCTTTTATTTAATGAACTCTCGGCTCTTTCTCAGCGCTGATTTAAAATGAACTATCGCCTCTCTCTCCGCTCTGATTTAAAACAAACTGTCGCTTCTCGCTCTGCGCTGATTTAAAGTGAACTCTTGCCTCTCGCTCCCCACTGTTTTAAAGCGAACTCTCACCATTCTCTCTCCGCGCTGTTTTAAAATGAACACTCGCCTCTCTCTCTGCACTGATTTAAAGTGAACTCTTACCTCTTTCTCCGCGCTAATTTAAAATGAACTCCCGTCTTTCTCTCTGCTCTGATTTAAAACGAACTCTCGCCTCTCGCTCCACGCTGATTTAAAGTGAACTCTCGCCTCTCTCTCCGCGCTGATTTAAAATGAAGTCTCGCCTCTCCTTCCATGTTGATTTAAAGTGAACTCTCGCCTCACTCTCCACTCTAAGTTAAAGTGAACTCTCACCTCTCCCTGTGCACTGATTTAAATTGAACTCTCACCTCTCTCTCCGCGCTTTTTAAAAATGAACTCTCGTCTCTCTCGCTGCACTGTTTTAAAGAGAACTCTTGCCTTTCTCTCCACGCTTTTTAAAAATGAACTCTCTTCTCTCTCGCTGCGCTGTTTTAAAGAGAACTCTTGCCTCTCTCTTAGCGCTGCTTTAATATCAACTCTCACCTCTCTCTCTGCGCTGCTTTAACATCAACTCTCACCTCTCTCTCTGCGCTGATTTAAAATAAACTCTCCCCTATCACTTGTCGCTGTTTTAAAGTGAACTATCGCATCTCTCTCCGCTGATTTAAAATGTACTCTCACCTCTCTCTCCGCAGGGATTTAAAATGAACTCTCGCCTCTCTCTCCGCGCTGTTTTAAAATGAATTCTCTCCTCTCTTTCTGCACTTTTTTAAAATGAACTCTCACCTCTCTCTCTCTGCACTGTTTTAAAATGATCTCTCACCTCTCTCTCTGCGCTATTTTAAATGTACTCTCACCTCTCCCTCCGTGCTGATTTAGAATGAACTCTCGGCTCTGTCTCCGCGATGATTTATAATGAACTTTCCCCTCTCCGCGCTTTTTTAAAGTGAACTCTCACCTCCCTCTCCGCAGGGATTTAAAATGAACTTCCGCTTCTCTCTCCACACTGTTTTAAAATGAAATCTCACCTCTCCGCGGTTTTTAAAAATGCATTCTCGTCTCTCTCTCCGCACTGTTTTAAAGTGAACTATCCCCTCTCCGCAATAATTTAAAATGAACTCTCACTTCTCTGTGCTGATTTGAAATGAACTCTCACCTCTCCCTGGGCACTGATTTAAAATGAACACTCGCCTCTCTCTCTGTGCTGATTTAAAATCAACTCTCGTCTCTCTCTGTGCGCTGATTTAAAATAAACTTTCACCTATCACTTGTCACTGTTTTAAAGTGAACTATCGCATCTCTCTCCACTGATTTAAAATGAACTCTCGCCTCTCTCTCCGCAGGGATTTAAAATGAACTCTCGCCTCTCTCTCCACGCTGTTTTAAAATGAAATTTCACATCTTTTTCTGCGCTTTTAAAGTGAACTCTCGCATCTCCATTGGCACTGATTTGAAATGAACTCTCACCTCCCTCTCCACGCTGTTTTAAAGTGAACTCTTACCTCTCTCTCTGCGCCGTTTTAAATGAACTCTCACCTCTCCCTCATGCTGATTTAGAATGAACTCTCGGCTCTCCCTCTGTTATAATTTAAAATGAACCCTCCCCTCTCCGCGCTTTTTTAAAATGAACTCTCGCCTCTCTGCGCTGTTTTAAAGTGAACTCTCGCCGCTCCCTGTGCACTGATTTAAATTGAACTCTCACCTCTCCGCGCTTTTTAAAAATGAACTCTTGTCTCTCTCACTATGCTGTTTTAAAATGAACTCTTTCCTCTCTCTTCGCGATGATTTAGAGTGATCTCTTGCCTCTCTCTCCTCGCTGGGTTAAAATGAAATCTCGCCTCTCTCTCCGCACTAATTTAAAGTGAACTTTCACCTCTCAGCCCTGTTTTAAAGTGAACTCTCGCATCTCCACCAGCACTGATTTAAAATGAACTCTCGCCTCTCTCTGCGCTGTTTTAAATGAACTCTCACCTCTTTCTCCACACTGATTTAGAATGAACTCTCACCTCTCTGCGCTGATTTAAAATGAAGTCTCGCCTCTCCCTGAGCACTGATTTAAAATGAACACGTACCTCTCTCTCTGCACTTTTATTTAATGAACTCTCGGCTCTTTCTCAGCGCTGATTTAAAATGAACTCTCGCCTCTCTCTCCGCTCTGATTTAAAACAAACTGTCGCTTCTCGCTCTGCGCTGATTTAAAGTGAACTCTTGCCTCTCGCTCCCCACTGTTTTAAAGCGAACTCTCACCATTCTCTCTCCGCGCTGTTTTAAAATGAACACTCGCCTCTCTCTCTCTGCACTGATTTAATGTGAACTCTCGCCTCTCGGTCCACGCTGATTTAAAGTGAATTCTCGCCTCTCTCTCCGCGCTGATTTAAAATGAACTCTCGTCTCTCTCGCTACGCTGTTTTAAAATGAACTCTTGCCTCTCTCTCCGCGATGATTTAAAATGAAATCTCGCCTCTCTCTCCGCACTAATTTAAAGTGAACTCTCACCTCTCAGCCCTGTTTTAAAGTGAACTCTCGCATCTCCATCAGCACTGATTTAAAATGAACTCTCACCTCTCTCTGCGCTGTTTTAAATGAACTCTCACCTCTCTCTCCACACTGATTTAGAATGAAATCTCAGCTCTCCTTCTGCGCTAATTTAAAGTGAACTCCCCCCTCTCTCTCCGCACTGATTTAGAATGAACTCTTCCCTCTCTCTCCGCGCTGATTTAAAGTGAACTCTCGCCTTTCTCTCCCTGCTGTTTCAAAATGAACTCTCGCCTCTCTCTCAGCGCTGATTTAAAGTGAACTCCCCCCTCTCTCTCCGCGCTGATTTAAAGTGAACTTTTCCCTCTTTCTCCGCGCTGATTTAAAATGAACTGTCGCCTCTCCCTCCGCAATGAATTAAAGTGAACTCCCCCCTCTCTCTCCGCGCTGATTTAAAATGAACTCTTACCTCTCTCTCCGCACTGATTTAGAATGAACTCTTCCCTCTTTCTCCGCGCTGATTTAAAATGAACTGTCGCCTCTCCCTCCGCAATGATTTAAAGTGAACTCTCACCTCTCTCTCTGTGCTGCTTTAAAATGAACACACACCTCTCTCTCCACGCTGATTTAAAATGAACTCTCGCCTCTCTCTCCACGCTGATTTAAAATGAACACTCGCCTCTCTCTCCGCGCTGTTTTAAAGTGAACTCTCCCCTCTCCCTGTGCACTGATTTAAATTGAACTCCTGCCTCTCTCTCCGTGCTGATTTTAAATCAACTCTCGCCTCTCTCTCTGCGCTGATTTAAGATAAATTGTCACCTATCACTTGTCGCTGTTTTAAAGTGAACTATCGCATCTCTCTCCGCTGTTTTAATATAAACTCTCGCCTCTCCATTGGCACTGATTTAAATTGAACTCTCGCCACTCTCTCCGCACTGTTTTCAAGTGAACTCCCGCCTCTCCCTCCAACCTGATTTTAAATGAACTCTCGCTTCTCTCTCCGTGTTGTTTTAAAGTGAACTCTCACCTCTCTCTCCGCACCAATTTAAAATAAACTCTCACCTCTCTCTCTGCGCCGATTTAAAATGAAATCTCACCTCCCCGCGCTTATTTAAAATGAATTCTTGTCTCTCACTCCGCGCTCTTTTAAAGTGAACTCTTTCCTCTCTCTCCGCGTTGTTTCAAAATGAACTCTCACCTCTCTCTCTGCACTGATTTAAAATGAACTCTCGCCTCTCTCTCCGCATTGATTTAAAATGAACTCTCACCTCTCTCTCCATGCTGATTTAAAATGAACACTCGCCTCTCTCTCCGTGCTGATCTAAAGAGAACTCTCGCCTCTCCCTCCGTAGGGATTTAAAATGAACTCTTGCCTCTCCGCGCTAATTTAAAGTGAACTCTCGCCTCTCTGTGCTGTTTCAAAATGAACTCTCACCTCTCTCTTCACGCTGTTTTGAAATGAAATCTCATGTCTCTCTGCGCTGTTTTAAAGTGAACTCTCGCATCTCTATCGGCAGTGATTTAAAATGAACTCTTGCCTCTCCTTCCGCACTGATTTGAAATGAACTCTTACTTCTCTCTCTGCGCTGTTTTAAATGAACTCTCACCTCTCCTTCCGTGCTGATTTATAATGAACTCTCCGCGCTTTTTAAAAACGAAATGTCGTCTCTCTCTCTGTGCTAATTTAAAATGAACTCTCACCACTCTGCGCTGTTTTAAAGTGAACTCTCACCTCTCCATCGGCAATGATTTAAAATGAAATCTCACCTCTCTCTCTGCGCTAATTTAAAGTGAACTTTCACCTCTGCGCTGTTTTAAAGTGAACTCTCGTCTCTCTCGCCGCGCTGATTTAAAATGAACTCTCACCTCTCTGCGCTGATTTAAAATGAACTCTCACCTCTCTGCGCTGATTTAAAATGAACTCTCGCTTCTTTCTCCTTGATGTTTTATCATCATTTAGCATCATCAGTGCGGAGAGAGAGATGAGTGCTCATTTAAAACAGCGCAGAGGGAGCGGAGAGAGTTCACTTTAAAGCAGCGCCGGGAGAGAGGTGAGACTTCATTTTAAATCAGCGCAGAGAGGTGAGAGTTCATTTTAAAACAGCGTGGAGAGAGATGAGAGAGTTCATTTTAAATATGTGCGGAGAGGAGATAGTTCACTTTAAAACAGTATGAAGAGAGAGGCGAGAGTTCATTTTAAATCAGTGCGGAGAGAGAAGCGAGAGTTCATTTTAAATCAGCGTGGAGAGAGAAGCGAGAGTTCATTTTAAATCAGTGCGGAGAGAGAGGCGAGAGTTCATTTTAAATCAGTGCGGAGAGAGAAGCGAGAGTTCATTTTAAATCAGCGTGGAGAGAGAGGCGAGAGTAAATTTTAAAACAACGCGGAGAGAGAGGCGAGAGTTCATTTTAAATCAGCGTGGAGAGAGAGGTGAGATTTCATTTTAAATCAGTATGGAGAGAGAGGCGAGAGTTCCTTTTAAATCAGCACAGAGAGAGAGGCCAAAGTTCACTTTAATACAGCGTGGAGAGAGCGGTGAGAGTTCACTTCAAAACAGCGCGGAGAGAGAGGCAAGAGTTCATTTGAAATCAGCGCGGAGAGTGAGGTGAAAGTTCACTTTGAAACAGCACGGAGAGAGAGGCGAGAGTTCATTTTAAGTCAGCGCGGAGAGAAAGGTGAGAGTTCATTTAAAACAGCACAGAGAGAGATATGAATGTTCGTTTCAAAAAAGCGCCGAGAGAGAGGTGAGAGTTTATTTTAAATCAATGTGGAGTGAGAGCCGAGAGTTCATTTTATAAAAGCGTGGAGAGAGGTGAGAGTTCATTTTAAATCAGCGCGGAGAGAGGCGAGTGTTCATTTTAAATCAGCGCGGAGAGAGAGGCGAGAGTTCATTCTAAATCAGTGAGGAGAGAGAGGCGAGTGTTCCTTTTATAGCAGCACCGAGAGAGTGCAAAGAGTTCACTTTAAAACAGCACAGAGAGAGAGAGGCGAGAGTTCATTTTAAATCAGTGTGTAGGGAGAGGCGAGATTTCATTTTATAAAAGCGTGGAGAGAGGTGAGAGTTCATTTTAAATCAACGCGGAGAGAGGCGAGTGTTCACTTTAAAACAGCGACAAGAGAGAGGTGAGAGTTTATTTTAAATCAGCGAGGAGAGAGAGGCGAGTGTTCTTTTTATAACAGCACCGAGAGAGTGCAAAGAGTTCACTTTAAAACAGCACAGAGAGAGAGAGGCGAGAGTTCATTTTAAATCAGTGTGTAGGAAGAGGCGAGATTTCATTTTAAAACAGTGCGGAGAGAGAGGAAAGAGTTCAATTTAAATCAGTGCTTTTGGAGAGGCGAGAGTTCACTTTAAAACATTGTGGAGAGAGAGGCGAGTGTTCACTTTAAATCAGTGCGGAGGGAGAGAGAGGCGAGAGTTCATTTGAAATCAGCGCGGAGAGTGAGGTGAGAGTTCACTTTGAAACAGCACGGAGAGCGAGGCGAGAGATCATTTTAAGTCAGCGCAGAGAGAGAGGTGAGAGTTCATTTGAAATCAGCGTGGAGAGAAAGGTGAGAGTTCATTTAAAACAGCACAGAGAGAGATACGAATGTTCGTTTCAAAAAAGCGCCGAGAGAGAGGTGTGAGTTTATTTTAAATCAATGTGGAGTGAGAGCCGAGAGTTCATTTTAAAAAAGCTTGGAGAGAGAGGTGAGAGTTAATTTTAAATCAATGCCGATAGAGATGCGAGAGTTCACTTTAAAACAGCGTGGAGAGAGCGGTGAGAGTTCACTTTAAATCAGCGCGGAGAGAGAGGCGAGTGTTCACTTTAAATCAGCGCGGAGAGAGAGGTGAGAGTTCTCTTTAAATCAGCGCGGAGAGAGGAAAGAGTTCATTTTAAAACAGCGACAAGTGAGAGGTGAGAGTTTATTTTAAATCAGCACGGACCGAGAGGCGAGTGTTCATTTTAAAGCAGCGCCGAAAGAGTGGAAAGAGTTCACTTTAAAACAGTGCTGAGAGAGAGAGACGAGAGTTCATTTTAAATCAGTGTGTAGGGAGAGGCGAGATTTCATTTTAAATCAGTGTGGAGGGAGAGGCGAGAGTTCATTTTAAAACAGTGCGGAGAGAGAGGAAAGAGTTCAATTTAATTCAGTGCTTTTGGAGAGGCGAGAGTTCACTTTAAAACAGTGCGGAGGGAGAGAGAGGCGAGTGTTCACTTTAAATCAGTGCGGAGGGAGAGAGAGGCAAGAGTTCATTTGAAATCAGCATGGAGAGAGAGGCAAGAGTTCACTTTGAAACAGCACGGAGAGAGAGGCGAGAGATCATTTAAGTCAGCGCAGAGAGAGAGGTGAGAGTTCATTTGAAATCAGCGTGGAGAGAAAGGTGAGAGTTCATTTAAAACAGCACAGAGAGAGATACGAATGTTCGTTTCAAAAAAGTGCCGAGATAGAGGTGTGAGTTTATTTTAAATCAGTGCGGAGTGAGAGCCGAGAGTTCATTTTATAAAAGCGTGGAGAGAGAGGTGAGAGTTCATTTTAAATCAGTGTGGAGGGAGAGGCGAGAGTTCACTTTAAATCAGCGCGGAGAGAGAGGTGAGAGTTCATTTTAAATCAGTGTGGAGGGAGAGACGAGAGTTCATTTTAAAACAGTGCGGAGAGAGAGGAAAGAGTTCAATCTAAATCAGTGCTGATAGAGGCGAGAGTTCACTTTAAAACAGTGTGGAGAGAGAGGCGAGTGTTCACTTTAAATCAGTGCGGAGGGAGAGAGAGGCGAGAGTTCATTTGAAATCAGCGCGGAGAGTGAGGTGAAAGTTCACTTTGAAACAGCACGGAGAGAGTTCATTTTAAGTCAGCGCAGAGAGAGAGCCGAGAGTTCATTTGAAATCAGCGCGGAGAGAAAGGTGAGAGTTCATTTTAAATCAGTGTGGAGGGAGAGGCGAGAGTTCTCTTTAAATCAGCGCAGAGTGAGGAAAGAGTTCATTTTAAATCAGCACGGGGAGAGAGGCGAGTGTTCATTTTAAAACAGCGACAAGTAAGAGGTGAGAGTTTATTTTAAATCAGCACGGAGAGAGAGGCGAGTGTTCATTTTAATCAGCGCAGAGAGAGTGGAAAGAGTTCACTTTAAAACAGCGCAGAGAGAGAGAGACGAGAGTTCATTTTAACAAAGCGCAGAGAGGCGAGAGTTCATTTTAAATCAGCGTGGCAAGAGAGTTGAGAGTTCACTTTAAAACAGCGTAGAGAGAGGTGAGAGTTCATTTTAAATCAGTGTGGAGGGAGAGGCGAGAGTTCATTTTAAATCAGCGCGGATAGAGGCGAGAGTTCACTTTAAATTACCTTGGAGAGAGAGGTGAGAGTTCATTTTAAATCAGCGCGGAGAGAGAGGTTAGAGTTCATTTTAAATCAGTGCAGAGAGAGAGACGAGAGTTCATTTTAAATCAGTGCAGAGAGAGAGGCGAGAGTTCATTTTAAATCAGCGCAGATAGAGAGGCGAGTGTTCATTTTAAAACAGCGCAGAGAGAGAGGTGAGAGTACATTTTAAATCAGTGCAGAGAGAGAGGAGGGAGCTGTTCATTTTAAAACAGCATGGAGAACGAGAAATCATTATAAAACAGCGTTGACAGAGAGTTCATTTTTAAAACCCGCCGAGAGAGAGGTGAGAGTTTAATTTAAATCAGTGCGGAGTGAGAACCGAGAGTTCATTTTTAAAAAGTGTGGATAGAGAGGTGAGAGTTCATTTTAAATCAGTGTGGAGGGAGAGGCGAGAGTTCTCTTTAAATCAGCGCAGAGTGAGGAAAGAGTTCATTTTAAATCAGTGCGAGGAGAGAGGCGAGTGTTCATTTTAAATCAGCGACAAGTAAGAGGTGAGAGTTTATTTTAAATCAGCACGGAGAGAGAGGCGAGTGTTCATTTTAAAGCAGCGCCGAGAGAGTGGAAAGATTTCACTTTAAAACAGCGCAGAGAGAGAGAGACGAGAGTTCATTTTAACAAAGCATGGAGAGAGAGGCGAGAGTTCATTTTAAATCAGCACGGAGGGAGAGCCAAGATTTCACTTTAAATTAACGTGGAGGGAGAGGCGAGAGTTCATTTTAAATCAGCGCGGAGAGAGAGGTGAGAGTTCACTTTAAAACAGCGCGTAGAGAGAGGCGAGAGTTCATTTTAAATCAGTGTGGAGAGAGAGGAAAGAGTTCAATTTAAATCAGTGCTGATGGAGAGGCGAAAGTTCACTTTAAAACAGCGCAGAGAGGTGAGAGTTCACTTTAAATTAGCATGGAGAGAGAGGTGAGAGTTCACTTTAAAACAGCGCGTAGAGAGAGGTGAGAGTTCATTTTAAATCAGCGGGGAGAGAGAGGCAAGAGTTCAATTTAAATCAGTGCTGATGGAGAGGTGAGAGTTCGCTTTAAAACAGCAACAAGTGAGAGCTGAGAGCTTATTTTAAATCAGCGAGGAGAGAGAGGCGAGTGTTCATTTTAAAGCAGCGCCGAGAGAGAGGGAAGAGTTCACTTTAAAACAGCGCAGAGAGAGAGAGACGAGAGTTCATTTTAACAAAGCGCGGAGAGAGAGGCGAGAGTTCATTTTAAATCAGCGCGGAGGGAGAGGTGAGAGTACATTTTAAATCAGCGCGGAGGGAGAGGTGAGAGTTCACTTTAAAACAGCGCGTAGAGAGAGGCGAGAGTTCATTTTAAATCAGTGTGGAGAGAGAGGCAAGCGTTCAAGTTAAATCAGTGCTGATGGAGAGGCGAGAGTTCACTTTAAAACAGCGCAGAGAGGCAAGATTTCACTTTAAATTAGCATGGAGTGAGAGGTGAGAGTTCATTTTAAATCAGCGCGGATAGAGGCGAGAGTTCACTTTAAATTAACATGGAGAGAGAGGTGAGTGTTCACTTTAAAACAGCGACAAGTAAGAGGTGAGAGTTTATTTTAAATCAGCGCAGAGAGAGTGGAAAGAGTTCACTTTAAAACAGCGCAGAGAGAGAGAGACGAGAGTTCATTTTAACAAAGCGCGGAGAGAGAGGCGAGAGTTCATTTTAATTCAGCACGGACAGAGAGGCGAGAGTTCATTTTAAATCAGCGCGGAGAGAGTGGAAAGAGTTCACTTTAAAACAGCACAGAGAGAGAGAGACGAGAGTTCATTTTAACAAAGCGCGGAGAGAGAAGTGAGAGTTCATTTTAAAACAGCACGGAGAATGAGAATTCATTATAAAACAGCGTTGACAGAGAATTCATTTTTAAAACCCGCCGATAGAGAGGTGAGAGTTTAATTTAAATCAGCGCGTAGAGAGAGGCGACAGTGCATTTTAAAAATGGGTGGAGAGAGAGGCGAGAGTTCACTTTAAAACAACAACAAGTGAGAGCTGAGAGCTTATTTTAAATCAGCGAGGAGAGAGAGGCGAGTGTTCATTTTAAAGCAGCTCCGAGAGAGTGGAAAGAGTTCACTTTAAAACAGCACAGAGAGAGATGAGAGTTCATTTTAACAAAGCGCGGAGAGAGAGGCGAGAGTTCATTTTAAAACAGCACGGAGAATGAGAATTCATTATAAAACAGCGTTGACAGAGAATTCATTTTTAAAACCCGCCGATAGATAGGTGAGAGTTTAATTTAAATCAGCGCGTAGAGAGAGGCGACAGTGCATTTTAAAAATGGGTGGAGAGAGAGGCGAGAGTTCACTTTAAAACAACAACAAGTGAGAGCTGAGAGCTTATTTTAAATCAGCGAGGAGAGAGAGGCGAGTGTTCATTTTAAAGCAGCTCCGAGACAGTGGAAAGAGTTCACTTTAAAACAGCACAGAGAGAGATGAGAGTTCATTTTAACAAAGCGCGGAGAGAGAGGCGAGAGTTCATTTTAAATCAGTGTGGAGGGAGAGGCGAGAGTTCATTTTAAAACAGTTTGAAGAGAGAGGCAAGAGTTCAATTTAAATCAGTGCTGATGGGGAGGCGAGAGTTCACTTTAAAACAGTGCAGAGAGGTGGGAGTTCACTTTAAATTAGCATGGAGAGAGAGGCGAGAGTTCATTTTAAATCAGCGCGGATAGAGGCGAGAGTTCACTTTAAATTACCTTGGAGAGAGGTGAGAGTTCATTTTAAATCAGCATGGAGAGAGAGGTTAGAGTTCATTTTAAATCAGCGCGGAGGGAGAGGTGAGAGTTCATTTTAAATCAGCGCGGAGAGAGAGGTGAGAGTTTACTTTAAAACAGCGCGTAGAGAGAGGCGAGAGTACATTTTAAATCAGTGTGGAGGGAGAGGCGAGAGTTCATTTTAAACAGTGCGAAGAGAGAGGCAAGAGTTCAATTTAAATCAGTGCTGATGGAGAGGCGAGAGTTCACTTTAAAACAGCACAGAGAGGTGAGAGTTCACTTTAAATTAGCATGGAGAGAGAGGCGAGAGTTCATTTTAAAGCAGCGCGGATGGAGACGAGAGTTCACTTTAAATTACCGTGGAGAGAGAGGCAAGAGTTCACTTTAAAACAGCGTGGAGAGAGTGGAGAGACAGTTTAAATCAGTGCCCAGGGAGAGGCGAGAGTTCATTTTAAAACGGCGCGGGTGGCAAGCGTTCACTTTAAAAAAGCACAGAGAGAAAGAGGCAAGAGATCATTTTAAATCAGCGAGAGGAAAGAGTTAATTTTAAATCAGCGCAGAGAGAGAGGAAAGAGTTCATTTTAAATCAGCGCAGAGAGAGAGGAAAGAGTTCATTTTAAATCAGTGCAGAGAGGGAGATGAGATTTCATTTTGAAAGAGCGTGGAGACAGAGGCGAGAGTTCACTTTGAAACAGCACAGAGAGAGATACGACTGTTTATTTTAAAAAAGCACCGAGAGGTGAGAGTTTATTTTAAATCAGTGCAGAGGGAGAGCTGAGAGTTCGTTTTATAAAAGCCCGGAGAGAGAGGTGAGAGTTCATTTTAAATCAGTGCCCAGGGAGAGGTGAGAGTTCATTTTAAATCAGCGCAGAGAGGTGAGAGTTCATTTTAAATCAGCGCAGAGAGGTGAGAATTCATTTAAAACAGTGCTGAGAGAGAGGGGATAGTTCACTTTAAATCAGTGCGGAGAGAGAGGAAAGAGTTCACTTTAAAACACCGCAGAGAGAGAGACGAGAATTCATTTTAAAAAAGCGCGGGGAGGTGAGATTTCATTTTAAACCAGTGTGGAGAGAGAGGTGAGAGTTCATTTTACTTCGGTGTGGAGAGAGAGGTAAGAGTTCACTTTAAAGCAGTACGGAGAGAGATGTGAGAATTCATTTTCAAACATCGCGGAGAGCGAGAAGAGAATTCATTACAAAACAGCGTCGACAGAGAGTCCATTTTAAAAGAGCGTGGAGAGAGAGGCGAGACTACATTTTAAAACAGCGACAAGTGAGAGGCGAGAGTTTATTTTAAATCAGTGTGGAGGGAGAGGCGTGAGTTCATTTTAAATCAGTGCCGATGGAGAGGCGAGAGTTCACTTTAAAACAGCGCAGAGAAGTGAGAGTTCACTTTAAATTAGCGCGGAGAGAGAGGTGAGAGTTCATTTTAAAGCAGTGTCGATAGAGAGGAAAGAGATCACTTTAAAACAGCGCAGAGAGTGAGACGAGAGTTCACTTTAAATCAACACGGAGAGAGAGGCGAGAGGTCACTTTAAATCAGTACATAGAGAGAGAGGTGAGAGTTCATTTTAAAGCAGCGCGGAGAGAGAGGAGCGAGAGTTCGCTTTGAAACAGCGGGGAGAGAGAGGCGAGAGCTCACTTTAAATCAGAAAACAGAGAGGCGAGTGTTAGTTTAAAAAAGTGCCGGGAGAGAGGTGAGAGTTTATTTTAAATCAGCACGGAGGGAAAGCCGAGAGTTCATTTAATAAAAGCTCGGAGAGAGACGTGAGAGTTCATTTTAAATCCCTGCGGAGGGAGAGGCGAGAGTTCACTTTAAATCAGCGCAGAGAGAGGCGAGAGTTCACTTTAAAACAGCGACAAGTGAGAAGCGAGAGTTTATTTTAAATTAGCATGGAGAGAGAGGCGAATGTTCATTTTAAAGCAGCGCCGAGAGAGAGGAAAGAGTTCACTTTAAGAGAGCGCAGAGAGAGAGGCAAGAGTTCATTTTAAATCAGCGCAGAGAGGTGAGTGTCCATATTAAAACAGCGTGGAGAGAGAGTTGAGAGTTCATTTTAAATCAGTGCGTAGAGAGAGGGGATAGTTCACTTTAAAACAGTGCGGAGAGAGAGGAAAGAGTTCACTTTAAAACACCGCAGAGAGAGAGACGAGAATTCATTTTAAAAAACGCGGGGAGGTGAGATTTCATTTTAAAACAGTGTGGGGAGAGAGGCGAGAGTTCATTTTACTTCGGTGTGGTGAGAGAGGTAAGAGTTCACTTTAAAGCAGTACGGAGAGAGAAGTGAGAGTTCATTTTCAAACAGCGCGGAGAGCGAGAAGAGAATTTATTACAAAACAGCGTCGACAGAGAGTTCATTTTAAAAGAACGTGGAGAGAGAGGCGAGACTACATTTTAAAACAGCGACAAGTGAGAGGCGAGAGTTTATTTTAAATCAGTGTGGAGGGAGAGGCGAGAGTTCATTTTAAATCAGTGCCGATGGAGAGGCGAGAGTTCAATTTAAAAGATTGCGGAGATGTGAGAGTCCATATTAAATTAACACAGAGAGAGAGACGAGAGTTCATTTTAAATAAGCGCAGAGAGTGAGGCGAGAGTTCACTTTAAAACAGCACGCAGAGTGGTGAGATTTCATTTAAAACAGCACAGAGAGAGATACGAGTGTTAGTTTTAAAAAAGCGCCGAGAGAGAGGTGAGAGTTTATTTTAAATCAGCGCGGAGGGAAAGACGAGAGTTCATTTTAAATCAGCGCGGAGAGAGACGTGAAAGTTCATTTTAAATCCCTGCGGAGGGAGAGGCGAGAGTTCACTTTAAATCAGCGCAGAGAGAGGCGAGAGTTCACTTTAAATCAGCGCAGAGAGAGGCAAGAGTTCACTTTAAAACAGTGACAAGTGAGAAGTGAGAGTTTATTTTAAATTAGCATGGAGAGAGAGGCGAGTGTTCATTTTAACGCAGCGCCGAGAGAGAGGCGAGAGTTCATTTTAAATTAGCGCGGAGAGAGAGGCGAGAGTTCATTTTAAATTAGCGCGGAGAGAGAGGCGAGAGTTCATTTTAAAGCAGTGCCGATAGAGAGGAAAGAGATCACTTTAAAACAGCGCTGAGAGTGAGATGAGAGTTCCCTTTAAATCAGCGCGGAGAGAGAGGTGAGAGTTCACTTTAAAAAAGTGCGGAGAGAGAGGCGTGAGTTCAATTTAAATCAGGGCGCAGGGAGAGGCAAGAGTTCATTTTAAATCAGCGCAGAGAGAGAGGCGAGAGTTCCGTTTAAATAAGCGCGGAGAGGGAGATGAGATTTCACTTTGAAAGAGCGTGGAGACAGAGGCGAGAGTTCACTTTGAAACAGAACAGAGAGAGATACGGCTGTTTATTTTTAAAAAGCGCCGAGAGGTGAGAGTTTATTTTAAATCAACGTGGAGGGAGAGCCGAGAGTTCGTTTTATAAAAGTGCGGAGAGAGAGGTGAGAGTTCAGTTTAAATCAGTGCCCAGGGAGAGGTGAGACTTCATTTTAAGTCAGCGCCAAGAGGTGAGAGTCCATTTTAAAACAGCGTGGAGAGAGAGTTGAGAGTTCATTTTAAATCAATGCGGAGAGAGAGGAAAGAGTTCATTTTAAAAGACCGCAGAGAGAGAGACGAGAATTCATTTTAAAAAAGCGCGGGGAGGTGAGATTTCATTTTAAAACAGTGTGGAGAGAGAGGTGAGAGTTCATTTTACTTTGGTGTGGAGAGAGAGGTAAGAGTTCACTTTATAGCAGTACGGGGAGAGATGTGAGAGTTCATTTTCAAACAGCGCAGAGAGCGAGAAGAGAATTCATTACAAAACAGCGTCGACAGAGAGTTCATTTTAAAAGAGCGTGGAGAGAGAGGCGAGACTACATTTTAAAACAATGCGCAAGGAGAGGTGAGAGTTCATTTTAAATCAGTGCCGATGGAGAGGCGAGAGTTCAATTTAAAGGAGTGCGGAGATGTGAGAGTCCATTTTAAATTAACACAGAGAGAGAGGCGAGAGTTCATTTAAAATAAGCGCAGAGAGTGAGGCGAGAGTTCGCTTTAAAACAGCACGCAGAGTGGTGAGATTTCATTTAAAACAGCACAGAGAGAGTTACGAGTGTTAGTTTTAAAAAAGCGCCGAGAGAGAGGTGAGAGTTTATTTTAAATCAGCGCGGAGGGAGAGCCGAGAGTTCATTTTATAAAAGCGCGGAGAGAGACGTGAGAGTTCATTTTAAATCCCTGTGGAGAGAGAGGCGAGAGTTCACTTTAAATCAGCGCAGAGAGAGGTGAGAGTTCACTTTAAAACAGCGACAAGTGAGAAGTAGAGTTTATTTTAAATTACCACGGAGAGAGGCGAGTGTTCATTTTAACGCAGCGCTGAGAGAGAGGCGAGAGCTCACTTTAAACAGTGCAGAGAGGGAGGCAAGAGTTCAATTTAAATCAGGGCGCAGGGAGAGGCGAGAGTTCATTTTAAATCAGCGCGAGAGAGAGGCGAGAGTTCATTTTAAAGCAGTGCCAATAGAGAGGAAAGAGATCACTTTAAAACAGCGCAGAGAGGGAGGCAAGAGTTCAATTTAAATCAGGGCGCAGGGAGAGGCGAGAGTTCACTTTAAATCAGCGCAGAGAGAGGCGAGAGTTCACTTTAAAACAGCGACAAGTGAGAAGCAGAGTTTATTTTAAATTACCACGGAGAGAGGCGAGTGTTCATTTTAACGCAGCGCTGAGAGAGAGGCGAGAGTTCACTTTAAAACAGCGCGTAGAGAGAGGTGAGAGCTCATTTTAAATCAGGGCGCAGGGAAGGCGAGAGTTCATTTTAAATCAGTGCCGATGGAGAGGCGAGAGTTCACTTTAAAACAGCGCAGAGAGGCGAGAATTCATTTTAAATTACCGCGGTGAGAGAGCGAGAGTTCATTTTATAGCAGTGCCGATAGAGAGGAAAGAGATCACTTTAAATCAGCGCAGAGAGTGAGACGAGAGTTCATTTTAAATCAGTGCGGAGAGAGAGGAGCGAGAGTTCGCGTTGAAACAGCACGGAGAGAGAGGAGCGAGATTTCGTGTTGAAACAGCGGGGAGAGAGTGGCGAGAGCTCACTTTATATCAGCGCACAGAGACGCGAGAGTTCACTTTAAAACAGCGACGATTGTTAGTTTAAAAAAGCGCCGGGAGAGAGGTGAGAGTTTATTTTAAATCAGCGCGGAGGGAAAGCCGAGAGTTCATTTTATGAAAGCGCGGAGAGAGAGGTGAGAGTTCATTTTAAATCCCTGCGGAGGGAGAGGCGAGAGTTCATTTTAAAACAGCGACAAGTGAGAAGCGAGAGTTTATTTTAAATTAGCATAGAGAGAGAGGCGAGTGAACTCTCGCCTCTCTCTCGCGCTGATTTAAAATGAACTCTCGCCTCTCCCTGCGCCCTGATTTAAATTGAACTCTTGCCTCCCTCTCTGCACTGTTTAAAGTGAGCTCTCGCCTCTCTCTCAGCGCTGCGTTAAAATGAACACTCGCCTCTCTCCGTGGTAATTTAAAATAAACTCTACTTCTCACTTGTTCACTTTAAAACAGCGCAGAGAGGGAGGCGAGCTTTCATTTTAAAACAGTACGGAGAGAGAGCCGAGAGTTCAATTTAAATCAGGGTGCAGGGAGAGGCGTGAGTTCGTTTTAAATCAGTGCCGATGGAGAGGCGAGAGTTCATTTTAAATTAGCGTGGAGAGAGAGGCGAGTGTTCATTTTAAAGCAGAGCCGATAGAGAGGAAAGAGATCACTTTAAAACAGCAAAGAGCGTGAGACGAGAGTTCACTTTAAAACAACGCGGAGAGAGAGGCGAGAGTTCATTTTAAAACAGCGACAAGTGAGAGGTGAGAGTTTATTTTAAATCAGCGCGGAGAGAGGGGCGAGAGTTCGCTTTGAAACAGCGGGGAGAGACAGGCGAGAGCTCACTTTAAATCAGCGTGGAGAGAGACCTGAGAGTTCATTTTAAATCCCTACGGAGAGAGAGGCGAGAGTTCACTTTAAAACAGCGACAAGTGAGAGGTGAGAGTTTATTTTAAATCAGCGCACAGAGAGGCGAGAGTTCACTTTAAAGCAGCGACAAGTGAGAGGTGAGAGTTTATTTTAATTCGGCACGGAGAGAGCGTCAAGTGTTCATTTTAAAGCAGTGCAGAGAGAGAGAAACAAGAGTTCATTTTAACAAAGCACGGAGGGAGAGCCGAGAGTTCATTGCAAATCAGCGCGGAGAGAGAGGAAAGAGTTCATTTTCAAACAGCGCGTAGAGAGAGGTGAGAGTTCATTTTAAATCAGTATGGAGAGAGAAGCGCGAGTTCAATTTAAATCAGGGTGCAGGGAGAGGCGAGAGTTCATTTTAAATCAGTGCCGACTGAGAGGTGAGTGTTCACTTTAAAACAGCGCAGAGAGGTGAGAGTTCACTTTAAATTAGCATGGAGAGAGAGGTGAGAGTTCATTTAAAATCAGCACGGAGAACGAGAATTCATTATAAAACAGCGTCGACAGAGAGTTCATTTTTTAAATGCGCCGATAGGTGAGAGTTTAATTTAAATCAGCGTGGAGAGAGAGGCGAAAGTGCATTTCAAATCAGCGTGGAGGGAGAGGTGTGAGTTCATTTTAAATCAGAGCGGAGAGAGAGGTGAGAGTTTGCTTTAAAACAGCGTGGAGAGAGAGGTGAGAGTTCATTTTAAATCAGTGCCGATGGAGAAGCGAGAGTTCACTTTAAAACAGCGCATGGTGGCATGAGTTCACTTTAAAAAAGCACAGAGAGAGAGAGGCGTGAGATCATTTTAAATCAACATGGTGAGAGAGGTGATTGTTCATTTTAAATCAGCGCAGAGAGGGAGGCGAGAGTTCAGTTTAAATCAGCGCAGAGAGGGAGATGAGATTTTATTTTGAAAGAGCGTGCAGAGAGAAGAGAGAGTCCACTTTGAAACAGCACAGAGAGAGATACAAGTGTTCATCTTAAAAAAGCGCCTAGAGGTGAGAGTTTATTTTAAATCAGCGCGGAGGGAGAGCTGAGAGTTCGTTTTATAAAAGCGCGGAGAGAGAGGTGAGAGTCCATTTTAAAAGTGTGGAGAGAGATTTGAGAGTTCATTTTAAATCAGTGCGCAGAGAGAGGCGAGAGTTCACTTTAAAACACTGCCGAGAGAGAGACGAGAATTCATTTTAAAAAAGCGCGGGGAGGTGAGATTTCATTTTAAAACAGTGTGGAGAGAGAGGTGAGAGTTCATTTTACTTCGGTGTGGAGGGAGAGGTAAGTGTTCACTTTAAAGCAGTACGGAGAGAGATGTGAGAGTTCATTTTCAAACAGCGCAGAGAGCGAGAAGAGAATTTATTACAAAACAGCGTCGACAGAGAGTTCATATTAAAAGAGCGTGGAGAGAGAGGCGAGACTACATTTTAAAACAGCGATAAGTGAGAGGCGAGAGTTCATTTTAAATCAGTGCCGATGGAGAGGCGAGTGTTCATTTTAAAAGATTGCGGAGATGTGAGAGTCCATTTTAAATTAACACAGAGAGAGAGGCGAGAGTTCATTTTAAATAAGCGCAGAGAAAGAGGCAAGAGTTCACTTTAAAACAGCACGCAGAGTGGTGAGAGTTCATTTAAAACGGCACAGAGAGAGATACGAGTGTTAGTTTTAAAAAA
Source organism: Isurus oxyrinchus (assembly GCA_026770705.1). Lineage (NCBI taxonomy): Eukaryota > Metazoa > Chordata > Chondrichthyes > Lamniformes > Lamnidae > Isurus > Isurus oxyrinchus. Next base: position 1,928,186 of record JANJGN010000006.1, on the reverse strand, counting down.
GCGCCGGGAGAGAGGTGAGAGTTTATTTTAAATCAGCGCGGAGGGAGAGCCGAGAGTTCATTTTATAAAAGTGTGGAGAGAGAGGTGAGAGTTCATTTTAAATCCCTGTGGAGGGAGAGGTGAGAGTTCACTTTAAAACAGCAACAAGTGAGAAGTGAGAGTTTATTTTAAATTAGCATGGAGAGAAAGGCGAGAGCTCACTTTAAAACAGCGCAGAGAGGGAGGCGAGAGTTCATTTTAAATCAGCGTGGAGAGAGAGGTGAGAGTTTACTTTAAAACAGTGCGGAAAGAGAGGCGAGAGTTCACTTTAAAACAGCGCGTAGAGAGAGGTGAGAGCTCATTTTAAATCAGGGCGCAGGGAAGGCGAGAGTTCATTTTAAATCAGTGCCGATGGAGAGGCGAGAGTTCACTTTAAAACAGCGCAGAGAGGCGAGAATTCATTTTAAATTACCGCGGTGAGAGAGCGAGAGTTCATTTTATAGCAGTGCCGATAGAGAGGAAAGAGATCACTTTAAATCAGCGCAGAGAGTGAGACGAGAGTTCATTTTAAATCAGTGCGGAGAGAGAGGTGAGAGTTTATTTTAAATCAGCGCGGAGAGAGGGGCGAGAGTTCACTTTAAATCAATGCAGATGAGAGAGACGAGAGATCATTTTAAAACAGCGCGGAGAGGGGCGAGAGTTCGCTTTGAAACAGCGGGGAGAGACAGGCGAGAGCTCACTTTAAATCAGCATGGAGTGAGATGTGAGAGTTCATTTTAAATCCCTACGGAGGGAGAGGCGAGAGTTCTCTTTAGATCAGCACGGAGAGAGAGGCGAGTGTTGATTTTAAATCAGCGCACAGAGAGGCGAGAGTTCACTTTAAAACAGCGACAAGTGAGAGGTGAGAGTTTATTTTAAATCAGCATGGAGAGAGGGACGAGAGTTCATTTTAAAAAAGCGCGGAGAGAGAGGTGAGAGTTCATTTTAAATCAGTGTGGAGGGAGAGGCGAGAGTTCATTTTAAAGCAGTGCGGAGAGAGAGGCGAGAGTTCAATTTAAAACAGTGCGGAGAGAGAGGCGAGAGTTCATTTTAAATCAGCGCACAGAGAGGCGAGAGTTCACTTTAAAACAGCGACAAGTGAGAGGTGAGAGTTTATTTTAAATCAGCACGAAGAGAGGGACGAGAGTTCATTTTAAAACAGCGCTGAGAGGTGAGAGTTCACTTTAAAGTAGCACAGTGAGAGAGGCGAGAGTTCCTTTTAAATCAGTGCCCAGGGAGAGGCGAGACTTAATTTTAAATCAGCGCAGAGAGGTGAGTGTCCATTTTAAAACAGCGTAGAGAGAGAGTTGAGAGTTCATTTTAAATCAGTGCGGAGAGAGGGGGGATAGTTCACTTTAAAACACCATGGAGAGAGAGACGAAAATTCATTTTAAAAAAGCGCAGGGAGGCGAGATTTCATTTTAAAACAGTGTGGAGAGAGAGGTGAGAGTTCATTTTACTTCGGTGAGGAGAGAGAGGTAAGAGTTCACTTTAAAATAGTGCGGAGAAAGATGTGAGAGTTCATTTTCAAACAGCGTGGAGAGCGAGAAGAGAATTCATTACAAAACAGCGTCGACAGAGTTCATTTTATAAGAGCGTGGAGAGAGAGGTGAGACTACATTTTAAAACAGCAACAAGTGAGAGGCGAGAGTTCATTTTAAATCAGAGTGGATGGAGAGGCGAGAGTTCATTTTAAAAGATTGCGGAGATGTGAGAGTCCATTTTAAATTAGCACAGAGAGAGAGGCGAGAGTTCATTTCAAATAGCGCAGAGAGAGAGGCGAGAGTTCGCTTTAAAACAGCGCAGTGAGTGAGACGAGAGTTCACTTTAAATCAACGCAGAGAGAGAGGCGAGAGTTCATTTTAAATCAGTGCGGAGAGAGAGGTGAGAGTTCATTTTAAATCAGCGCGGAGAGAGGGGCGAGAGATCATTTTAAAACAGCGTGGAGAGAGAGGGGCGAGAGTTCGCTTTGAAACAGCGGGGAGAGACAGGCGAGAGCTCACTTTAAATCAGCGTGGAGTGAGACATGAGAGTTCATTTTAAATCCCTATGGAGGGAGAGGCGAGAGTTCTCTTTAGATCAGCACAGAGAGAGAGGCGAGAGTTCATTTTAAATCAGCGCACAGAGAGGCGAGAGTTCACTTTAAAACAGCGACAAGTGAGAGGTGAGAGTTTATTTTAAATCAGCATGGAGGGAGGGACGAGAGTTCATTTTAAAAAAGCGCGGAGAGAGAGGTGAGAGTTCATTTTAAATCAGTGTGGAGGGAGAGGCGAGAGTTCATTTTAAAACAGTGCGGAGAGAGAGGCGAGTGTTCAATTTAAATCAGGGCGTAGAGAGAGGCGAGAGTTCATTTTAAATCAGCGCACAGAGAGGCGAGAGTTCACTTTAAAACAGCGACAAGTGAGAGGTGAGAGTTTATTTTAAATCAGCACGAAGAGAGGGACGAGAGTTCATTTTAAAACAGCGCTGAGAGGTGAGAGTTCACTTTAAATTAGCACGGAGAGAGAGGCGAGAGTTTACTTTAAATCAGCGACAAGTAAGAGGTGAGAGTTTATTTTAATTCAGCACGGACAGAGAGGTGAGTGTTCATTTTAAAGCAGCGCTGAGAGAGTGGAAAGAGTTCACTTTAAAACAGCGCAGAGAGAGAGAGACGAGAGTTCATTTTAACAAAGCGCGGAGAGAGTGTTCATTTTAAATCAGCGCGGAGGGAGAGCCGAGAGTTCATTTTAAATCAGCGCGGAGAGAGAGGAAAGAGTTCATTTTAAATCAGCGTGGAGAGAAAGGCGAGAGTTCACTTTAAAAGAGCGCGTAGAGGTGAGAGTTTATTTTAAATCAGCGCGGAGGGAGAGCCGAGAGTTCGTTTTATAAAAGCCCGGAGAGAGAGGTGAGAGTTCAGTTTAAATCAGTGCCCAGGGAGAGGCCAGACTTCATTTTAAGTCAGCGCCGAGAGGTGAGAGTCCATTTTAAAACAGCGTGGAGAGAGAGTTGAGAGTTCATTTTAAATCAGTGCGGAGAGAGAGGAAAGAGTTCATTTTAAAAGACCGCAGAGAGAGAGACGAGAATTCATTTTAAAAAAGCGCGGGGAGGTGAGATTTCATTTTAAACCAGTGTGGAGAGAGAGGTGAGAGTTCATTTTAAATCGGTGTGGAGGGAGAGGTAAGTGTTCACTTTAAAGCAGTACGGGGAGAGATGTGAGAGTTCATTTTCAAACAGCGCAGAGAGCGAGAAGAGAATTCATTACAAAACAGCGTCGACAGAGAGTTCATTTTAAAAGAGCGTGGAGAGAGAGGCGAGACTACATTTTAAAACAGCGACAAGTGAGAGGCGAGAGTTCATTTTAAATCAGTGCCGATGGAGAGGCGAGAGTTCACTTTAAAAGATTGCGGAGATGTGAGAGTCCATTTTAAATTAACACAGAGAGAGAGGCGAGTGTTCATTTTAAAGAGGTGCCGAGACAGAGGAAGGAGTTCATTTTAAAACAGGCAGAGGGAGAGAAAAGAGTTCATTTCAAAAGAGCGCGGAGAGAGAGGAAAGAGTTCATTTTAAATCAGCGCGGAGGGAGAGGTGAGAGTTCATTTTAAATCAGAGCGGAGAGAGAGGTGAGAGTTTGCTTTAAAACAGCGTGGAGAGAGAGGTTAGACTTCATTTGAAATCAGCGCAGAGAGAGAGGCGAGAGTTCATTTTAAAACAGCGCGGAGAGAGTGGTGCGAGAGTTCGCTTTGTAACTGCGGGGAGAGAGAAGTGAGAGTTCATTTAAAATCAGCACGGAGAACGAGAATTCATTATAAAACAGCGTCGACAGAGAGTTCATTTTTAAAATGCGTCGATAGAGAGGTGAGAGTTTAATTTAAATCAGCGCGGAGAGAGAGGAAAGAGTGCTTTTTAAAAACGCACGGATAGAGAGGCGAGAGTTCACTTTAAAATAACAACAAGTGAGAGCTGAGAGTTTATTTTAAATCAGCACGGAGAGAGAGGCGAGTGTTCATTTTAAAGAGGCGCCGAGACAGAGGAAGGAGTTCACTTTAAAACAGGCAGAGGGAGAGACGAGAGTTCATTTCAAAAGAGCGCGGAGAGAGAGGCGAGAGTTCTTTTTAAATCAGCGCGGAGGGAGAGGTGAGAGTTTGCTTTAAAACAGCGTGGAGAGAGAGGCGAGAGTTCATTTTAAATCAGTGCCCATGGAGAAGCGAGAGTTCACTTTAAAACAGCGCATGGGGGCAAGAGTTCACTTTAAAAAAGCGCAGAGAGAGAGAGGCAAGAGATCATTTTAAATCAACATGGTGAGAGAGGCGAGTGTTCATTTTGAATCAGCACAGAGAGAGAGGCGAAAGTTCAGATTAAATCAGCGCGGAGAGGGAGATGAGATTTCATTTTGCAAGGGTGTGGAGAGAGAGGCAAGAGTTCACTTTGAAACAGCACGGAGAGAGAGGTGAGAGTTCATTTTAAATCAGCGCAGAGAGAGAGGCGAGAGTTCAGTTTAAATCAGCGCGGAGAGGGAGATGAGATTTCATTTTGAAAGAGCGTGCAGAGAGAGGAGAGAGTTCACTTTGAAACAGCACAGAGAGAGATACAAGTGTTCATTTTAAAAAAGCGCCTAGAGGTGAGAGTTTATTTTAAATCAGCACGGTGGGAGAGTCGAGAGTTCGTTTTATAAAAGCGCGGAGAGAGAGGTGAGAGTTCAGTTTAAATCAGCGCAAAGAGGTGAGTGTCCATTTTAAAACAGCGTGGAGAGAGAGAGTTGATTTTAAATCAGTGCGGAGAGAGTGGAAAGAGTTCACTTTAAAACACTGCAGAGAGAGAGATGAGAATTCATTTTAAAAAACGCGGGGAGGTGAGATTTCATTTTAAAACAGTGTGGAGAGAGAGTTGAGAGTTCATTTTACTTCGGTGTGGAGAGAGAGGTAAGAGTTCACTTTAATGCAGTACGGAGAGAGAAGTGAGAGTTCATTTTCAAACAGCGCGGAGAGCGAGAAGAGAATTCATTACAAAACAGCGTCGACAGAGAGTTCATTTTAAAAGAGCGTGGAGAGAGAGGCGAGACTACATTTTAAAACAGCGACAAGTGAGAGGCGAGAGTTCATTTTAAATCAGTGCCAATGGAGAGGCGAGAGTTCTCTTTAAAAGATTGCGGAGTTGCGAGAGTTCATTTTAAATAAGTGCAGAGAGTTCACTTTAAAACAGCACGCGGAGTGGTGAGAGTTCATTTAAAACGGCACAGAGAGAGATACGAGTATTAGTTTTAAAAAAGCGCCGAGAGAGAGGTGAGAGTTTATTTTAAATCAGCGCGGAGGGAAAGCCGAGAGTTCATTTTATGAAAGCGCGGAGAGAGAGGTGAGAGTTCATTTTAAATCCCTGCGGAGGGAGAGGCGAGAGTTCACTTTAAATCAGCGCGGTGAAAGAGGTGAGAGTTCAATTTAAATCAGGGCGTAGGGAGAGGCGAGAGTTCATTTTAAATCAGTGCCGATGGAGAGGTGAGAGTTCACTTTAAAACAGCGCAGAGAGAGAGGCGAGAGTTCTTTTTAAATCAGCGCGGAGAGAGAGGTTAGACTTCATTTGAAATCAGCGCAGAGAGCTAGGCAATAGTTCATTTTAAAACAGCGCGGATGAGTGGGGCGAGAGTTTGCTTTTAAACTGTGGGGAGAGAGAAGCGAGAGTTCATTTAAAATCAGCACACAGAACGAGAATTTATTGCAAAACAGCATCAACAGAGAGTTCATTTTTAAAATGCGCCGATAGAGTGAGAGTTTAATTTAAATCAGCGCGGAGAGAGAGGCGAGAGTGCATTTTAAAAACGCACGGTTAGAGAGGTGTGAGTTCACTTTAAAACAACAACAAGTGAGAGCTGAGAATTTATTTTAAATCAGCACGGAGAGAGAGGCGAGTGTTCATTTTAAAGAGGCGCCGAGACAGAGGAAGAAGTTCACTTTGAAACAGGCAGAGGGAGAGACGAGAGTTCATTTCAAAAGAGCGCGGAGAGAGAGGCGAGAGTTCATTTCAAATCAGTGCGGAGAGAGAGGCGAGAGTTCATTTTAAATCAGTGCTGATGGAGAGGCGAGTGTTCACTTTAAAACAGTGCAGAGAGGCGAGAATTCATTTTAAATTAGCGTGGAGAGAGAGGCGAGAGTTCATTTTAAATCAGCGCGGAGAGAGAGGCGAGAGTTCATTTTAAATCAGCGCGGAGAGAGAGGCGAGAGTTCATTTTAAATCAGCGCGGAGAGAGAGGCGAGTGTTCATTTTAAATCAGCGCGGAGAGAGAGGCGAGAGTTCATTTTAAATCAGCGCGGAGAGAGAGGCGAGAGTTCATTTTAAATCAGCGCGGAGAGAGAGGCGAGAGTTCACTTTAAATCAATGCAGAAGAGAGAGATGAGAGATCATTTTAAAACAGTGTGGAGAGAGAGGGGCGAGAGTTCGCTTTGAAACAGCGGGGAGAGACAGGCGAGAGCTCACTTTAAATCAGCGTGGAGTGAGACATGAGAGTTCATTTTAAATCCCTATGGAGGGAGAGGCGAGAGTTCTCTTTAGATCAGCACAGAGAGAGAGGCGAGAGTTCATTTTAAATCAGCGCACAGAGAGGCGAGAGTTCACTTTAAAACAGCGACAAGTGAGAGGTGAGAGTTTATTTTAAATCAGCATGGAGGGAGGGACGAGAGTTCATTTTAAAAAAGCGCAGAGAGAGAGGTGAGAGTTCATTTTAAATCAGTGTGGAGGGAGAGGCGAGAGTTCATTTTAAAACAGTGCGGAGAGAGAGGCGAGTGTTCAATTTAAATCAGGGCGTAGAGAGAGGCGAGAGTTCATTTTAAATCAGCGCACAGAGAGGCGAGAGTTCACTTTAAAACAGCGACAAGTGAGAGGTGAGAGTTTATTTTAAATCAGCACGAAGAGAGGGACGAGAGTTCATTTTAAAACAGCGCTGAGAGGTGAGAGTTCACTTTAAATTAGCACGGAGAGAGAGGCGAGAGTTTACTTTAAATCAGCGACAAGTAAGAGGTGAGAGTTTATTTTAATTCAGCACGGACAGAGAGGTGAGTGTTCATTTTAAAGCAGCGCTGAGAGAGTGGAAAGAGTTCACTTTAAAACAGCGCAGAGAGAGAGAGAGACGAGAGTTCATTTTAACAAAGCGCGGAGAGAGTGTTCATTTTAAATCAGCGCGGAGGGAGAGCCGAGAGTTCATTTTAAATCAGCGCGGAGAGAGAGGAAAGAGTTCATTTTAAATCAGCGTGGAGAGAAAGGCGAGAGTTCACTTTAAAAGAGCGCGTAGAGGTGAGAGTTTATTTTAAATCAGCGCGGAGGGAGAGCCGAGAGTTCGTTTTATAAAAGCCCGGAGAGAGAGGTGAGAGTTCAGTTTAAATCAGTGCCCAGGGAGAGGCCAGACTTCATTTTAAGTCAGCGCCGAGAGGTGAGAGTCCATTTTAAAACAGCGTGGAGAGAGAGTTGAGAGTTCATTTTAAATCAGTGCGGAGAGAGAGGAAAGAGTTCATTTTAAAAGACCGCAGAGAGAGAGACGAGAATTCATTTTAAAAAAGCGCGGGGAGGTGAGATTTCATTTTAAACCAGTGTGGAGAGAGAGGTGAGAGTTCATTTTAAATCGGTGTGGAGGGAGAGGTAAGTGTTCACTTTAAAGCAGTACGGGGAGAGATGTGAGAGTTCATTTTCAAACAGCGCAGAGAGCGAGAAGAGAATTCATTACAAAACAGCGTCGACAGAGAGTTCATTTTAAAAGAGCGTGGAGAGAGAGGCGAGACTACATTTTAAAACAGCGACAAGTGAGAGGCGAGAGTTCATTTTAAATCAGTGCCGATGGAGAGGCGAGAGTTCACTTTAAAAGATTGCGGAGATGTGAGAGTCCATTTTAAATTAACACAGAGAGAGAGGCGAGTGTTCATTTTAAAGAGGTGCCGAGACAGAGGAAGGAGTTCATTTTAAAACAGGCAGAGGGAGAGAAAAGAGTTCATTTCAAAAGAGCGCGGAGAGAGAGGAAAGAGTTCATTTTAAATCAGCGCGGAGGGAGAGGTGAGAGTTCATTTTAAATCAGAGCGGAGAGAGAGGTGAGAGTTTGCTTTAAAACAGCGTGGAGAGAGAGGTTAGACTTCATTTGAAATCAGCGCAGAGAGAGAGGCGAGAGTTCATTTTAAAACAGCGCGGAGAGAGTGGTGCGAGAGTTCGCTTTGTAACTGCGGGGAGAGAGAAGTGAGAGTTCATTTAAAATCAGCACGGAGAACGAGAATTCATTATAAAACAGCGTCGACAGAGAGTTCATTTTTAAAATGCGTCGATAGAGAGGTGAGAGTTTAATTTAAATCAGCGCGGAGAGAGAGGAAAGAGTGCTTTTTAAAAACGCACGGATAGAGAGGCGAGAGTTCACTTTAAAATAACAACAAGTGAGAGCTGAGAGTTTATTTTAAATCAGCACGGAGAGAGAGGCGAGTGTTCATTTTAAAGAGGCGCCGAGACAGAGGAAGGAGTTCACTTTAAAACAGGCAGAGGGAGAGACGAGAGTTCATTTCAAAAGAGCGCGGAGAGAGAGGCGAGAGTTCTTTTTAAATCAGCGCGGAGGGAGAGGTGAGAGTTTGCTTTAAAACAGCGTGGAGAGAGAGGCGAGAGTTCATTTTAAATCAGTGCCCATGGAGAAGCGAGAGTTCACTTTAAAACAGCGCATGGGGGCAAGAGTTCACTTTAAAAAAGCGCAGAGAGAGAGAGGCAAGAGATCATTTTAAATCAACATGGTGAGAGAGGCGAGTGTTCATTTTGAATCAGCACAGAGAGAGAGGCGAAAGTTCAGATTAAATCAGCGCGGAGAGGGAGATGAGATTTCATTTTGCAAGGGTGTGGAGAGAGAGGCAAGAGTTCACTTTGAAACAGCACGGAGAGAGAGGTGAGAGTTCATTTTAAATCAGCGCAGAGAGAGAGGCGAGAGTTCAGTTTAAATCAGCGCGGAGAGGGAGATGAGATTTCATTTTGAAAGAGCGTGCAGAGAGAGGAGAGAGTTCACTTTGAAACAGCACAGAGAGAGATACAAGTGTTCATTTTAAAAAAGCGCCTAGAGGTGAGAGTTTATTTTAAATCAGCACGGTGGGAGAGTCGAGAGTTCGTTTTATAAAAGCGCGGAGAGAGAGGTGAGAGTTCAGTTTAAATCAGCGCAGAGAGGTGAGTGTCCATTTTAAAACAGCGTGGAGAGAGAGAGTTGATTTTAAATCAGTGCGGAGAGAGTGGAAAGAGTTCACTTTAAAACACTGCAGAGAGAGAGATGAGAATTCATTTTAAAAAACGCGGGGAGGTGAGATTTCATTTTAAAACAGTGTGGAGAGAGAGTTGAGAGTTCATTTTACTTCGGTGTGGAGAGAGAGGTAAGAGTTCACTTTAATGCAGTACGGAGAGAGAAGTGAGAGTTCATTTTCAAACAGCGCGGAGAGCGAGAAGAGAATTCATTACAAAACAGCGTCGACAGAGAGTTCATTTTAAAAGAGCGTGGAGAGAGAGGCGAGACTACATTTTAAAACAGCGACAAGTGAGAGGCGAGAGTTCATTTTAAATCAGTGCCAATGGAGAGGCGAGAGTTCTCTTTAAAAGATTGCGGAGTTGCGAGAGTTCATTTTAAATAAGTGCAGAGAGTTCACTTTAAAACAGCACGCGGAGTGGTGAGAGTTCATTTAAAACGGCACAGAGAGAGATACGAGTATTAGTTTTAAAAAAGCGCCGAGAGAGAGGTGAGAGTTTATTTTAAATCAGCGCGGAGGGAAAGCCGAGAGTTCATTTTATGAAAGCGCGGAGAGAGAGGTGAGAGTTCATTTTAAATCCCTGCGGAGGGAGAGGCGAGAGTTCACTTTAAATCAGCGCGGTGAAAGAGGTGAGAGTTCAATTTAAATCAGGGCGTAGGGAGAGGCGAGAGTTCATTTTAAATCAGTGCCGATGGAGAGGTGAGAGTTCACTTTAAAACAGCGCAGAGAGAGAGGCGAGAGTTCTTTTTAAATCAGCGCGGAGAGAGAGGTTAGACTTCATTTGAAATCAGCGCAGAGAGCTAGGCAATAGTTCATTTTAAAACAGCGCGGATGAGTGGGGCGAGAGTTTGCTTTTAAACTGTGGGGAGAGAGAAGCGAGAGTTCATTTAAAATCAGCACACAGAACGAGAATTTATTGCAAAACAGCATCAACAGAGAGTTCATTTTTAAAATGCGCCGATAGAGTGAGAGTTTAATTTAAATCAGCGCGGAGAGAGAGGCGAGAGTGCATTTTAAAAACGCACGGTTAGAGAGGTGTGAGTTCACTTTAAAACAACAACAAGTGAGAGCTGAGAATTTATTTTAAATCAGCACGGAGAGAGAGGCGAGTGTTCATTTTAAAGAGGCGCCGAGACAGAGGAAGAAGTTCACTTTGAAACAGGCAGAGGGAGAGACGAGAGTTCATTTCAAAAGAGCGCGGAGAGAGAGGCGAGAGTTCATTTCAAATCAGGGCGGAGAGAGAGGTGAGAGTTTGCTTTAAAACAGCGCATGGTGAGAGACGAGAGTTCATTTCAAAAGAGCGCGGAGAGAGAGGCGAGAGTTCATTTTAAATCAGCGTGGAGGGAGAGGTGAGAGTTCATTTTAAATCAGAGCGGAGAGAGGGGTGAGAGTTCATTTTCAATCAGTGCCGATGGAGAAGTGAGAGTTCACTTTAAAAAAGTGCAGAGAGAGAGAGGAAAGAGATCATTTTAAATCAACATGGTGAGAGCGGCGAGAGTTCATTTTGAATCAGCGCGGAGAGGGAGGCGAAAGTTCAGATTAAATCAGCGCGGAGAGGGAGATGAGATTTCATTTTGCAAGGGTGTGGAGAGAGAGGCAAGAGTTCACTTTGAAACAGCACGGAGAGAGAGGTGAGAGTTCATTTTAAATCAGCGCAGAGAGAGAGGCGAGAGTTCAGTTTAAATCAGCGCGGAGAGAGAGATGAGATTTCATTTTGAAAGAGCGTGCAGAGAGAGGAGAGAGTTCACTTTGAAACAGCACAGAGAGAGATACAAGTGTTCATTTTAAAAAAGCGCCTAGAGGTGAGAGTTTATTTTAAATCAGCACGGTGGGAGAGCCGAGAGTTCGTTTTATAAAAGCGCGGAGAGAGAGGTGAGAGTTCAGTTTAAATCAGCGCAGAGAGGTGAGTGTCCATTTTAAAACAGCGTGGAGAGAGAGAGTTGATTTTAAATCAGTGCGGAGAGAGTGGAAAGAGTTCACTTTAAAACACTGCAGAGAGAGAGATGAGAATTCATTTTAAAAAACGCGGGGAGGTGAGATTTCATTTTAAAACAGTGTGGAGAGAGAGTTGAGAGTTCATTTTACTTCGGTGTGGAGAGAGAGGTAAGAGTTCACTTTAATGCAGTACGGAGAGAGAAGTGAGAGTTCATTTTCAAACAGCGCGGAGAGCGAGAAGAGAATTCATTACAAAACAGCGTCGACAGAGAGTTCATTTTAAAAGAGCGTGGAGAGAGAGGCGAGACTACATTTTAAAACAGCGACAAGTGAGAGGCGAGAGTTCATTTTAAATCAGTGCCAATGGAGAGGCGAGAGTTCTCTTTAAAAGATTGCGGAGTTGCGAGAGTTCATTTTAAATAAGTGCAGAGAGTTCACTTTAAAACAGCACGCAGAGTGGTGAGAGTTCATTTAAAACGGCACAGAGAGCGATACGAGTATTAGTTTTAAAAAAGCGCCGAGAGAGAGGTGAGAGTTTATTTTAAATCAGCGCGGAGGGAAAGCCGAGAGTTCATTTTATGAAAGCGCGGAGAGAGAGGTGAGAGTTCATTTTAAATCCCTGCGGAGGGAGAGGCGAGAGTTCACTTTAAATCAGCGCGGTGAAAGAGGTGAGAGTTCAATTTAAATCAGGGCGTAGGGAGAGGCGAGAGTTCATTTTAAATCAGTGCCGATGGAGAGGTGAGAGTTCACTTTAAAACAGCGCAGAGAGAGAGGCGAGAGTTCATTTTAAATCAGTGCGGAGAGAGAGGCGAGAGTTCATTTTAAATCAGTGCTGATGGAGAGGCGAGTGTTCACTTTAAAACAGTGCAGAGAGGCGAGAGTTAATTTTAAAACAGCGCGGAGAGAGTGGGGCGAGAGTTCGCTTTGAAACTGCGGGAAGAGAGAGGTGAGAGTTCATTTAAAATCAGCACGGAGAACGAGAATTCATTATAAAACAGCGTCGACAGAGAGTTCATTTTAAAAACGCACGGATAGAGAGGTGAGAGTTCACTTTAAAAGAACAACAAGTGAGAGCTGAGAGTTTATTTTAAATCAGCACGGAGAGAGAGGCGAGAGTGCATTTTAAAAACGCGCAGATAGAGACGAGAGTTCACTTTAAAACAGCAACAAGTGAGAGCTGAGAGTTTATTTTAAATCAGCACGGAGAGAGAGGCGAGTGTTCATTTTAAAGAGGCGCCAAGACAGAGGAAGGAGTTCACTTTAAAACAGGCAGAGGGAGAGACGAGAGTTCATTTCAAAAGAGCGCGGAGAGAGAGGCGAGAGTTCTTTTTAAATCAGCGCGGAGGGAGAGGTGAGAGTTCTTTTAAATCAGCGCGGAGGGAGATGCGAGAGTTCTTTTTAAATCAGCGCGGAGAGAGAGGTTAGACTTCATTTGAAATCAGCGCAGAGAGCTAGGCAATAGTTCATTTTAAAACAGCGCGGATGAGTGGGGCGAGAGTTTGCTTTTAAACTGTGGGGAGAGAGAAGCGAGAGTTCATTTAAAATCAGCACACAGAACGAGAATTTATTGCAAAACAGCATCAACAGAGAGTTCATTTTTAAAATGCGCCGATAGAGTGAGAGTTTAATTTAAATCAGCGCGGAGAGAGAGGCGAGAGTGCATTTTAAAAACGCACGGTTAGAGAGGTGTGAGTTCACTTTAAAACAACAACAAGTGAGAGCTGAGAATTTATTTTAAATCAGCACGGAGAGAGAGGCGAGTGTTCATTTTAAAGAGGCGCCGAGACAGAGGAAGAAGTTCACTTTGAAACAGGCAGAGGGAGAGACGAGAGTTCATTTCAAAAGAGCGCGGAGAGAGAGGCGAGAGTTCATTTCAAATCAGGGCGGAGAGAGAGGTGAGAGTTTGCTTTAAAACAGCGCATGGTGAGAGACGAGAGTTCATTTCAAAAGAGCGCGGAGAGAGAGGCGAGAGTTCATTTTAAATCAGCGTGGAGGGAGAGGTGAGAGTTCATTTTAAATCAGAGCGGAGAGAGGGGTGAGAGTTCATTTTCAATCAGTGCCGATGGAGAAGTGAGAGTTCACTTTAAAGAAGTGCAGAGAGAGAGAGGAAAGAGATCATTTTAAATCAACATGGTGAGAGCGGCGAGAGTTCATTTTGAATCAGCGCGGAGAGGGAGATGAGATTTCATTTTAAATCAGCGCAGAGAGAGAGGCGAGAGTTCAGTTTAAATCAGTGCGGAGAGGGAGATGAGATTTGATTTTGAAAGAGCGTGCAGAGAGAGGAGAGAGTTCACTTTGAAACAGCACAGAGAGAGATACAAGTGTTCATCTTAAAAAAGCGCCTAGAGGTGAGAGTTTATTTTAAATCAGCGCGGAGGGAGAGCCGAGAGTTCGTTTTAAAACAGCGTGGAGAGAGAGTTGAGAGTTCACTTTAAATCAGTGCGGAGAGAGAGGAAAGAGTTCATTTTAAAAGACCGCAGAGAGAGAGACGAGAATTCATTTTAAAAAAGCGCGGGGAGGTGAGATTTCATTTTAAAACAGTGTGGAGAGAGAGGTGAGAGTTCATTTTACTTCGGTGTGGAGGGAGAGGTAAGTGTTCACTTTAAAGCAGTACGGGGAGAGATGTGAGAGTTCATTTTCAAACAGCGCAGAGAGCGAGAAGAGAATTCATTACAAAACAGCGTCGACAGAGAGTTCATTTTAAAAGAGCGTGGAGAGAGAGGCGAGACTACATTTTAAAACAGCGACAAGTGAGAGGCGAGAGTTCATTTTAAATCAGTGCCGATGGAGAGGCGAGAGTTCACTTTAAAAGATTGCGGAGATGTGAGAGTCCATTTTAAATTAACACAGAGAGAGAGGCGAGAGTTCATTTTAAATAAGCGCAGAGAAAGAGGCAAGAGTTCACTTTAAAACAGCACGCAGAGTGGTGAGAGTTCATTTAAAACGGCACAGACAGAGATACGAGTGTTAGTTTTAAAAAAGCGCCGAGAGAGAGATGAGAGTTTATTTTAAATCAGCGCGGAGGGAAAGCCGAGAGTTCATTTTATAAAAGCACGGAGAGAGACGTGAGAGTTCATTTTAAATCCCTGCGGAGGGAGAGGCGAGAGTTCATTTTAAATCAGCGCGGAGAGAGAGGTGAGAGTTCACTTTGAAACAGCGCGGAGAGAGAGGTGAGAGTTCAATTTAAATCAGGGCGCAGGGAGAGGCGAGAGTTCATTTTAAATCAGTGCTGATGGAGAGGCGAGAGTTCACTTTAAAACAGCGCAGAGAGGCGAGAATTCATTTTAAATTAGCGTGGAGAGAGAGGCGAGAGTTCATTTTAAATCAGCGCGGAGAGAGAGGCGAGAGTTCATTTTAAATCAGCGCGGAGAGAGAGGCGAGAGTTCATTTTAAATCAGCGCGGAGAGAGAGGCGAGAGTTCACTTTAAATCAATGCAGAAGAGAGAGACGAGAGATCATTTTAAAACAGTGTGGAGAGAGAGGGGCGAGAGTTCGCTTTGAAACAGCGGGGAGAGACAGGCGAGAGCTCACTTTAAATCAGCGTGGAGTGAGACATGAGAGTTCATTTTAAATCCCTATGGAGGGAGAGGCGAGAGTTCTCTTTAGATCAGCACAGAGAGAGAGGCGAGAGTTCATTTTAAATCAGCGCACAGAGAGGCGAGAGTTCACTTTAAAACAGCGACAAGTGAGAGGTGAGAGTTTATTTTAAATCAGCATGGAGGGAGGGACGAGAGTTCATTTTAAAAAAGCGCGGAGAGAGAGGTGAGAGTTCATTTTAAATCAGTGTGGAGGGAGAGGCGAGAGTTCATTTTAAAACAGTGCGGAGAGAGAGGCGAGTGTTCAATTTAAATCAGGGCGTAGAGAGAGGCGAGAGTTCATTTTAAATCAGCGCACAGAGAGGCGAGAGTTCACTTTAAAACAGCGACAAGTGAGAGGTGAGAGTTTATTTTAAATCAGCACGAAGAGAGGGATGAGAGTTCATTTTAAAACAGCGCTGAGAGGTGAGAGTTCACTTTAAATTGGCGCGGAGAGAGAGGTGAGAGTTCCTTTTAAATCAGCACGGAGAGAGAGGCGAGAGTTTACTTTAAATCAGCGACAAGTAAGAGGTGAGAGTTTATTTTAATTCAGCACGGACAGAGAGGCGAGTGTTCATTTTAAAGCAGCGCTGAGAGAGTGGAAAGAGTTCACTTTAAAATAGCGCAGAGAGAGAGAGACGAGAGTTCATTTTAACAACGCGCGGAGAGAGTGTTCATTTTAAATCAGCGCGGAGGGAGAGCCGAGAGTTCATTTTAAATCAGCGCGGAGAGAGAGGAAAGAGTTCATTTTAAATCAGCGTGGAGAGAAAGGCGAGAGTTCACTTTAAAAGAGCGCGTAGAGGTGAGAGTTTATTTTAAATCAGCACGGAGGGAGAGCCGAGAGTTCGTTTTATAAAAGCCCGGAGAGAGAGGTGAGAGTTCAGTTTAAATCAGTGCCCAGGGAGAGGCCAGACTTCATTTTAAGTCAGCGCCGAGAGGTGAGAGTCCATTTTAAAACAGCGTGGAGAGAGAGTTGAGAGTTCATTTTAAATCAAAGCGGAGAGAGAGGAAAGAGTTCATTTTAAAAGACCGCAGAGAGAGAGACGAGAATTCATTTTAAAAAAGCGCGGGGAGGTGAGATTTCATTTTAAAACAGTGTGGAGAGAGAGGTGAGAGTTCATTTTACTTCGGTGTGGAGGGAGAGGTAAGTGTTCACTTTAAAGCAGTACGGGGAGAGAAGTGAGAGTTCATTTTCAAACAGCGCGGAGAGCGAGAAGAGAATTCATTACAAAACAGCGTCGACAGAGAGTTCATTTTAAAAGAGCGTGGAGAGAGAGGCGAGACTACATTTTAAAACAGCGACAAGTGAGAGGCGAGAGTTCATTTTAAATCAGTGCCGATGGAGAGGCGAGAGTTCACTTTAAAAGATTGCGGAGATGTGAGAGTCCATTTTAAATTAACACAGAGAGAGAGGCGAGAGTTCATTTTAAATAAGCGCAGAGAAAGAGGCAAGAGTTCACTTTAAAACAGCACGCAGAGTGGTGAGAGTCCATTTAAAACGGCACAGAGAGAGATACGAGTGTTAGTTTTAAAAAAGCGCCGAGAGAGAGGTGAGAGTTTATTTTAAATCAGCGCGGAGGGAAAGCCGAGAGTTTATTTTATAAAAGCGCGGAGAGAGACGTGAGAGTTCATTTTAAATCCCTGCGGAGGGAGAGGCGAGAGTTCATTTTAAATCAGCGCGGAGAGAGAGGTGAGAGTTCACTTTGAAACAGCGCGGAGAGAGAGGTGAGAGTTCAATTTAAATCAGGGCGCAGAGAGAGGCGAGAGTTCATTTTAAATCAGTGCTGATGGATTGGCGAGAGTTCACTTTAAAACAGCGCAGAGAGGTGAGAATTCATTTTAAATTAGCGTGGAGAGAGAGGCGAGAGTTCATTTTATAGTAGTGCCGATAGAGAGGAAAGAGATCACTTTAAAACAGCGCAGAGAGTGAGACGAGAGTTCATTTCAAATCAGCGCGGAGAGAGAGGCGAGAGTTCACTTTAAATCAATGCAGAAGAGAGAGACGAGAGATCATTTTAAAACAGCGTGGAGAGAGAGGGGCGAGAGTTCGCTTTGAAACAGCGGGGAGAGACAGGCGAGAGCTCACTTTAAATCAGCGTGGAGTGAGACATGAGAGTTCATTTTAAATCCCTATGGAGGGAGAGGCGAGAGTTCTCTTTAGATCAGCACAGAGAGAGAAGCGAGAGTTCATTTTAAATCAGCGCACAGAGTGGCGAGATTTCACTTTAAAACAGCGACAAGTGAGAGATGAGAGTTTATTTTAAATCAGCGCGGAGAGAGGGATGAGAGTTCATTTTAACAAAGCGCGGAGAGAGAGGTGAGAGTTCATTTTAAATCAGTGTGGAGGGAGAGGCGAGAGTTCATTTTAAAACAGTGCGGAGAGAGAGGCGAGTGTTCAATTTAAATCAGGGCGTAGAGAGAGGCGAGAGTTCATTTTAAATCAGCGCACAGCGAGGCGAGAGTTCACTTTAAAACAGCGACAAGTGAGAGGTGAGAGTTTATTTTAAATCAGCACGAAGAGAGGGACGAGAGTTCATTTTAAAACAGCGCTGAGAGGTGAGAGTTCACTTTAAGTTAGCACGGAGAGAGAGGCAAGAGTTCCTTTTAAATCAGCGCGGAGAGAGAGGCGAGAGTTTACTTTAAATCAGCGACAAGTAAGAGGTGAGAGTTTATTTTAATTCAGCACGGACAGAGAGGCGAGTGTTCATTTTAAAGCAGCGCGGAGAGAGAGGCGAGAGTTTACTTTAAATCAGCGACAAGTAAGAGGTGAGAGTTTATTTTAATTCAGCACGGACAGAGAGGTGAGTGTTCATTTTAAAGCAGCGCTGAGAGAGTGGAAAGAGTTCACTTTAAAACAGCGCAGAGAGAGAGAGACGAGAGTTCATTTTAACAAAGCGCGGAGAGAGTGTTCATTTTAAATCAGCGCGGAGGGAGAGCCGAGAGTTCATTTTAAATCAGCGCGGAGAGAGAGGAAAGAGTTCATTTTAAATCAGCGTGGAGAGAAAGGCGAGAGTTCACTTTAAAAGAGCGCGTAGAGGTGAGAGTTTATTTTAAATCAGCGCGGAGGGAGAGCCGAGAGTTCATTTTATAAAAGCCCGGAGAGAGAGGTAAGAGTTCAGTTTAAATCAGTGCCCAGGGAGAGGCCAGACTTCATTTTAAGTCAGCGCCGAGAGGTGAGAGTCCATTTTAAAACAGCGTGGAGAGAGAGTTGAGAGTTCATTTTAAATCAGTGCGGAGAGAGAGGAAAGAGTTCATTTTAAAAGACCGCAGAGAGAGAGACGAGAATTCAATTTAAAAAAGCGCGGGGAGGTGAGATTTCATTTTAAAACAGTGTGGAGAGAGAGGTGAGAGTTCATTTTACTTCGGTGTGGAGAGAGAGGCGAGAGTTCACTTTAAAACAGCGCGTAGAGAGAGGCGAGAGTTCATTTTAAAACAGTGTGGAGAGAGAAACGAGTTCAATTTAAATCAGGGCGCAGTGAGAGGCGATAGTTCATTTTAAATCAGTGCTGATGGAGAGGCGACTGTTCACTTTAAAACAGCGCAGAGAGGTGAGAGTTCACTTTAAATCAGCGCGGAGAGAGTGGTTAGACTTCATTTGAAATCAGCGCAGAGAGAGAGGCGAGAGTTAATTTTAAAACAGCGCGGAGAGAGTGGGGCGAGAGTTCGCTTTGAAACTGTGGGAAGAGAGAGGCGAGAGTTCATTTAAAATCAGCACAGAGAACGAGAATTCATTATAACACAGCATCGACAGACAGTTGATATTTAAAATGCGCCGATAGAGAGGTGAGAGTTTAATTTAAATCAGCGCGGAGAGAGAGGCGAGAGTGCATTTTAAAAACGCACGGATAGAGAGGCGAGAGTTCACTTTAAAACAACAAGTGAGAGCTGAGAGTTTATTTTAAATCAGCACGGAGAGAGAGGCGAGTGTTCATTTTAAAGAGGCGCTGAGACAGAGGAAGGAGTTCACTTTGAAACAGGCAGAGGGAGAGAAGAGAATTCATTTCAAAAGAGCGTGGAGAGAGAGGCGAGAGTTCATTTTAAATCAGAGCGGAGAGAGAGGAGAGAGTTCATTTTCAATCAGTGCCGATGGAGAGACGAGAATTCACTTTAACTTAGTGCCAATGGAGAGGTGAGAATTCACTTTCAAACAGCGCATGGGGGCAAGAGTTCACTTCAACAAAGCGTAGAGAGAGAGAGGAAAGAGATCATTTTAAATCAACATGGTGACA
Source organism: Isurus oxyrinchus (assembly GCA_026770705.1). NCBI lineage: Eukaryota > Metazoa > Chordata > Chondrichthyes > Lamniformes > Lamnidae > Isurus > Isurus oxyrinchus. The sequence goes on along the minus strand of JANJGN010000006.1, from coordinate 1,909,217 downwards.
GAGGCGAGAGTTCATTTAAATCAGCGCGGAGAGAGAGGAAAGAGTTCAGTTTAAATCAGCGCGGAGAGGGAGATGAGTTTTCATTTTGCAAGGGCGTGGAGAGAGAGGCAAGAGTTCACTTTGAAACACCACAGAGAGAGATACGTGTGTTCATTTTAAAAAAGCACCAAGAGGTGAGAGTTTAATTTAAATCAGCGCGGAGAGAGAGGCAAGAGTGCATTTTAAAAACGCGCGGATAGAGACGAGAGTTCACTTTAAAACAGCAACAAGTGAGAGCTGAGAGTTTATTTTAAATCAGCACGGAGAGAGAGGCGAGTGTTCATTTTAAAGAGGCGCCAAGACAGAGGAAGAAGTTCACTTTGAAACAGGCAGAGGGAGAGACGAGAGTTCATTTCAAAAGAGCGCGGAGAGAGAGGCGAGAGTTTATTTTAAATCAGCGCGGAGGGAGAGGTGAGAGTTCATTTTAAATCAGAGCGGAGAGAGAGGTGAGAGTTTGCTTTAAATCAGCGCGGAGAGAGAGCCGAGAGTTCGTTTTATAAAAGCGCAGATAGAGAGGTGAGAGTTCATTTTAAATCAGCGCAGAGAGGTCAGTGTCCATTTTAAAACAGCATGGAGAGAGAGTTGAGAGTTCACTTTAAAACAGTGCGGAGAGAGAGGAAAGAGTTCACTTTAAAGCACCGCAGAGAGAGAGCGACAAGAATTCATTTTAAAAAAGCGCGGGGAGATGAGATTTTATTTTAAAACAATGTGGCGAGAGAGGTGAGAGTTCATTTTAAAAGAGCGCGGAGAGAGAGGCGAGACTACATTTTAAAACAGTTACAAGTGAGAGGCGAGAGTTCACTTTTAAACAGTGCAGCGATGTGAGAGTCCATTTTAAAATTAGTGCAGAGAGAAAGGTGAGAGTTTACTTTAAACAGCACAGGGAGAGATACGAGTGTTCATTTTAAAAATGCGCCGAGAGAGAGGTGAGAGTTTATTTTAAATCTGCGCGGAGGGAGAGCTGAGAGTTCATTTTATAAAAGCGTGGAGAGAGACGTGAGAGTTGATTTTAAATTCCTGGGGAGGGAAGAGGCGAGAGTTCTCTTTAAATCAGCGCAGAGAGAGGTGAGAGTTCACTTTTAAATAGCGACAAGTGAGAAGTGAGAGTTTATTTTAAATCAGCACGGAGAGAGAGGCGAGAGTTCATTTTAAAGCAGCGCGGAGAGAGAGGCGAGAGTTCATTTTAAATCCCTGCAGAGGGAGAGGCGAGAGTTCACTTTAAATCAGCACAGAGAGAGGTGAGAGTTCACTTTAAAACAGCGACAGGTGAGAATTGAGAGTTTATTTTACATCAGCACGGAGAAAGAGGCGAGTGTTCATGTTAAAACAGCGCAGAAAGGGAGGCGAGAGTTCATTTTAAATCAGTGCCGAGAGAGAGGCGAGAGTTCATTTTAAATCAGGGCGCAGGGAGAGGCGAGAGTTCATTTTAAATCACTGCCGATTGAGAGGCGAGTGTTCACTTTAAAACAGCGCAGAGAGGTGAGAGTTCACTTTCAATTAGCGCGGAGAGAGGTGAGAGTTCATTTTAAATCAGCGCAGAGAGAGAGGTTAGACTTCATTTGAAATCAACGCAGAGAGAGAGATGAGAGTTCATTTTAAATCAGCGCGGAGAGAGTGGCGAGAGTGCATTTTAAAAATGCGCGGATAGAGACGAGAGTTCACTTTAAAACAGCAACAAGTGAGAGCTGAGAGTTTATTTTAAATCAGCACGGAGAGAGAGGCGAGTGTTCATTTTAAAGAGGCGCCGAGACAGAGGAAGGAGTTCACTTTAAAACAGGCAGAGGGAGAGACGAGAGTTCATTTCAAAAGAGCGCGGAGAGAGAGGCGAGAGTTTATTTTAAATCAGCGTGGAGGGAGAGGTGAGAGTTCATTTTAAATCAGGGCGGAGAGAGAGGTCAGAGTTTGCTTTAAATCAGCACAGAGAGAGAGCCGAGAGTTCATTTTAAATCAGAGCGGAGAGAGGGGTGAGAGTTCATTTTCAATCAGTGCCGATGGAGAAGCGAGAGTTCAATTTAAAACAGCGCATGGGGGCAAGAGTTCACTTTAAAAAAGCGCAGAGAGAGAGAGGCGAGAGTTCATTTTAAATCAGCGCAGAGAGGGAGATGAGATTTCATTTTGAAAGAGCGTGCAGAGAGAGGCGAGAGTTCACTTTGAAACAGCACAGAGAGAGATACAAGTGTTCATTTTAAAAAAGCGCCGACAGAGAGGTGAGAGTTCATTTTAAATCAGCGCAGAGAGGTCAGTGTCCATTTTAAAACAGCGTGGAGAAAGAGTTGAGAGTTCATTTTAAAACAGTGCTGAGAGAGAGGAGATAATTCACTTTAAAACAGTGCTGAGAGAGAGGAAAGAGTTCACTTTAAAGCACTGCAGAGAGAGAGACGAGAATTCATTTTTAAAAAGCACGGGGAGGAGAGATTTCATTTTAAAACAGTGTGGAGAGAGAGGTAAGAGTTCATTTTACTTCGGTGAGGAGAGGGAGGCAAGAGTTCATTTTCAAACAGCGCGGAGAGAGATGTGAGAGTTCATTAAAAATCAGCACGGAGAGTGAGAAGAGAATTCATTACAAAACAGTGTCGACAGAGAGTTCATTTTAAAAGAGCACGGAGAGAGATGCGAGAGTTTATTTTAAATCAGCGCGGAGAGAGAGACGAGATTTCATTTTAAATCATCGGAGAGAGAGGCGAGAGTTCACTTTTAAATCAATGTGCAGGGAGAGGCGAGAGTTCATTTTAAATCAGTGCCGATGGAGAGGCGAGAGTTCACTTTAAAACATCGCAGAGAGGTGAGAGTTCACTTTAAATTAGTGCGGAGAGAGAGGCGAGAGTTCATTTTAAATTAGCATGGAGAGAGAGGTGAGAGTTCATTTTAAATCCCTGCGGAGGGAGAGGCGAGAGTTCATTTTAAATCAGTGTGGAGGGAGAGGCGAGAGGTCATTTTAAAACAGCGCGGAGAGAGAGGGGAGAGTTCACTTTGAAACAGCGGGGAGAGAGAGGCGAGAGCTCACTTTAAATCAGCAAAGAGAGCGAGAATACATTAGCGTGGAGAGAGAGGCGAGAGTTCATTTTAAATTAGTGTAGAGAGAGAGGTGAGAGCTCATTTTAAATCAATGCCGATGGAGAGGCGAGAGTTCACTTTAAAACAGCGCAGAGAGGTGAGAGTTCACTTTAAATTAGCGTGGAGAGAGAGGCGAGTGTTCATTTTAAAGCAGTACGGAGAGAGAGAGGCGAGAGTTCATTTTATAGCAGTGCCGATAGAGAGGAAAGAGATCACTTTAAAACAGCGCAGAGAGTGAGACGAGAGTTCACTTTAAATCAACGCGGAGAGAGAGGCGAGAGTTCACTTTAAATCAGTACAGAGAGAGAGGTGAGAGTTCATTTTAAAACAGCATGGGAGAGAGGGGCGATAGTTTGCTTTGAAACAGCGGGGAGAGAGAGGTGAGAGCTCAATTTAAATCAGTACAGAGAGAGAGAGGTGAGAGTTCATTTTAAAACAACACGGAGAGAGAGGAGCGAGAGTTTGCTTTGAAACAGCGGGGAGAGAGGCGAGAGTTCATTTAAAATCAGCACAGAGAGTGAGAATTCATTATAAAACAGCGTCGACAGAGAGTTCATTTTAAAAACGCGCCAGTAGACAGGCGAGAGTTCATTTTAAAACAGCACCAAGTGAGAGGCGAGAGTTGAATTTAAATCAGCACGGTGAGAGGTGAGAGTTCATTTTAAAAACTCACAGGGAGAGAGACGAGAGTTCACCTTAAAACAGCAACAAGTGAGAGCTGAGAGTTTATTTTAAATCAGCGTGGTGTTTTCATTTTAAAGAGGCGCCGAGAGAGAGGAAAGAGTTCACTTTAAAATAGCGCAAGGTGAGAGACGAGAGTTCATTTTAAAAAAGCGCGGAGAGAGAGGCGAGAGTTCATTTTAATAAAACGCAGAGAGAGAGGTGAGAGTTCATTTTAAATCAGTTCGGAGGGAGAGGCGGGAGTTCATTTTAAAACAGCGCAGGGGCGTTAAGAGTTCACTTTAAAAAAGCGCCGAGAGAGAGAGGCAAGAGATCATTTTAAATCAGCGCGGAGAGGGAGATGAGAGTTCATTTTGAAAGAGCGTGGAGAGAGAAGCAAGAGTTCACTTTGAAACAGCTGGGAGAGTGAAAGCGAGAGTTCATTTTAAATCAGCGCAGAGAGAGAGGTGAGAGTTCACTTTAAAACAGCGTGGAGAGAGAGGCGAGAGTTCATTTTAAATCAGTGTGGAGGGAGAGGCGAGAGGTCATTTTAAAACAGCGCGTGGGGTAAGAGTTCACTTTAAAAAAGCGCAGAGAGAGAGGCAAGAGATAATTTTAAATCAACGCGGTGAGAGAGGCGAGAGTTCATTTTAAATCAGTGCGGAGAGAGAGGTGAGAGTTCACTTTAAAACAGTACGGAGGGAGAGGCGAGAGTTGATTTTAAATTAGTGCAGAGAGGGAGATGAGATTTCATTTTGAAACAGCGTGGAGAGAGAGGTGAGAGTTCACTTTGAAACAGCACAGAGAGAGATACGAGTGTTCATTTTAAAAAAGCGCCAAGAGGTGTGAGTTTATTTTAAATCAGCGCGGAGGGAGAGCCAAGAGTTCGTTTTATAAAAGCGTGGAGAGAGAAGCGAGAGTTCATTTTAAATCAGCGCAGAGGGAGAGGTGTGAGTTTATTTTAAATCAGCACGGAGGGAGAGCCAAGAGTTCGTTTTATAAAAGCGCGGAGAGAGAAGCGAGAGTTCATTTTAAATCAGCGCCGAGAGAGGCGAGAGTTCAGTTTAAAACAGCGCAGAGAGAGAGACGAGAGTTCATTTTAAAACAGTGCGGAGAGAGAGGTGAGAGTTCAATTTAAATCAGGGCGCAGAGAGAGGCGAGAGTTCATTTTACATCAGTGCCAATGGAGAGGCGAGAGTTCACTTTAAAACAGCGCAGAGAGGTGAGAGTTCACTTTAAATCAGCGCGGAGAGAGTGGTTAGACTTCATTTGAAATCAGCGCAGAGAGAGAGGCGAGAGTTAATTTTAACACAGCGCGGAGAGAGTGGGGCGAGAGTTCGCTTTGAAACTGTGGGAAGAGAGAGGCGAGAGTTCATTTAAAATCAGCACAGAGAACGAGAATTCATTATAACACAGCATCGACAGACAGTTGATATTTAAAATGCGCCGATAGAGAGGTGAGAGTTTAATTTAAATCAGCGCGGAGAGAGAGGCGAGAGTGCATTTTAAAAACGCACGGATAGAGAGGCGAGAGTTCACTTTAAAACAACAAGTGAGAGCTGAGAGTTTATTTTAAATCAGCACGGAGAGAGAGGCGAGTGTTCATTTTAAAGAGGCGCTGAGACAGAGGAAGGAGTTCACTTTGAAACAGGCAGAGGGAGAGAAGAGAATTCATTTCAAAAGAGCGTGGAGAGAGAGGCGAGAGTTCATTTTAAATCAGAGCGGAGAGAGAGGAGAGAGTTCATTTTCAATCAGTGCCGATGGAGAGACGAGAATTCACTTTAACTTAGTGCCAATGGAGAGGTGAGAATTCACTTTCAAACAGCGCATGGGGGCAAGAGTTCACTTCAACAAAGCGTAGAGAGAGAGAGGAAAGAGATCATTTTAAATCAACATGGTGACAGAGGCGAGAGTTCATTTAAATCAGCGCGGAGAGAGAGGAAAGAGTTCAGTTTAAATCAGCGCGGAGAGGGAGATGAGTTTTCATTTTGCAAGGGCGTGGAGAGAGAGGCAAGAGTTCACTTTGAAACACCACAGAGAGAGATACGTGTGTTCATTTTAAAAAAGCACCAAGAGGTGAGAGTTTAATTTAAATCAGCGCGGAGAGAGAGGCAAGAGTGCATTTTAAAAACGCGCGGATAGAGACGAGAGTTCACTTTAAAACAGCAACAAGTGAGAGCTGAGAGTTTATTTTAAATCAGCACGGAGAGAGAGGCGAGTGTTCATTTTAAAGAGGCGCCAAGACAGAGGAAGAAGTTCACTTTGAAACAGGCAGAGGGAGAGACGAGAGTTCATTTCAAAAGAGCGCGGAGAGAGAGGCGAGAGTTTATTTTAAATCAGCGCGGAGGGAGAGGTGAGAGTTCATTTTAAATCAGAGCGGAGAGAGAGGTGAGAGTTTGCTTTAAATCAGCGCGGAGAGAGAGCCGAGAGTTCGTTTTATAAAAGCGCAGATAGAGAGGTGAGAGTTCATTTTAAATCAGCGCAGAGAGGTCAGTGTCCATTTTAAAACAGCATGGAGAGAGAGTTGAGAGTTCACTTTAAAACAGTGCGGAGAGAGAGGAAAGAGTTCACTTTAAAGCACCGCAGAGAGAGAGCGACAAGAATTCATTTTAAAAAAGCGCGGGGAGATGAGATTTTATTTTAAAACAATGTGGCGAGAGAGGTGAGAGTTCATTTTAAAAGAGTGCGGAGAGAGAGGCGAGACTACATTTTAAAACAGTTACAAGTGAGAGGCGAGAGTTCACTTTTAAACAGTGCAGCGATGTGAGAGTCCATTTTAAAATTAGTGCAGAGAGAAAGGTGAGAGTTTACTTTAAACAGCACAGGGAGAGATACGAGTGTTCATTTTAAAAATGCGCCGAGAGAGAGGTGAGAGTTTATTTTAAATCTGCGCGGAGGGAGAGCTGAGAGTTCATTTTATAAAAGCGTGGAGAGAGACGTGAGAGTTGATTTTAAATTCCTGGGGAGGGAAGAGGCGAGAGTTCTCTTTAAATCAGCACAGAGAGAGGTGAGAGTTCACTTTTAAATAGCGACAAGTGAGAAGTGAGAGTTTATTTTAAATCAGCACGGAGAGAGAGGCGAGAGTTCATTTTAAAGCAGCGCGGAGAGAGAGGAGAGAGTTCATTTTAAATCCCTGCAGAGGGAGAGGCGAGAGTTCACTTTAAATCAGCACAGAGAGAGGTGAGAGTTCACTTTAAAACAGCGACAGGTGAGAATTGAGAGTTTATTTTACATCAGCACGGAGAAAGAGGCGAGTGTTCATGTTAAAACAGCGCAGAAAGGGAGGCGAGAGTTCATTTTAAATCAGTGCCGAGAGAGAGGCGAGAGTTCATTTTAAATCAGGGCGCAGGGAGAGGCGAGAGTTCATTTTAAATCACTGCCGATTGAGAGGCGAGTGTTCACTTTAAAACAGCGCAGAGAGGTGAGAGTTCACTTTCAATTAGCGCGGAGAGAGTGAGAGTTCATTTTAAATCAGCGCAGAGAGAGAGGTTAGACTTCATTTGAAATCAACGCAGAGAGAGAGATGAGAGTTCATTTTAAATCAGCGCGGAGAGAGTGGCGAGAGTGCATTTTAAAAATGCGCGGATAGAGACGAGAGTTCACTTTAAAACAGCAACAAGTGAGAGCTGAGAGTTTATTTTAAATCAGCACGGAGAGAGAGGCGAGTGTTCATTTTAAAGAGGCGCCGAGACAGAGGAAGGAGTTCACTTTAAAACAGGCAGAGGGAGAGACGAGAGTTCATTTCAAAAGAGCGCGGAGAGAGAGGCGAGAGTTTATTTTAAATCAGCGTGGAGGGAGAGGTGAGAGTTCATTTTAAATCAGGGCGGAGAGAGAGGTCAGAGTTTGCTTTAAATCAGCACAGAGAGAGAGCCGAGAGTTCATTTTAAATCAGAGCGGAGAGAGGGGTGAGAGTTCATTTTCAATCAGTGCCAATGGAGAAGCGAGAGTTCAATTTAAAACAGCGCATGGGGGCAAGAGTTCACTTTAAAAAAGCGCAGAGAGAGAGAGGCGAGAGTTCATTTTAAATCAGCGCAGAGAGGGAGATGAGATTTCATTTTGAAAGAGCGTGCAGAGAGAGGCGAGAGTTCACTTTGAAACAGCACAGAGAGAGATACAAGTGTTCATTTTAAAAAAGCGCCGACAGAGAGGTGAGAGTTCATTTTAAATCAGCGCAGAGAGGTCAGTGTCCATTTTAAAACAGCGTGGAGAAAGAGTTGAGAGTTCATTTTAAAACAGTGCTGAGAGAGAGGAGATAATTCACTTTAAAACAGTGCTGAGAGAGAGGAAAGAGTTCACTTTAAAGCACTGCAGAGAGAGAGACGAGAATTCATTTTTAAAAAGCACGGGGAGGAGAGATTTCATTTTAAAACAGTGTGGAGAGAGAGGTAAGAGTTCATTTTACTTCGGTGAGGAGAGGGAGGCAAGAGTTCATTTTCAAACAGCGCGGAGAGAGATGTGAGAGTTCATTAAAAATCAGCACGGAGAGTGAGAAGAGAATTCATTACAAAACAGTGTCGACAGAGAGTTCATTTTAAAAGAGCACGGAGAGAGATGCGAGAGTTTATTTTAAATCAGCGCGGAGAGAGAGACGAGATTTCATTTTAAATCATCGGAGAGAGAGGCGAGAGTTCACTTTTAAATCAATGTGCAGGGAGAGGCGAGAGTTCATTTTAAATCAGTGCCGATGGAGAGGCGAGAGTTCACTTTAAAACATCGCAGAGAGGTGAGAGTTCACTTTAAATTAGTGCGGAGAGAGAGGCGAGAGTTCATTTTAAATTAGCATGGAGAGAGAGGTGAGAGTTCATTTTAAATCCCTGCGGAGGGAGAGGCGAGAGTTCATTTTAAATCAGTGTGGAGGGAGAGGCGAGAGGTCATTTTAAAACAGCGCGGAGAGAGAGGGGAGAGTTCACTTTGAAACAGCGGGGAGAGAGAGGCGAGAGCTCACTTTAAATCAGCAAAGAGAGCGAGAATACATTAGCGTGGAGAGAGAGGCGAGAGTTCATTTTAAATTAGTGTAGAGAGAGAGGTGAGAGCTCATTTTAAATCAATGCCGATGGAGAGGCGAGAGTTCACTTTAAAACAGCGCAGAGAGGTGAGAGTTCACTTTAAATTAGCGTGGAGAGAGAGGCGAGTGTTCATTTTAAAGCAGTACGGAGAGAGAGAGGCGAGAGTTCATTTTATAGCAGTGCCGATAGAGAGGAAAGAGATCACTTTAAAACAGCGCAGAGAGTGAGACGAGAGTTCACTTTAAATCAACGCGGAGAGAGAGGCGAGAGTTCACTTTAAATCAGTACAGAGAGAGAGGTGAGAGTTCATTTTAAAACAGCATGGGAGAGAGGGGCGATAGTTTGCTTTGAAACAGCGGGGAGAGAGAGGTGAGAGCTCAATTTAAATCAGTACAGAGAGAGAGAGGTGAGAGTTCATTTTAAAACAACACGGAGAGAGAGGAGCGAGAGTTTGCTTTGAAACAGCGGGGAGAGAGGCGAGAGTTCATTTAAAATCAGCACAGAGAGTGAGAATTCATTATAAAACAGCGTCGACAGAGAGTTCATTTTAAAAACGCGCCAGTAGACAGGCGAGAGTTCATTTTAAAACAGCACCAAGTGAGAGGCGAGAGTTGAATTTAAATCAGCACGGTGAGAGGTGAGAGTTCATTTTAAAAACTCACAGGGAGAGAGACGAGAGTTCACCTTAAAACAGCAACAAGTGAGAGCTGAGAGTTTATTTTAAATCAGCGTGGTGTTTTCATTTTAAAGAGGCGCCGAGAGAGAGGAAAGAGTTCACTTTAAAATAGCGCAAGGTGAGAGACGAGAGTTCATTTTAAAAAAGCGCGGAGAGAGAGGCGAGAGTTCATTTTAATAAAACGCAGAGAGAGAGGTGAGAGTTCATTTTAAATCAGTTCGGAGGGAGAGGCGGGAGTTCATTTTAAAACAGCGCAGGGGCGTTAAGAGTTCACTTTAAAAAAGCGCCGAGAGAGAGAGGCAAGAGATCATTTTAAATCAGCGCGGAGAGGGAGATGAGAGTTCATTTTGAAAGAGCGTGGAGAGAGAAGCAAGAGTTCACTTTGAAACAGCTGGGAGAGTGAAAGCGAGAGTTCATTTTAAATCAGCGCAGAGAGAGAGGTGAGAGTTCACTTTAAAACAGCGTGGAGAGAGAGGCGAGAGTTCATTTTAAATCAGTGTGGAGGGAGAGGCGAGAGGTCATTTTAAAACAGCGCGTGGGGTAAGAGTTCACTTTAAAAAAGCGCAGAGAGAGAGGCAAGAGATAATTTTAAATCAACGCGGTGAGAGAGGCGAGAGTTCATTTTAAATCAGTGCGGAGAGAGAGGTGAGAGTTCATTTTAAATCAGTGCGGAGAGAGAGGTGAGAGTTCACTTTAAAACAGTACGGAGGGAGAGGCGAGAGTTGATTTTAAATTAGTGCAGAGAGGGAGATGAGATTTCATTTTGAAACAGCGTGGAGAGAGAGGTGAGAGTTCACTTTGAAACAGCACAGAGAGAGATACGAGTGTTCATTTTAAAAAAGCGCCAAGAGGTGTGAGTTTATTTTAAATCAGCGCGGAGGGAGAGCCAAGAGTTCGTTTTATAAAAGCGTGGAGAGAGAAGCGAGAGTTCATTTTAAATCAGCGCAGAGGGAGAGGTGTGAGTTTATTTTAAATCAGCGCGGAGGGAGAGCCAAGAGTTCGTTTTATAAAAGCGCGGAGAGAGAAGCGAGAGTTCATTTTAAATCAGCGCCGAGAGAGGCGAGAGTTCAGTTTAAAACAGCGCAGAGAGAGAGACGAGAGTTCATTTTAAAACAGTGCGGAGAGAGAGGTGAGAGTTCAATTTAAATCAGGGCGCAGAGAGAGGCGAGAGTTCATTTTACATCAGTGCCAATGGAGAGGCGAGAGTTCACTTTAAAACAGCACAGAGAAGTGAGAGTTCACTTTAAATTAGCGCGGAGAGAGAGGCGAGAGTTCATTTTAAATCAGTACAGAGAGAGAGGAAAGAGTTCATTTTAAATCAGTGCCGATGGAGAGGCGAGATTTCACTTTAAAACAGCCCAGAGAGGTGAGAGTTCACTTTAAATTAGCGTAGAGAGAGAGTCGAGAGTTCATTTTAAAGCAGAGCCGATAGAGAGGAAAGAGATCACTTTAAAACAGCGAAGATCGTGAGACAAGAGTTCACTTTAAAACAACGCGGAGAGAGAGGCGAGAGTTCACTTTAAATCAGTACAGAGAGAGAGGTGAGAGTTCATTTTAAAACAGCGCGGAGAGAAAGGGGCAAGAGTTCCCTTTGAAACAGCGGGGAGAGAGAGGCGAGAGCTCACTTTAAATCAGCGCAGAGAGAGAGGCGAATGTTCATTTAAAATCAGCAAAGAGAGCGAGAATACATTATAAAACAGCGTCAACAGAGAGTTCATTTTAAAAACACGCCAGTAGACGGGCGAGAGTTCCTTATCAAACAGCGCCAAGTGAGAGGCGAGAGTTGAATTTAAATCAGCGCTGAGAGAGGCGAGAGTTCATTTTAAAAACGCACGGGGAGAGAGTCGAGAGTTCACCTTAAAACAGCAACAAGTGAGAGCTGAGAGTTTATTTTAAATCAGCGTGGAGTGTTCAGTTTAAAGAGGCGCCGAGAGAGAGGAAAGAGTTCACTTTAAAACAGTGCGGAGAGAGAGGAGAGAATTCATTTTAAATCAGTTCGGAGGGAGAGGCAAGAGTTCACTTTAAAACAGCGCAGAGTGGCGAGAGTTCACTTTAAAAAACGCAGAGAGAGAGAGGAAAGAGTTCGTTTTAAGTCAGTGCGGTGAGAGAGGCGAGAGTTCATTTTAAATCAGGGGGCAGAGGGAGAGGTGAGAGTTCAGTTTAAATCGGTGCCGATGGAGAGGCGAGAGTTCAGTTTAAATTAGCGCAGAGAGAGAGATGAGATTTCATTTTGAAACAGCACAGAGAGAGATACGAGTGTTCATTTTAAAAAAGTGCCAAGCGGTGAGAGTTTATTTTAAATCAGTGTGGAGGGAGAGCCGGGAGTTCGTTTTATAAAAGCGCGGAGAGAGAGGTGAGAGTTCACTTTAAAACAGTGCAGAGAGGTGAGACTTCACTTTAAATTAGCGTGGAGAGGTAAGAGTTCATTTTAAATCAGTACAGAGAGAGAGAGGCGAGTGTTCATTTTAAATCAGTGCCGATGGAGAGGTGAGAGTTCACTTTAAAACAGCGCAGAGAGGTGAGAGTTCACTTTAAATTAGCGTGGAGAGAGAGTTGAGAGTTCATTTTAAATCCCTGCGGAGGGAGAGGCGAGAGTTCACTTTGATTCAGCGCAGAGAGAGAGCGAAAGTTCACTCTTAAACAGCGACAAGTGAGAGATGAGAGTTTATTTTACATCAGCGCGGAGAGAGAGGCGAGAGTTCATTTTAAAGCAGTGCCAAGATAGAAGCGAGAGATCACTTTAAAACAACGCAGAGGGCGAAGCAAGAGTTCTTTTAAAATCAGCACGGAGGGAGAGCCGAGAGTTCATTTTAAATTAGCGTGGAGAGAGAGGCGAGAGTTCATTTTAAATCAGTGCCGATGGAGAGGTGAGAGTTCACTTTAAAACAGCGCAGAGAGGTGAGAGTTCACTTTAAGTTAGCGTGGAGAGAGAGTTGAGAGTTCATTTTAAAGCAGTGCCGATAGAGTGGAAAGAGATCATTTTAAAAAAGCGCGGAGATTGAGACGAGAGTTCACTTTAAATCAACGTGTAGAGAGAGGCGAGAGTTCATTTTAAATCAGCGCGGAGAGAGAGGCGAGAGTTCATTTTAAATCGGTGCTGATGGAGAGGCGAAAGTTCACTTTACAACAGCGCATGGGGTAAGAGTTCACTTTAAAAAAGCGCAGAGAGAGAGAGGAAAGAGATAATTTTAAATCAGCGCAGAGAGAGAGGTGAGATTTCATTTTGAAAGAGCGTGCAGAGAGAGGCGAGAGTTCACTTTGAAACAGCACAGAGAGAGATACGAGTGTTCATTTTAAAAAAGCGCCAAGAGGTGAGAGTTTACTTTAAATCAGTGTGGAGGGAGAGCTGAGAGTTCGTTTTATAAAAGCTCAGAGAGAGAGAGGTGAGAGTTCACTTTAAAACAGTGCAGAGAGAGAGGCGTGAGTTCAATTTAAATCAGGGTGCAGAGAGAGGCGAGATTTCATTTTAAATCAGCACCGATGGAGAGGCGAGAGTTCACTTTAAAACAGCACAGAGAGGTGAGAGTTCACTTTAAAACAGCTCAGAGAAGTGAGAGTTCACTTTAAATTAGTGCGGAGAGAGAGGCGAGAGTTCATTTTAAATTAGCGTGGAGAGAGAGGCAAGAGTTCATGTTAAAGCAGTACAGAGAGAGAGAGGCGTGAGTTCATTTTAAATCAGTGCCGATGGAGAGGCGAGAGTTCACTTTAAAACAGCACAGAGAGGTGAGAGTTCACTTTAAGTTAGCGCGGAGAGAGAGGCGAGAGTTCATTTTAAATTAGCGTGGAGAGAGAGGCGAGAGTTCATTTTATAGCAGTGCCGATAGAGAGGAAAGAGATCACTTTAAAACAGCGCAGAGAGTGAGACGAGAGTTCACTTTAAATCAATGCGGAGAGAGAGGCAAGAGTTTATTTTAACTCAGCCTGGAGAGAGAGTGGAGAGAGAGGAAAGAGTGCATTTTAAATCAGCAACAAATGAGAGGTGATAATTTATTTCAATCAGCGAGGAGAGAGAGGCGAGAGTTCATTTTAAATCAGTGCAGAGAGAGGCGAGAGTTCATTTTAAATCAGTGCAGAGAGAGGCGAGAGTTCACTTTCAAACACCACGGTGAGAGAGATGAGAATTCATTTTAAAAAAGTGTGGGGAGGTGAGATTTGATTTTAAAACAGTGTGGAGAGAGAGGTGAGAGTTCACTTTAAATTAGTGCGGAGAGAGAGGCGAGAATTCATTTTAAATTAGCGTGGAGAGAGAGGCAAGAGTTCATTTAAATCAGTACAGAGAGAGAGAGACGTGAGTTCATTTATATCAGTGCCGATGGGGAGGCGAGAGTTCACTTTAAATCAGCGCAGAGAGAGAGGCGAGAGTTCATTTTAAATCAGCGCACAGAGAGGCGAGATTTCACTTTAAAACAGCGACAAGTGAGAGGTGAGAGTTTATTTTAAATCAGCACGGAGAGAGAGACGAGAGTTCATTTTAAAAGAGCGCGGAGAGAGAGGTGAGAGTTCATTTTAAATCAGTGTGGAGGGAGAGGCGAGAGTTCAATTTAAAACAGTGCGGAGAGAGAGGCGAGAGTTCACTTTAAATCAGTACAGAGAGAGAGAGGCGAGAGTTCGCTTTAAATCAGTGCGGAGGGAGAGGCGAGAGTTCATTTTACATCAGTGCCGATGGAGAGGCGAGAGTTCACTTTGAAACAGCGTAGGGGGGTTAAGAGTTCACTTTAAAAAAGCGCAGAGAGAGAGAGAAAAGAGATCATTTTAAATCAGCGCGGAGAGGGTGATGAGATTTCATTTTGAAAGAGTGTGGAGAGAGAAGCGAGAGTTTCACTTTGAAACAGCTGGGAGAGAGAAAGCGAGAGTTCCTTTTAAAACAGCGCAGAGAGAGAGGTGAGAGTTCAGTTTAAATCAGCACAGAGAGAGATACAAGTGTTGATTTTAAAAAAGCGCCAAGAGGTGAGAGTTTATTTTAAATCAGCGCAGAGAGATGAGAGTCCATTTTAAAACAGCGTGGAGAGAGAGTTGAGGGTTCATTTTAAATCAGTGCGGATTGAGAGGGGCCAGTTCACTTTAAAACAGTGCGGAGAGAGAGGAAAGTGTTCACTTCAAAACACCGCAGAGAGAGAGACGAGAATTCATTTTAAAAAAGCGCGAGGAGGTGAGATTTCATTTTAAAGCAGTGTGGAGAGAGAGGCGAGAGTTCATTTTACGTCAATGCGCAGGGAGAGGAAAGAGTTCATTTTAAATCAGTGTGGAGAGAGAGCGGAGAGATCATTTTAAGTCAGCGCAGAGAGAGAGTCGAGAGTTCATCATAAATCAGCGTGGAGAGAGATTCGAGAGTTCATTTTAAATCAGTGTGGAGAGAGAGCGGAGAGAGAGGAAGAGTTCATTTTAAAACAGCAACAAGTGAGAGGTGAGAGTTTATTTCAATCAGTGAAGAGAGAGAGGTGAGAGTTCATTTTAAAGCAGCGCCGAGAGAGAGGAAAGAGTTCACTTTAAATCAGCGCAGAGAGAGAGGCGAGAGTTCATTTTAAATCAGCGCAGAGAGAGGCGAGAGTTCACTTTCAAACACCACGGTGAGAGAGACGAGAATTCATTTTATAAAAGCACGGGGAGGTGAGATTTGATTTTAAAACAGTGTGGAGAGAGAGGTGAGAGTTCACTTTAAATTAGCGCGGAGAGAGAGGCGAGAGTTCATTTTAAATCAGTGCCAATAGAGAAGAAAGAGATTACTTTAAAACAGCGCAGAGAATGAGCCGAGAGTTCACTTTAAATCAACGCGGAGAGAGAGGTGAGAGTTCATTTTAAATCAGCGCGGAGAGAGGGGCGAGAGTTCACTTTAAATCAATGCAGAGAGAGAGGCGAGAGATCATTTTAAAACAGCGCGGAGACAGAGGGGCGAGAGTTCGCTTTGAATCAGCGGGGAGAGACAGGCGAGAGCTCACTTTAAATCAGCGTGGAGTGAGACGTGAGAGTTCATTTTAAATCCCTACGGAGGGAGAGGCGAGAGTTCTCTTTAGATCAGCACGGAGAGAGAGGCGAGAGTTCATTTTAAATCAGTGCACAGAGAGGCGAGAGTTCACTTTAAAACAGCGACAAGTGAGAGGTGAGAGTTTATTTTAAATCAGCACGGAGAGAGGGACGAGAGTTCATTTTTTAAAAGCGCGGAGAGAGAGGTGTGAGTTCATTTTAAATCAGTGTGGAGGGAGAGGCGTGAGTTCATTTTAAAACAGTGCGGAGAGAGAGGCGAGAGTTCAATTTAAAACAGTGCGGAGAGAGAGGCGAGAGTTCAATTTAAAACAGTGCGGAGAGAGAGGCGAGAGTTCACTTTAAATCAGTACAGAGAGAGAGAGGTGAGAGTTCATTTTAAAACAGCGAGGAGAGAGAGGCGAGAGCTCACTTTAAATCAGTGCAGAGATAGAGGCGAGAGTTCATTTAAAATCAGCATAGAGAGCGAGAATACATTATAAAAAAGCATCGACAGAGAGTTCATTTTAAAACAGCGCCAAGTGAGAGGCGAGAGTTGAATTTAAATCAGCGCGGAGAGAGGCGAGAGTTCACCTTAAAACAGCAACAAGTGAGAGCTGAGAGTTTATTTTAAATCAGCGCGGTGTTTTCATTTTAAAGAGGCGCCAAGAGAGAGGAAAGAGTTCACTTTAAAACAGCACATGGTGAGGGATGAGAGTTCATTTTAAATCAGTGCGGAGGGAGAGTTGAGAATTCATTTAAATCAGCACGGAGAGAGGTGAGAGTTCACTTTAAAACAGCGCGGAGAGAGAGGTGAGAGCTCACTTTAAAACAGCGCGGAGAGAGAGGTGAGAGTTCACTTTAAAACAGCGCGGAGAGAGAGGTGAGAGTTCACTTTAAAACAGTGCGGAGAGAGAGGCGAGAGTTCATTTTAAATCAGTGCGGAGGGAGAGGCGAGAGTTCATTTTACATCAGTGCCGATGGAGAGGCGATAGTTCACTTTAAAAGAGCGCAGTGGGGGTAAGAGTTCACTTTAAAAAAGCGCCGCGAGAGAGAGGGAAGAGATCATTTTAAATCAGCGCAGAGAGAGAGGCGAGAGTTCAGTTTAAATCAGCGCAGAGAGGGAGATGAGATTTCACTTTGAAACAGCACGGAGAGAGATACAAGTGTTGATTTGAAAAAAAGCGCCAAGAGGTGAGACTTTATTTTAAATCAGCACGGAGGGAGAGCCGAAAGTTCATTTTATAAAAGTGCAGAGAGAGAGGCGAGAGTTCATTTTAAATCAGTGCCCAGGGAGAGGTGAGACTTTATTTTAAATCAGCGCAGAGAGGTGAGTGTCCATTTTAAAACAGCGTGGAGAGAGAGTTGAGAGTTCATTTTAAATCAGTGCGGAGAGAGAGGGGCCAGTTCACTTTAAAACAGTGTGGAGAGAGAGAAGAGAGTTCACTTTAAAACACCGCAGAGAGAGAGAGAGAGAGGAGAATTCATTTTAAAAAAGCGCAGGGAGGTGAGATTTCATTTTAAAGCAGTGTGGAGAGAGAGATGAGAGTTCATTTTAAAACAGTGCGGAGTGAGAGGCGAGAGTTCGTTTTAAATCAATGCGCAGGGAGAGGCTAGAGTTCATTTTAAATCAGTGCCGATGGAGAGGCGAGAATTCACATTAAAACAGCGCAGAGATGTGAGAGTTCATTTAAATCAGCGCGGAAAGAGAGGCGAGAGTTCATTTTCAATCAGCGCAGAGAGAGGCGAGAGTTCACTTTTGAACAGTGACATGTGAGAGATGAGAGTCTATTTTAAATCAGCGTGGAGAGAAAGGCGAGAGTTCATTTTAAAGCAGTGCCAAGATAGAGGCAAGAGATCACTTTAAAACAGCGCAGAGCGCGAGGCGAGAGTTCATTTTAAATCAGTGTAGAGAGAGAGGCGAGAGTTCACTTTAAATCAGCGCGGAGCGAGAGGTGAAAGTTCATTTAAAATGAGCACGGAGAGAGAGACAAGAGATCATTTTAAATCATTGCGGAGGGAGAGGCGAGAGTTTATTTTAAATCAGTGTGGAGAGAGAGCGGAGAGAGAGGAAAGAGTTCATTTTAAAACAGCAATAAGTGAGAGGTGAGAGTTTATTTCAATCAGTGAGGAGAGAGAGGCGAGAGTTCATTTTAAATCAGTGTAGAGAGAGAGGCGAGAGTTCACTTTAAATCAGCGCGGAGCGAGAGGTGAAAGTTCATTTAAAATGAGCACGGAGAGAGAGACAAGAGATCATTTTAAATCATTGCGGAGGGAGAGGCGAGAGTTCATTTAAAATCAGCACGGAGAGCGAGAAGAGAATTCATTATAGAACAGCTTCGACAGAGTGTTCATTTTAAAAAAGTGCGGAGAGAGAGGCGATACTACATTTTAAAACAGCGATAAGTGAGAGGCGAGAGTTTATTTTAAATCAGTGTGGAGAGAGAGCGGAGAGAGAGGAAAGAGTTCATTTTAAAACAGCAATAAGTGAGAGGTGAGAGTTTATTTCAATCAGTGAGGAGAGAGAGGCGAGAGTTCATTTTAAATCAGTGCAGAGGGAGAGTTGAGAATTCATTTAAAACAGCGCGGAGAGAGAGAGACGAGAGATTTTTTTACATCAGCGCGGAGAGAGAGGTGAGAGTTCTTTTTGAATTAGCGCAGAGAGAGAGGTGAGAGTTCATTTTAAAGCAGTGCTGATAGAGAGGAAAGAGATCACTTTAAAACAGCGCAGAGAGTGAGACGAGAGTTCACTTTAAATCAGTACAGAGAGAGAGAGGTGGGAGTTCATTTTAAAACTGTGCGGAGCGAGAGGCGAGAGTTCGTTTTAAATCAAAGCGCAGGGAGAGGCAAGAGTTCATTTTTAAGCAGTGCCAATGGAGAGGCGAGTGTTCACTTTAAAACAGCGTAGGGGGGTTAAGAGTTGACTTTAAAAAAGTGCAGGGATAGAGAGGCAAGGGATCATTTTAAATCAGCGCGGAAAGGGAGATGACATTTCATTTTTAAAGAGTGTGGAGAGAGAAGCGAGAGTTCACTTTGAAATAGCTGGGAGAGAGAAAGCGAGAGTTCATTTTAAATCAGCGCAGAGAGAGAGGCGAGAGTTCAGTTTAAATCAGAGCGGAGAGGCAGATGAGATTTCACTTTGAAAGAGCGTGGAGAGAGATACAAGTGTTGATTTTAAAAAAGCGCCAAGAGTTTATTTTAAATCAGCGCGGAGGGAGAGCCGAAAGTTCTTTTTATAAAAGCGCGGAGAGAGAGCTGAGAGTTCATTTTAAATCAGCGCAGAGAGAGGCGAGAGTTCACTTTTGAACAGCGACATGTGAGAGGTGAGAGTCTATTTTAAATCAGCGCGGAGAGAGAGGCGAGAGTTCAGTTTAAATCAGAGCGGAGAGGCAGATGAGATTTCACTTTGAAAGAGCGTGGAGAGAGATACAAGTGTTGATTTTAAAAAAGCGCCAAGAGTTTATTTTAAATCAGCGCGGAGGGAGAGCCGAAAGTTCTTTTTATAAAAGCGCGGAGAGAGAGCTGAGAGTTCATTTTAAATCAATGCCCAGGGAGAGGTGAGACTTCATTTTAAATCAACGCAGAGAGGTGAGAGTTCATTTTAAAATAGCATGGAGAGAGAGTTGAGAGTTCATTTCAAATCAGTGCGGAGAGAGAGGTGCCAGTTCACTTTAAAACAGTGCGGAGAGAGAGGAAAGTGTTCACTTCAAAACACCGCAGAGAGAGAGAGATGAGAATTCATTTTAAAAAAGTGCGGGGAGCTGAGATTTCATTTTAAAGCAGTGTGGAGAGAGACGTGAGAGTTCATTTTATAACATTGCGGAGCGAGAGGCGAGAGTTCGTTTCAAATCAGTGCCGATGGAGAGTCGAGAGTTCACTTTAAAACAGCGCAGAGATGTGAGAGTTCATTTTAAATCAGCGCGGAGAGAGAGGCGAGAGTTCATTTTCAATCAGCGCAGAGAGAGACGAGAGTTCACTTTTAAACAGCGACAAGTGAGAGGTGAGAGTTTATTTTAAATCAGCACGAAGAGAGAGGCGAAAGTTCATTTTCAATCAGCGCAGAGAGAGGCGAGAGTTCACTTTTGAACAGCGACATGTGAGAGGTGAGAGTTTATTTTAAATCAGCGCGAAGAGAGAGGCGAGAGTTCATTTTCAATCAGCGCAGAGAGAGGCGAGAGTTCACTTTTGAACAGCGACATGTGAGAGGTGAGAGTCTATTTTAAATCAGCGCGGAGAGAGAGGCGAGAGTTCAGTTTAAATCAGAGCGGAGAGGCAGATGAGATTTCACTTTGAAAGAGCGTGGAGAGAGATACAAGTGTTGATTTTAAAAAAGCGCCAAGAGTTTATTTTAAATCAGCGCGGAGGGAGAGCCGAAAGTTCTTTTTATAAAAGCGCGGAGAGAGAGCTGAGAGTTCATTTTAAATCAATGCCCAGGGAGAGGTGAGACTTCATTTTAAATCAACGCAGAGAGGTGAGAGTTCATTTTAAAATAGCATGGAGAGAGAGTTGAGAGTTCATTTCAAATCAGTGCGGAGAGAGAGGTGCCAGTTCACTTTAAAACAGTGCGGAGAGAGAGGAAAGTGTTCACTTCAAAACACCGCAGAGAGAGAGAGATGAGAATTCATTTTAAAAAAGTGCGGGGAGCTGAGATTTCATTTTAAAGCAGTGTGGAGAGAGACGTGAGAGTGCATTTTATAACATTGCGGAGCGAGAGGCGAGAGTTCGTTTCAAATCAGTGCCGATGGAGAGTCGAGAGTTCACTTTAAAACAGCGCAGAGATGTGAGAGTTCATTTTAAATCAGCGCGGAGAGAGAGGCGAGAGTTCATTTTCAATCAGCGCAGAGAGAAGCGAGAGTTCACTTTTGAACAGCGACAAGTGAGAGGTGAGAGTCTATTTTAAATCAGCGCGGAGAGAGAGGCGAGAGTTCATTTTAAAGCTGTGCCAAGATAGAGGTGAGAGTTCATTTTAAATCAGCCCGGAGGGAGAGCCGAGAGTTCATTTTAAATCAGTGTAGAGAGAGAGGCGAGAGTTCACTTTAAATCAGCGCGGAGCGAGAGGTGAAAGTTCATTTAAAATGAGCATGGAGAGAGATGCAAGAGATCATTTTAAATCATTGCGGAGGGAGAGGCGAGAGTTCTTTTGAAAACAGTGCGGAGAGAGAGGTGAGAGTTCATTTAAAATCAGCATGGAGAGCGAGAAGAGAATTCATTATAGAACAGCTTCGACTGAGTGTTCATTTTAAAAGAGCGCGGAGAGAGAGGCGAGACTACATTTTAAAACAGCGACAAGTGAGGGGCAAGAGTTTATTTTAAATCAGTGTGGAGAGAGAGCGGAGAGAGAGAAAAGAGTTCATTTTAAAATAGCAACAAGTGAGAGGTGAGAGTTTATTTCAATCAGTGAAGAGAGAGAGGCGAGAGTTCATTTTAAATCAGCGCAGAGAGAGACGAGAGTTCACTTTCAAACACCATGGTGAGAGAGACGAGAATTCATTTTAAAAAAGTGCGGGGAGGTGAGATTTGATTTTAAAACAGTGTGGGGAGAGAGGTGAGAGTTCACTTTAAATTAGCGCGGAGAGAGAGGCGAGAGTTCGTTTTATTTGAGCGTGGAGAGAGAGGCGAGAGTTCATTTACAATCAGCGACGAGAGAGGCGAGAGTTCACTTTTAAACAGCGACATGTGAGAGGTGAGAATTTATTTTAAATCAGCGCAGAGAGAGAGGCAGGAGTTCATTTTAAAGCAGTGCAGAGAGAGGTGAGAGTTCACTTTCAAACACCAAGGTGAGAGAGACAAGAATTCATTTTATAAAAGCGCGGGGAGGTGAGATTTGATTTTAAATCAGTGCGGAGAGAGAGGTGAGAGTTCAATTTAAATTAGCACGGAGAGAGAGGCGAGAGTTCACTTTAAAACAGCGCAGAGAGGTGGGAGTTCACTTTAAATTAGCGTGGAGAGAGAGGCGAGAGTTCATTTTAAAGCAGTGCCGATAGAGAGGAAAGAGATCACTTTAAAACAGCGCAGAGAGTGAGACGAGAGTTCACTTTAAATCAGTACAGAGAGAGGTGAGAGTTCATTTTAAATCAATACGGAGAGAGAGGCGAGAGCTTACTTTAAATCAATACGGAGAGAGAGGCGAGAGCTTACTTTAAATCAATACGGAGAGAGAGGCGAGAGTTCACTTTAAATCAATACGGAGAGAGAGACGAGAGTTCACTTTAAATCAATACGGAGAGAGAGGCGAGAGTTCACTTTAAATCAATACGGAGAGAGAGGTGAGAGTTCATTTTAAAACAGCGCGGAGAGAGAGGGGCGAGAGTTCGCTTTGAAACAGCGGGGAGAGAGAGGCGAGAGCTCACTTTAAATCAGCACAGAAAGAGAGGTGAGCATTCCTTTAAAATCAGCAATGAGAGCGAGAATTCATTATAAAACAGCGTCGACAGAGAGTTCATTTTAAAAACGCGCCAGTAGAGAGGCGAGAGTTCATTTTAAAACAGTGCCAAGTGAGAGGCGATAGATTAATTTAAATTAGCGCAGAGAGAGGCAAGAGTTCATTTTAAAAACTCACGGGGAGAGAGGTGAGAGTTCACCTTAAAACAGCAACAAGTGAGAGCTGAGAGTTTATTTTAAATCAGCGCGGAGTGTTCATTTTAAAGAGGCGCTGAGAGAGAGGAAAGAGATCACTTTAAAACAGCGCAGAGTGAGTGACAAGAGTTCATTTCAAAAAGCGCGGAGAGAAAGGCAAGAGTTCATTTTAAATCAGTGTGGAGCGAGAGAGAGACGAGAGATTTTTTTACATCAGCGCGGAGAGAGAGGTGAGAGTTCATTTTAAATCAGTTCGGAGGGAGAGGCGAGAGTTCACTTTAAAACTGCACAGAGAGGTGAGAGTTCACTTTACATCAATGCCGATGGAGAGGCGAGAGTTCACTTTAAAACAGCGCATTGGGGCAAGAGTTCACTTTAAAACAGCGCATTGGGGCAAGAGTTCACTTTAAAAAATCGCAGAGAGGTGAGCGTTCACTTTAAATTAGCA
Organism: Isurus oxyrinchus; assembly: GCA_026770705.1. Classification (NCBI taxonomy): domain Eukaryota; kingdom Metazoa; phylum Chordata; class Chondrichthyes; order Lamniformes; family Lamnidae; genus Isurus; species Isurus oxyrinchus. The sequence continues at coordinate 1,886,800 of JANJGN010000006.1, read as the reverse complement.
CGGAGAGAGAGGCGAGAGTTCACTTTAAACCAATGTGGAGAGAGAGGCGAGAGTTCACTTTAAACCAATGCGGAGAGAGAGGCGAGAGTTCACTTTAAAACAGCGTGGAGAGAGACCTGAGAGATCATTTTAAAACCCTACGGAGAGAGAGGCGAGAGTTCACTTTAAACCAATGCGGAGAGAGAGGCGAGAGTTCACTTTAAAACAGCGTGGAGAGAGACCTGAGAGATCATTTTAAATCCCTACGGAGAGAGAGGTGAGAGTTCATTTTAAATCAGCGCACAGAGAGGCGAGAGTTCACTTTAAAACAGCAACAAGTGAGAGGTGAGAGTTTATTGTAAATCAGCACGGAAAGAGGGATGAGAGTTCATTTTAAAGGAGCGCGGAGAGATAGGCAAGAGTTCAATTTAAATCAAGGCGTAGATACAGGCGAGAGTTCACTTTAAAACAGCGCCGAGAGAGAGGCGAGAGTTCACTTTAAAATAGCGACTAGTGAGAGGTTAGAGCTTATTTTAAATCAGCACGAAGAGAGGGACAAGAGTTCATTTTAAAACAGTGCTGAGAGGTGAGAGTTCGCTTTAAATCAGCGCGGAGAGAGAGGCGAGAGTTCATTTTAAATCAGCGCGGAGAGAGAGGTGAGAGTTCACTTTAAATCAGCAACAAGTGAGAGGCGAGAGTTCACTTTAAAACAGCGCAGAGAGAGAGAGACGAGAGTTCATTTTAACAAAGCGCGGAGAGAGGCGAGAGTTCATTTTAAATCAGCGCGGAGAGAGAGGCGAGAGTTCATTTTAAATCAGCGCGGAGAGAGAGGCGAGAGTTCATTTTAAATCAGCGCAGAAAGAGAGGTGAGAGTTCACTTTAAAACAGCGCGTAGAGAGAGGCGAGAGTTCATCTTAAATCAGTGCGGAGAGAGAGGCGAGAGATCATTTCAAAACAGTGCAGAGAGAGAAGCGAGAGTTCATTTTAAATCAGTGCCGATGGTGAGGCAAGTGTTCACTTTAAAACAGCGCAGAGAGGTGAGAGTTCACTTAAAATTACCGTGGAGAGAGAGGTGAGAGTTCATTTTAAATCAGCGCGGAGGGAGAGGTTAGACCTCATTTGAATTCAGCGCAGAGAGAGAGGAAAGAGTTCATTTTAAAACAACGTGAAGAGAGAGGGGCAAGAGTTCTATTTGAAACTGGGGAGAGAGAGGCGAGAGTTCATTTAAAATCAGCACGGAGAAAGAGAATTCATTATAAAACAGCGTCGACAGAGAGTTCATTTTTAAAATGCGCCGATTGAGAGGTGAGAGTTTAATTTAAATCAGCGCGGATAGAGAGGCGAGAGTTCATTTTCAATCAGCACAGAGAGAGGCGAGAGTTCACTTTTGAACAGCGACATGTGAGAGGTGAGAGTTTATTTTAAATCAGCGCGAAGAGAGAGGCGAGAGTTCATTTTCAATCAGCGCAGAGAGAGGCGAGAGTTCACTTTTGAACAGCGACATGTGAGAGGTGAGAGTCTATTTTAAATCAGCGCGGAGAGAGAGGCGAGAGTTCAGTTTAAATCAGAGCGGAGAGGCAGATGAGATTTCACTTTGAAAGAGCGTGGAGAGAGATACAAGTGTTGATTTTAAAAAAGCGCCAAGAGTTTATTTTAAATCAGCGCGGAGGGAGAGCCGAAAGTTCTTTTTATAAAAGCGCGGAGAGAGAGCTGAGAGTTCATTTTAAATCAATGCCCAGGGAGAGGTGAGACTTCATTTTAAATCAACGCAGAGAGGTGAGAGTTCATTTTAAAATAGCATGGAGAGAGAGTTGAGAGTTCATTTCAAATCAGTGCGGAGAGAGAGGTGCCAGTTCACTTTAAAACAGTGCGGAGAGAGAGGAAAGTGTTCACTTCAAAACACCGCAGAGAGAGAGAGATGAGAATTCATTTTAAAAAAGTGCGGGGAGCTGAGATTTCATTTTAAAGCAGTGTGGAGAGAGACGTGAGAGTGCATTTTATAACATTGCGGAGCGAGAGGCGAGAGTTCGTTTCAAATCAGTGCCGATGGAGAGTCGAGAGTTCACTTTAAAACAGCGCAGAGATGTGAGAGTTCATTTTAAATCAGCGCGGAGAGAGAGGCGAGAGTTCATTTTCAATCAGCGCAGAGAGAAGCGAGAGTTCACTTTTGAACAGCGACAAGTGAGAGGTGAGAGTCTATTTTAAATCAGCGCGGAGAGAGAGGCGAGAGTTCATTTTAAAGCTGTGCCAAGATAGAGGTGAGAGTTCATTTTAAATCAGCCCGGAGGGAGAGCCAAGAGTTCATTTTAAATCAGTGTAGAGAGAGAGGCGAGAGTTCACTTTAAATCAGCGTGGAGCGAGAGGTGAAAGTTCATTTAAAATGAGCATGGGGAGAGATGCAAGAGATCATTTTAAATCATTGCGGAGGGAGAGGCGAGAGTTCTTTTGAAAACAGTGCGGAGAGAGAGGTGAGAGTTCATTTAAAATCAGCACGGAGAGCGAGAAGAGAATTCATTATAGAACAGCTTCGACTGAGTGTTCATTTTAAAAGAGCGCGGAGAGAGAGGCGAGACTACATTTTAAAACAGCGACAAGTGAGGGGCAAGAGTTTATTTTAAATCAGTGTGGAGAGAGAGCGGAGAGAGAGAAAAGAGTTCATTTTAAAATAGCAACAAGTGAGAGGTGAGAGTTTATTTCAATCAGTGAAGAGAGAGAGGCGAGAGTTCATTTTAAATCAGCGCAGAGAGAGACGAGAGTTCACTTTCAAACACCACGGTGAGAGAGACGAGAATTCATTTTAAAAAAGTGCGGGGAGGTGAGATTTGATTTTAAAACAGTGTGGGGAGAGAGGTGAGAGTTCACTTTAAATTAGCGCGGAGAGAGAGGCGAGAGTTCGTTTTATTTGAGCGTGGAGAGAGAGGCGAGAGTTCATTTACAATCAGCGACGAGAGAGGCGAGAGTTCACTTTTAAACAGCGACATGTGAGAGGTGAGAATTTATTTTAAATCAGCGCAGAGAGAGAGGCAGGAGTTCATTTTAAAGCAGTGCAGAGAGAGGTGAGAGTTCACTTTCAAACACCAAGGTGAGAGAGACAAGAATTCATTTTATAAAAGCGCGGGGAGGTGAGATTTGATTTTAAATCAGTGCGGAGAGAGAGGTGAGAGTTCAATTTAAATTAGCACGGAGAGAGAGGCGAGAGTTCACTTTAAAACAGCGCAGAGAGGTGGGAGTTCACTTTAAATTAGCGTGGAGAGAGAGGCGAGAGTTCATTTTAAAGCAGTGCCGATAGAGAGGAAAGAGATCACTTTAAAACAGCGCAGAGAGTGAGACGAGAGTTCACTTTAAATCAACGCGGACAGAAAGGCGAGAGTTCACTTTAAATCAGTACAGAGAGAGGTGAGAGTTCATTTTAAAACAGCGCGGAGAGAGAGGGGCGAGAGTTCGCATTGAAACAGCGGGGAGAGAGAGGCGAGAGCTCACTTTAAATCAATACGGAGAGAGAGGCGAGAGTTCACTTTAAATCAATACGGAGAGAGAGGCGAGAGTTCACTTTAAATCAATACGGCGAGAGAGGCGAGAGTTCACTTTAAATCAGTACAGAGCGAGGTGAGAGTTCATTTTAAAACAGCGCGGAGAGAGAGGGGCGAGAGTTCGCTTTGAAACAGTGGGGAGAGAGAGGCGAGAGCTCACTTTAAATCAGCACAGAAAGAGAGGTGAGCATTCCTTTAAAATCAGCAATGAGAGCGAGAATTCATTATAAAACAGCGTCGACAGAGAGTTCATTTTAAAAACGCGCCAGTAGAGAGGCGAGAGTTCATTTTAAAACAGTGCCAAGTGAGAGGCGATAGATTAATTTAAATTAGCGCAGAGAGAGGCAAGAGTTCATTTTAAAAACTCACGGGGAGAGAGGCGAGAGTTCACCTTAAAACAGCAACAAGTGAGAGCTGAGAGTTTATTTTAAATCAGCGCGGAGTGTTCATTTTAAAGAGGCGCTGAGAGAGTGGAAAGAGATCACTTTAAAACAGCGCAGAGTGAGTGACAAGAGTTCATTTCAAAAAGCGCGGAGAGAAAGGCAAGAGTTCATTTTAAATCAGTGTGGAGCGAGAGAGAGACGAGAGATTTTTTTACATCAGCGCGGAGAGAGAGGTGAGAGTTCATTTTAAATCAGTTCGGAGGGAGAGGCGAGAGTTCACTTTAAAACAGCACAGAGAGGCGAGAGTTCACTTTACATCAATGCCGATGGAGAGGCGAGAGTTCACTTTAAAACAGCGCATTGGGGCAAGAGTTCACTTTAAAACAGCGCATTGGGGCAAGAGTTCACTTTAAAAAATCGCAGAGAGGTGAGCGTTCACTTTAAATTAGCACGGAGAGAGAGGCGAGAGTTCACTTTAAACCAATGTGGAGAGAGAGGCGAGAGTTCACTTTAAAACAGCGTGGAGAGAGACCTGAGAAATCATTTTAAATCCCTACGGAGAGAGAGGTGAGATTTCATTTTAAATCAGCGCACAGAGAGGCGAGAGTTCACTTTAAAACAGCAACAAGTGAGAGGTGAGAGTTTATTGTAAATCAGCACGGAAAGAGGGATGAGAGTTCATTTTAAAGGAGCGCGGAGAGATAGGCAAGAGTTCAATTTAAATCAAGGCGTAGATACAGGCGAGAGTTCACTTTAAAACAGCGCCGAGAGAGAGGCGAGAGTTCACTTTAAAATAGCGACTAGTGAGAGGTTAGAGCTTATTTTAAATCAGCACGAAGAGAGGGACAAGAGTTCATTTTAAAACAGTGCTGAGAGGTGAGAGTTTGCTTTAAATCAGCGCGGAGAGAGAGGCGAGAGTTCATTTTAAATTAGCGTGGAGAGAGAGGCGAGAGTTCATTTTAAAGCAGTGCCGATAGAGAGGAAAGAGATCACTTTAAAACAGCGCAGAGAGTGAGACGAGAGTTCACTTTAAATCAAGGCGTAGATACAGGCGAGAGTTCACTTTAAAACAGCGCCGAGAGAGAGGCGAGAGTTCACTTTAAAATAGCGACTAGTGAGAGGTTAGAGCTTATTTTAAATCAGCACGAAGAGAGGGACAAGAGTTCATTTTAAAACAGTGCTGAGAGGTGAGAGTTCGCTTTAAATCAGCGCGGAGAGAGAGGCGAGAGTTCATTTTAAATCAGCGCGGAGAGAGAGGTGAGAGTTCACTTTAAATCAGCAACAAGTGAGAGGCGAGAGTTCACTTTAAAACAGCGCAGAGAGAGAGAGACGAGAGTTCATTTTAACAAAGCGCGGAGAGAGAGGCGAGAGTTCATTTTAAATCAGCGCGGAGAGAGAGGCGAGAGTTCATTTTAAATCAGCGCAGAGAGAGAGGTGAGAGTTCACTTTAAAACAGCGCGTAGAGAGAGGCGAGAGTTCATCTTAAATCAGTGCGGAGAGAGAAGCGAGAGATCATTTCAAAACAGTGCGGAGAGAGAAGCGAGAGTTCATTTTAAATCAGTGCCGATGGTGAGGCGAGTGTTCACTTTAAAACAGCGCAGAGAGGTGAGAGTTCACTTAAAATTACCGTGGAGAGAGAGGTGAGAGTTCATTTTAAATCAGCGCGGAGGGAGAGGTTAGGCCTCATTTGAATTCAGCGCAGAGAGAGAGGAAAGAGTTCATTTTAAAACAACGTGAAGAGAGAGGGGCAAGAGTTCTATTTGAAACTGGGGAGAGAGAGGCGAGAGTTCATTTAAAATCAGCACGGAGAAAGAGAATTCATTATAAAACAGCGTCGACAGAGAGTTCATTTTTAAAATGCGCCGATTGAGAGGTGAGAGTTTAATTTAAATCAGCGCGGATAGAGAGGCGAGAGTTCATTTTAAAACAGCAACAAGTGAGAGCTGAGAGTTTATTTTAAATCAGCACGGAGTGAGAGGCGAGAGTTCATTTTAAATCAGGGCGGAGAGAGAGGTCAGAGTTTGCTTTAAAACAGCGTGGAGAGAGAGGAAAGAGTTCATTTTAAATCAGTGCGGAGATAGAGGCAAGAGATCACTGCGGAGGGAGAGGTGAGAGTTCACTTTAAAACAGCGCATGGGGGCAAGAGTTCACTTTAAAAAAGCGCAGAGAGAGGAAAGAGATCATTTTAAATCAACATGGTGAGAGAGGCGAGAGTTCATTTTAAATCAGTGTAGAGAGAGAGGCGAGAGTTCATTTTCAATCAGCGCAGAGAGAGGCGAGAGTTCACTTTTGAACAGTGACATGTGAGAGGTGAGAGTCTATTTTAAATCAGCGTGGAGAGAGAGGCGAGAGTTCATTTTAAAGCAGTGCCAAGATAGAGGCAAGAGATCACTTTAAAACAGCGCAGAGCGCGAGGCGAGAGTTCATTTTAAATCAGCGCGGAGAGAGAGCCGAGAGTTCATTTTAAATCAGTGTAGAGAGAGAGGCGAGAGTTCACTTTAAATCAGCGCGGAGCGAGAGGTGAAAGTTCATTTAAAATGAGCACGGAGAGAGAGACAAGAGATCATTTTAAATCATTGCGGAGGGAGAGGCGAGAGTTCTTTTGAAAACTGTGCTGGTGGAGAGGTGAGAGTTCATTTAAAATCAGCACGGAGAGCGAGAAGAGAATTCATTATAGAACAGCTTCGACAGAGTGTTCATTTTAAAAAAGCGCGGAGAGAGAGGCGATACTACATTTTAAAACAGTGATAAGTGAGAGGCGAGAGTTTATTTTAAATCAGTGTGGAGAGAGAGCGGAGAGAGAGGAAAGAGTTCATTTTAAAACAGCAATAAGTGAGAGGTGAGAGTTTATTTCAATCAGTGAGGAGAGAGAGGCGAGAGTTCATTTTAAATCAGCGCGGAGAGAGAGGCGAGAGTTCATTTTAAATCAGTGCGGAGGGAGAGTTGAGAATTCATTTAAAACAGCGCGGAGAGAGAGAGACGAGAGATTTTTTTTACATCAGTGCGGAGAGAGAGGTGAGAGTTCTTTTTGAATTAGCGCGGAGAGAGAGGTGAGAGTTCATTTTAAAGCAGTGCCGATAGAGAGGAAAGAGATCAATTTAAAACAGCGCAGAGAGTGAGACGAGAGTTCACTTTAAATCAACGCGGACAGAAAGGCGAGAGTTCACTTTAAATCAGTACAGAGAGAGAGAGGTGGGAGTTCATTTTAAAACTGTGCGGAGCGAGAGGCGAGAGTTCGTTTTAAATCAATGCGCAGGGAGATGCAAGAGTTCATTTTTAAGCAGTGCCAATGGAGAGGCGAGTGTTCACTTTAAAACAGCGTAGGGGGGTTAAGAGTTGACTTTAAAAAAGTGCAGGGATAGAGAGGCAAGGGATCATTTTAAATCAGCGCGGAAAGGGAGATGACATTTCATTTTTAAAGAGTGTGGAGAGAGAAGCGAGAGTTCACTTTGAAATAGCTGGGAGAGAGAAAGCGAGAGTTCATTTTAAATCAGCGCAGAGAGAGAGGCGAGAGTTCAGTTTAAATCAGAGCGGAGAGGCAGATGAGATTTCACTTTGAAAGAGCGTGGAGAGAGATACAAGTGTTGATTTTAAAAAAGCGCCAAGAGTTTATTTTAAATCAGCGCGGAGGGAGAGCCGAAAGTTCTTTTTATAAAAGCGCGGAGAGAGAGCTGAGAGTTCATTTTAAATCAATGCCCAGGGAGAGGTGAGACTTCATTTTAAATCAACGCAGAGAGGTGAGAGTTCATTTTAAAATAGCATGGAGAGAGAGTTGAGAGTTCATTTCAAATCAGTGCGGAGAGAGAGGTGCCAGTTCACTTTAAAACAGTGCGGAGAGAGAGGAAAGTGTTCACTTCAAAACACCGCAGAGAGAGAGAGATGAGAATTCATTTTAAAAAAGTGCGGGGAGCTGAGATTTCATTTTAAAGCAGTGTGGAGAGAGACGTGAGAGTTCATTTTATAACATTGCGGAGCGAGAGGCGAGAGTTCGTTTCAAATCAGTGCCGATGGAGAGTCGAGAGTTCACTTTAAAACAGCTCAGAGATGTGAGAGTTCATTTTAAATCAGCGCGGAGAGAGAGGCGAGAGTTCATTTTCAATCAGCGCAGAGAGAGACGAGAGTTCACTTTTAAACAGCGACAAGTGAGAGGTGAGAGTTTATTTTAAATCAGCACGAAGAGAGAGGCGAGAGTTCATTTTCAATCAGCGCAGAGAGAGGCGAGAGTTCACTTTTGAACAGCGACATGTGAGAGGTGAGAGTTTATTTTAAATCAGCGCGAAGAGAGAGGCGAGAGTTCATTTTCAATCAGCGCAGAGAGAGGCGAGAGTTCACTTTTGAACAGCGACATGTGAGAGGTGAGAGTCTATTTTAAATCAGCGCGGAGAGAGAGGCGAGAGTTCAGTTTAAATCAGAGCGGAGAGGCAGATGAGATTTCACTTTGAAAGAGCGTGGAGAGAGATACAAGTGTTGATTTTTAAAAAGCGCCAAGAGTTTATTTTAAATCAGCGCGGAGGGAGAGCCGAAAGTTCTTTTTATAAAAGCGCGGAGAGAGAGCTGAGAGTTCATTTTAAATCAACGCAGAGAGGTGAGAGTTCATTTTAAAATAGCATGGAGAGAGAGTTGAGAGTTCATTTCAAATCAGTGCGGAGAGAGAGGTGCCAGTTCACTTTAAAACAGTGCGGAGAGAGAGGAAAGTGTTCACTTCAAAACACCGCAGAGAGAGAGAGATGAGAATTCATTTTAAAAAAGTGCGGGGAGCTGAGATTTCATTTTAAAGCAGTGTGGAGAGAGACGTGAGAGTGCATTTTATAACATTGCGGAGCGAGAGGCGAGAGTTCGTTTCAAATCAGTGCCGATGGAGAGTCGAGAGTTCACTTTAAAACAGCGCAGAGATGTGAGAGTTCATTTTAAATCAGCGCGGAGAGAGAGGCGAGAGTTCATTTTCAATCAGCGCAGAGAGAAGCGAGAGTTCACTTTTGAACAGCGACAAGTGAGAGGTGAGAGTCTATTTTAAATCAGCGCGGAGAGAGAGGCGAGAGTTCATTTTAAAGCTGTGCCAAGATAGAGGTGAGAGTTCATTTTAAATCAGCCCGGAGGGAGAGCCGAGAGTTCATTTTAAATCAGTGTAGAGAGAGAGGCGAGAGTTCACTTTAAATCAGCGCGGAGCGAGAGGTGAAAGTTCATTTAAAATGAGCATGGAGAGAGATGCAAGAGATCATTTTAAATCATTGCGGAGGGAGAGGCGAGAGTTCTTTTGAAAACAGTGCGGAGAGAGAGGTGAGAGTTCATTTAAAATCAGCACGGAGAGCGAGAAGAGAATTCATTATAGAACAGCTTCGACTGAGTGTTCATTTTAAAAGAGCGCGGAGAGAGAGGCGAGACTACATTTTAAAACAGCGACAAGTGAGGGGCAAGAGTTTATTTTAAATCAGTGTGGAGAGAGAGCGGAGAGAGAGAAAAGAGTTCATTTTAAAATAGCAACAAGTGAGAGGTGAGAGTTTATTTCAATCAGTGAAGAGAGAGAGGCGAGAGTTCATTTTAAATCAGCGCAGAGAGAGACGAGAGTTCACTTTCAAACACCATGGTGAGAGAGACGAGAATTCATTTTAAAAAAGTGCGGGGAGGTGAGATTTGATTTTAAAACAGTGTGGGGAGAGAGGTGAGAGTTCACTTTAAATTAGCGCGGAGAGAGAGGCGAGAGTTCGTTTTATTTGAGCGTGGAGAGAGAGGCGAGAGTTCATTTACAATCAGCGACGAGAGAGGCGAGAGTTCACTTTTAAACAGCGACATGTGAGAGGTGAGAATTTATTTTAAATCAGCGCAGAGAGAGAGGCAGGAGTTCATTTTAAAGCAGTGCAGAGAGAGGTGAGAGTTCACTTTCAAACACCAAGGTGAGAGAGACAAGAATTCATTTTATAAAAGCGCGGGGAGGTGAGATTTGATTTTAAATCAGTGCGGAGAGAGAGGTGAGAGTTCAATTTAAATTAGCACGGAGAGAGAGGCGAGAGTTCACTTTAAAACAGCGCAGAGAGGTGGGAGTTCACTTTAAATTAGCGTGGAGCGAGAGGCGAGAGTTCATTTTAAAGCAGTGCCGATAGAGAGGAAAGAGATCACTTTAAAACAGCGCAGAGAGTGAGACGAGAGTTCACTTTAAATCAGTACAGAGAGAGGTGAGAGTTCATTTTAAATCAATACGGAGAGAGAGGCGAGAGCTTACTTTAAATCAATACGGAGAGAGAGGCGAGAGCTTACTTTAAATCAATACGGAGAGAGAGGCGAGAGTTCACTTTAAATCAATACGGAGAGAGAGACGAGAGTTCACTTTAAATCAATACGGAGAGAGAGGCGAGAGTTCACTTTAAATCAATACGGAGAGAGAGGTGAGAGTTCATTTTAAAACAGCGCGGAGAGAGAGGGGCGAGAGTTCGCTTTGAAACAGCGGGGAGAGAGAGGCGAGAGCTCATTTTAAATCAGCACAGAAAGAGAGGTGAGCATTCCTTTAAAATCAGCAATGAGAGCGAGAATTCATTATAAAACAGCGTCGACAGAGAGTTCATTTTAAAAACGCGCCAGTAGAGAGGCGAGAGTTCATTTTAAAACAGTGCCAAGTGAGAGGCGATAGATTAATTTAAATTAGCGCAGAGAGAGGCAAGAGTTCATTTTAAAAACTCACGGGGAGAGAGGTGAGAGTTCACCTTAAAACAGCAACAAGTGAGAGCTGAGAGTTTATTTTAAATCAGCGCGGAGTGTTCATTTTAAAGAGGCGCTGAGAGAGAGGAAAGAGATCACTTTAAAACAGCGCAGAGTGAGTGACAAGAGTTCATTTCAAAAAGCGCGGAGAGAAAGGCAAGAGTTCATTTTAAATCAGTGTGGAGCGAGAGAGAGACGAGAGATTTTTTTACATCAGCGCGGAGAGAGAGGTGAGAGTTCATTTTAAATCAGTTCGGAGGGAGAGGCGAGAGTTCACTTTAAAACTGCACAGAGAGGTGAGAGTTCACTTTACATCAATGCCGATGGAGAGGCGAGAGTTCACTTTAAAACAGCGCATTGGGGCAAGAGTTCACTTTAAAACAGCGCATTGGGGCAAGAGTTCACTTTAAAAAATCGCAGAGAGGTGAGCGTTCACTTTAAATTAGCACGGAGAGAGAGGCGAGAGTTCACTTTAAACCAATGTGGAGAGAGAGGCGAGAGTTCACTTTAAACCAATGCGGAGAGAGAGGCGAGAGTTCACTTTAAAACAGAGTGGAGAGAGACCTGAGAGATCATTTTAAATCCCTACGGAGAGAGAGGCGAGAGTTCACTTTAAACCAATGCGGAGAGAGAGGCGAGAGTTCACTTTAAAACAGCGTGGAGAGAGACCTGAGAGATCATTTTAAATCCCTACGGAGAGAGAGGTGAGAGTTCATTTGAAATCAGCGCACAGAGAGGCGAGAGTTCACTTTAAAACAGCAACAAGTGAGAGGTGAGAGTTTATTGTAAATCAGCACGGAAAGAGGGATGAGAGTTCATTTTAAAGGAGCGCGGAGAGATAGGCAAGAGTTCAATTTAAATCAAGGCGTAGATACAGGCGAGAGTTCACTTTAAAACAGCGCCGAGAGAGAGGCGAGAGTTCACTTTAAAATAGCGACTAGTGAGAGGTTAGAGCTTATTTTAAATCAGCACGAAGAGAGGGACAAGAGTTCATTTTAAAACAGTGCTGAGAGGTGAGAGTTCGCTTTAAATCAGCGCGGAGAGAGAGGCGAGAGTTCATTTTAAATCAGCGCGGAGAGAGAGGTGAGAGTTCACTTTAAATCAGCAACAAGTGAGAGGCGAGAGTTCACTTTAAAACAGCGCAGAGAGAGAGAGACGAGAGTTCATTTTAACAAAGCGCGGAGAGAGGCGAGAGTTCATTTTAAATCAGCGCGGAGAGAGAGGCGAGAGTTCATTTTAAATCAGCGCGGAGAGAGAGGCGAGAGTTCATTTTAAATCAGCGCAGAAAGAGAGGTGAGAGTTCACTTTAAAACAGCGCGTAGAGAGAGGCGAGAGTTCATCTTAAATCAGTGCGGAGAGAGAGGCGAGAGATCATTTCAAAACAGTGCAGAGAGAGAAGCGAGAGTTCATTTTAAATCAGTGCCGATGGTGAGGCAAGTGTTCACTTTAAAACAGCGCAGAGAGGTGAGAGTTCACTTAAAATTACCGTGGAGAGAGAGGTGAGAGTTCATTTTAAATCAGCGCGGAGGGAGAGGTTAGACCACATTTGAATTCAGCGCAGAGAGAGAGGAAAGAGTTCATTTTAAAACAACGTGAAGAGAGAGGGGCAAGAGTTCTATTTGAAACTGGGGAGAGAGAGGCGAGAGTTCATTTAAAATCAGCACGGAGAAAGAGAATTCATTATAAAACAGTGTCGACAGAGAGTTCATTTTTAAAATGCGCCGATTGAGAGGTGAGAGTTTAATTTAAATCAGCGCGGATAGAGAGGCGAGAGTTCATTTTCAATCAGCGCAGAGAGAGGCGAGAGTTCACTTTTGAACAGCGACATGTGAGAGGTGAGAGTTTATTTTAAATCAGCGCGAAGAGAGAGGCGAGAGTTCATTTTCAATCAGCGCAGAGAGAGGCGAGAGTTCACTTTTGAACAGCGACATGTGAGAGGTGAGAGTCTATTTTAAATCAGCGCGGAGAGAGAGGCGAGAGTTCAGTTTAAATCAGAGCGGAGAGGCAGATGAGATTTCACTTTGAAAGAGCGTGGAGAGAGATACAAGTGTTGATTTTAAAAAAGCGCCAAGAGTTTATTTTAAATCAGCGCGGAGGGAGAGCCGAAAGTTCTTTTTATAAAAGCGCGGAGAGAGAGCTGAGAGTTCATTTTAAATCAATGCCCAGGGAGAGGTGAGACTTCATTTTAAATCAACGCAGAGAGGTGAGAGTTCATTTTAAAATAGCATGGAGAGAGAGTTGAGAGTTCATTTCAAATCAGTGCGGAGAGAGAGGTGCCAGTTCACTTTAAAACAGTGCGGAGAGAGAGGAAAGTGTTCACTTCAAAACACCGCAGAGAGAGAGAGATGAGAATTCATTTTAAAAAAGTGCGGGGAGCTGAGATTTCATTTTAAAGCAGTGTGGAGAGAGACGTGAGAGTGCATTTTATAACATTGCGGAGCGAGAGGCGAGAGTTCGTTTCAAATCAGTGCCGATGGAGAGTCGAGAGTTCACTTTAAAACAGCGCAGAGATGTGAGAGTTCATTTTAAATCAGCGCGGAGAGAGAGGCGAGAGTTCATTTTCAATCAGCGCAGAGAGAAGCGAGAGTTCACTTTTGAACAGCGACAAGTGAGAGGTGAGAGTCTATTTTAAATCAGCGCGGAGAGAGAGGCGAGAGTTCATTTTAAAGCTGTGCCAAGATAGAGGTGAGAGTTCATTTTATATCAGCCCGGAGGGAGAGCCGAGAGTTCATTTTAAATCAGTGTAGAGAGAGAGGCGAGAGTTCACTTTAAATCAGCGCGGAGCGAGAGGTGAAAGTTCATTTAAAATGAGCATGGGGAGAGATGCAAGAGATCATTTTAAATCATTGCGGAGGGAGAGGCGAGAGTTCTTTTGAAAACAGTGCGGAGAGAGAGGTGAGAGTTCATTTAAAATCAGCACGGAGAGCGAGAAGAGAATTCATTATAGAACAGCTTCGACTGAGTGTTCATTTTAAAAGAGCGCGGAGAGAGAGGCGAGACTACATTTTAAAACAGCGACAAGTGAGGGGCAAGAGTTTATTTTAAATCAGTGTGGAGAGAGAGCGGAGAGAGAGAAAAGAGTTCATTTTAAAATAGCAACAAGTGAGAGGTGAGAGTTTATTTCAATCAGTGAAGAGAGAGAGGCGAGAGTTCATTTTAAATCAGCGCAGAGAGAGACGAGAGTTCACTTTCAAACACCACGGTGAGAGAGACGAGAATTCATTTTAAAAAAGTGCGGGGAGGTGAGATTTGATTTTAAAACAGTGTGGGGAGAGAGGTGAGAGTTCACTTTAAATTAGCGCGGAGAGAGAGGCGAGAGTTCGTTTTATTTGAGCGTGGAGAGAGAGGCGAGAGTTCATTTACAATCAGCGACGAGAGAGGCGAGAGTTCACTTTTAAACAGCGACATGTGAGAGGTGAGAATTTATTTTAAATCAGCGCAGAGAGAGAGGCAGGAGTTCATTTTAAAGCAGTGCAGAGAGAGGTGAGAGTTCACTTTCAAACACCAAGGTGAGAGAGACAAGAATTCATTTTATAAAAGCGCGGGGAGGTGAGATTTGATTTTAAATCAGTGCGGAGAGAGAGGTGAGAGTTCAATTTAAATTAGCACGGAGAGAGAGGCGAGAGTTCACTTTAAAACAGCGCAGAGAGGTGGGAGTTCACTTTAAATTAGCGTGGAGAGAGAGGCGAGAGTTCATTTTAAAGCAGTGCCGATAGAGAGGAAAGAGATCACTTTAAAACAGCGCAGAGAGTGAGACGAGAGTTCACTTTAAATCAACGCGGACAGAAAGGCGAGAGTTCACTTTAAATCAGTACAGAGAGAGGTGAGAGTTCATTTTAAAACAGCGCGGAGAGAGAGGGGCGAGAGTTCGCATTGAAACAGCGGGGAGAGAGAGGCGAGAGCTCACTTTAAATCAATACGGAGAGAGAGGCGAGAGTTCACTTTAAATCAATACGGAGAGAGAGGCGAGAGTTCACTTTAAATCAATACGGAGAGAGAGGCGAGAGTTCACTTTAAATCAATACGGCGAGAGAGGCGAGAGTTCACTTTAAATCAGTACACAGCGAGGTGAGAGTTCATTTTAAAACAGCGCGGAGAGAGAGGGGCGAGAGTTCGCTTTGAAACAGCGGGGAGAGAGAGGCGAGAGCTCACTTTAAATCAGCACAGAAAGAGAGGTGAGCATTCCTTTAAAATCAGCAATGAGAGCGAGAATTCATTATAAAACAGCGTCGACAGAGAGTTCATTTTAAAAACGCGCCAGTAGAGAGGCGAGAGATCATTTTAAAACAGTGCCAAGTGAGAGGCGATAGATTAATTTAAATTAGCGCAGAGAGAGGCAAGAGTTCATTTTAAAAACTCACGGGGAGAGAGGCGAGAGTTCACCTTAAAACAGCAACAAGTGAGAGCTGAGAGTTTATTTTAAATCAGCGCGGAGTGTTCATTTTAAAGAGGCGCTGAGAGAGTGGAAAGAGATCACTTTAAAACAGCGCAGAGTGAGTGACAAGAGTTCATTTCAAAAAGCGCGGAGAGAAAGGCAAGAGTTCATTTTAAATCAGTGTGGAGCGAGAGAGAGACGAGAGATTTTTTTACATCAGCGCGGAGAGAGAGGTGAGAGTTCATTTTAAATCAGTTCGGAGGGAGAGGCGAGAGTTCACTTTAAAACAGCACAGAGAGGCGAGAGTTCACTTTACATCAATGCCGATGGAGAGGCGAGAGTTCACTTTAAAACAGCGCATTGGGGCAAGAGTTCACTTTAAAACAGCGCATTGGGGCAAGAGTTCACTTTAAAAAATCGCAGAGAGGTGAGCGTTCACTTTAAATTAGCACGGAGAGAGAGGCGAGAGTTCACTTTAAACCAATGTGGAGAGAGAGGCGAGAGTTCACTTTAAAACAGCGTGGAGAGAGACCTGAGAAATCATTTTAAATCCCTACGGAGAGAGAGGTGAGATTTCATTTTAAATCAGCGCACAGAGAGGCGAGAGTTCACTTTAAAACAGCAACAAGTGAGAGGTGAGAGTTTATTGTAAATCAGCACGGAAAGAGGGATGAGAGTTCATTTTAAAGGAGCGCGGAGAGATAGGCAAGAGTTCAATTTAAATCAAGGCGTAGATACAGGCGAGAGTTCACTTTAAAACAGCGCCGAGAGAGAGGCGAGAGTTCACTTTAAAATAGCGACTAGTGAGAGGTTAGAGCTTATTTTAAATCAGCACGAAGAGAGGGACAAGAGTTCATTTTAAAACAGTGCTGAGAGGTGAGAGTTCGCTTTAAATCAGCGCGGAGAGAGAGGCGAGAGTTCATTTTAAATTAGCGTGGAGAGAGAGGCGAGAGTTCATTTTAAAGCAGTGCCGATAGAGAGGAAAGAGATCACTTTAAAACAGCGCAGAGAGTGAGACGAGAGTTCACTTTAAATCAAGGCGTAGATACAGGCGAGAGTTCACTTTAAAACAGCGCCGAGAGAGAGGCGAGAGTTCACTTTAAAATAGCGACTAGTGAGAGGTTAGAGCTTATTTTAAATCAGCACGAAGAGAGGGACAAGAGTTCATTTTAAAACAGTGCTGAGAGGTGAGAGTTCGCTTTAAATCAGCGCGGAGAGAGAGGCGAGAGTTCATTTTAAATCAGCGCGGAGAGAGAGGTGAGAGTTCACTTTAAATCAGCAACAAGTGAGAGGCGAGAGTTCACTTTAAAACAGCGCAGAGAGAGAGAGACGAGAGTTCATTTTAACAAAGCGCGGAGAGAGAGGCGAGAGTTCATTTTAAATCAGCGCGGAGAGAGAGGCGAGAGTTCATTTTAAATCAGCGCAGAGAGAGAGGTGAGAGTTCACTTTAAAACAGCGAGGCGAGAGAGGTAAGAGTTCACTTTAAAACAGCGCGTAGAGAGAGGCGAGAGTTCATCTTAAATCAGTGCGGAGAGAGAAGCGAGAGATCATTTCAAAACAGTGCGGAGAGAGAAGCGAGAGTTCATTTTAAATCAGTGCCGATGGTGAGGCGAGTGTTCACTTTAAAACAGCGCAGAGAGGTGAGAGTTCACTTAAAATTACCGTGGAGAGAGAGGTGAGAGTTCATTTTAAATCAGCGCGGAGGGAGAGGTTAGGCCTCATTTGAATTCAGCGCAGAGAGAGAGGAAAGAGTTCATTTTAAAACAACGTGAAGAGAGAGGGGCAAGAGTTCTATTTGAAACTGGGGAGAGAGAGGCGAGAGTTCATTTAAAATCAGCACGGAGAAAGAGAATTCATTATAAAACAGCGTCGACAGAGAGTTCATTTTTAAAATGCGCCGATTGAGAGGTGAGAGTTTAATTTAAATCAGCGCGGATAGAGAGGCGAGAGTTCATTTTAAAACAGCAACAAGTGAGAGCTGAGAGTTTATTTTAAATCAGCACGGAGTGAGAGGCGAGAGTTCATTTTAAATCAGGGCGGAGAGAGAGGTCAGAGTTTGCTTTAAAACAGCGTGGAGAGAGAGGAAAGAGTTCATTTTAAATCAGTGCGGAGATAGAGGCAAGAGATCACTGTGGAGGGAGAGGTGAGAGTTCACTTTAAAACAGCGCATGGGGGCAAGAGTTCACTTTAAAAAAGCGCAGAGAGAGGAAAGAGATCATTTTAAATCAACATGGTGAGAGAGGCGAGAGTTCATTTTAAATCAGTGTAGAGAGAGAGGCGAGAGTTCATTTTCAATCAGCGCAGAGAGAGGCGAGAGTTCACTTTTGAACAGTGACATGTGAGAGGTGAGAGTCTATTTTAAATCAGCGTGGAGAGAGAGGCGAGAGTTCATTTTAAAGCAGTGCCAAGATAGAGGCAAGAGATCACTTTAAAACAGCGCAGAGCGCGAGGCGAGAGTTCATTTTAAATCAGCGCGGAGAGAGAGCCGAGAGTTCATTTTAAATCAGTGTAGAGAGAGAGGCGAGAGTTCACTTTAAATCAGCGCGGAGCGAGAGGTGAAAGTTCATTTAAAATGAGCACGGAGAGAGAGACAAGAGATCATTTTAAATCATTGCGGAGGGAGAGGCGAGAGTTCTTTTGAAAACTGTGCTGGTGGAGAGGTGAGAGTTCATTTAAAATCAGCACGGAGAGCGAGAAGAGAATTCATTATAGAACAGCTTCGACAGAGTGTTCATTTTAAAAAAGCGCGGAGAGAGAGGCGATACTACATTTTAAAACAGTGATAAGTGAGAGGCGAGAGTTTATTTTAAATCAGTGTGGAGAGAGAGCGGAGAGAGAGGAAAGAGTTCATTTTAAAACAGCAATAAGTGAGAGGTGAGAGTTTATTTCAATCAGTGAGGAGAGAGAGGCGAGAGTTCATTTTAAATCAGCGCGGAGAGAGAGGCGAGAGTTCATTTTAAATCAGTGCGGAGGGAGAGTTGAGAATTCATTTAAAACAGCGCGGAGAGAGAGAGACGAGAGATTTTTTTTACATCAGTGCGGAGAGAGAGGTGAGAGTTCTTTTTGAATTAGCGCGGAGAGAGAGGTGAGAGTTCATTTTAAAGCAGTGCCGATAGAGAGGAAAGAGATCAATTTAAAACAGCGCAGAGAGTGAGACGAGAGTTCACTTTAAATCAACGCGGACAGAAAGGCGAGAGTTCACTTTAAATCAGTACAGAGAGAGAGAGGTGGGAGTTCATTTTAAAACTGTGCGGAGCGAGAGGCGAGAGTTCGTTTTAAATCAATGCGCAGGGAGATGCAAGAGTTCATTTTTAAGCAGTGCCAATGGAGAGGCGAGTGTTCACTTTAAAACAGCGTAGGGGGGTTAAGAGTTGACTTTAAAAAAGTGCAGGGATAGAGAGGCAAGGGATCATTTTAAATCAGCGCGGAAAGGGAGATGACATTTCATTTTTAAAGAGTGTGGAGAGAGAAGCGAGAGTTCACTTTGAAATAGCTGGGAGAGAGAAAGCGAGAGTTCATTTTAAATCAGCGCAGAGAGAGAGGCGAGAGTTCAGTTTAAATCAGAGCGGAGAGGCAGATGAGATTTCACTTTGAAAGAGCGTGGAGAGAGATACAAGTGTTGATTTTAAAAAAGCGCGGAGGGAGAGCCGAAAGTTCTTTTTATAAAAGCGCGGAGAGAGAGCTGAGAGTTCATTTTAAATCAATGCCCAGGGAGAGGTGAGACTTCATTTTAAATCAACGCAGAGAGGTGAGAGTTCATTTTAAAATAGCATGGAGAGAGATTTGAGAGTTCATTTCAAATCAGTGCGGAGAGAGAGGTGCCAGTTCACTTTAAAAAAGTGCGGAGAGAGAGGAAAGTGTTCACTTCAAAACACCGCAGAGAGAGAGAGATGAGAATTCATTTTAAAAAAGTGCGGGGAGCTGAGATTTCATTTTAAAGCAGTGTGGAGAGAGACGTGAGAGTTCATTTTATAACATTGCGGAGCGAGAGGCGAGAGTTCGTTTCAAATCAGTGCCGATGGAGAGTCGAGAGTTCACTTTAAAACAGCGCAGAGATGTGAGAGTTCATTTTAAATCAGCGCGGAGAGAGAGGCGAGAGTTCATTTTCAATCAGCGCAGAGAGAGACGAGAGTTCACTTTTAAACAGCGACAAGTGAGAGGTGAGAGTTTATTTTAAATCAGCACGAAGAGAGAGGCGAGAGTTCATTTTCAATCAGCGCAGAGAGAGGCGAGAGTTCACTTTTGAACAGCGACATGTGAGAGGTGAGAGTTTATTTTAAATCAGCGCGAAGAGAGAGGCGAGAGTTCATTTTCAATCAGCGCAGAGAGAGGCGAGAGTTCACTTTTGAACAGCGACATGTGAGAGGTGAGAGTCTATTTTAAATCAGCGCGGAGAGAGAGGCGAGAGTTCAGTTTAAATCAGAGCGGAGAGGCAGATGAGATTTCACTTTGAAAGAGCGTGGAGAGAGATACAAGTGTTGATTTTAAAAAAGCGCCAAGAGTTTATTTTAAATCAGCGCGGAGGGAGAGCCGAAAGTTCTTTTTATAAAAGCGCGGAGAGAGAGCTGAGAGTTCATTTTAAATCAATGCCCAGGGAGAGGTGAGACTTCATTTTAAATCAACGCAGAGAGGTGAGAGTTCATTTTAAAATAGCATGGAGAGAGAGTTGAGAGTTCATTTCAAATCAGTGCGGAGAGAGAGGTGCCAGTTCACTTTAAAACAGTGCGGAGAGAGAGGAAAGTGTTCACTTCAAAACACCGCAGAGAGAGAGAGATGAGAATTCATTTTAAAAAAGTGCGGGGAGCTGAGATTTCATTTTAAAGCAGTGTGGAGAGAGACGTGAGAGTTCATTTTATAACGTTGCGGAGCGAGAGGCGAGAGTTCGTTTCAAATCAGTGCCGATGGAGAGTCGAGAGTTCACCTTAAAACAGCGCAGAGATGTGAGAGTTCATTTTAAATCAGCGCGGAGAGAGAGGCGAGAGTTCATTTTCAATCAGCGCAGAGAGAAGCGAGAGTTCACTTTTGAACAGCGACAAGTGAGAGGTGAGAGTCTATTTTAAATCAGCGCGGAGAGAGAGGCGAGAGTTCATTTTAAAGCTGTGCCAAGATAGAGGTGAGAGTTCATTTTAAATCAGCCCGGAGGGAAAGCCGAGAGTTCATTTTAAATCAGTGTAGAGAGAGAGGCGAGAGTTCACTTTAAATCAGCGCGGAGCGAGAGGTGAAAGTTCATTTAAAATGAGCATGGAGAGAGATGCAAGAGATCATTTTAAATCATTGCGGAGGGAGAGGCGAGAGCTCTTTTGAAAACAGTGCGGAGAGAGAGGTGAGAGTTCATTTAAAATCAGCACGGAGAGCGAGAAGAGAATTCATTATAGAACAGCTTCGACTGAGTGTTCATTTTAAAAGAGCGCGGAGAGAGAGGCGAGACTACATTTTAAAACAGCAACAAGTGAGGGGCAAGAGTTTATTTTAAATCAGTGTGGAGAGAGAGCGGAGAGAGAGAAAAGAGTTCATTTTAAAACAGCAACAAGTGAGAGGTGAGAGTTTATTTCAATCAGTGAAGAGAGAGAGGCGAGAGTTCATTTTAAATCAGCGCAGAGAGAGACGAGAGTTCACTTTCAAACACCACGGTGAGAGAGACGAGAATTCATTTTAAAAAAGTGCGGGGAGGTGAGATTTGATTTTAAAACAGTGTGGGGAGAGAGGTGAGAGTTCACTTTAAATTAGCGCGGAGAGAGAGGCGAGAGTTCGTTTTATTTGAGCGTGGAGAGAGAGGCGAGAGTTCATTTACAATCAGCGACGAGAGAGGCGAGAGTTCACTTTTAAACAGTGACATGTGAGAGGTGAGAATTTATTTTAAATCAGCGCAGAGAGAGAGGCAGGAGTTCATTTTAAAGCAGTGCAGAGAGAGGTGAGAGTTCACTTTCAAACACCAAGGTGAGAGAGACAAGAATTCATTTTATAAAAGCGCGGGGAGGTGAGATTTGATTTTAAATCAGTGCGGAGAGAGAGGTGAGAGTTCAATTTAAATTAGCACGGAGAGAGAGGCGAGAGTTCACTTTAAAACAGCGCAGAGAGGTGGGAGTTCACTTTAAATTAGCGTGGAGAGAGAGGCGAGAGTTCATTTTAAAGCAGTGCCGATAGAGAGGAAAGAGATCACTTTAAAACAGCGCAGAGAGTGAGACGAGAGTTCACTTTAAATCAGTACAGAGAGAGGTGAGAGTTCATTTTAAATCAATACGGAGAGAGAGGCGAGAGCTTACTTTAAATCAATACGGAGAGAGAGGCGAGAGCTTACTTTAAATCAATACGGAGAGAGAGGCGAGAGTTCACTTTAAATCAATACGGAGAGAGAGACGAGAGTTCACTTTAAATCAATACGGAGAGAGAGGCGAGAGTTCACTTTAAATCAATACGGAGAGAGAGGTGAGAGTTCATTTTAAAACAGCGCGGAGAGAGAGGGGCGAGAGTTCGCTTTGAAACAGCGGGGAGAGAGAGGCGAGAGCTCACTTTAAATCAGCACAGAAAGAGAGGTGAGCATTCCTTTAAAATCAGCAATGAGAGCGAGAATTCATTATAAAACAGCGTCGACAGAGAGTTCATTTTAAAAACGCGCCAGTAGAGAGGCGAGAGTTCATTTTAAAACAGTGCCAAGTGAGAGGCGATAGATTAATTTAAATTAGCGCAGAGAGAGGCAAGAGTTCATTTTAAAAACTCACGGGGAGAGAGGCGAGAGTTCACCTTAAAACAGCAACAAGTGAGAGCTGAGAGTTTATTTTAAATCAGCGCGGAGTGTTCATTTTAAAGAGGCGCTGAGAGAGAGGAAAGAGATCACTTTAAAACAGCGCAGAGTGAGTGACAAGAGTTCATTTCAAAAAGCGCGGAGAGAAAGGTGAGAGTTCATTTTAAATCAGTGTAGAGCGAAAGAGAGACGAGAGATTTTTTTACATCAGCGCGGAGAGAGAGGTGAGAGTTCATTTTAAATCAGTTCGGAGGGAGAGGCGAGAGTTCACTTTAAAACAGCGCAGAGAGGCGAGAGTTCACTTTACATCAATGCCGATGGAGAGGCGAGAGTTCACTTTAAAACAGCGCATTGGGGCAAGAGTTCACTTTAAAACAGCGCATTGGGGCAAGAGTTCACTTTAAAAAATCGCAGAGAGGTGAGCGTTCACTTTAAATTAGCACGGAGAGAGAGGCGAGAGTTCACTTTAAACCAATGCGGAGAGAGAGGCGAGAGTTCACTTTAAAACAGCGTGGAGAGAGACCTGAGAGATCATTTTAAATCCCTACGGAGAGAGAGGTGAGAGTTCATTTTAAATCAGCGCACAGAGAGGCGAGAGTTCACTTTAAAAGAGCAACAAGTGAGAGGTGAGAGTTTATTGTAAATCAGCACGGAAAGAGGGATGAGAGTTCATTTTAAAGGAGCGCGGAGAGATAGGCAAGAGTTCAATTTAAATCAAGGCGTAGATACAGGCGAGAGTTCACTTTAAAACAGCGCCGAGAGAGAGGCGAGAGTTCACTTTAAAACAGCGCCGAGAGAGAGGCGAGTGTTCACTTTAAAACAGCGCCGAGAGAGAGAGACGAGAGTTCATTTTAACAAAGCGCAGAGAGAGAGGCGAGAGTTCATTTTAAATCAGCGAGGAGAGAGAGGCGAGAGTTCATTTTAAATCAGCGCAGAGAGAGAGGCGAGAGTTCACTTTAAAACAGCGCGTAGAGAGAGGCGAGAGTTCATCTTAAATCAGTGCGGAGAGAGAGGCGAGAGATCATTTCAAAACAGTGCGGAGAGAGAAGCGAGAGTTCATTTTAAATCAGTGCCGATGGTGAGGCGAGTGTTCACTTTAAAACAGCGCAGAGAGGTGAGAGTTCACTTAAAATTACTGTGGAGAGAGAGGTGAGAGTTCATTTTAAATCAGCGCGGAGGGAGAGGTTAGACCTCATTTGAATTCAGCGCAGAGAGAGAGGAAAGAGTTCATTTTAAAACAACGTGAAGAGAGAGGGGCAAGAGTTCTATTTGAAACTGGGGAGAGAGAGGCGAGAGTTCATTTAAAATCAGCACGGAGAAAGAGAATTCATTATAAAACAGCGTCGACAGAGAGTTCATTTTTAAAATGCGCCGATTGAGAGGTGAGAGTTTAATTTAAATCAGCGCGGATAGAGAGGCGAGAGTTCATTTTAAAACAGCAACAAGTGAGAGCTGAGAGTTTATTTTAAATCAGCACGGAGTGAGAGGCGAGAGTTCATTTTAAATCAGGGCGGAGAGAGAGGTCAGAGTTTGCTTTAAAACAGCGTGGAGAGAGAGGAAAGAGTTCATTTTCAATCAGTGCGGAGGGAGAGGCGAGAGTTCACTTTAAAACATGGGGGCAAGAGTTCACTTTAAAAAAGCGCAGAGAGAGAGAGGCAAGAGATCATTTTAAATCAACATGGTGAGAGAGGCGAGAGTTCATTTTAAATCAGCGTGGAGAGGGAGATGAGATTTCATTTTGAAAGAGCGTGCAGAGAGAGGAGAGAGTTCACTTTGAAACAGCACAGAGAGAGATAATAGTGTTCATTTTAAAAAAGCGCCGAGAGAGAGGTGAGAGTTTATTTTAAATCAGCGCGGAGGGAGAGCCGAGAGTTCATTTTATAAAAGCGTTGTGAGAGACGTGAGAGTTCATTTTAAATCCCTGGGGAGGGAGAGGCGAGAGCTCTCTTTTAATCAGTGCAGAGAGGCGAGAGTTCACTTTTCAATCGCGACAAGTGAGAAGTGAGAGTTTATTTTAAATCAGCACGGAGAGAGAGGCGAGGGTTCATTTTAAAGCAGCGCCGAGAGAGAGACGAGAGTTCACTTTAAAACAACGCAGAGAGGGAGGCGAGAGTTCATTTTAAATCAGCGCGGAGAGAGAGGTGAGAGTTCACTTTAAAACAGCGTGGAGAAAGAGGTGAGAGTTCACTTTAAAACAGCGCAGATGGGAGGCGAGAGTGCTTTTTAAATCAGCGCGGAGAGAGAGGTGAGAGTTCAATTTAAGTCAGGGTGCAGAGGTAGGCGAGAGTTCATTTTAAATCAGTGCCGTTGGAGAGACGAGAGATCACTTTAAAACAGCGCGGAGAGAGGCGAGAGTTCATTTTAAATCAGTGCCGATGGAGAGGCGAGTGTTCACTTTAAAAGCGCGCAGGTGTGGTAAGATTTCACTTTAAAAAAGCGCCGAGAGAGAGAGGAAAGAGATCATTTTAAAACTGCAGAGAGAGAAGCGAGAGTTCACTTTAAACAGCTGGGAGAGAGAAAGCAAGAGTTCATTTTAAATCAGCGCAGAGAGAGAGGCGAGAGTTCAGTTTAAATCAGCGCAGAGAGAGAGATGAGATTTCACTTTGAAAGAGCGTGGAGAGAGAGGCGAGAGTTCAGTTTGAAACAGCACAGAGAAAGATACAAGTGTTGATTTTAAAAAAGCGCCAAGAGGTGAGAGTTTATTTTAAATCAGCGCCGAGAGAGAGACGAGAGTTCACTTTAAAACAGCGCCGAGAGAGAGGCGAGAGTTCACTTTAAAACAGCGTGGAGAAAGAGGTGAGAGTTCACTTTAAAAGAGCGCAGAGAGGGAGGTGAGAGTTCTTTTTAAATCAGCGCAGAGAGAGATGAGAGTTCACTTTAAAACATTGCGGAGAGAGAGGCAGGAGTTCAATTTAAATCAGGGCGCAGAAGGAGGCGAGAGTTCATTTTAAATCAGTGCCAATGGAGAGACGAGAGTTCACTTTAAAACAGTGCAGAGAGGTGAGAGTTCACCTTAAATTAGCGTGGAGAGAGAGGCAAGAGTTCATTTTAAATCAGTACAGGGAGAGAGAAGCGAGATTTCATTTTAAATCAGAGCCGATGGAGAGGCGAGAGTGCACTTTAAAACAGCGCAGTGAGGTGAGAGTTCACTTTAAATCACCGCGGAGAGAGAGGCGAGAGTTCATTTTATATTAGCGTGGAGAGAGAGGCGAGAGTTCATTTTAAATTAGCGTGGAGAAAGAGGCGAGAGTTCATTTTAAAGCAGTGCCGATAGAGAGGAAAGAGATCACTTTAAAACAGCGCAGAGAGTGAAATGAGAGTTCACTTTAAATCAACGCGGAGAGTGAGACGAGAGTTCACTTTAAATCAACGCGGAGAGAGAGGCGAGAGTTCACTTTAAATCAACGCGGAAAGAGAGGCGAGAGTTCACTTTAAATCAGTACAGAGAGAGAGAGGTGAGAGTTCATTTTAAAACAACGCGGATAGAGAGGGGCGAGAGTTTGCTTTGAAACAGCGGGGAGAGAGAGGCGAGAGCTCAGTTTAAATCAGCGCAGAGAGAGAGGCGAGAGTTCATTTAAAATCAGCGCGGAGAGAGAGATGAGATTTCCCTTTGAAACAGCGTGGAGAGAGAGGCGAGAGTTCATTTTCAATCAGCGCAGAGAGAGGCGAGAGTTCCCTTTTAAACAGCGACAAGTGAGAGGTGAGAGTTTATTTTAAATCAGCACAGAGAGCGAGGTGAGATTTCATATTAAATCAACGCGGAGGGAGAGCCGAGTGTTCATTTTAAATCAGCGTAGAGAGAGCGGCGAGAGTTCACTTTAAGTCAGCGCGGAGCGAGAGGTGAAAGTTCACTTAAAATGAGCACGGAGAGAGAGTCAAGAGGTCATTTTAAATCATTGCGGAGAGAGAGGAGAGAGTTCTTTTGAAAACAGTGCAGAGAGAGAGGTGAGAGTTCATTTAAAATCAGCACGGAGAGCGAGAAGAGAATTCATTATAAAACAGCTTCGACAGAGGGTTCATTTTAAAAAAGTGCAGAGAGAGTGGCGAGACTACATTTTAAAACAGCGACAATTGAGGGGCAAGAGTTTATTTTAAATCAGCGACAAGTGAGAGGGGAGAGAGAGGGGAGAGTTCATTTTAAAACAGCGACAAGTGAGAGGTGAGAGTTTATTACAATCAATGAAGAAAGAGAGTAGAGAGTTCATTTTAAATCAGCGCAGAGAGAGACGAGAGTTCACTTTAAATCAGCGCAGAGAGAGGCGAGAGTTCACTTTCAAACACCATGGTGAGAGAGGCGAGAATTCATTTTAAAAAAGCGCGGGAAGGTGAGATTTCATTTTGAAACAGTGTGGAGAGAGAGGTGAGAGTTCACTTTAAATTAGCGCGGAGAGAGAGGCAAGAGTTCATTTTAAATTAGCATGGAGAGAGAGGCGAGAGTTCATTTTAAATCAGTACAGAGAGAGAGAGGCGAGAGTTCATTTTAAATCAGTACAGAGAGAGAGAGGCGAGAGTTCATTTTAAATCAGTGCCAATGGAGCGGCGAGAGTTCACTTTAAAACGGCGCAGAGAGGTGAGAGTTCACTTTAAATTAGTGTGGAGCGATAGGTGAGAGTTCATTTTAAAGCATTGACGATAGAGAGGAAAGAGATCACTTTAAAACAGCGCAGAGAGTGAGACGAGAGTTCACTTTAAATCAACGCGGAGAGAGAGGCGAGAGTTCATTTTAAATTAGCGTGGAGAGAGAGGCGAGAGTTCATTTTAAAGCAGTGCCGATAGAGAGGAAAGAGATCACTTTAAAACAGCGCAGAGAGTGAGACGAGAGTTCACTTTAAATCAATACGGAGAGAGAGGCGAGAGTTCACTTTAAATCAGCGTGGAGAGAGGGGCGAGAGATCACTTTAAATCAGTGCAGCGAGAGAGAGGTGAGAGTTCATTTTAAAACAGCGCAGAGAGAGACGAGTGAGAGTTCGCTTTGAAACAGCGGGGAGAGAGAGGCGAGAGCTCACATTAAATCAGCGCCGAGAGAGAGGAAAGAGTTCACTTTAAAATAGCGCATGGTGAGAGAAGAGAGTTCATTTTAAAACAGCGCGGAGGGAGAGGTGAAAATTCATTTAAAACAGTGCAGCGAGAGAGAGACGAGAGATTTTTTTACATCAGCGTGGAGAGAGAGGTGAGAGTTCATTTTAAATCAGTTCGGAGGGAGAGGCGAGTGGTCATTTTATATCAGTGCCGATGGAGAGGCGAGAGTTCACTTTAAAACAGCGCAGGGGGTTAAGAGTTCACTTTAAAAAAACACCGAGAGAGAGAGGCAAGAGATCATTTTAAATCAGCGCAGAGAGAGAGGGGAGAGGTCAGATTAAATCAGCGCGGAGTGGGAGTTGAGATTTCATTTTGAAAGAGCGTGGAGAGAGAAGCGAGATTTCACTTTGAAACAGCTGGGGGAGAGAAAGCGAGAGTTCATTTTAAATCAGTGTGGAGAGAGAAGGGCCAGTTCACTTTTAAACAGTGCAGAGAGAGAGGAAAGTGTTCACTTCAAAACACCGCAGGGAGAGATGAGAATTCATTTTAAAAAAGCGCGGAGAGGTGAGATTTCATTTTAAATCAGCGTAGAGAGAGAGGTGAGAGTTCACTTTAAATCAGCGCGGAGCGAGAGGTGAAAGTCCATTTAAAATGAGCACGCAAAGAGAGTCAAGAGATCATTTTAAATCATTGCGGAGGCAGAGGCGAGAGTTCTTTTGAAAACAGTGCTGGTAGAGAGGGGAGGTTCATTTAACATCAGCGCGGAGAGCGAGAAGAGAATTCATTACAAAACAGCATCGACAGAGTGTTCATTTTAAAAGAGCGCGGAGAGAGAGGCGAGACTACATTTTAAAACAGCAACAAGTGAGAGGCGGGAGTTCATTTTAAATCAGCGCAGAGAGAGGCGAGAGTTCACTTTCAAACACCACGATGAGAGAAATGAGAATTCATTTTAAAAAAGCGCGGGGAGGTGAGATTTGATTTTAAAACAGTGTGGAGAGAGAGGTGAGAGTGCATTTTAAATTTGTGTGGAGAGAGAGGCAAGCATTCATTTTAAGGCATTGCCGATAGAGAGGAAAGAGATCACTTTAAAACAGCGCAGAGAGTGAGACGAGAGTTCACTTTAAATCAACGTGGAGAGCGAGGCGATTGTTCATTTTAAATTAGCGTGGAGAGAGAGAGGTGAGAGTTCATTTTAAAACAGCGCGGAGAGAGAGGAGCGAGAGTTTACTTTGAAACAGCGGGGAGAGAGAGGCGAGAGCTCAGTTTAAATCAGCGCAGAGAGAGAGGCGAGAGTTCATTTAAAATCAGCACAGAGAGCGAGAATTCATTCTCGACAGAGAGTTCATTTTAAAAACGCGCCAGTAGAGAGGCGAGAGTTCATTTTAAAACAGCGCCAAGTGAGAGGTGATAGTTTAATTTAAATCAGCGCGGAGAGAGGCAAGAGTTCATTTTAAAAATGCACGGGGAGAGAGGCGAGAGTTCGCATTAAAACAGGAACAAGTGAGAGCTGAGAGTTTATTTTAAATCAGTGCGGAGTGAGAGGAAAGAGTTCACTTTAAAACAGCGCATGGAGAGAGACGAGAGTTAATTTTAAAACAGCGCGGAAGGAGAGGCGAGAATTCATTTAAATCAGTGCGGAGGGAGAGGTGAGAATGCATTTAAAAAAGCGCAGCGAGAGAGAGAGACGTGAGATTTTTTTACATCAGCGCGGAGAGAGAGGTGAGAGTTCATTTTAAAAAACGCAGAGAGAGAGAGGCGAGAGATCATTTTAAATCAGTGCGGAGGGAGAGGCGAGAGTTCACTTTAAAAAACGCAGAGAGAGAGAGACGAGAGATCATTTTAAATCAGTGCGGAGGGAGAGGGGAGAGTTCACTTTAAAAAACGCAGAGAGAGAGAGAGGCGAGAGATCATTTTAAATCAGTGCCCAGGGAGAGGCGAAACTTCATTTTAAATCAGTGCGGAGAGAGAGGAAAGAGTTCACTTCAAAACACCGCAGAGAGAGAGAGACGAGAATTCATTTTTAAAAAGTGCGGGGAGCTGAGATTTCATTTTAAAGCAGTGTGGAGAGAGACGTGAGAGTTCATTTTATAACATTGCGGAGCGAGAGGCGAGAGTTCGTTTCAAATCAGTGCCAATGGAGAGTCGAGAGTTCACTTTAAAACAGCGCAGAGATGTGAGAGTTCATTTTAAATCAGCGCGGAGAGAGAGGCGAGAGTTCATTTTCAATCAGCGCAGAGAGAGACGAGAGTTCACTTTTTAACAGCGACAAGTGAGAGGTGAGAGTTTATTTTAAATCAGCGCGAAGAGAGAGGCGAGAGTTCATTTTCAATCAGCGCAGAGAGAGGCGAGAGTTCACTTTTGAACAGCGACATGTGAGAGGTGAGAGTTTATTTTAAATCAGCGCGGAGAGAGAGGCGAGAGTTCATTTTAAAGCAGTGCCAAGATAGAGGCGAGAGATCACTTTAAAACAGTGCAGAGGGCAAAGCAAGAGTTCATTTAAAATCAGCGTGGAGGGAGAGCCGAGAGTTCATTTTAAATTAGCGTGGAGAGAGAGGCGAGAGTTCATTTTAAATCAGTGCCGATGGAGAGGCGAGAGTTCACTTTAAAACATGGCAGAGAGTGAGACGAGAGTTCACTTTAAAACATCGCAGAGAGGTGAGAGTTCACTTTAAATTAGTGTGGAGAGAGAGTCGAGCGTTCATTTTAAAGCAGTGCCGATAGAGAGGAAAGAGATCACTTTAAAACAGCGCAGAGAGTGAGACGAGAGTTCACTTTAACTCAACGCGGAGAGAGAGGCGAGAGTTCATTTAAAATCAGCACAGAGAGAGAGAATTCATTATAAAACAGCGTCGACAGAGAGTTCATTTTAAAAACGCGCCAGTAGAGAGGCGAGAGTTTAAATTAAATCAGCGCGGAGAGAGGTGAGAGTTCATTTTAAAAACGCAGGGGGATAGAGGCAAGAGTTCACATTAAAACAGCAACAAGTGAGAGCTGAGAGTTTATTTTAAATCAACGCGGAGTGTTCATTTTAAACAGGCGCTGAGAGAGAGGAAAGAGTTCACTTTAAAACAGTGCATGGTGAGAGACGAGAGTTCATTTTAAATCAGTGCGGAGGGAGAGGTGAGAATTCATTTAAAACAATGTAGCGAGAGAGAGACGAGAGATTTTTTTTACATCAGCGCGGAGAGAGAGGTGAGAGTTCACTTTAAATCAGTTCGGAGGGAGAGGCAAGAGTTAATTTTACATCAGTGCAGATGGAGAGGCGAGTGTTCACTTTAAAAGAGCGCGGGGGGGCAAGAGTTCACTTTACAAAAGCGCCGAGAGAGAGAGGCGAGAGTTCAGTTTAAATCAGCGCGGAGAGGGAGGTGAGATTTCATTTTGAAGGAGCGTGGAGAGAGAAGCGAGAGTTCACTTTGAAACAGCTGGGAGAGAGAAAGCGAGAGTTCATTTTAAATCAGCGCGTGGAGGGAGATGAGATTTCCCTTTGAAATAGTGTGGAGAGAGAGGCGAGAGTTCACTTTGAAACAGCACAGAGAGAGATACAAGTGTTGATTTGAAAAAAACGCCGAGGTGACAGTTTATTTTATATCAACGCGGACGGAGAGCTGAAAGTTCATTTTATAAAAGCGCGGAGAGAGAGGTGAGAGTTCATTTTAAAGCAGTGCCCAGGGAGAGGCGAGACTTCATTTTAAATCAGTGCAGAGAGGTGAGAGTTCATTTTAAAACAGCGTGGAGAGAGAGTTGAGAGTTCATTTTAAATCAGTGCGGAGAGAGAAGGGCCAGTTCACTTTAAAACAGTGTGGAGAGAGAGGAAAGAGTGCACTTCAAAACACCGCAGAGAGAGAGATGAGAATTCATTTTAAAATAGTGCGGGGAGGTGAGAGTTCATTTTAAATCAGTGCGGAGAGAGAAGGGCCAGTTCACTTTAAAACAGTGCGGAGCGAGAGGCGAGAGTTCGTTTTAAATCAATACGCAGGGAGAGGCAAGAGTTCATTTTAAATCAGTGCCAATGGAGAGGCGAGAGTTCACTTTAAAACTGCGCAGAGATGTGAGTTCATTTTAAATCAGCGCGGAGAGAGAGGCGAGAGTTCATTTTCAATCAGCGCAGAGAGAGGCGAGAGTTCACTTTTGAACAGCGATAAGTGAGAGGTGAGAGTTTATTTTAAATTAGCATGGAGAGAGAGGCGAGAGTTCATTTTAAATCAGTACAGAGAGAGAGAGGCGAGAGTTCATTTTAAATCAGTACAGAGAGAGAGAGGCGAGAGTTCATTTTAAATCAGTGCCGATGGAGCGGCAAGAGTTCACTTTAAAACAGCGCAGAGAGGTGAGAGTTCACTTTAAATTAGCGCAGAGAGAGAGGAAAGAGTTCATTTTAAATTAGCGCGGAGAGAGAGGCGAGAGTTCATTTTAAAGCAGTGCCGATAGAGAGGAAAGAGATCACTTTAAAACAGCGCAGAGAGTGAAACGAGAGTTCACTTTAAATCAACGCGGAGAGAGAGGCGAGAGATCACTTTAAAACAGCGCATGGTGAGAGACAAGAGTTCATTTTAAAAAAGCGCGGAGAGAGAGGTGAGAGTTCATTTTAAATCAGTGCGGAGGGAGAGGTGAGAGTTCACTTTAAAACAGTTCGGAAGGAGAGGCAAGAGTTCACTTTGAAAAACGCAGAGAGAGAGCAGCGAGAGTTCATTTTAAATCAGCGCGGAGCGAGAGGTGAAAGTTCATTTAAAATGAGCATGGAGAGAGAGTCAAGAGATCATTTTAAATCATTGCGGAGAGAGAGGCGAGAATTCTTTTGAAAACAGTGCGGAGAGAGAGGTGAGATTTCATTTAAAATCAGCACGGAGAACGAGAAGAGAATTCATTATAAAACAGCTTCGACAGAGTGTTCATTTTAAAAAAGCGCAGAGAGAGAGGCGAGACTACATTTTAAAACAGTGACAAATGAGATGTGAGAGTTTATTACAATCAATGAGGAGGGAGAGGCGAGAGTTCATTTTAAATCTGCGCAGAGAGAGGCGAGAGTTCACTTTCAAACACCACGGTGAGCGAGACGAGAATTCATTTTAAAAAAGCGCAGGGAGGTGAGACTTCATTTTGAAACAGTGTTGGGAGAGAGGTGAGAGTTCACTTTAAATCAGCGCGGAGAGAGAGGCGAGAGTTCACTTTAAATTAGCGTAGAGAGAGAGGCGAGAGTTCATTTTAAATTAGTGTGGAGAGAGAGGTGAGAGTTCATTTTAAATCAGTACAGAGAGAGAGTGGCGAGAGTTCATTTTAAATCAGTGCCGATGGAGAGGCGAGAGTTCACTTTAAAACAGCGCAGAGAGGTGAGAGTTCACTTTAAATTAGCGTGGAGCGAGAGGCGAGAGTTCATTTTAAAGCAGTGCCAATAGAGAGGAAAGAGATCACTTTAAAACAGCGCAGAGAGTGAGACGAGGGTTCACTTTAAATCAACGCGGAGAGAGAGGTGAGAATTCATTTTAAATTAGCGCGGAGAGAGAGGAAAGAGTTCATTTTAAAGCAGTGCCGATAGAGAGGAAAAAGATCACTTTAAAACAGCGCAGAGAGTGAGACGAGAGTTCACTTTATATCAACGCGGAGAGAGAGGCGAGAGTTCACTTTAAAACAGCGCAAAGAGAGAGGAGCGAGAGTTCGCTTTGAAACAGCGGGGAGAGAGAGGCGAGAGCTCACTTTAAATCAGCGCAGAGAGAGAGAGGCGAGAGTTCATTTAAAATCAGCACAGAGAGTGAGAATTCATAATAAAACAGCGTCGACAGAGAGTTCATTTTAAAAACGCGCCAGTACAGAGGCGAGAGTTCATTTTAAAACAGCGCCAAGTGAGAGGCGAGAGTTTAATTTAAATCAGCGCGGAGAGAGGCGAGAGTTCATTTTAAATCAGCGCAGAGAGAGGCGACAGTTCACCTTAAAAGCAACAAGTGAGAGCTGAGAGTTTATTTTAAATCAGCGCGGAGTGTTCATTTTAAAGAGGCGCCAAGAGAGAGGAAAGAGTACACTTTAAAACAGCGCATGGTGAGAGACGAGAGTTCATTTTAAATCAGTGCGGAGAGAGAGGCGAGAATTCATTTAAAACAGCGCAGCGAGAGAGAGACGAGAGAGTTCATCTTAATTCAGTTCGGAGGCAGTGGCGAGAGTTCACTTGAAAACAGCGCAGAGAGGCGAGAGTTCACTTTAAAACAGCGCAGGGGGGTTAAGAGTTCACTTTAAAAAAGCGCCGAGAGAGGGAGGCAAGAGATCATTTTAAATCAGCGCAGAGAGAGAGGCGAGAGTTCAAGGTAAATCAGCGCAGAGAGAGGCGAGAGTTCACTTTTAAACAGCGACAAGTGAGAGGTGAGAGTTTATTTTAAATCAGCGGAGAGACGAGAGTTCACTTTTAAACAGCGATAAGTGAGCGGTGAGAGTTTATTTTAAATCAGCGCATAGAGCCGAGAGTTCATTTTAAAGCAGCGTAGAGAGAGAGGCGTGAGTTCACTTTAAATCAGCGTGGAGCGAGAGGTGAAAGTTCATTTAAAATGAGCACGGAGAGAGATTCAAGAGATCATTTTAAATCATTGCGGAGGGAGAGGTGAGAGTTCTTTTGAAAACAGTGCGGAGAGAGAGGTGAGAGATCATTTAAAATCAGCACGGAGAGCGAGAAGAGAATTCATTATAAAACAGCTTCGACTCGACAGAGTGTTCATTTTAAAAAAGCGCGGAGAGAAAGGCGAGAGTTCATTTTAAAGCAGTGCCGATAGAGAGGAAAGAGATCACTTTAAAACAGCGCAGAGAGTGAGAGGAGAGTTCACTTTAAATCAACGCGGAGAGTGAGACGAGAGTTCACTTTAAATCAGTACAGAGAGAGAGAGGTGAGAGTTCATTTTAAAACAGCGCGGAGAGGAGCGAGAGATCGCTTTGAAACAGCGGGGAGAGAGGCGAGAGCTCAGTTTAAATCAGCGCAGAGAGAGAGGCGAGAGTTCATGTAAAATCAGCAC
Source organism: Isurus oxyrinchus (assembly GCA_026770705.1). Taxonomy (NCBI): domain Eukaryota; kingdom Metazoa; phylum Chordata; class Chondrichthyes; order Lamniformes; family Lamnidae; genus Isurus; species Isurus oxyrinchus. The sequence goes on along the minus strand of JANJGN010000006.1, from coordinate 1,853,093 downwards.
AGAGATCGAGAATTCATTATAAAACAGCGTCGACAGAGAGTTCATTTTAAAAATGCTCCAGTAGAGAGGCGAGAGTTCATTTTAAAACAGCGCCAAGTGAGAGGCGAGAGTTTAATTTAAATCAGCGCGGTGAGAGGCGAGAGTTCAATTAAAAACGCACGGGGAGAGAGGCGAGAGTTCACCTTAAAACAGCAACAAGTGAGAGCTGAGAGTTTATTTTAAATCAGCTCTGAGTGAGAGGAAAGAGTTCACTTTAAAACAGCGCATGGTGAGAGACGAGAGTTCATTTTAAAACAGCGCGGAAGGAGAGGCGAGAATTCCTTTTAAATCAGTGCGGAGGGAGAGGTGAGAATTCATTTAAAACAGTGCAGTGAGAGAGAGAAACGAGAGATTTTTTTACATCAGCGCGGAGAGAGAGGTGAGAGTTCATTTTAAATCAGTTTGGAGCGAGAGGTGAGAGTTCACTTTAAAAAACGCAGAGAGAGAGAGGCGAGAGATCATTTTAAATCAGTGCGGAGGGAGAGGTAAGAGTTCATTTTAAATCAGTGCCCAGGGAGAGGCGAAACTTCAATTTAAATCAGTGCAGAGATGTGAGAGTCAATTTTAAAACAGCGTAGAGTGAGAGTTGAGAGTTCATTTTAAATCAGTGTGGAGAGAGAGGTACCAGTTCACTTTAAAACAGTGCGGAGAGAGAGGAAAGAGTTCACTTCAAAACACCGCAGAGAGAGAGAGACGAGAATTCATTTTAAAAAAGCGCGAGGAGGTGAGATTTCATTCTAAAGCAGTGTGGAGCGAGAGGTGAGAGTTCATTTTAAAACATTGCGGAGCGAGAGCGAGAGTTCATTTTAAATCAATGCCCAGGGAGAGGCAAGAGTTCATTTTAAATCAGTGCGGAGAGAGAGGTGCCAGTTCACTTTAAAACAGTGCGGAGAGAGAGGAAAGAGTTCACTTCAAAACACCACAGAGAGAGAGAGAGAAGAGAATTCATTTTAAAAAAGCGCGGGGAGGTGAGATTTCATTTTAAAGCAGTGTGGAGAGAGAGGTGAGAGTTCATTTTAAAACATTGCGGAGCGAGAGGCGAGAGTTCATTTTACATCAATGCGCAGGGAGAGGCAGGAGTTCATTTTAAATCAGTGTGGAGAGAGAGGCAAGAGTTCATTTTAAATCAGTGCCGATGGAGAGGCGAGAGTTCACTTTAAAACAGCGCAGAGAGGCGAGAGTTCATTTTCAGTCAGCGCAGAGAAAGGCGAAAGTTCACTCTTAAACAGCGACAAGTGAGAGGTGAGAGTTTATTTTAAATCAGCTCGCAGAGAGAGGCGAGAGTTCATTTTAAAGCAGTGCCAAGATAGAGGCGAGAGATCACTTTAAAACAGCGCAGAGGGCGAAGCAAGAGTTCATTTAAAATCAGCGTGGAGGGAGAATTTAAGAGTTCATTTTAAAACAGCGACAAGTGAGAGGTGAGGGTTTATTTCAATCAGCGAGGAGAGAGAGGCAGGAGTTCATTTTAAATCAGCGCAGAGAGAGGCGAGAGTTCACTTTCAAACACCACGGTGAGAGAGACGAGAATTCATTTCAAAAAAGCACGGGGAGGTGAGATTTCATTTTAAAACAGCGTGGAGAGAGAGGGGCAAATGTTTGCTTTGAAACAGCGAGGAGAGACAGGCGAGAGCTCAATTTAAATCAGCGCAGAGAGAGAGGCGAGAGTTCATTTAAGATCAGCACAGAGAGCGAGAATTCATTATAAAACAGCGTCGACAGAGAGTTCATTTTAAATCAGTGCGGATAGAGAGGGGCCAGTTCACTTTAAAACAGTGCGGAGAGAGAGGAAAGAGTTCACTTCAAAACACCGCAGAGAGAGAGACGAGAATTCATTTTAAAATAGCGCGTGGAGGTGAGATTTTATTTTAAAGCAGTGTGGAGAGAGAGGTGAGAGTTCATTTTAAAACAGTGCGGATCGAGAGGCAAGAGTTCGTTTTAAACCAATGCGCAGGGAGAGGCAAGAGTTCATTTTAAATCAGTGCCGATGAAGAGGCGAGAGTTCACTTTAAAACAGCGCAGAGATGTGAGAGTTCATATTAAATCAGTGCGGAGAGAGAGGCGAGAGTTCATTTTCAATCAGCGCAGAGAGAGCGGCGAGAGTTCACTTTTAAACAGCGACAAGTGAGAGGTGAGAGTTTATTTTAAATCAGCACAGAGAGCGAGGCGAGTGTTCATTTTAAATCAACGCGGAGGGAGAGCCGAGTGTTCATTTTAAATCAGCGTAGAGAGAGCGGTGAGAGTTCATTTTAAATCAGCGCGGAGCGAGAGGTGAAAGTTCATTTAAAATGAGCATGGAGAGAGAGTCAAGAGGTCATTTTAAATCATTGCGGAGAGAGAGGTGAGTGTTCTTTTGAAAACAGTGCGGAGAGAGAGGTGAGATTTCATTTAAAATCAGCACGGAGAACGAGAAGAGAATTCATTATAAAACAGCTTCGACAGAGTGTTCATTTTAAAAAAGTGCAGAGAGAGAGGCGAGACTACATTTTAAAACTGCGACAAGTGAGAGGAGAGTGTTTATTACAATCAATGAGGAGAGAGAGGTGAGAGTTCATTTTAAATCTGCGCAGAGAGAGGCGAGAGTTCACTTTCAAACACCACGGTGAGAGAGGAGAGAATTCATTTTAAAAAAGTGCAGTGAGGTGAAATTTCATTTTGAAACAGTGTTGGGAGAGAGGTGAGAGTTCACTTTAAATTAGCGTAGAGAGAGAGGAAAGAGTTCATTTTAAATTAGTGTGGAGAGAGAGGCGAGAGTTCATTTAAATCAGCGCAGAGAGAGGCGAGAGTTCACTTTCAAACACCATGGTGAGAGAGAGGAGAATTCATTTCAAAAATGTGCGGGGAGGTGAGATTTCATTTTAAAACAGCGTGGAGAGAGAGGGGCAAACGTTTGCTTTGAAACAGCGAGGAGAGACAGGCGAGAGCTCAATTTAAATCAGCGCAGAGAGAGAGGCGAGTGTTCATTTAAGATCAGCACAGAGAGCGAGAATTCATTATAAAACAGCGTCGACAGAGCGTTCGTTTTAAATCAGTGCTTAGAGAGAAGGGCCAGTTCACTTTAAAACAGTGCGGAGAGAGAGGAAAGAGTTCACTTCAAAACACCGCAGAGAGAGAGACGAGAATTCATTTTAAAATAGCGCGTGGAGGTGAGATTTTATTTTAAAGCAGTGTGGAGAGAGAGGTGAGAGTTCATTTTAAAACAGTGCGGATCGAGAGGCAAGAGTTCATTTTAAATCAATGCGCAGGGAGAGGCAAGAGTTCATTTTAAATCAGTGCCGATGGAGAGGTGAGAGTTCATTTTAAAACAGCGCAGAGATGTGAGAGTTCATATTAAATCAGCGCGGAGAGAGAGGCGAGAGTTCATTTTCAATCAGCGCAGAGAGAGGCGAGAGTTCACTTTTAAACAGCGACAAGTGAGAGGTGAGAGTTTATTTTAAATCAGCGCAGAGAGCGAGGCGAGTGTTCATTTTAAATCAACGCGGAGGGAGAGGCGAGTGTTCATTTTAAATCAGCGTAGAGAGAGCGGCGAGAGTTCATTTTAAATCAGCGCGGAGCGAGAGGTGAAAGTTTATTTAAAATGAGCATGGAGAGTGAGTCAAGAGGTCATTTTAAATCATTGCGGAGAGAGAGGTGAGTGTTCTTTTGAAAGCAGTGCGGAGAGAGAGGTGAGATTTCATTTAAAATCAGCACGGAGAACGAGAAGAGAATTCATTTTAAAACAGCTTCGACAGAGTGTTCATTTTAAAAAAGTGCAGAGAGAGAGGCGAGACTACATTTTAAAACAGCGACAAGTGAGAGGAGAGTGTTTATTACCATCAATGAGGAGAGAGAGGTGAGTGTTCATTTTAAATCTGCGCAGAGAGAGGCGAGAGTTCACTTTCAAACACCACAGTGAGAGAGACGAGAATTCATTTTAAAAAAGTGCGGAGAGGTGAAATTTCATTTTGAAACAGTGTTGGGAGAGAGGTGAGAGTTCACTTTAAATTAACGTAGAGAGAGAGGCAAGAGTTCATTTTAAATTAGTGTGGAGAGAGAGGCGAGAGTTCATTTAAATCAGTGCAGAGAGAGGCGAGAGTTCACTTTCAAACACCATGGTGAGAGAGAGGAGAATTCATTTCAAAAATGTGCGGGGAGGTGAGATTTCATTTTAAAACAGCGTGGAGAGAGAGGGGCAAACGTTTGCTTTGAAACAGCGAGGAGAGACAGGCGAGAGCTCAATTTAAATCAGCGCAGAGAGAGAGGCGAGTGTTCATTTAAGATCAGCACAGAGAGCGAGAATTCATTATAAAACAGCGTCGACAGAGAGTTCGTTTTAAATCAGTGCTTAGAGAGAAGGGCCAGTTCACTTTAAAACAGTGCGGAGAGAGAGGAAAGAGTTCACTTCAAAACACCGCAGAGAGAGAGACGAGAATTCATTTTAAAATAGCGCGTGGAGGTGAGATTTTATTTTAAAGCAGTGTGGAGAGAGAGGTGAGAGTTCATTTTAAAACAGTGCGGATCGAGAGGCAAGAGTTCGTTTTAAATCAATGCGCAGGGAGAGGCAAGAGTTCATTTTAAATCAGTGCCGATGGAGAGGTGAGAGTTCATTTTAAAACAGCGCAGAGATGTGAGAGTTCATATTAAATCAGCGCGGAGAGAGAGGCGAGAGTTCATTTTCAATCAGCGCAGAGAGAGGCGAGAGTTCACTTTTAAACAGCGACAAGTGAGAGGTGAGAGTTTATTTTAAATCAGCGCAGAGAGCGAGGCGAGTGTTCATTTTAAATCAACGCGGAGGGAGAGGCGAGTGTTCATTTTAAATCAGCGTAGAGAGAGCGGTGAGAGTTCATTTTAAATCAGCGCGGAGCGAGAGGTGAAAGTTTATTTAAAATGAGCATGGAGAGTGAGTCAAGAGGTCATTTTAAATCATTGCGGAGAGAGAGGTGAGTGTTCTTTTGAAAGCAGTGCGGAGAGAGAGGTGAGATTTCATTTAAAATCAGCACGGAGAACAAGAAGAGAATTCATTTTAAAACAGCTTCGACAGAGTGTTCATTTCAAAAAAGTGCAGAGAGAGAGGCGAGACTACATTTTAAAACAGCGACAAGTGAGAGGAGAGTGTTTATTACCATCAATGAGGAGAGAGAGGTGAGTGTTCATTTTAAATCTGCGCAGAGAGAGGCGAGAGTTCACTTTCAAACACCACAGTGAGAGAGACAAGAATTCATCTTAAAAAAGTGCGGAGAGGTGAAATTTCATTTTGAAACAGTGTTGGGAGAGAGGTGAGAGTTCACTTTAAATTAGCGTAGAGAGAGAGGCGAGAGTTCATTTTAAATCAGTACAGAGAGAGAGAGGCGAGAGTTCATTTTAAATCAGTGCCGATGGAGAGACGAGAGTTCACTTTAAAACAACGTAGAGAGGTGAGAGTTCACTTTAAATTAGCGTGGAGCGAGAGGCGAGAATTCATTTTAAAGCATTGACGATAGAGAGGAAAGAGATTACTTTAAAACAGCGCAGAGAGTGAGACGAGAGTTCCCTTTAAATCAACGCGGAGAGAGAGGCGAGAGTTCATTTTAAAGCAGTGCCGATAGAGAGGAAAGAGATCACTTTAAATCAACGTGGAGAGTGAGACGAGAGTTCACTTTATATCAACGCGGAGAGAGAGGCGAGAGTTCACTTTAAAGCAGTACATAGAGAGAGAGGTGAGAGTTCATTTTAAAACAGCGCGGAGAGAGAGGAGCGAGAGTTCGCTTTGAAACAGCGGGGAGAGAGAGGCGAGAGCTCAATTTAAATCAGCGCAGAGAGAGAGGCGAGAGTTCATTTAAAATCAGCACAGAGAGTGAGAATTCATTATAAAACAGCATCGACAGAGAGTTCATTTTAAAAACGCGCCAGTAGAGAGGCGAGAGTTCATTTTAAATCAGCGCGGAGAGAGGCGAGAGTTCATGTTAAAAATGCATTGGGAGCGAGGCAAGAGTTCACCTTAAAAGCAACAAGTGAGAGCTGAGAGTTTATTTTAAATCAGCGCGGAGTGTTCATTTTAAAGAGGCGCCGAGAGGGAGGAAAGAGTTCACTTTAAAACAGCGCGGAGTGAGAGGCGAGAGTTCATTTTAAAACAGTGCGGAGAGAGAAGGGCCAGTTCACTTTAAAGCAGTGCGGAGAGAGAGGCGAGAGTTCACTTCAAAACACCGCAGAGAGAGATGAGAGTTCATTTTAAAAAAGCGCGGAGAGGTGAGAGTTCATTTTAAAACAGTGCAGAGAGAAAGGTGAGAGTTCACTTTTAAACAGCGATAAGAGAGCGGTGAGAGTTTATTTTAAATCAGCACGGAGAGAGAGGCGAGAGTTCACTTTTAAACAGCGATAAGAGAGCAGTGAGAGTTTATTTTAAATCAGCGCGGAGAGAGAGGCGAGAGTTCATTTTAAAGCCGTGCCGAGATAGAGGCAAGATATCACTTTAAAACAGCGCAGAGACCGAGGCGAGAGTTCATTTTAAATCAGCCTGGAGGGAGAGCCGAGAGTTCATTTTAAATCAGTGTAGAGAGAGAGGCGAGAGTTCACTTTTAATCAGCGCGGAGCGAGAGGTGAAAGTTCATTTAAAATGAGCACGGAGAGAGTCGAGAGATCATTTTAAATCATTGTGGAGGGAGAGGCGAGAGTTCTTTTGAAAACAGTGCGGAGAGAGAGGTGAGAGTTCATTTAAAATCAGCACGGAGAGCGAGAAGAGACTTCATTATAAAACAGCTTCGACAGAGTGTTCATTTTAAAAAAGCGCGGAGAGAGAGGCGAGACTACATTTTAAAACAGCAACAAGTGAGAGGTGAGAGTTTATTTCAAATCAGCGTGGAGAGAGAGGCGAGAGTTCATTTTAAATCAGCGCAGAGAGAGAGGCGAGAGTTCATTTTAAATCAGCGCAGAGAGAGGCGAGAGTTCATTTTAAATCAGCGCAGAGAGAGAGACGAGAATTCATTTTAAAAAAGTGTGGGGAGCTGAGATTTCATTTTAACACAGTGTGGAAAGAGAGGTGAGAATCATTTTAAATCTGTGCGGAGAGAGAAGCAAGAGTTCACTTTAAAACAGCGCGGAGAGAGATGTGAGACTTCATTTAAAATCAGCACAGAGAGCGAGAAGAGAATTCATTACAAAACAGCGTCGACAGAGAGTTCATTTTAAAAAAGCACGGAAAGAGAGGCGCGACTACATTTTAAAACAGCGACAAGTGAGAGGCGAGAGTTTATTTTAAATCAGCGCGGAGAGAGGCGAGAGTTCACTTTTAAACAGCGACAAGTGAGAGGTTAAAGTTTATTTTAAATCAGCATGGAGAGAGAGGCAAGTGTTCATTTTAAAGCTGTGCCGAGAGAGAGGCAAGAGGTCACTATAAAACAGCGTAGCGTGAGCGATGAGAGTTCATTTTAAATCAGCGCGGAGAGAGAGGTGAGAGTTCATTTTATATCAGCGCGGAGAGAGGAGCGAGAGTTCACTTTAAATCAGTGCAGTGAGAGAAAGGTGAGAGTTCATTTTCAAACTGCGTGGAGAGAGAGGGGCGAGAGTTTGCTTTGAAACAGCGGGGAGAAAGAGGTGAGAGCTCACTTTATATCAGCGCAGAGAGAGATGAGAGTTCATTTAAAATCAGCAATGAGAGCGAGAATTCATTATAAAACAGCGTCGACAGAGAGATCATTTTAAAAACGCGCCGGTAGAGAGGCGAGAGTTCATTTTAAAACAGCGCCAAGTGGGAGGCGAGAGTTTAATTTAAATCAGCGCGGAGAGAGGCTAGAGTTCATTTTAAAAACCCTGGAGAGAGAGGTGAGAGTTCACCTTAAAATAGGAACAAGTGAGGGCTGAGTGTTTATTTTAAATCAGCGCGGAGTGAGAGGAAAGAGTTCACTTTGAAACAGCGCATGGAGAGAGATGAGAGTTCATTTTAAAAAAGCGCGGAGGGAGAGGTGAGAGTTCATTTAAAACAGCGCAGAGAGAGAGGCGAGAGTTCATTTTAAATCAGTGCACAGGGAGAGGTGAGAGTTCATTTTAAATCAGTGCCGATGGGGAGGCAAGAGTTCTCTCACGCCGTGAGAGAGAGGCGAGACTTCATCTTAAAACAGCGCGGAGAGAGATGTTAGAGTTCATTGAAAATCAGCACGGAGAGCGTCGACAGAGTGTTCATTTTAAAAAAGCGCGGAGAGAGAGGGGAGAGTGCATTTTAAAACAGCGACAATTGAGAGGCGAGAGTTTATTTTAAATCAGCGCTGAGAGACAGGCGAGAGTTCATTTTAAATGAGCGCAGAGAGAGGCGAGAGTTCACTTTTAAACAGTGACAAGTGAGAGGTGAGAGTTTATTTTAAATCAGCGCGGAGAAAGAGACGAGAGGTCATTTCAAAGCAGTGCTGAGAGAGAGGCAAGAGATCACTTTAAAACAACGCAGAGGGAGAGGCGAGAGTTCACTTTAAAACATTGACAAGTGAGAGGTGAGAGTTTATTTTAAATCAGCGCGGAGAGAGAGGCGAGTGTTCATTTTAAAGCAGTGCCGATAGAGAGGTGAGAGTTCATTTTAAATCAGCGTAGAGGGAAAGCCGAGAGTTCATTTTAAATCAGCGAGGAGGGAGAGGCGAGAGCTCATTTCAAATCAGCGACAAGTGAGAAGTGAGAGTTTATTTTAAATCAGCACGGAGGGAGAGCCGAGAGTTTGTTTTATAAAAGCGCGGAGAGAGAGTTGAGAGTTCATTTTAAACCATTGCGGAGTGAGAGGGGATAGTTTACTTTAAAACACCACAGAGAGAGAGACGAGAGTTCATTTTAAAAAAACGCGGGGAGGTGAGATGTGAATTTAAAATAGTGTGGAGAGAGAGGTGAGAGTTCATTTTAAATCGGTGAGGTTGAAGAGGTGAGACTTCATTTCAAAGAAGCATGGAGTGAGAGGCGAGAGTTTATTTTAAAACAGCGCAGAGAGAGATGTGAAACTTCATTTAAAATCAGCACAGAGAGCGCGAAGAGAGTTCATTACAAAACAGCGTCGACAGAGTGTTCATTTTAAAAAAGCGCGGAGAGAGAGGCGAGACTACATTTTAAAACAGCGACAAGTGAGAGGCTAGAGTTCATTTTAAATCAGGCCAGAGAGAGGCAAATGTTCATTTTAAATCAGCGCCGAGAGAGGCGAGAGTTCACTTTTAAACAGTGACAAGTGAGAGGTGAGAGTTTATTTTAAGTCAGTGCGGAGTGAGAGAAAAGAGTTCACTTTAAAGCAGCGCATGGAGAGAGACGAGATTTCATTTTAAAAAAGCGCAGAGGGTGAGGTGAGAGTTCATTTTAAATCAGCGCAGAGTGAGAGGAAAGAGTTCATTTTAAAACAGCGCATGGAGAGAGACGAGAGTTAATTTTAAAAAACGCGGAAGGAGAGGTGAGAGTTCATTTAAAACAGTGCAGAGAGAGAGACGAGAGATCATTTTAAGTCAGTTCGGAGGGAGAGGCGAGGGTTCATTTTAAATCAGTGCCGATGGAGAGGCAAGAGTTCACTTTAAAAAAGCGCAGAGAGAGAGAGGCAAGAGTTCATTTTAAATCAGCATGGAGAGAGAGGCAATAGTTCACTTTAAATCAGCGCAGAGAGAGAGGCGAGAGTTCATTTTAAATCAGCGCAGAGAGAGCGGCGAGAGTTCATTTTGAATCAGTATGGAGAGAGAGGAAAGAGTTCATTTAAAACAGCATAGAGAGCGATACAAGTGTTCATTTTAAAAAAGCGCCAAGACAGAGGTGTGAGTTTATTCTAAATCAGCGCGGAGGGAGAGCCGAGAGTTCATTTTATAAAAGCGCGGAGAGAGAGGTGAGAGTTCAATTTAAATCAGTGCCCTGGGAGAGGCGAGTCTTCATTTTAAATCAGCGCAGAGAGTTGAGAGTACACTTTAAAACACCGCGGAGAGAGAGACAAGAATTCTTTTTACAAAACGCGCGGAGGTGAGATTCATTTTAAAACAGTATGGAGAGAGAGGTGAGAGTTCATTTTAAATCGATGAGGGGAGAGAGGCGAGAGTTCACTTTAAAACAGCGCGGATTGGGAGGCAAGAGTTCATTTTCAAATAGCGCGGAGAGAGATGTGAATGTTCATTTTAAATCCCTGCGGAGGGAGAGGCGAGGGTTCACTTTAAATCATTGACAAGTGAGAGGTGAGCGTTTATTTTAAATCAGCGCGGAGAGAGAGGCGAGAGTTCACTTTTAAACAGTGACAAGTGAGAGGTTAAAGTTTATTTTAAATAAGCGCAGAGAGAGAGGCGAGAGTTCACTTTAAATCAGCGTGGAGAGAGGAAAAAGTTCATTTAAAATCAGCGCGGAGAGAGAGACAAGAGATCATTTTAAATCAGTGTGGAGAGAGAGGCGAGAGTTCATTTTAAATCAGTGTGGAGAGAGAGGCGAGAGTTCTTTTGAAAACAGTGCGGAGAGAGAGGCGATAGTTTATTTTAAATCAGCATGGAGGGAGAGCCGAGAGTTTGTTTTATAAATGCGCGGAGAGAGAGAGGTGAGACTTCATTTTAAATCAGCGCAGAGATGTGAGAGTTCATTTAAAACAGCGTGGAGAGAGAATTGAGAGTGTATCTTAATCCAGTGCGGAGAGAGAGGTGATAGTTTACTTTAAAACACCGCAGAGAGAGAGATGAGAATTCATTTTAAAAAAGCGCGGGGAGGTGAGATTTCATTTTAAAACAGTGTGGAGAGAGAGTTGAGAGTTCATTTTAAATCGGTGAGGAGAGAGAGGCGAGAGTTAAAACAGCGCAGAGAGGGAGGCTAGAGTTTATTTTCAAACAGCTGGGAGAGAGAGGCGGGACTTCATCTTAAAACAGCGCGGTGAGATGTGAGAGTTCATTGAAAATCAGCACGGAGAGCGAGAAGAGAGTTCATTATAAAACAGCGTCGACAGAATGTTCATTTTAAAAAAGCGCGGAGAGAGAGGCGAGAGTACATTTTAAAACAGCGACAAGTGAGAGGCGAGAGTTTATTTTAAATCAGCGCGGAGAAAGAGACGAGAGTTCATTTCAAAACAGTGCTGAGAGAGAGGCAAGAGATCACTTTAACACAACGCAGAGGGAGAGACGAGAGTTCATTTTTAATCAGCGCGGAGGGAGAGGCGAGAGTTCATTTTAAATCAGCGCGGGGAGGTGAGATTTCATTTTAAAACAGTGTGGAGAGAGAGTTGAGAGTTCATTTTAAATCGGTGAGGAGAGAGAGGTGAGAGTTAAAACAGCTGGGAGAGAGAGGCGAGACTTCATCTTAAAACAGCGCGGTGAGATGTGAGAGTTCATTGAAAATCAGCACGGAGAGCGAGAAGAGAGTTCGTTATAAAACAGCGTCGACAGAATGTTCATTTTAAAAAAGCGCGGAGAGAGAGGCGAGAGTACATTTTAAAACAGCGACAAGTGAGAGGCGGGAGTTTATTTTAAATCAGCGCGGAGAAAGAGACGAGAGTTCATTTCAAAACAGTGCTGAGAGAGAGGCAAGAGATCACTTTAACACAACGCAGAGGGAGAGACAAGAGTTCATTTTAAATCAGCGCGGAGGGAGAGGTGAGAGTTCATTTTAATTCAGCGCGGGGGGAGAAGCGAGAGTTCATTTTAAATCAGCGCAGAGAGGCAAGGGTTCATTTTAAAACAGTGTGGAGCGAGAGGCGAGAGTTCATTTTAAATCTGCGACAAATGAAAGGTGAGAGTTTATTTTAAATCAGCGCAGAGAGAGAGACGAGAGTTCATTTTAAATCAGCGCGGAGGGAGAGCCGAGAGTTCATTTTAAATCAGCGCAGAGAGAGAGGCGAGAGCTCACTTTAAATCCGCACGGAGGGAGAGGCGAAAGTTCATTTAAAATCAGCCCGGAGAGAGAGTCAAGAGATCATTTTAAATCATTGTGGAGGGAGAGGCGAGAGTTCTTTTGAAAACAGTGCGGAGAGAAAGTTGAGAGTTCATCTAAAATCAGCACGGAGAGCGAGAAAAGAATTCATTAAAAACAACATCGACAGAGTGTTCATTTTAAAAAAGTGCGGAGAGAGAGGTGCGACTACATTTTAAAACAGCGACAAGTGAGAGGCGAGAGTTTATTTTAAATCAGCGCGGAGAGAGAGGTGAGACTTAATTTCAAAGAAGCACGGAGAGAGAGGCGAGAGTTCATTTTAAATGAGCGCAGAGAGAGGCGAGAGTTCATTTTTAAACAGCGACAAGTAACAGGTGAGAGTTTATTATAAATCAGCGCGGAGAGAGGCGAGTTCATTTCAATACAATGCTGAGAGAGAGGCAAGAGATCACTTTAAAACAACGCAGAGGGAGAGGCAAGAGTTCATTTTAAATCAGCGACAAGTGAGAGGTGAGAGTTTATTTTAAATTAGCGCGTTGAGGCGAGTGTCCATTTTAAAGCAGTGCCAAGAGAGAGGCAAGAGATGACTTTAAAACAACGCAGAGAGAGAGAGAGAGACGAGAGTTCATTTTAAATCAGTGCAGAGGGAGAGGCAAGAGTTCACTTTAAATCTGTGCGGAGAGAGAGGCGAAAGTTCTTTTAAAATCAGCGCGGAGAGAGAGTCAAGAGATCATTTTAAATCATTGCGGAGGGAGAGACGAGAATTCTTTTGAAAACAGTGACAAGTGAGAGGTGAATGTTCATTTAAAATCAGCACAGAGAGCGAGAAGAGAATTCATTAAAAACAGCATCGACAGAGTGTTCATTTTAAAAAAGCGCAGATAGAGAGGCGAGACTACATTTTAAAGCAGCAACAAGTGAGAGGTGAGAGTTTATTTATAATCAGCGCGGAGAGAGAGGTGAGACTTCATTTCAAAGAAACATGGAGAGAGAGGCGAGAGTTCATTTTAAAACAGCGACAATTGAGAGGTGAGAGTTCATTCTAAATCAGCTCAGAGTGAGGGGCAAGAGTTCACTTTAAATCAGTGCAGAGAGAGAAAGGTGAGAGTTCATTTTAAAACAGCGCGGAGAGAGATGGGGGAGAGTTCGCTTTGAAACAGTGGGGAGAGAGAGGCGAGGGCTCACTTTATATCAGCGCAGAGAGAGAGACGAGAATTCATTTAAAATCAGCAATGAGAGCGAGAATTCATTATAAAACAGTGTCGACAGAGAGATCATTTTAAAAACGCACCGGTAGAGAGGTGAGAGTTCATTTTAAAACAGCGTCAAGTGGGAGGCGAGAGTTTAATTTAAATCAGCGCGGAGAGAGGATAGAGTTCATTTTAAAAAAGTGCAGAGAGAGAGAGAGGTGAGAGTTCACTTTGATACAGCGTGGGGAGAGCGGTGAGAGTTCATTTAAAACAGCACAGAGAGAGATACAAGTGTTCATTTTATAAAAGCGCCGAGAGAGAGGTGTGAATATATTCTAAATCAGCGCGGAGGGAGAGCTGAGAGTTCATTTTATAAAAGCGCGGAGAGAGAGGTGAGAGTTCAATTTAAATCAGTGCCCTGGGAGAGGCGAGTCGTCATTTTAAATCAGCGCAGAGAGGTGAGAGTTCACTTTAAAACACCGCGGAGAGAGAGACGAGAATTCATTTTAAAAAAGCGCACGGAGGTGAGATTCATTTTAAAACAGTGTGGAGAGAGAGGTGAGAGTTCATTTTAAATCGGTGAGGGGAGAGAGGCGAGAGTTCACTTTAAATCAGCACAGAGAGAGAGTCGAGAGTTCATTTTAAATCAGCTCAGAGAGAGGCGAGTGTTCACTTTAAAACATTGACAAGTGAGAGGTGAGAGTACATTTTAAATCAGTGAGGAGGGAGAGGCGAGATAAAAACAAAAAAAACTGTGGATGCTGGAAATCCAAAACAAAAACAGAATTACCTGGAAAAACTCAGCAGGTCTGGCAGCATCGGCGGAGAAGAAAAGAGTTGACGTTTCAAGTCCTCATGATCCTTCGACAGAACTGGGTCATGAGGACTCGAAACGTCAACTCTTTTCTTCTCCGCCGATGCTGCCAGACCTGCTGAGTTTTTCCAGGGAGAGGCAAGAGCTCATTTAAAATCAGCGACAAGTGAGAAGTGAGAGTTTATTTTAAATCAGCACGGAGGGAGAGCCGAGAGTTTATTTTATAAAAGCGCGGAGAGAGAGGTGAGACTTCATTTTAAATCAGTGCAGAGATGTGAGAGTTCATTTTAAAACAGCGTGGAGAGAGAGGTGAGAATTCATTTTAAACCATTGCGGAGAGAGAGGGGATAGTTTACTTTAAAACACCGCAGAGAGAGAGACGAGAATTCATTTTAAAAAAGCGCGGGGAGATGAGATTTGAATTTGAAACGGTGTGGAGAGAGATGCGAGAGTTAAAACAGCGCAGAGAGGAAGGCAAGAGTTCGTTTTCAAACAGCCGGGAGAGAGAGGCGAGACTTCATTTTAAAACAGCGCGGTGAGAGATGTGAGAGTTCATTGAAAATCAGCACGGAGAGCGAGAAGAGAGTTCATTATAAAACAGCATCGACAGAATGTTCATTTTAAAAAAGCGCGGAGATAGAGGCGAGACTACATTTTAAAACAGCGACAAGTGAGAGGCGAGAGTTAATTTTAAATCAGCGCTGAGAGAGAGGCGAGAGTTCATTTCAAAACAGTGCTGAGAGAGAGGGAAGAGATCACTTTAAAACAACGCAGAGAGAGAGAGACAAGAGTTCATTTTAAATCAGCGCGGAGAGAGAGGCGAGAGTTCATTTTAAATCAGCGCAGAGAGAGAGTCAAGAGATCATTTTAAATCATTGTGGAAGGAGAGGCGAGAGTTCTTTTGAAAACAGTGCGGAGAGAGAGGCGAGAGTTCATTTAAAATCAGCACGGAGAGCGAGAAGAGAATTAATTAAAAACAGCATCGACAGAGTGTTCATTTTAAAAAAGCGCGGAGAGAGAGGCGAGACTACATTTTAAGACAGCGACAAGTGAGAGGCAAGAGTTTATTTTAAATCAGCGCGGAGAGAGAGGTGAGACTTCATTTCAAAGAAGCACGGAGAGAGAGGCGAGAGTTTATTTTAAAACAGTGAAAAGTGAGAGGTGAGAGTTTATTTCAAATCAGCGCGGAGAGAGAGGCGAGAGTTCATTTTAAATCAGCGCAGAGAGAGGCGAGAGTTCACTTTAAAACACCGTGGAGAGAGAGACGAGAATTCATTTTAAAAAAGTGTGGGGAGCTGAGATTTCATTTTAATACAGTGTGGAAAGAGAGGTGAGAATCATTTTAAATCTGTATGGAGAGAGAAGTAAGAGTTCACTTTAAAACAGCGCGGAGAGAGATGTGAGACTTCATTTAAAATCAGCACAGAGAGCGAGAAGAGAATTCATTACAAAACAGCGTCGACAGAGAGTTCATTTTAAAAAAGCGCGGAAAGAGAGGCGAGACTACATTTTAAAATAGGGACAAGTGAGAGGCGAGAGTTTATTTTAAATCAGCGCCGAGAGAGGCGAGAGTTCACTTTTAAACAGCGACAAGTGAGAGGTGAGAGTTTATTTTAAATCAGCATGGAGAGAGAGGCGAGTGTTCATTTTAAAGCTGTGCCGAGAGAGAGGCGAGTGTTCATGTTTAAGCTGTGCCGAGAGAGAGGCAAGAGGTCACTATAAAACAGCGTAGCGTGAGCGATGAGAGTTCATTTTAAATCAGCGCGGAGAGAGAGGTGAGAGTTCATTTTATATCAGCGCGGAGAGAGGGGCGAGAGTTCACTTTAAATCAGTGCAGTGAGAGAAAGGTGAGAGTTCATTTTATATCAGCGCGGAGAGAGGAGCGAGAGTTCACTTTAAATCAGTGCAGTGAGAGAAAGGTGAGAGTTCATTTTAAAACAGCGCGGAGAGAGAGGGGCGAGAGTTCGCTTTGAAACAGCGGGGAGAGAGAGGCGAGAACTCACTTTATAACAGCGCAGAGAGAGAGACGAGAGTTCATTTAAAATCAGCAATGAGAGCGAGAATTCATTATAAAACAGCGTCGACAGAGAGATCATTTTAAAAACGCGCCGGTAGAGAGGCGAGAGTTCATTTTAAAACAGCGCCAAGTGGGAGGCGAGAGTTTAGTTTAAATCAGTGCGGAGAGAGGATAGAGTTCATTTTAAAAACCCTGGAGAGAGAGGTGAGAGTTCACCTTAACATAGGAACAAGTGAGGGCTGAGTGTTTATTTTAAATCAGCGCGGAGTGAGAGGAAAGAGTTCACTTTGAAACAGCGCATGGAGAGAAACAAGAGTTCATTTTAAAAAAGCACGGAGGGAGAGGTGAGAGTTCATTAAAACAGCGCAGAGAGAGAGACGAGAGATCATTTTAAGTCATTTCGGAGGGAGAGGCGAGAGTTCATTTTAAATCAGTGCACAGGGAGAGGCGAGAGTTCATTTTAAATCAGTGCTGATGGAGAGGCGAGAGTTCACTTTAAAAAATTGCAGAGAGAGAGAGAGGCGAGAATTCATTTTGAATCAGCAAGGAGAGAGAGGCTAGAGTTCATTTAAAACAGCGCAGAGAGAGAAACAAGTGTTCATTTTTAAAAAGCGTCAAGACACAGGTGTGAGTTTATTCTAAGTCCGCACGGAGGGTGAGCCGAGAGTTCATTTTATAAAAACGCGGAGAGAGAGGTGAGAGTTCAATTTAAATCAGTGCCCAGGGAGAGGCGAGTCTTCACTTTAAATCAGCGCAGAGAGGTGAGAGTTCACTTTAAAACACCACGGTGAGAGAGACGAGAATTCATTTTACAAAAGCGCGTGGAGGTGAGATTCATTTTAAAACAGTGTGGAGAGAGAGGTGAGAGTTCATTTTAAAACAGTGAGGGGAGAGAGGTGAGAGTTCACTTTAAAACGGCGCGGATTGGGAGGCAAGAGTTCATTTTCAAATAGCGCGGAGAGAGATGTGAGAGTTCATTTTAAATCCCTGCGGAGGGAGATGCGAGGGTTCACTTTAAATCGGCACAGAGAGAGAGTCAAGAGTTTATTTTAAATCAGCTCAGAGAGAGGCGAGTGTTCACTTTAAAACATTGACAAGTGAGAGGTGAAAGTTTATTTTAAATCAGCGCGGAGAGAAAGGCGAGTGTTCATTTTAAAGCAGCGCGGAGAGAGAGGTGCGAGAGTTCATTTTAAATCAGCGCAGAGGGAGAGCCGAGAGTTCATTTTAAATCAACGAGGAGGGAGAAGCGAGAGCTCATTTAAAATCAGCGACAAGTGAGAAGTGAGAGTTTATTTTAAATCAGCACGGAGGGAGAGCCGAGAGTTTGTTTTATAAAAGCGCGGAGAGAAAGGTGAGATTTCATTTTAAATCAGTGCCCAGGGAGAGGCGAGACTTCATTTTAAATCAGTGCAGAGATGTGAGAGTTCATTTTAAAACAGCGTGGAGAGAGAGTTGAGAGTTCATTTTAAACCATTGCGGAGAGAGAGGGGATAGTTTACTTTAAAACACCGCAGAGAGAGAGACGAGAATTCATTTTAAAAAAGCGCGGGGAGGTGAGATGTGAATTTAAAACAGTGTGGAGAGAGAGGCGAGAGTTCATTTTAAATCTGTGCGGAGAGAGTGGCGAGAGTTCACTTTAAAACAGCGCGGAGAGAGAAGTGAGACTTCATTTAAAATCAGCACAGAGAGCGAGAAGAGAATTCATTACAAAACAGCGTCGACAGAGAGTTCATTTTAAAAAAGCGCGGAAAGAGAGGCGAGACTACATTTTAAAATAGGGACAAGTGAGAGGCGAGAGTTTATTTTAAATCAGCGCTGAGAGAGAGGCAAGAGTTCATTTTAAATCAGTGCGGAGAGAGGCGAGAGTTCACTTTTAAACAGCGACAAGTGAGAGGTGAGAGTTTATTTTAAATCAGCATGGAGAGAGAGGCAAGTGTTCATTTTAAAGCTGTGCCGAGAGAGAGGCAAGAGGTCACTATAAAACAGCATAGCGTGAGCGATGAGAGTTCATTTTAAATCAGCGCGGAGGGAAAGGCGAGAGTTCATTTTAAATCAGCGCAGAGAGAGGCGAGAGTTCATTTTAAATCAGGGCGGAGAGAGAGACGAGAATTCATTTTAAAAAAGTGTGGGGAGCTGAGATTTCATTTTAACACAGTGTGGAAAGAGAGGTGAGAATCATTTTAAATCTGTGCGGAGAGAGAAGCAAGAGTTCACTTTAAAACAGCGCGGAGAGAGATGTGAGACTTCATTTAAAATCAGCACAGAGAGCGAGGAGAGAATTCATTACAAAACAGCGTCGACAGAGAGTTCATTTTAAAAAAGCGCGGAAAGAGAGGCGAGACTACATTTTAAAATAGGGACAAGTGAGAGGCGAGAGTTTATTTTAAATCAGCGCTGAGAGAGAGGCAAGAGTTCATTTTAAATCAGTGCGGAGAGAGGCGAGAGTTCACTTTTAAACAGCGACAAGTGAGAGGTGAGAGTTTATTTTAAATCAGCGCGGAGAGAGAGGCAAGTGTTCATTTTAAAGCTGTGCCGAGAGAGAGGCAAGAGGTCACTATAAAACAGCGTAGCGTGAGTGATGAGAGTTCATTTTAAATCAACGCGGAGAGAGAGGTGAGAGTTCATTTTATATCAGCGTGGAGAGAGGAGCGAGAGTTCATTTTAAATCAGTGCAGTGAGAGAAAGGTGAGAGTTCATTTTCAAACTGCGCGGAGAGAGAGGGGCGAGAGTTTGCTTTGAAACAGCGGGGAGAAAGAGGTGAGAGCTCACTTTATATCAGCGCAGAGAGAGATGAGAGTTCATTTAAAATCAGCAATGAGAGCGAGAATTCATTATAAAACAGCGTCGACAGAGAGATCATTTTAAAAACGCGCCGGTAGAGAGGCGAGAGTTCATTTTAAAACAGCGCCAAGTGGGAGGTGAGATTTTAATTTAAATCAGCGCGGAGAGAGGCTAGAGTTCATTTTAATAACCCTGGAGAGAGAGGTGAGAGTTCACCTTAAAATAGGAACAAGTGAGGGCTGAGTGTTTATTTTAAATCAGCGCGGAGTGAGAGGAAAGAGTTCACTTTAAAACAACGCATGGAGAGAGATGAGAGTTCATTTTAAAAAAGCGCGGAGGGAGAGGTGAGAGTTCATTTAAAACAGCGCAGAGAGAGAGGCGAGAGTTCATTTTAAATCAGTGCACAGGGAGAGGTGAGAGTTCATTTTAAATCAGTGCCGATGGGGAGGCAAGAGTTCTCTCACGCCGTGAGAGAGAGGCGAGACTTCATCTTAAAACAGCGCGGAGAGAGATGTTAGAGTTCATTGAAAATCAGCACGGAGAGCGTCGACAGAGTGTTCATTTTAAAAAAGCGCGGAGAGAGAGGGGAGAGTACATTTTAAAACAGCGACAATTGAGAGGCGAGAGTTTATTTTAAATCAGCGCTGAGAGACCGGCGAGAGTTCATTTTAAATGAGCGCAGAGAGAGGCGAGAGTTCACTTTTAAACAGTGACAAGTGAGAGGTGAGAGTTTATTTTAAATCAGCGCGGAGAAAGAGACGAGAGGTCATTTCAAAGCAGTGCCGATAGAGAGGTGAGAGATCACTTTAAAACAACGCAGAGGGAGAGGCGAGAGTTCACTTTAAAACATTGACAAGTGAGAGGTGAGAGTTTATTTTAAATCAGCGCGGAGAGAGAGGCGAGTGTTCATTTTAAAGCAGTGCCGATAGAGAGGTGAGAGTTTCAGCGTAGAGGGAAAGCCGAGAGTTCATTTTAAATCAGCGAGGAGGGAGAGGCGAGATCTCATTTCAAATCAGTGACAAGTGAGAAGTGAGAGTTTATTTTAAATCAGCACGGAGGGAGAGCCGAGAGTTTGTTTTATAAAAGCGCGGAGAGAGAGTTGAGAGTTCATTTTAAACCATTGCGGAGTTAGAGGGGATAGTTTACTTTAAAACACCACAGAGAGAGAGACGAGAGTTCATTTTAAAAAAACGCGGGGAGGTGAGATGTGAATTTAAAATAGTGTGGAGAGAGAGGTGAGAGTTAATTTTAAATCAGTGAGGTTGAAGAGGTGAGACTTCGTTTCAAAGAAGCACGGAGAGAGAGGCGAGAGTTTATTTTAAAACAGCGCGGAGAGAGAGGTGAGACTTCGTTTCAAAGAAGCATGGAGTGAGAGGTGAGAGTTTATTTTAAAACACCGCGGAGAGAGATGTGAAACTTCATTTAAAATCAGCACAGAGAGCGCGAAGAGAGTTCATTACAAAACAGCGTCGACAGAATGTTCATTTTAAAAAAGTGCGGAGAGAGAGGTGCGACTACATTTTAAAACAGCGACAAGTGAGAGGCTAGAGTTCATTTTAAATCAGGCCAGAGAGAGGCAAATGTTCATTTTAAATCAGCGCCGAGAGAGGCGAGAGTTCACTTTTAAACAGTGACAAGTGAGAGGTGAGAGTTTATTTTAAGTCAGTGCGGAGTGAGAGAAAAGAGTTCACTTTAAAGCAGCGCATGGAGAGAGACGAGATTTCATTTTAAAAAAGCGCAGAGGTTGAGGTGAGAGTTCATTTTAAATCAGAGCGGAGTGAGAGGAAAGAGTTCATTTTAAAACAGCGCATGGAGAGAGACGAGAGTTAATTTTAAAAAACGCGGAGGGAGAGGTGAGAGTTCATTTAAAACAGTGCAGAGAGAGAGACGAGAGATCATTTTAAGTCAGTTCGGAGGGAGAGGCGAGGGTTCATTTTAAATCAGTGCCGATGGAGAGGCAAGAGTTCACTTTAGAAAAGCGCAGAGAGAGAGAGGTGAGAGTTCATTTTAAATCAGCATGGAGAGAGAGGCAATAGTTCACTTTAAATCAGCGCAGAGAGAGAGGCGAGAGTTCATTTTAAATCAGCGCAGAGAGAGCGGCGAGAGTTCATTTTGAATCAGTATGGAGAGAGAGGAAAGAGTTCATTTAAAACAGCATAGAGAGCGATACAAGTGTTCATTTTAAAAAAGCGCCAAGACAGAGGTGTGAGTTTATTCTAAATCAGCGCGGAGGGAGAGCCGAGAGTTCATTGTATAAAAGCGCGGAGAGAGAGGTGAGAGTTCAATTTAAATCAGTGCCCTGGGAGAGGCGAGTCTTCATTTTAAATCAGCGCAGAGAGTTGAGAGTACACTTTAAAACACCGCGGAGAGAGAGACAAGAATTCTTTTTACAAAACGCGTGGAGGTGAGATTCATTTTAAAACAGTGTGGAGAGAGAGGTGAGAGTTCATTTTAAATCGGTGAGGGGAGAGAGGCGAGAGTTCACTTTAAAACAGCGCGGATTGGGAGGCAAGAGTTCATTTTCAAATAGCGCGGAGAGAGATGTGAAAGTTCATTTTAAATCCCTGCGGAGGGAGAGGCGAGGGTTCACTTTAAATCATTGACAAGTGAGAGGTGAGCTTTTATTTTAAATCAGTGAGGAGAGAGAGGTGAGAGTTCACTTTTAAACAGTGACAAGTGAGAGGTTAAAGTTTATTTTAAATCAGTGAGGAGAGAGAGGCGAGAGTTCACTTTTAAACAGCGACAAGTGAGAGGTTAAAGTTTATTTTAAATAAGCGCAGAGAGAGAGGCGAGAGTTCACTTTAAATCAGCGTGGAGAGAGGAAAAAGTTCATTTAAAATCAGCGCGGAGAGAGAGACAAGAGATCATTTTAAATCAGTGTGGAGAGAGAGGCGAGAGTTCTTTTGAAAACAGTGCGGAGAGAGAGGCGAGAGTTCATTTTAAATCAGTGTGGAGAGAGAGGCGAGAGTTCTTTTGAAAACAGTGCGGAGAGAGAGGCGATAGTTTATTTTAAATCAGCATGGAGGGAGAGCCGAGAGTTTGTTTTATAAATGCGCGGAGAGAGAGAGGTGAGACTTCATTTTAAATCAGCGCAGAGATGTGAGAGTTCATTTAAAACAGCGTGGAGAGAGAATTGAGAGTGTATCTTAATCCAGTGCGGAGAGAGAGGTGATAGTTTACTTTAAAACACCGCAGAGAGAGAGATGAGAATTCATTTTAAAAAAGCGCGGGGAGGTGAGATTTCATTTTAAAACAGTGTGGAGAGAGAGTTGAGGGTTCATTTTAAATCGGTGAGGAGAGAGAGGCGAGAGTTAAAACAGCGCAGAGAGGGAGGCAAGAGTTCATTTTCAAACAGCTGGGAGAGAGAGGCGAGACTTCATCTTAAAACAGCGCGGTGAGATGTGAGAGTTCATTGAAAATCAGCACGGAGAGCGAGAAGAGAGTTCATTATAAAACAGTGTCGACAGAATGTTCATTTTAAAAAAGCGCGGAGAGAGAGGCGAGAGTACATTTTAAAACAGCGACAAGTGAGAGGCGAGAGTTTATTTTAAATCAGCGCGGAGAAAGAGACGAGAGTTCATTTCATAACAGTGCTGAGAGAGAGGCAAGAGATCACTTTAACACAACGCAGAGGGAGAGACGAGAGTTCATTTTAAATCAGCGCGGAGGGAGAGGCGAGAGTTCATTTTAAATCAGCGCGGGGAGGTGAGATTTCATTTTAAAACAGTGTGGAGAGAGAGTTGAGAGTTCATTTTAAATCAGCGCAGAGAAAGAGACGAGAGTTCATTTCAAAACAGTGCTGAGAGAGAGGCAAGAGATCACTTTAACACAACGCAGAGGGAGAGACGAGAGTTCATTTTAAATCAGCGCGGAGGGAGAGGCGAGAGTTCATTTTAAATCAGCGCGGGGAGGTGAGATTTCATTTTAAAACAGTGTGGAGAGAGAGTTGAGAGTTCATTTTAAATCAGCGCAGAGAAAGAGACGAGAGTTCATTTCAAAACAGTGCTGAGAGAGAGGCAAGAGATCACTTTAACACAACGCAGAGGGAGAGACGAGAGTTCATTTTAAATCAGCGCGGAGGGAGAGGCAAGAGTTCATTTTAAATCAGCGCAGAGAGGCAAGGGTTCATTTTAAAACAGTGTGGAGCGAGAGGCGAGAGTTCATTTTAAATCTGCGACAAATGAAAGGTGAGAGTTTATTTTAAATCAGCGCAGAGAGAGAGACGAGAGTTCATTTTAAATCAGCGCGGAGGGAGAGCCGAGAGTTCATTTTAAATCAGCGCAGAGAGAGAGGCGAGAGCTCACTTTAAATCCGCACGGAGAGAGAGGCGAAAGTTCATTTAAAATCAGCCCGGAGAGAGAGTCAAGAGATCATTTTAAATCATTGTGGAGGGAGAGGCGAGAGTTCTTTTGAAAACAGTGCGGAGAGAAAGTTGAGAGTTCATCTAAAATCAGCACGGAGAGCGAGAAGAGAATTCATTAAAAACAACATCGACAGAGTGTTCATTTTAAAAAAGTGCGGAGAGAGAGGTGCGACTACATTTTAAAACAGCGACAAGTGAGAGGCGGGAGTTTATTTTAAATCAGCGCGGAGAGAGAGGTGAGACTTAATTTCAAAGAAGCACGGAGAGAGAGGCGAGAGTTCATTTTAAATGAGCGCAGAGAGAGGCGAGAGTTCATTTTTAAACAGCGACAAGTAACAGGTGAGAGTTTATTATAAATCAGCGCGGAGAGAGGCGAGTTCATTTCAATACAATGCTGAGAGAGAGGCAAGAGATCACTTTAAAACAACGCAGAGGGAGAGGCAAGAGTTCATTTTAAATCAGCGACAAGTGAGAGGTGAGAGTTTATTTTAAATTAGCGCGTTGAGGCGAGTGTCCATTTTAAAGCAGTGCCAAGAGAGAGGCAAGAGATGACTTTAAAACAACGCAGAGAGAGAGAGAGAGACGAGAGTTCATTTTAAATCAGTGCAGAGGGAGAGGCAAGAGTTCACTTTAAATCTGTGCGGAGAGAGAGGCGAAAGTTCTTTTAAAATCAGCGCGGAGAGAGAGTCAAGAGATCATTTTAAATCATTGCGGAGGGAGAGACGAGAATTCTTTTGAAAACAGTGACAAGTGAGAGGTGAATGTTCATTTAAAATCAGCACAGAGAGCGAGAAGAGAATTCATTAAAAACAGCATCGACAGAGTGTTCATTTTAAAAAAGCGCAGATAGAGAGGCGAGACTACATTTTAAAACAGCGACAATTGAGAGGTGAGAATTCATTCTAAATCAGCGCAGAGAGAGGGGCAAGAGTTCACTTTAAATCAGTGCAGAGAGAGAAAGGTGAGAGTTCATTTTAAAACAGCGCGGAGAGAGAGAGGCGAGAGTTCGCTTTGAAACAGTGGGGAGAGAGAGGCGAGGGCTCACTTTATATCAGCGCAGAGAGAGAGACGAGAATTCATTTAAAATCAGCAATGAGAGCGAGAATTCATTATAAAACAGTGTCGACAGAGAGATCATTTTAAAAACGCACCGGTAGAGAGGTGAGAGTTCATTTTAAAACAGCGTCAAGTGGGAGGCGAGAGTTTAATTTAAATCAGCGCGGAGAGAGGATAGAGTTCATTTTAAAAAAGTGCAGAGAGAGAGAGGTGAGAGTTCACTTTGATACAGCGTGGGGAGAGCGGTGAGAGTTCATTTAAAACAGCACAGAGAGAGATGCAAGTGTTCATTTTATAAAAGCGCCGAGAGAGAGGTGTGAATATATTCTAAATCAGCGCGGAGGGAGAGCTGAGAGTTCATTTTATAAAAGCGCGGAGAGAGAGGTGAGAGTTCAATTTAAATCAGTGCCCTGGGAGAGGCGAGTCGTCATTTTAAATCAGCGCAGAGAGGTGAGAGTTCACTTTAAAACACCGCGGAGAGAGAGACGAGAATTCATTTTAAAAAAGCGCACGGAGGTGAGATTCATTTTAAAACAGTGTGGAGAGAGAGGCGAGAGTTCTTTTGAAAACAGTGCGGAGAGAGAGGCGATAGTTTATTTTAAATCAGCATGGAGGGAGAGCCGAGAGTTTGTTTTATAAATGCGCGGAGAGAGAGAGGTGAGACTTCATTTTAAATCAGCGCAGAGATGTGAGAGTTCATTTAAAACAGCGTGGAGAGAGAATTGAGAGTGTATCTTAATCCAGTGCGGAGAGAGAGGTGATAGTTTACTTTAAAACACCGCAGAGAGAGAGATGAGAATTCATTTTAAAAAAGCGCGGGGAGGTGAGATTTCATTTTAAAACAGTGTGGAGAGAGAGTTGAGGGTTCATTTTAAATCGGTGAGGAGAGAGAGGCGAGAGTTAAAACAGCGCAGAGAGGGAGGCAAGAGTTCATTTTCAAACAGCTGGGAGAGAGAGGCGAGACTTCATCTTAAAACAGCGCGGTGAGATGTGAGAGTTCATTGAAAATCAGCACGGAGAGCGAGAAGAGAGTTCATTATAAAACAGTGTCGACAGAATGTTCATTTTAAAAAAGCGCGGAGAGAGAGGCGAGAGTACATTTTAAAACAGCGACAAGTGAGAGGTGAGAGTTTATTTTAAATCAGCGCGGAGAAAGAGACGAGAGTTCATTTCAAAACAGTGCTGAGAGAGAGGCAAGAGATCACTTTAACACAACGCAGAGGGAGAGACGAGAGTTCATTTTAAATCAGCGCGAAGGGAGAGGCGAGAGTTCATTTTAAATCAGCGCGGGGAGGTGAGATTTCATTTTAAAACAGTGTGGAGAGAGAGTTGAGAGTTCATTTTAAATCAGCGCAGAGAAAGAGACGAGAGTTCATTTCAAAACAGTGCTGAGAGAGAGGCAAGAGATCACTTTAACACAACGCAGAGGGAGAGACGAGAGTTCATTTTAAATCAGCGCGGAGGGAGAGGCGAGAGTTCATTTTAAATCAGCGCGGGGAGGTGAGATTTCATTTTAAAACAGTGTGGAGAGAGAGTTGAGAGTTCATTTTAAATCAGCGCAGAGAAAGAGACGAGAGTTCATTTCAAAACAGTGCTGAGAGAGAGGCAAGAGATCACTTTAACACAACGCAGAGGGAGAGACGAGAGTTCATTTTAAATCAGCGCGGAGGGAGAGGCAAGAGTTCATTTTAAATCAGCGCAGAGAGGCAAGGGTTCATTTTAAAACAGTGTGGAGCGAGAGGCGAGAGTTCATTTTAAATCTGCGACAAATGAAAGGTGAGAGTTTATTTTAAATCAGCGCAGAGAGAGAGACGAGAGTTCATTTTAAATCAGCGCGGAGGGAGAGCCGAGAGTTCATTTTAAATCAGCGCAGAGAGAGAGGCGAGAGCTCACTTTAAATCCGCACGGAGAGAGAGGCGAAAGTTCATTTAAAATCAGCCCGGAGAGAGAGTCAAGAGATCATTTTAAATCATTGTGGAGGGAGAGGCGAGAGTTCTTTTGAAAACAGTGCGGAGAGAAAGTTGAGAGTTCATCTAAAATCAGCACGGAGAGCGAGAAGAGAATTCATTAAAAACAACATCGACAGAGTGTTCATTTTAAAAAAGTGCGGAGAGAGAGGTGCGACTACATTTTAAAACAGCGACAAGTGAGAGGCGGGAGTTTATTTTAAATCAGCGCGGAGAGAGAGGTGAGACTTAATTTCAAAGAAGCACGGAGAGAGAGGCGAGAGTTCATTTTAAATGAGCGCAGAGAGAGGCGAGAGTTCATTTTTAAACAGCGACAAGTAACAGGTGAGAGTTTATTATAAATCAGCGCGGAGAGAGGCGAGTTCATTTCAATACAATGCTGAGAGAGAGGCAAGAGATCACTTTAAAACAACGCAGAGGGAGAGGCAAGAGTTCATTTTAAATCAGCGACAAGTGAGAGGTGAGAGTTTATTTTAAATTAGCGCGTTGAGGCGAGTGTCCATTTTAAAGCAGTGCCAAGAGAGAGGCAAGAGATGACTTTAAAACAATGCAGAGAGAGAGAGAGAGACGAGAGTTCATTTTAAATCAGTGCAGAGGGAGATGCAAGAGTTCACTTTAAATCTGTGCGGAGAGAGAGGCGAAAGTTCTTTTAAAATCAGCGCGGAGAGAGAGTCAAGAGATCATTTTAAATCATTGCGGAGGGAGAGACGAGAATTCTTTTGAAAACAGTGACAAGTGAGAGGTGAATGTTCATTTAAAATCAGCACAGAGAGCGAGAAGAGAATTCATTAAAAACAGCATCGACAGAGTGTTCATTTTAAAAAAGCGCAGATAGAGAGGCGAGACTACATTTTAAAACAGCGACAATTGAGAGGTGAGAATTCATTCTAAATCAGCGCAGAGAGAGGGGCAAGAGTTCACTTTAAATCAGTGCAGAGAGAGAAAGGTGAGAGTTCATTTTAAAACAGCGCGGAGAGAGAGAGGCGAGAGTTCGCTTTGAAACAGTGGGGAGAGAGAGGCGAGGGCTCACTTTATATCAGCGCAGAGAGAGAGACGAGAATTCATTTAAAATCAGCAATGAGAGCGAGAATTCATTATAAAACAGTGTCGACAGAGAGATCATTTTAAAAACGCACCGGTAGAGAGGTGAGAGTTCATTTTAAAACAGCGTCAAGTGGGAGGCGAGAGTTTAATTTAAATCAGCGCGGAGAGAGGATAGAGTTCATTTTAAAAAAGTGCAGAGAGAGAGAGGTGAGAGTTCACTTTGATACAGCGTGGGGAGAGCGGTGAGAGTTCATTTAAAACAGCACAGAGAGAGATACAAGTGTTCATTTTATAAAAGCGCCGAGAGAGAGGTGTGAATATATTCTAAATCAGCGCGGAGGGAGAGCTGAGAGTTCATTTTATAAAAGCGCGGAGAGAGAGGTGAGAGTTCAATTTAAATCAGTGCCCTGGGAGAGGCGAGTCGTCATTTTAAATCAGCGCAGAGAGGTGAGAGTTCACTTTAAAACACCGCGGAGAGAGAGACGAGAATTCATTTTAAAAAAGCGCACGGAGGTGAGATTCATTTTAAAACAGTGTGGAGAGAGAGGTGAGAGTTCATTTTAAATCGGTGAGGGGAGAGAGGCGAGAGTTCATTTTAAATCAGCTCAGAGAGAGGCAAGTGTTCACTTTAAAACATTGACAAGTGAGAGGTGAGAGTACATTTTAAATCAGCGAGGAGGGAGAGGCGAGATAAAAACAAAAAAAACTGCGGATGCTGGAAATCCAAAACAAAAACAGAATTACCTGGAAAAACTCAGCAGGTCCGGCAGCATCGGCGGAGAAGAAAAGAGTTGACGTTTCGAGTCCTCATGACTCTTCGACAGAACTGGGTCATGAGGACTCGAAACGTCAACTCTTTTCTTCTCCGCCGATGCTGCCAGCCCTGCTGAGTTTTTCCAGGGAGAGGCAAGAGCTCATTTAAAATCAGCGACAAGTGAGAAGTGAGAGTTTATTTTAAATCAGCACGGAGAGAGAGGCGAGAGTTTGTTTTATAAAAGCGCGGAGAGAAAGGTGAGACTTCATTTTAAATCAGTGCAGAGATGTGAGAGTTCATTTTAAAACAGCGTGGAGAGAGAGGTGAGAGTTCATTTTAAACCATTGCGGAGAGAGAGGGGATAGTTTACTTTAAAACACCGCAGAGAGAGAGACGAGAATTCATTTTAAAAAAGCACGGGGAGATGAGATTTGAATTTGAAACGGTGTGGAGAGAGAGGTGAGAGTTAATTTTAAATCGGTGAGGAGAGAGATGCGAGAGTTAAAACAGCGCAGAGAGGAAGGCAAGAGTTCGTTTTCAAACAGCCGGGAGAGAGAGGCGAGACTTCATTTTAAAACAGTGCGGAGAGAGATGTGAGAGTTCATTGAAAATCAGCACGGAGAGCGAGAAGAGAGTTCATTATAAAACAGCGTCGACAGAGTGTTCATTTTAAATGAGCGCAGAGAGAGGCAAGAGTTCACTTTTAAACAGCGACAAGTGAGAGGTGAGAGTTTATTTTAAATCAGCGCGGAGAGAGAGACGAGAGTTCATTTCAAAACAGTGCTGAGAGAGGGGAGAGATCACTTTAACACAACGCAGAGAGACAGAGACAAGAGTTCATTTTAAATCAGCGCGGAGGGAGAGGCGAGAATTCATTTTAAAGCAGTGCCAAGAGAGAGGAAAGAGATGACTTTAAAACAACGCAGAGAGAGTGAGACGAGTGTTCATTTTAAATCCGCGCGGAGAGAGAGGCGAAAGTTCATTTAAAATCAGCGCGGAGAGAGAGTCAAGAGATCATTTTAAATCATTGTGGAGGGAGAGACGTGAGTTCTTTTGAAAACAGTGCGGAGAGAGGTGAGAGTTCATTTAAAATCAGCACGGAGAGCGAGAAGAGAATTCATTAAAAACAGCATCGACAGTGTTCATTTTAAAAAAGCGCGAGTGAGGCGAGACTACATTTTAAGACAGCGACAAGTGAGAGGCAAGAGTTTATTTTAAATCAGCGCGGAGAGAGAGGTGAGACTTAATTTCAAAGAAGCACGGAGAGAGAGGCGAGAGTTTATTTTAAAACAGCGCGGAGAGAGAGGTGAGACTTCGTTTCAAAGAAACACGGAGAGAGAGGCGAGAGTTTATTTTAAAACAGCGAAAAGTGAGAGGTGAGAGTTTATTTCAAATCAGCGCGGAGAGAGCGGCGAGAATTCATTTTAAAAAAGTGTGGGGAGCTGAGATTTCATTTTAATACAGTGTGGAAAGAGAGGTGAGAATCATTTTAAATCTGTATGGAGAGAGAAGTAAGAGTTCACTTTAAAACAGCGCGGAGAGAGATGTGAGACTTCATTTAAAATCAGCACAGAGAGCGAGAAGAGAATTCATTACAAAACAGCGTCGACAGAGAGTTCATTTTAAAAAAGCGCGGAAAGAGAGGCGAGACTACATTTTAAAATAGGGACAAGTGAGAGGCGAGAGTTTATTTTAAATCAGCACGGAGAGAGAGGCGAGTGTTCATTTTAAAGCTGTGCCGAGAGAGAGGCAAGAGGTCACTATAAAACAGCGTAGAGAGAGCGATGAGAGTTCATTTTAAATCAGCGCAGAGAGAGAGGCGAGAGTTCATTTTAAATCAGCGCGGAGAGAGAGGCGAGAGTTCATTTTATATCAGCGCGGAGAGAGGGGCGAGAGTTCACTTTAAATCAGTGCAGTGAGAGAAAGGTGAGAGTTCATTTTAAAACAGCGCGGAGAGAGAGGGGCGAGAGTTCGCTTTGAAACAGCGGGGAGAGAGAGGCGAGAGCTCACTTTATATCAGTGCAGAGAGAGAGAGACGAGAGTTCATTTAAAATCAGCAATGAGAGCGAGAATTCATTATAAAACAGCGTCGACAGAGAGATCATTTTAAAAACGCGCTGGTAGAGAGGCGAGAGTTCATTTTAAAACAGCGCCAAGTGGGAGGCGAGAGTTTAGTTTAAATCAGCACGGAGAGAGGCTAGAGTTCATTTTAAAAACCCTGGAGAGAGAGGTGAGAGTTCACCTTAACATAGGAACAAGTGAGGGCTGAGTGTTTATTTTAAATCAGCGCGGAGTGAGAGGAAAGAGTTCACTTTGAAACAGCGCATGGAGAGAGACGAGAGTTCATTTTAAAAAAGCGCGGAGGGAGAGGTGAGAGTTCATTTAAAACAGCGCAGAGAGAGAGGCGAGAGTTCATTTTAAGTCATTTCGGAGGGTGAGGCGAGAGTTCATTTTAAATCAGTGCACAGGGAGAGGCGAGAGTTCATTTTAAATCAGTGCTGATGGAGAGGCGAGAGTTCACTTTAAAAAATTGCAGAGAGAGAGAGCGGCGAGAGTTCATTTTGAATCAGCAAGGAGAGAGAGGCTAGAGTTCATTTAAAACAGCGCAGAGAGAGAAATAAGTGTTCATTTTTAAAAAGCGCCAAGACACAGGTGTGAGTTTATTCTAAGTCCGCACGGAGGGAGAGCCGAGAGTCCATTTTATAAAAACGCGGAGAGAGAGGTGAGAGTTCAATTTAAATCAGTGCCCAGGGAGAGGCGAGTCTTCACTTTAAATCAGCGCAGAGAGGTGAGAGTTCACTTTAAAACACCACGGTGAGAGAGACGAGAATTCATTTTACAAAAGCGCGTGGAGGTGAGATTCATTTTAAAACAGTGTGGAGAGAGAGGTGAGTGTTCATTTTAAATCGGTGAGGGGAGAAAGGCGAGAGTTCACTTTAAAACAGCGCGGATTGGGAGGCAGGAGTTCATTTTCAAATAGCGCGGAGAGAGATGTGAGAGTTCATTTTAAATCCCTGCGGAGGGAGATGCGAAGGTTCACTTTAAATCAGCACAAAGAGAGAGTCAAGAGTTTATTTTAAATCAGCTCAGAGAGAGGCGAGTGTTCACTTTAAAACATTGACAAGTGAGAGGTGAAAGTTTATTTTAAATCAGCGCGGAGAGAAAGGCGAGTGTTCATTTTAAAGCAGCGCCGAGAGAGAGGTTCGAGAGTTCATTTTAAATCAACGAGGAGGGAGAGGCGAGAGCTCATTTAAAATCAGCGACAAGTGAGAAGTGAGAGTTTATTTTAAATCAGCACGGAGGGAGAGCCAAGAGTTTGTTTTATAAAAGCGCGGAGAGAAAGGTGAGACTTCATTTTAAATCAGTGCAGAGATGTGAGAGTTCATTTTAAAACAGCGTGGAGAGAGAGGTGAGAGTTCATTTTAAACCATTGCGGAGAGAGAGGGGATAGTTTACTTTAAAACACCGCAGAGAGAGAGACGAGAATTCATTTTAAAAAAGCGCGGGGAGGTGAGATGTGAATTTAAAACAGTGTGGTGAGAGAGGCGAGAGTTCATTTTAAATCGGTGAGGAGAGAGAGGCGAGACTTCGTTTCAAAGAAACACGGAGAGAGAGGCGAGAGTTTATTTTAAAACAGCGAAAAGTGAGAGGTGAGAGTTTATTTCAAATCAGCGCGGAGGGACAGGTGAGAGTTCATTTTAAATCAGCGCAGAGAGAGGATAGAGTTCATTTTAAAAAAGTGCAGAGATAGAGAGAGGCGAGAGTTCACTTTGATACAGCGTGGGGAGAGCGGTGAGAGTTCATTTAAAACAGCACAGAGAGAGATACAAGTGTTCATTTTATAAAAGCGCCGAGAGAGAGGTGTGAATATATTCTAAATCAGCGCGGAGGGAGAGCCAAGAGTTCATTTTATAAAAGCGTGGAGAGAGAAGTGAGAGTTCAATTTAAATCAGTGCCCTGGGAGAGGCGAGTCGTCATTTTAAATCAGCGCAGAGAGGTGAGAGTTCACTTTAAAACACCGCGGAGAGAGAGACGAGAATTCATTTTAAAAAAGCGCACGGAGGTGAGATTCATTTTAAAACAGTGTGGAGAGAGAGGTGAGAGTTCATTTTAAATCGGTGAGGGGAGAGAGGCGAGAGTTCACTTAAAATCAGCACAGAGAGAGAGTCGAGAGTTCATTTTAAATCAGCTCAGAGAGAGGCGAGTGTTCACTTTAAAACATTGACAAGTGAGAGGTGAGAGTACATTTTAAATCAGCGAAGAGGGAGAGGCGAGATAAAAACAAAAAAAACTGCGGATGCTGGAAATCCAAAACAAAAACAGAATTACCTGGAAAAACTCAGCAGGTCTGGCAGCATCGGCGGAGAAGAAAAGAGTTGACGTTTCGAGTACTCATGACCCTTTGACAGAACTGGGTCATGAGGACTCGAAACGTCAACTCTTTTCTTCTCCGCCGATGCTGCCAGCCCTGCTGAGTTTTTCCAGGGAGAGGCAAGAGCTCATTTAAAATCAGCGACAAGTGAGAAGTGAGAGTTTATTTTAAATCAGCACGGAGGGAGAGCCGAGAGTTTGTTTTATAAAAGCGCGGAGAGAGAGGTGAGACTTCATTTTAAATCAGTGCCCAGGGAGAGGCGAGACTTCATTTTAAATCAGTGCAGAGATGTGAGAGTTCATTTTAAAACAGCGTGGAGAGAGAGTTGAGAGTTCATTTTAAACCATTGCGGAGAGAGAGGGGATAGTTTACTTTAAAACACCGCAGAGAGAGAGACGAGAATTCATTTTAAAAAAGCGCGGGGAGGTGAGATGTGAATTTAAAACAGTGTGGAGAGAGAGGCGAGAGTTCATTTTAAATCGGTGAGGAGAGAGAGGTGAGACTTCGTTTCAAAGAAACACGGAGAGAGAGGCGAGTTTATTTTAAAACAGCGAAAAGTGAGAGGTGAGAGTTTATTTCAAATCAGCGCGGAGGGAGAGGTGAGAGTTCATTTTAAATCAGCGCTGAGAGAGGCGATAGTTCACTTTAAAATACCGCGGAGGGAGAGACGAGAATTCATTTTAAAAAAGTGTGGGGAGCTGAGATTTCATTTTAACACAGTGTGGAAAGAGAGGTGAGAATCATTTTAAATCTGTACGGAGAGAGAAGCAAGAGTTCACTTTAAAACAGCGCGGAGAGAGATGTGAGACTTCATTTAAAATCAGCACAGAGAGCGAGAAGAGAATTCATTACAAAACAGCGTCGACAGAGAGTTCATTTTAAAAAAGCGCGGAGAGAGAGGCGAGACTACATTTTAAAATAGGGACAAGTGAGAGGCGAGAGTTTATTTTAAATCAGCGCCGAGAGAGGCGAGAGTTCACTTTTAAACAGCGACAAGTGAGAGGTGAGAGTTTATTTTAAATCAGCGCGGAGAGAGAGGCGAGTGTTCATTTTAAAGCTGTGCCGAGAGAGAGGCAAGAGGTCACTATAAAACAGCGTAGCGTGAGCGATGAGAGTTCATTTTAAATCAGCGTGGAGAGAGAGGTGAGAGTTCATTTTATATCAGCGTGGAGAGAGGAGCGAGAGTTCACTTTAAATCAGTGCAGTGAGAGAAAGGTGAGAGTTCATTTTCAAACAGTGCGGAGAGAGGGGCGAGAGTTCGCTTTGAAACAGCGGGGAGAAAGAGGCGAGAGCTCACTTTATATCAGCGCAGAGAGAGACGAGAGTTCATTTAAAATCAGCAATGAGAGCGAGAATTCATTATAAAACAGCGTCGACAGAGAGATCATTTTAAAAACGCGCCGGTAGAGAGGCGAGAGTTCATTTTAAAACAGCGCCAAGTGGGAGGCGAGAGTTTAGTTTAAATCAGTGCGGAGAGAGGCTATAGTTCATTTTAAAAACCCTGGAGAGAGAGGTGAGAGTTCACCGTAAAATAGGAACAAGTGAGGGCTGAGTGTTTATTTTAAATCAGCGCGGAGTGAGAGGAAAGAGTTCACTTTAAAACAACGCATGGAGAGAGACGAGAGTTCATTTTAAAAAAGCGCGGAGGGAGAGGTGAGAGTTCATTTAAAACAGCGCAGAGAGAGAGGCGAGAGTTCATTTTAAATCAGTGCACAGGGAGAGGTGAGAGTTCATTTTAAATCAGTGCCGATGGGGAGGCAAGAGTTCTCTCACACCGTGAGAGAGAGGCGAGACTTCATCTTAAAACAGCATGGAGAGAGATGTTAGAGTTCATTGAAAATCAGCACGGAGAGCGTCGACAGAGTGTTCATTTTAAAAAAGCGCGGAGAGAGAGGGGAGAGTACATTTTAAAACAGCGACAAGTGAGAGGCGAGAGTTTATTTTAAATCAGCGCTGAGAGACAGGCGAGAGTTCATTTTAAATGAGCGCAGAGAGAGGCGAGAGTTCATTTTAAATGAGTGCAGAGAGAGGCGAGAGTTCACTTTTAAACAGTGACAAGTAGGAGGTGAGATTTTATTTTAAATCAGCGCGGAGAAAGAGACGAGAGTTCATTTGAAAGCAGTGCTGAGAGAGAGGCAAGAGATCACTTTAAAACAACGCAGAGAGAGAGGCGAGAGTTTACTTTAAAACATTGACAAGTGAGAGGTGAGAGTTTATTTTAAATCAGCACGGAGAGAGAGGCGAGTGTTCATTTTAAAGCAGTGCCGATAGAGAGGTGAGAGTTCATTTTAAATCAGCGTAGAGGGAAAGCCGAGAGTTCATTTTAAATCAGCGCACAGAGAGGCGAGAGCTCATTTCAAATCAGTGACAAGTGAGAAGTGAGAGTTTATTTTAAATCAGCACGGAGGGAGAGCCGAGAGTTTGTTTTATAAAAGCGTGGAGAGAGAGTTGAGAGTTCATTTTAAACCATTGCAAAGTGAGAGGGGATAGTTTACTTTAAAACACCACAGAGAGAGAGACGAGAGTTCATTTTGAAAAAGCGCGGGGAGGTGAGATGTGAATTTAAAATAGTGTGGAGAGAGAGGCGAGAGTTCATTTTAAATCGGTGAGGTTGAAGAGGTGAGACTTCGTTTCAAAGAAGCACGGAGAGAGAGGCGAGAGTTTATTTTAAAACAGCGCGGAGAGAGAGGTGAGACTTCGTTTCAAAGAAGCATGGAGTGAGAGGTGAGAGTTTATTTTAAAACACCGCGGAGAGAGATGTGAAACTTCATTTAAAATCAGCACAGAGAGCGCGAAGAGAGTTCATTACAAAACAGCGTCGACAGCGTGTTCATTTTAAAAAAGCGGGGAGAGAGAGGCGAGACTACATTTTAATACAGTGGCAAGTGAGAGGCGAGAGTTCATTTTAAATCAGGCCAGAGAGAGGCGAATGTTCATTTTAAATCAGCGCCGAGAGAGGCGAGAGTTCACTTTTAAACAGTGACAAGTGAGAGGTGAGAGTTTATTTTAAGTCAGTGCGGAGAGAGAGGCGAGTGTTCATTTTAAAGCTGTGCCGAGAGAGAGGCAAGAGGTCACTATAAAACAGCGTAGAGAGAGCGATGAGAGTTCATTTTAAATCAGCGCGGAGTGAGAGAAAAGAGTTCACTTTAAAGCAGCGCATGGAGAGAGACGAGATTTTATTTTAAAAAAGCGCAGAGGATGAGGTGAGAGTTCATTTTAAATCAGAGCGGAGTGAGAGGAAAGAGTTCATTTTAAAACAGCGCATGGAGAGAGACGAGAGTTAATTTTAAAAAACGCGGAGGGAGAGGTGAGAGTTCATTAAAACAGCGCAGAGAGAGAGACGAGAGATCATTTTAAGTCAGTTCGGAGGGAGAGGCGAGGGTTCATTTTAAATCAGTGCCGATGGAGAGGCAAGAGTTCACTTTAAAAAAGCGCAGAGAGAGAGAGGCGAGAGATCATTTTAAATCAGCATGGAGAGAGGCAATAGTTCACTTTAAATCAGCGCAGAGAGTGAGGCGAGAGTTCATTTTAAATCAGTGCAGAGAGAGCGGCGAGAGTTCATTTTGAATCAGTATGGAGAGAGAGGAAAGAGTTCATTTAAGACAGCATAGAGAGCGATACAAGTGTTCATTTTAAAAAAGCGCCAAGACAGAGGTGTGAGTTTATTCTAAATCAGCGCGGGGGGAGAGCCGAGAGTTCATTTTATAAAAGCGCGGAGAGAGAGGTGAGAGTTCAATTTAAATCAGTGCCCTGGGAGAGGCGAGTCTTCATTTTAAATCAGCGCAGAGAGTTGAGAGTACACTTTAAAACACCGTGGAGAGAGAGACAAGAATTCTTTTTACAAAACGCGCGGAGGTGAGATTCATTTTAAAACAGTGTGGAGAGAGAGGTGAGAGTTCATTTTAAATTGGTGAGGGGAGAGAGGCGAGAGTTCACTTTAAAACAGCGCGGATTGGGAGGCAAGAGTTCATTTTCAAATAGCGCGGAGAGAGATGTGAAAGTTCATTTTAAATCCCTGCGGAGGGAGAGGCGAGGGTTCACTTTAAATCATTGACAAGTGAGAGGTGAGCGTTTATTTTAAATCAGCGCGGAGAGAGAGGCGAGAGTTCACTTTTAAACAGTGACAAGTGAGAGGTTAAAGTTTATTTTAAATCAGTGAGGAGAGAGAGGCGAGAGTTCACTTTTAAACAGCGACAAGTGAGAGGTTAAAGTTTATTTTAAATCAGTGAGGAGAGAGAGGCGAGAGTTCACTTTAAATCAGCGTGGAGAGAGGAAAAAGTTCATTTAAAATCAGCGCGGAGAGAGAGACAAGAGATCATTTTAAATCAGTGTGGAGAGAGAGGCGAGAGTTCTTTTGAAAACAGTGCGGAGAGAGAGGCGAGAGTTCATTTTAAATCAGTGTGGAGAGAGAGGCGAGAGTTCTTTTGAAAACAGTGCGGAGAGAGAGGCGATAGTTTATTTTAAATCAGCATGGAGGGAGAGCCGAGAGTTTGTTTTATAAATGCGTGGAGAGAGAGAGGTGAGACTTCATTTTAAATCAGCGCAGAGATGTGAGAGTTCATTTAAAACAGCGTGGAGAGAGAATTGAGAGTGCATTTTAATCCAGTGCGGAGAGAGAGGTGATAGTTTACTTTAAAACACCGCAGAGAGAGAGATGAGAATTCATTTTAAAAAAGCGTGGGGAGGTGAGATTTCATTTTAAAACAGTGTGGAGAGAGAGTTGAGAGTTCATTTTAAATCGGTGAGGAGAGAGAGGCGAGAGTTAAAACAGCGCAGAGAGGGAGGCAAGAGTTCATTTTCAAACAGCTGGGAGAGAGAGGCGAGACTTCATCTTAAAACAGCGCGGTGAGATGTGAGAGTTCATTGAAAATCAGCACGCAGAGCGAGAAGAGAGTTCATTATAAAACAGCGTCGACAGAATGTTCATTTTAAAAAAGCACGGAGAGAGAGGCGAGAGTACATTTTAAAACAGCGACAAGTGAGAGGCGATAGTTTATTTTAAATCAGCGCGGAGAAAGAGACGAGAGTTCATTTCAAAACAGTGCTGAGAGAGAGGCAAGAGATCACTTTTAACACAACGCAGAAGGAGAGACGAGAGTTCATTTTAAATCAGCGCGGAGGGAGAGGCGAGAGTTCATTTTAAATCAGCACAGAGAGGCAAGGGTTCATTTTAAAACAGTGTGGAGCGAGAGGCGAGAGTTCATTTTAAATCTGCGACAAGTGAAAGGTGAGAGTTTATTTTAAATCAGCGCGGAGAGAGAGGCGAGTGTTCATTTTAAAGCAGTGCCAAGATAGAGGCAAGAGATGACATTAAAACAATGCAGAGAGAGAGACGAGAGTTCATTTTAAATCAGCGCGGAGGGAGAGCCGAGAGTTCATTTTAAATCAGCGCAGAGAGAGAGGCGAGAGCTCACTTTAAATCCGCACGGAGAGAGAGGCGAAAGTTCATTTAAAATCAGCCCGGAGAGAGAGTTAAGAGATCATTTTAAATCATTGTGGAGGGAGAGGCGAGAGTTCTTTTGAAAACAGTGCGGAGGGAAAGTTGAGAATTCATTTAAAATCAGCACGGAGAGCGAGAAGAGAATTCATTAAAAACAACATCGACTGAGTGTTCATTTTAAAAAAGCGCGGAGAGAGAGGTGCGACTACATTTTAAGACAGCGACAAGTGAGAGGCGGGATTTTATTTTAAATCAGCGCGGAGAGAGAGGTGAGACTTAATTTCAAAGAAACACGGAGAGAGAGGCGAGAGTTTATTTTAAAACAACGACAAGTGAGAGGTGAGAGTTTATTTCAAATCAGCGCGGAGAGAGCGGTGAGAGTTCATTTTAAATCAGCGCAGAGAGAGACAAAAGTTCATTTTAAATCAGCACAGAGAGAGGCTAGAGTTCACTTTAAAACACCGTGGAGAGAAAGACGAGAATTCATTTTAAAAAAGTGTGGAACGAGAGGTGAGAATTCATTTTAAAAAAGTGTGGAAAGAGAGGTGAGAATTCATTTTAAATCGGTGCGGAGAGAGAAGCAAGAGTTCACTTTAAAACACCGCGGAGAGAGATGTGAGACTTCATTTAAAATCAGCACAGAGAGCGAGAAGAGAATTCATTACAAAACACCTTCGACAGAGAGTTCATTTTAAAAAAGCGCGGAGAGAGAGGCGAGACTACATTTTAAAACAGCGACAAGTGAGAGCCGAGAGTTCATTTTAAATCAGTGCAGAGAGAGGCGAGCGTTCACTTTTAAACAGCGACAAGTGAGAGGTGAGAGTTTATTTTAAATCAGCGCTGGGAGAGAGGCGAGTGTTCATTTTAAAGCTGTGCCGAGAGAGAGGCAAGAGGTCACTATAAAACAGTGTAGAGAGAGCGATGAGAGTTCATTTTAAATCTGCGCAGAGTGAAAGGAAAGAGTTCACTTTAAAACAGCGTGGAGAGAGATGAGAGCTCATTTTAAAAAAGCGCGGAGGGGGAGGTGAGAGTTCATTAAAACAGTGCAGAGAGAGAGACGAGAGATCATTTTAAGTCAGTTCGGAAGGAGAGGTGAGAGTTGATTTTAAATCAGTGCACAGGGAGAGTTGAGAGTTCATTTTAAATCAGTGCTGATGGAGAGGCGAGAGTTCACTTTAAAAAAGCGCAGAGAGAGAGAGATGAGAGATCATTTTAAGTCAGCACGGAGAGAGAGGCGAGAGTTCACTTTTAAACAGTGACAAGTGAGAGGTGAGAGTTTATTTTAAGTCAGTGCGGAGAGAGAGGCGAGTGTTCATTTTAAAGCTGTGCCAAGAGAGAGGCAAGAGGTCACTATAAAACAGCGTAGAGAGAGCGATGAGAGTTCATTTTAAATCAGCGCGGAGTGAGAGAAAAGAGTTCACTTTAAAACAGCGCATGGAGAGAGACGAGAGTTAATTTTAAAAAACGTGGAGGGAGAGGTGAGAGTTCATTTAAAACAGCGCAGAGAGAGAGACGAGAGATCATTTTAAGTCAGTTCGGAGGGAGAGGCGAGGGTTCATTTTAAATCAGGGCCGATGGAGAGGCAAGAGTTCACTTTAAAAAAGCACAGAGAGAGAGAGGCGAGAGATCATTTTAAATCAGCATGGAGAGAGAGGCAATAGTTCACTTTAAATCAGCGCAGAGAGAGAGGCGAGAGTTCATTTTAAATCAGTGCAGAGAGAGCGGCGAGAGTTCATTTTGAATCAGTATGGAGAGTGAGGAAAGAGTTCATTTAAAACAGCATAGAGAGCGATACAAGTGTTCATTTTAAAAAAGCGCCAAGACAGAGGTGTGAGGTTATTCTAAATCAGCGCAGAGGGAGAGCCGAGAGTTCATTTTATAAAAGCGCAGAGAGAGAGGTGAGAGTTCAATTTAAATCAGTGCCCTGGGAGAGGCGAGTCTTCATTTTAAATCAGCGCAGAGAGTTGAGAGTTCACTTTAAAACACGGCGGAGAGAGAGACAAGAATTATTTTTACAAAACGCGCGGAGGTGAGATTCATTTTAAAACAGTGTGGAGAGAGAGGTGAGAGTTCATTTTAAATCGGTGAGGGGAGAGAGGCGGGAGTTCACTTTAAAACAGCGCGGATTGGGAGGCAAGAGTTCATTTTCAAATAGCGCGGAGAGAGATGTGAGAGTTCATTTTAAATCCCTGCGGAGGGAGAGGTGAGGGTTCACTTTAAATCATTGACAAGTGAGAGGTGAGCGTTTATTTCAAATCAGCGCGGAGAGAGAGGCGAGAGTTCACTTTTAAACAGTGACAAGTGAGAGGTTAAAGTTTATTTTAAATCAGTGAGGAGAGAGAGGCGAGAGTTCACTTTTAAACAGCGACAAGTGAGAGGTTAAAGTTTATTTTAAATCAGCACTGAGAGAGAGGCGAGGGTTCACTTTAAAACATTGACAAGTGAGAGGTGAGAGTTTATTTTAAAACAGCGCAGAGAGAGGCGAGAGTTCACTTTAAATCAGCGCAGAGGGAGAGGCGAGAGTTCATTTTAAATCAGCGTGGAGAGAGATGTGAGAGATCATTTAAAACAGCGCAGAGAGAGAGGTGAAAGTTGATTTTGAATCAGCGCGGAGAGAGAGGTGAGAGTTCACTTTAAATCAGCGCTGAGAGAGAGGCAAGAGTTCAATTTAAATCAGCGCGGAGAGAGAGGCGAGAGTTCATTTTATAAAAGCATGGAGAGAGTAGGCGAGTCTTCATTTTAAATCAGCGCAGAGAGGAAAGAGTTCACTTTAAAACACCGCGGAGAGTGAGACGAGAATTCATTTTAAAAAAGCGCGGGGAGGTGCAATTTCATTTTAAAAGAGTGTGGAAAGAGAGGTGAGAGTTCATTTTCAAACAGCGCGGAGAGAGATGTGTGAGTTCATTTAAAATCAGCATGGAGAGCGAGAAGAGAATTCATTACAAAACAGCGTCGACAGAGTGTTCATTTTAAAAAAGCGCGGGGCGAAAGACGAGAGTTCATTTTAAATCAGCGCAGAGGGAGAGCCGAGAGTTCATTTTAAACTAGCGTGGAGAGAGAGGAAAGAGTTCACTTTAAAACAGCGCATGGAGAGAGACGAGAGTTCATTTTAAAAAAGCGCGGAGGGAGAGGCGAGAGTTCATTTTAAATCAGCGCAGAGAGAGCGGCGAGAGTTCATTTTAAATCAGTATGGAGAGAGAGGAAAGAGTTCATTTAAAACAGCATAGAGAGCGATACAAGTGTTCATTTTAAAAAAGCGCCAAGACAGAGGTGTGAGTTTATTCTAAATCAGCGTGGAGGGAGAGCCGAGAGTTCATTTTATAAAAGCGCGGAGAGAGAGTTGAGAGTTCAATTTAAATCAGTGCCCTGGGAGAGGCGAGTCTTCATTTTAAATCAGCGCAGAGAGTTGAGAGTACACTTTAAAACACCGCGGAGAGAGAGACAAGAATTCTTTTTACAAAACGCGTGGAGGTGAGATTCATTTTAAAACAGTGTGGAGAGAGAGGTGAGAGTTCATTTTAAATTGGTGAGGGGAGAGAGGCGAGAGTTCACTTTAAAACAGCGCGGATTGGGAGGCAAGAGTTCATTTTCAAATAGCGCGGAGAGAGATGTGAGAGTTCATTTTAAATCCCTGCGGAGGGAGAGGTGAGGGTTCACTTTAAATCATTGACAAGTGAGAGGTGAGTGTTTATTTTAAATCAGTGCGGAGAGAGAGGCGAGAGTTCACTTTTAAACAGTGACAAGTGAGAGGTTAAAGTTTATTTTAAATCACGCGGAGAGAGAGGCGAGAGTTCACTTTTAAACAGCGACAAGTGAGAGGTTAAAGTTTATTTTAAATAAGCGCAGAGAGAGAGGCGAGAGTTCACTTTAAATCAGCGTGGAGAGAGGAAAAAGTTCATTTAAAATCAGCGCGGAGAGAGAGACAAGAGATCATTTTAAATCAGTGTGGAGAGACAGGCGAGAGTTCTTTTGAAAACAGTGCGGAGAGAGAGGCGAGAGTTCATTTTAAGTCAGTGTGGAGAGAGAGGCGAGAGTTCTTTTGAAAACAGTGTGGAGAGAGAGGCGATAGTTTATTTTAAATCAATATGGAGGGAGAGCCGAGAGTTTGTTTTATAAATGCGTGGAGAGAGAGAGGTGAGACTTCATTTTAAATCAGCGCAGAGATGTGAGAGTTCATTTAAAACAGCGTGGAGAGAGAATTGAGAGTGCATTTTAATCCAGTGCGGAGAGAGAGGTGATAGTTTACTTTAAAACACCGCAGAGAGAGAGAGATGAGAATTCATTTTAAAAAAGCGCGGGGAGGTGAGATTTCATTTTAAAACAGTGTGGAGAGAGAGTTGAGAGTTCATTTTAAATCGGTGAGGAGAGAGAGGCGAGAGTTAAAACAGCGCAGAGAGGGTGGCAAGAGTTCATTTTCAAACAGCTGGGAGAGAGAGGCGAGACTTCATCTTAAAACAGCGCGGTGAGATGTGAGAGTTCATTGAAAATCAGCACAGAGAGCGAGAATTCATTATAAAACAGCGTCGACAGAGAGTTCATTTTAAAAAAGCGCGGAGATAGAGGTGAGAGTACATTTTAAATCTGCGACAAGTGAGAGGCGAGAGTTTATTTTAAATCAGCGCGGAGAGAGAGGCGAGTGTTCATTTTAAAGCAGTGCCAAGATAGAGGCAAGAGATGACATTAAAACAATGCAGAGAGAGAGACGAGAGTTCATTTTAAATCAGCACGGAGGGAGAGCCGAGAGTTCATTTTAAATCAGCGCAGAGAGAGAGGCGAGAGCTCACTTTAAATCCGCACGGAGAGAGAGGCGAAAGTTCATTTAAAATCAGCCCGGAGAGAGAGTTAAGAGATCATTTTAAATCATTGTGGATGGAGAGGCGAGAGTTCTTTTGAAAACAGTGCGGAGAGAAAGTTGAGAGTTCATTTAAAATCAGCACGGAGAGCGAGAAGAGAATTCATTAAAAACAACATCGACAGAGAGTTCATTTTAAAAAAGCGCGGAGAGAGGGGTGCGACTACATTTTAAGACAGCGACAAGTGAGAGGCGAGAGTTTATTTTAAATCAGCACGGAGAGAGAGGTGAGACTTAATTTCAAAGAAGCATGGAGAGAGAGGCGAGAGTTCATTTTAAATCAGCGCAGGAGAGAGAGGCGAGAGTTTATTTTAAATCAGCGCGGAGAGAGAGGTGAGACTTAATTTCAAAGAAACACGGAGAGAGAGGCGAGAGTTTATTTTAAAACAACGACAAGTGAGAGGTGAGAGTTTATTTCAAATCAGCGCGGAGAGAGCGGCGAGAGTTCATTTTAAATCAGCGCAGAGAGAGACGAGAGTTCGTTTTAAATCAGCACAGAGAGAGGCTAGAGTTCACTTTAAAACACCGTGGAGAGAAAGACGAGAATTCATTTTAAAAAGTGTGGAGAGAGAGGCGAGAGTTCATTTTAAAACAGCGCGGAGAGAGATGTGAGACTTCATTTAAAATCAGCACAGAGAGCGAGAAGAGAATTCATTACAAAACACCTTCGACAGAGAGTTCATTTTAAAAAAGCGCGGAGAGAGAGGCGAGACTACATTTTAAAACAGCGACAAGTGAGAGGCGAGAGTTCATTTTAAATCAGCGCGGAGAGAGAGGCGAGCGTTCACTTTTAAACAGCGACAAGTGAGAGGTGAGAGTTTATTTTAAATCAGCGCCGGGAGAGAGGCGAGTGTTCATTTTAAATCAGTGCCGAGAGAGAGGCGAGTGTTCATTTTAAAGCTGCGCCGAGAGAGAGGCAAGAGGTCATTATAAAACAGCGTAGAGAGAGCGATGAGAGTTCATTTTAAATCAGTGCAGAGTGAAAGGAAAGAGTTCACTTTAAAACAGCGTGGAGAGAGACGAGAGCTCATTTTAAATCAGCACGGAGAGAGAGGCGAGAGTTCATTAAAACAGCGCATGGAGAGAGACGAGAGTTCATTTTAAAACAGCGCGGAGGGAGAGGTGAGAGTTCATTAAAACAGCGCAGAGAGAGAGACGAGAGATCATTTTAAGTCAGTTCGGAAGGAGAGGCGAGAGTTCATTTTAAATCAGTGCACAGGGAGAGTTGAGAGTTCATTTTAA
Organism: Isurus oxyrinchus; assembly: GCA_026770705.1. Taxonomy (NCBI): domain Eukaryota; kingdom Metazoa; phylum Chordata; class Chondrichthyes; order Lamniformes; family Lamnidae; genus Isurus; species Isurus oxyrinchus. Next base: position 1,809,372 of record JANJGN010000006.1, on the reverse strand, counting down.
ATCAGTGCTGATGGAGAGGCGAGAGTTCACTTTAAAAAAGCGCAGAGAGAGAGAGGTGAGAAATCATTTTAAGTAGGCACGGAGAGAGAGGCGAGAGTTCATTTTAAATCAGTGCTGATGGAGAGGCGAGAGTTCACTTTAAAAAAGCGCAGAGAGAGAGAGGTGAGAGATCATTTTAAGTCAGCACGGAGAGAGAGGCGAGAGTTCACTTTTAAACAGTGACAAGTGAGAGGTGAGAGTTTATTTTAAGTCAGTGCGGAGAGAGAGGCGAGTGTTCATTTTAAAGCAGTGCCGAGAGAGAGGCAAGAGGTCACTATAAAACAGCGTAGAGAGAGCGATGAGAGTTCATTTTAAATCAGCGCGGAGTGAGAGAAAAGAGTTCACTTTAAAGCAGCGCATGGAGAGAGATGAGATTTTATTTTAAAAAAGCGCAGAGGATGAGGTGAGAGTTCATTTTAAATCAGCGCGGAGTGAGAGGAAAGAGTTCATTTTAAAACGGCGCATGGAGAGAGACGAGAGTTAATTTTAAAAAACGCGGAGGAAGAGGTGGGAGTTCATTTAAAACAGCGCAGAGAGAGAGACAAGAGATCATTTTAAGTCAGTTCGGAGGGAGAGGCGAGGGTTCATTTTAAATCAGTGCCGATGGAGAGGCAAGAGTTCACTTTAAAAAAGCGCAGAGAGAGAGAGGCGAGAGATCATTTTAAATCAGCACGGAGAGAGAGGCAATAGTTCACTTTAAATCAGCGCAGAGATAGAGAGGCGAGAGTTCATTTTAAATCAGCGCAGAGAGAGCGGCGAGAGTTCATTTTGAATCAGTATGGAGAGAGAGGAAAGAGTTCATTTAAAACAGCACAGAGAGCGATACAAGTGATCATTTTAAAAAAGCGCCAAGACAGAGGTGTGAGTTTATTCTAAATCAGCGCGGAGGGAGAGCCAAGAGTTCATTTTATAAAAGCGCGGAGAGAGAGGTGAGAGTTCAATTTAAATCAGTGCCCTGGGAGAGGCGAGTCTTCATTTTAAATCAGCGCAGAGAGTTGAGAGTACACTTTAAAACACCGCGGAGAGAGAGACAAGAATTCTTTTTACAAAACGCGCGGAGGTGAGATTCATTTTAAAACAGTGTGGAGAGAGAGGTGAGAGTTCATTTTAAATCGGTGAGGGGAGAGAGGCGAGGGTTCACTTTAAATCATTGACAAGTGAGAGGTGAGCGTTTATTTCAAATCAGCGCGGAGAGAGAGGCGAGAGTTCACTTTTAAACAGTGACAAGTGAGAGGTTAAAGTTTATTTTAAATCAGCGCTGAGAGAGAGGCGGGGGTTCACTTTAAAACATTGACAAGTGAGAGGTGAGAGTTTATTTTAAAACAGCGCAGAGAGAGGCGAGAGTTCACTTTAAATCAGCGCAGAGGGAGAGGCGAGAGTTCATTTTAAATCAGCGTGGAGAGAGATGTGAGAGATCATTTAAAACAGCGCAGAGAGAGAGGTGAAAGTTGATTTTGAATCAGCGCAGAGAGAGAGGTGAGAGTTCACTTTAAATCAGCGCTGAGAGAGAGGCGAGAGTTCAATTTAAATCAGCGCGGAGAGAGAGGCGAGAGTTCATTTTATAAAAGCATGGAGAGAGAGGCGAGTCTTCATTTTAAATCAGCGCAGAGAGGAAAGAGTTCACTATAAAACACCGCTGAGAGTGAGACGAGAATTCATTTTAAAAAAGCGCGGGGAGGTGCAATTTCATTTTAAAAGAGTGTGCAAAGAGAGGTGAGAGTTCATTTTCAAACAGCGCGGAGAGAGATGTGAGAGTTCATTTAAAATCAGCACGGAGAGCGAGAAGAGAATTCATTACAAAACAGCGTCGACAGAGAGTTCATTTTAAAAAAGCGCGGGGCGAAAGACGAGAGTTCATTTTAAATCAGCGCAGAGGGAGAGCCGAGAGTTCATTTTAAACTAGCGTGGAGAGAGAGGAAAGAGTTCACTTTAAAACAGCGCATGGAGAGAGACGAGAGTTCATTTTAAAAAAGCGCGGAGGGAGAGGTGAGAGTTCATTAAAACAGCGCAGAGAGAGAGACAAGCGATCATTTTAAATCAGCGCAGAGAGAGCGGCGAGAGTTCATTTTAAATCAGTATGGAGAGAGAGGCAAGAGTTCATTTAAAACAGCATAGAGAGCGATACAAGTGTTCATTTTAAAAAAGCGCCAAGACAGAGGTGTGAGTTTATTCTAAATCAGCGCAGAGGGAGAGCCGAGAGTTCATTTTATAAATGCGCGGAGAGAGGTGAGAGTTCATTTTAAATTGGTGAGGGGAGAGACGTGAGAGTTCACTTTAAAACGGCGCGGATTGGGAGGCAAGAGTTCATTTTCAAATAGCGCGGAGAGAGATGTGAGAGTTCATTTTAAATCCCTGCGGAGGGAGTGGTGAGGGTTCACTTTAAATCATTGACAAGTGAGAGGTGAGTGTTTATTTTAAATCAGCGCGGAGAGAGAGGCGAGAGTTCACTTTTAAACAGTGACAAGTGAGAGGTTAAAGTTTATTTTAAATCAGCGCGGAGAGAGAGGCGAGAGTTCACTTTTAAACAGCGACAAGTGAGAGGTTAAAGTTTATTTTAAATAAGCGCAGAGAGAGAGGCGAGAGTTCACTTTAAATCAGCGTGGAGAGAGGAAAAAGTTCATTTAAAATCAGCGCGGAGAGAGAGACAAGAGATCATTTTAAATCAGTGTGGAGAGAGAGGCGAGAGTTCTTTTGAAAACAGTGCGGAGAGAGAGGCGAGAGTTCATTTTAAATCAGTGTGGAGAGAGAGGCGAGAGTTCTTTTGAAAACAGTGTGGAGAGAGAGGCGATAGTTTATTTTAAATCAGCATGGAGGGAGAGCCGAGAGTTTGTTTTATAAATGCGTGGAGAGAGAGAGGTGAGACTTCATTTTAAATCAGCGCAGAGATGTGAGAGTTCATTTAAAACAGCGTGGAGAGAGAATTGAGAGTGCATTTTAATCCAGTGCGGAGAGAGAGGTGATAGTTTACTTTAAAACACCGCAGAGAGAGAGATGAGAATTCATTTTAAAAAAGAGCGGGGAGGTGAGATTTCATTTTAAAACAGTGTCAAGAGAGAGTTGAGAGTTCATTTTAAATCGGTGAGGAGAGAGAGGCGAGAGTTAAAACAGCGCAGAGAGGGAGGCAAGAGTTCATTTTCAAACAGCTGGGAGAGAGAGGCGAGACTTCATCTTAAAACAGCGCGGTGAGATGTGAGAGTTCATTGAAAATCAGCACGGAGAGCGAGAAGAGAGTTCATTATAAAACAGCGTCGACAGAGAGTTCATTTTAAAAAAGCGCGGAGAGAGAGGCGAGAGTACATTTTAAAACAGCGACAAGTGAGAGGCGAGAGTTTATTTTAAATCAGCGTGGAGAAAGAGACGAGAGTTCATTTCTAAACAGTGCTGAGAGAGAGGCAAGAGATCACTTTAACACAACGCAGAGGGAGAGGCGAGAGTTCATTTTAAATCAGCGCAGAGAGGCAAGGGTTCATTTTAAAACAGTGTGGAGCGAGAAGCGAGAGTTCATTTTAAATCTGCGACAAGTGAAAGGTGAGAGTTTATTTTAAATCAGCGCGGAGAGAGAGGCGAGTGTTCATTTTAAAGCAGTGCCAAGATAGAGGCAAGAGATGACATTAAAACAATGCAGAGAGAGAGACGAGAGTTCATTTTAAATCAGCGCGGAGGGAGAGCCGAGAGTTCATTTTAAATCAGCGCAGAGAGAGAGGCGAGAGCTCACTTTAAATCCGCACGGAGAGAGAGGCGAAAGTTCATTTAAAATCAGCCCGGAGAGAGAGTCAAGAGATCATTTTAAATCATTGTGGAGGGAGAGGCGAGAGTTCTTTTGAAAACAGTGCGGAGAGAAAGTTGAGAGTTCATTTAAAATCAGCACGGAGAGCGAGAAGAGAATTCATTAAAAACAACATCGACTGAGTGTTCATTTTAAAAAAGCGCGGAGAGAGAGGCGAGACTACATTTTAAGACAGCGACAAGTGAGAGGTGAGAGTTTATTTTAAATCAGCGCGGAGAGAGAGGCGAGACTTAATTTCAAAGAAGCATGGAGAGAGAGGCGAGAGTTCATTTTAAAACAGCGCAGGAGAGAGAGGCGAGAGTTTATTTTAAATCAGCGCGGAGAGAGAGGTGAGACTTAATTTCAAAGAAACACGGAGAGAGAGGCGAGGGTTTATTTTAAAACAACGACAAGTGAGAGGTGAGAGTTTATTTCAAATCAGCGCGGAGAGAGCGGCAAGAGTTCATTTTAAATCAGCGCAGAGAGAGACGAGAGTTCATTTTAAATCAGCGCAGAGAGAGGCTAGAGTTCACTTTAAAACACCGTGGAGAGAAAGACGAGAATTCATTTTAAAAAAGTGTGGAGAGAGAGGCGAGAGTTCACTTTAAAACACCCCGGAGGGAGATGTGAGACTTCATTTAAAATCAGCACGGAGAGCGAGAAGAGAATTCATTAAAAACAACATCGACAGAGAGTTCATTTTAAAAAAGCGCAGAGAGAGAGGCGAGACTACATTTTAAGACAGCGACAAGTGAGAGACGAGAGTTTATTTTAAATCATTGCGGAGAGAGAGGCGAGCGTTCACTTTTAAACAGCGACAAGTGAGAGGTGAGAGTTTATTTTAAATCAGCGCCAGGAGAGAGGCGAGTGTTCATTTTAAAGCTGTGCCGAGAGAGAGGCAAGAGGTCACTATAAAACAGCGTAGAGAGAGTGATGAGAGTTCATTTTAAATCAGCGCAGAGTGAGAGGAAAGAGTTCACTTTAAAACAGCGCGTGGAGAGAGACGAGAGCTCATTTTAAAAAAGCGCGGAGGGAGCGGTGAGAGTTCATTAAAACAGCGCAGAGAGAGAGACGAGAGATCATTTTAAGTCAGTTCAGAAGGAGAGGCGAGAGTTCATTTTAAATCAGTGCACAGGGAGTGGCGAGAGTTCATTTTAAATCAGTGCTGATGGAGAGGCGAGAGTTCACTTTAAAAAAGCGCAGAGAGAGAGAGGTGATAGATTTTAAGTCAGCACGGACAGAGAGGCAAGAGTTCATTTTAAATCAGCGCAGAGAGTTGAGACTTCACTTTAAAACAGTGCAGAGAGAGAGGCGTGAGTTCATTTTAAATCAGCGCAGAGGGAGAGCCGAGAGTTCATTTAAAACAGTGCAGAGAGATAGGCGAGAGTTGATTTTGAATCTGTGCGGAGAGAGAGGTGAGAGTTCACTTTAAAACAGCGCGGAGAGAGAGGCGAGAGTTCAATTTAAATCAGCGTGGAGAGAGAGGCGAGAGTTCATTTCATAAAAGCACGGAGAGAGAGGCGCAGAGAGGAAAGAGTTCCCTTTAAAACACCGTGGAGAGTGAGATGAGAATTGATTTTAAAAAAGTGCGGGGAGGTGAGATTTCATTTTAAAACAGTGTGGAAAGAGAGGTGAGAGTTAATTTTCAAACAGTGGGGAGAGAGAGGTGATAGCTCATTTTCAAACAGTGCATAGAGAGATGTGAGAGTTCATTTAAAATCAGCACGGAAAGCGAGAAGAGAATTCATTATAAAACAGCGTCAACAGAGTGTTCATTTTATAACAGCGCGGAGCGAGATGCGAGAATTCATTTTAAAACAGCGACAAGTGAGAGGCGAGAGATTATTTTAAAACAGCGCAGAGAGAGGCGAGAGTTCACTTTAAAACAGTGCAGAGAGAGAGGTGAGTGTTCATTTTAAAGCAGCGCCGAGAGAGAGGTGAGAGTTCACTTTAAAACGGTGCAGAGAGAGAGGTGAGTGTTCATTTTAAAGCAGTGCCAAGAGAGAGGCAAGAGATGACTTTAAAACAATGCAGAGAGAGAGACGAGAGTTCATTTTAAATCAGCGCGGAGGGAGAGCCGAGAGTTCCTTTTAAATCAGCGCAGAGAGAGAGGCGAGAGTTCACTTTAAATCCGCACGGAGAGAGAGGCGAAAGTTCATTTAAAATCAGCGCGGGGAGAGAGTCAAGAGATCATTTTAAATCATTGTGGAGGGAGAGGCGAGAGTTCTTTTGAAAACAGTGCGGAGAGAAAGTTGAGAGTTCATTTAAAATCAGCACGGAGAGCGAGAAGAGAATTCATTAAAAACAACATCGACTGAGTGTTCATTTTAAAAAAGCGCAGAGAGAGAGGCGAGAGTACATTTTAAGACAGCGACAAGTGAGAGGCGAGAGTTTATTTTAAATCAGCGCGGAGAGAGAGGTGAGACTTCGTTTCAAAGAAGCACGGAGAGAGAGGCGAGAGTTTATTTTAAAACAGCGCAGGAGAGAGAGGTGAGACTTAATTTCAAAGAAACACGGAGAGAGAGGCGAGAGTTTATTTTAAAACAGCGACAAGTGAGAGGCGAGAGTTTATTTCAAATCAGCGCAGAGAGAGGCGAGAGTTCATTTTAAATCACTGTGGAGAGAGAGACGAGAGTTCATTTTAAATCAGCACAGGGAGAGGCTAGAGTTCACTTTAAAAAACCGTGGAGAGAGAGACGAGAGTTCATTTTAAAAAAGTGTGGAAAGAGAGGTGAGAATTCATTTTAAATCGGTGCGGAGAGAGAAGCAAGAGTTCACTTTAAAACACCGCGGAGAGAGATGTGAGACTTCATTTAAAATCAGCACAGAGAGCGAGAAGAGAATTCATTACAAAACACCTTCGACAGAGAGTTCATTTTAAAAAAGCGCGGAGAGAGAGGTGAGACTACATTTTAAAACAGCGACAAGTGAGAGGCGAGAGTTCATTTTAAATCAGCGCTGACAGAGGCGAGCGTTCACTTTTAAACAGTGACAAGTGAGAGGTGAGAGTTTATTTTAAATCAGCGCCGGGAGAGAGGCGAGTGTTCATTTTAAAGCTGTGCCGAGAGAGAGGCAAGAGGTCACTATAAAACAGTGTAGAGAGAGCGATGAGAGTTCATTTTAAATCAGCGCGGAGTGAAAGGAAAGAGTTCACTTTAAAACAGCGCATGGAGAGAGACGAGAGTTCATTTTAAAACAGCGCGGAGGGAGAGATGAGAGTTCATTAAAACAGCGCAGAGAGAGAGACGAGAGATCATTTTAAGTCAGTTCGGAAGGAGAGGCGAGAGTTCATTTTAAATCAGTGCACAGGGAGAGACGAGAGTTCATTTTAAATCAGTGCTGATGGAGAGGCGAGAGTTCACTTTAAAAAAGCGCAGAGAGAGAGAGACGAGAGATCATTTTAAGTCAGTTCGGAAGGAGAGGCGAGAGTTCATTTTAAATCAGTGCACAGGGAGAGACGAGAGTTCATTTTAAATCAGTGCTGATGGAGAGGCGAGAGTTCACTTTAAAAAAGCGCAGAGAGAGAGAGGCGAGAGATCATTTTAAATCAGCACGGAGAGAGAGGCGAGAGTTCACTTTAAAACAGCGCATGGAGAGAGGCGAGAGTTCATTTTAAATCAGCGAAGAGAGAGAGGCGAGGGTTCATTTTAAATCAGCGCAGAGAGAGCGGCGAGAGTTCATTTTAAATCAGCATGGAGAGAGAGGCAAGAGTTCATTTAAAGTAGCATAGAGAGCGATACAAGTGTTCATTTTAAAAAAGCGCCAAGACAGAGGTGTGAGCTTATTCTAAATCAGCACGGAGGGAGAGCCGAGAGTTCATTTTATAAAAGCGCAGAGAGAGAGGTGAGAGTTCAATTTAAATCAGTGCCCTGGGAGAGGCAAGTCTTCATTTTAAATCAGCGCAGAGAGTTGAGAGTTCACTTTAAAACACCGAGGAGAGAGAGACGAGAATTCATTTTACAAAAGCGCACGGAGGTGAGATTCATTTTAAAACAGTGTGGAGAGAGAGGTGAGTGTTCATTTTAAATCGGTGAGGGGAGAGAGGCGAGAATTCACCTTAAAACAGCGCGGATTGGGAGGCAAGAGTTCATTTTCAAATAGCGCGGAGAGAGATTTGAGAGTTCATTTTAAATCCCTGCGGAGGGAGATGAGAGGGTTCACTTTAAATCAGCACTGAGAGAGAGTCAAGAGTTTATTTTAAATCAGCTCAGAGAGAGGCAAGTGTTCACTTTAAAACATTGACAAGTGAGAGGTGAGAGTTCATTTTAAAGCAGCGCGGAGAGAGAGGTGAGAGTTCACTTTAAAACAGTGCAGAGAGAGAGGCGAGAGTTCATTTTAAATCAGCGCAGAGAGAGGCGAGAGTTCATTTTAAATCAGCGCAGAGAGAGGCGAGAGTTGACTTTTAAACAGTGACAAATGAGAGGTGAGAGTTTATTTTAAATCAGCTCAGAGAGAGGCAAGTGTTCACTTTAAAACATTGACAAGTGAGAGGTGAGAGTTTATTTTAAATCAGCGCGAAGAGAAAGGCGAGTGTTCATTTTAAAGCAGCGCCGAGAGAGAGGTGAGAGTTCACTTTAAAACAGTGCAGAGAGAGAGGCGAGAGTTCATTATAAATCAGCGCAGAGGGAGAGCCGAGAGTTCATTTTAACTCAGCGTGGAGAGAGATGTGAGAGTTCATTTAAAACAGCGCAGAGAGATAGGCGAGAGTTGATTTTGAATCAGCGCGGAGAGAGAGATGAGAGTTCACTTTAAAACAGCGTGGAGAGAGAGGCGAGAGTTCATTTTATTAATGCACGGAGAGAGAGGCGAGTCTTCATTTTAAATCAGCGCAGAGAGTTGAGAGTTCACTTTAAAACAGTGCAGAGAGAGAGGCGTGAGTTCATTTTAAATCAGCGCAGAGGGAGAGCCGAGAGTTCATTTTAAATCAGCGTGGAGAGAGATGTGAGAGTTCATTTAAAACAGCACAGAGAGATAGGCGAGAGTTGATTTTGAATCTGCGCGGAGAGAGAGGTGAGAGTTCACTTTAAAACAGTGCGGAGAGAGAGGCGAGAGTTCAATTTAAATCAGCGTGGAGAGAGAGGCGAGAGTTCATTTTATAAAAGCACGGAGAGAGAGGCGAGTCTTCATTTTAAATCAGCGCAGAGAGGAAAGAGTTCCCTTTAAAACACCGCGGAGAGTGAGATGAGAATTGATTTTAAAAAAGTGCGGGGAGGTGAGATTTCATTTTAAAACAGTGTGGAAAGAGAGGTGAGAGTTAATTTTCAAACAGTGGGGAGAGAGAGGTGAGAGTTCATTTAAAATCAGCACGGAAAGCGAGAAGAGAATTCATTATAAAACAGCGTCAACAGAGTGTTCATTTTAAAAAAGCGCGGAGCGAGATGCGAGAGTTCATTTTAAAACAGCGACAAGTGAGAGGCGAGAGATTATTTTAAAACAGCGCAGAGAGAGAGAGGCGGGTGTTCATTTTAAAGCAGCGCCGAGAGAGAGGTGAGAATTCACTTTAAAACAGTGCAGAGAGAGAGGTGAGTGTTCATTTTAAAGCAGTGCCAAGAGAGAGGCAAGAGATGACTTTAAAACAATGCAGAGAGAGAGACGAGAGTTCATTTTAAATCAGCGCGGAGGGAGAGCCGAGAGTTCCTTTTAAATCAGCGCAGAGAGAGAGGCGAGAGTTCACTTTAAATCCGCACGGAGAGAGAGGCGAAAGTTCATTTAAAATCAGCGCGGGGAGAGAGTCAAGAGATCATTTTAAATCATTGTGGAGGGAGAGACGAGAGTTCTTTTGAAAACAGTGCGGAGAGAAAGTTGAGAATTCATTTAAAATCAGCACGGAGAGCGAGAAGAGAATTCATTAAAAACAACATCGACAGAGTGTTCATTTTAAAAAAGCGCGGAGAGAAAGGCGAGACTACATTTTAAGACAGCGACAAGTGAGAGGCGAGAGTTCATTTTAAAACAGCGCGGAGAGAGAGGAGAGTGTTCATTTCAAAACAGCGCGGAGAGAAAGGTGAGACTTAATTTCAAAGAAACACGGAGAGAGAGGCAAGAGTTCATTTTAAATCAGCGCGGAGTGAGAGGAAAGAGTTCACTTTAAAACAGCGCATGGAGAGAGACGAGAGTTCATTTTAAAACAGCGCGGAGGGAGAGGTGAGAGTTCATTAAAACAGCGCAGAGAGAGAGACGAGAGATCATTTTAAGTCAGTTCGGAAGGAGAGGCGAGAGTTCATTTTAAATCAGTGCACAGGGAGAGGCGAGAGTTCATTTTAAATCAGTGCTGATGGAGAGGCGAGAGTTCACTTTAAAAAAGCGCAGAGAGAGAGAGGCGAGAGATCATTTTAAATCAGCACGGAGAGAGAGGCGAGAGTTCATTTTAAATCAGCGCAGAGAGAGAGGCGAGGGTTCATTTTAAATCAGCGCAGAGAGAGCGGCGAGAGTTCATTTTAAATCAGCATGGAGAGAGAGGCAAGAGTTCATTTAAAATAGCATAGAGAGCGATACAAGTGTTCATTTTAAAAAAGCGCCAATACGGAGGTGTGAGTTTATTCTAAATCAGCACGGAGGGAGAGCCGAGAGTTCATTTTATAAAAGCGCAGAGAGAGAGGTGAGAGTTCAATTTAAATCAGTGCCCTGGGAGAGGCAAGTCTTCATTTTAAATCAGCGCAGAGAGTTGAGAGTTCACTTTAAAACACCGCGGAGAGAGAGACGAGAATTCATTTTACAAAAGCGCACGGAGGTGAGATTCATTTTAAAACAGTGTGGAGAGAGAGGTGAGAGTTCATTTTAAATCGGTGAGGGGAGAGAGGAGAGAGTTCACTTTAAAACAGCGCGGATTGGGAGGCAAGAGTTCATTTTCAAATAGCGCGGAGAGAGATGTGAGAGTTCATTTTAAATCCCTGCGGAGGGAGATGCGAGGGTACACTTTAAATCAGCACAGAGAGAGAGTCAAGAGTTTATTTTAAATCAGCTCAGAGAGAGGCAAGTGTTCACTTTAAAACATTGACAAGTGAGAGGTGAGAGTTCATTTTAAAGCAGCGCCGAGAGAGAGGTGAGAGTTTACTTTAAAACAGTGCAGAGAGAGAGGCGAGAGTTCATTATAAATCAGCGCAGAGGGAGAGCCGAGAGTTCATTTTAAATCAGCGCAGAGAGAGGCGAGAGTTCACTTTTAAACAGGGACAAGTGAGAGGTGAGAGTTTATTTTAAATCAGCTCAGAGAGAGGCAAGTGTTCACTTTAAAACATTGACAAGTGAGAGGTGAGAGTTTATTTTAAATTAGCGCGGAGAGAAAGCCAAGAGTTCATTTTAAATCAGCGTGGAGAGAGATGTGAGAGTTCATTTAAAACAGTGCAGAGAGATAGGCGAGAGTTGATTTTGAATCAGCGCGCGGAGAGAGATGAGAGTTCACTTTAAAACAGCGTGGAGAGAGAGGCGAGAGTTCATTTTATTAAAGCACAGAGAGAGAGGCGAGTCTTCATTTTAAATCAGCGCAGAGAGTTGAGAGTTCACTTTAAAACAGTGCAGAGAGAGAGGCGTGAGTTCATTTTAAATCAGCGCAGAGGGAGAGCCGAGAGTTCATTTTAAATCAGCATGGAGAGTGATGTGAGAGTTCATTTAAAACAGCGCAGAGAGATAGGCGGGAGTTGATTTTGAATCTGCGCGGAGAGAGAGGTGAGAGTTCACTTTAAAACAGCGCGGAGAGAGAGGCGAGAGTTCAATTTAAATCAGCGTGGAGAGAGAAGCGAGAGTTCATTTTATAAAAGCACGGAGAGAGAGGCGAGTCTTCATTTTAAATCAGCGCAGAGAGGAAAGAGTTCCCTTTAAAACACCGCGGAGAGTGAGATGAGAATTGATTTTAAAAAAGTGCGGGGAGGTGAGATTTCATTTTAAAACAGTGTGGAAAGAGAGGTGAGAGTTAATTTTCAAACAGTGGGGAGAGAGAGGCGAGAGTTCATTTTAAAGCAGCGACAAGTGAGAGGCGAGAGATTATTTTAAAACAGCGCAGAGAGAGAGAGGCGGGTGTTCATTTTAAAGCAGCACCGAGAGAGAGGTGAGAGTTCACTTTAAAACAGCGCGGAGAGAGAGGTGAGTGTTCATTTTAAAACAGCGCGGAGAGAGAGGTGAGACTTAATTTCAAAGAAACATGGAGAGAGAGGCGAGAGTTTATTTTAAAACAGCGCGGAGAGAGAGGTGAGTGTTCATTTTAAAACAGCGCGGAGAGAGAGAGGTGAGTGTTCATTCTAAAACAGCGCGGAGAGAGAGGTGAGACTTAATTTCAAAGAAACACGGAGAGAGAGGCGAGAGATTATTTTAAAACAGCGACAAGTGAGAGGCGAGAGTTTATTTCAAATCAGCGCAGAGAGAGGCTAGAGTTCACTTTAAAACACCGTGGAGAGAGAGACGAGAGTTCATTTTAAAAAAGTGTGGAAAGAGAGGTGAGAATTCATTTTAAATCGGTGCGGAGAGAGAGGCGAGAGTTCACTTTAAAACACTGCGGAGAGAGATGTGCGACTTCATTTAAAATCAGCACAGAGAGCGAGAAGAGAATTCATTACAAAACACCTTCGACAGAGAGTTCATTTTAAAAAAGACTGGAGAGAGGTGAGACTACATTTTAAAACAGCGACAAGTGAAAGGTGAGAGTTTATTTTAAATCAGCGCCGGGAGAGAGGTGAGTGTTCATTTTAAAGCTGTGCCGAGAGAGAGGCAAGAGGTCACTATAAAACAGCGTAGAGAGAGCGATGAGAGTTCATTTTAAATCAGCGCGGAGTGAGAGGAAAGAGTTCACTTTGAAACAGCGCATGGAGAGAGACGAGAGTTCATTTTAAAACAGCGCGGAGGGAGAGGTGAGAGTTCATTAAAACAGCGCAGAGAGAGAGACGAGAGATCATTTTAAGTCAGTTCGGAAGGAGAGGCGAGAGTTCATTTTAAATCAGTGCACAGGGAGAGACGAGAGTTCATTTTAAAAAAGCGCAGAGAGAGAGAGGCGAGAGATCATTTTAAATCAGCACGGAGAGAAAGGCGAGAGTTCATTTTAAATCAGCGCAGAGAGAGAGGCGAGGGTTCATTTTAAATCAGCGCAGAGAGAGCGGCGAGAGTTCATTTTAAATCAGCATGGAGAGAGAGGCAAGAGTTCATTTAAAATAGCATAGAGAGCGATACAAGTGTTCATTTTAAAAAAGCGCCAAGACACAGGTGTGAGTTTATTCTAAATCAGCGTGGAGGGAGAGCCGAGAGTTCATTTTATAAAAGCGCAGAGAGAGAGGTGAGAGTTCAATTTAAATCAGTGCCCAGGGAGAGGCGAGTCTTCATTTTAAATCAGCGCAGAGAGGTGAGAGTTCACTTTAAAACACCGCGGAGAGAGAGACGAGAATTCATTTTACAAAAGCGCACGGAGGTGAGATTCATTTTAAAACAGTGTGGAGAGAGTGGTGAGTGTTCATTTTAAATCAGTGAGGGGATAGAGGCGAGAGTTCACTTTAAAACAGCGCGGATTGGGAGGCAAGAGTTCATTTTCAAATAGCGCGGAGAGAGATGTGAGAGTTCATTTTAAATCCCTGCGGAGGGAGATGCGAGGGTTCACTTTAAATCAGCACAGAGAGAGAGTCAAGAGTTTATTTTAAATCAGCTCAGAGAGAGTCAAGTGTTCACTTTAAAACATTGACAAGTGAGAGGTGAGAGTTTATTTTAAATCAGCGCGGAGAGAAAGGCAAGTGTTCATTTTAAAGCAGCGCCGAGAGAGAGGTGAGAGTTCACTTTAAAACAGTGCAGAGAGAGAGGCGAAAGTTCATTATAAATCAGCGCAGAGGGAGAGCCGAGAGTTCATTTTAAATCAGCGTGGAGAGAGATGTGAGAGTTCATTCAAAACAGCGCAGAGAGATAGGCGAGAGTTGATTTTGAATCAGTGCGGAGAGAGAGATGAGAGTTCACTTTAAATCAGCGTGGAGAGAGAGGCGAGTGTTCATTTTATTAAAGCACGGAGAGAGAGGCGAGTCTTCATTTTAAATCAGCGCAGAGATTAAAGAGTTCACATTAAAACACCGCGGAGAGTGAGAAGAGATTTGATTTTAAAAATGCGCGGGAAGGTGAGATTTCATTTTAAAACAGTGTGGAAAGAGAGGTGAGAGTTCATTTTCAAACAATGCGGAGAGAGATGTGAGAGTTCATTTAAAATCAGCACGGAAAGCGAGAAGAGAATTCATTATAAAACAGCGTCAACAGAGTGTTCATTTTAAAAAAGCGCGGAGCGAGAGGCGAGAGTTCATTTTAAAACAGCGACAAGTGAGAGGCGAGAGATTATTTTAAATCAGCGCAGAGAGAGGTGAGAGTTCACTTTTAAACAGCGACAGGTGAGAGGTAGGAGTTTATTTTAAATCAGCGCAGAGAGAGAGGCGAATGTTCGTTTTAAAGCAGTGCTGAGAGAGAGGAAAGTGATCATTTTAAAACAATGCAGAGAGAGAGACGAGAGTTCATTTTCAAACAGCGCGGAGAGAGATGTGAGAGTTCATTTAAAATCAGCACGGAGAGCGAGAAGAGAATTCATTATAAAACAGCGTCGACAGAGTGTTCATTTTAAAAAAGCGCGAGTGAGGCGAGACTACATTTTAAATCAGCGCAGAGAGAGAGGTGAGAGTTCACTTTAAATCAGTGCAGAGAGAGAGGCGAGTGTTCACTTTAAATCAGCGCAGAGAGAGAGGCGAGAGTTCACTTTAAATCAGCATGGAGAGAGGAAAAAGTTCATTTAAAATCAGCACGGAGAGAAAGACAAGAGATCATTTTAAATCAGTGTGGAGAGAGAAGCGAGAGTTCTTTTGAAAACTGCGGAGAGAGAGGCGAGAGTTCATTTTAAAGCAGCGACAAGTGAGAGGCGATAGTTTATTTTAAATCAGCGCAGTGTTCAGTTTAAAGAGGCGCCGAGAGAGAGGAAAGAGTTCACTTTAAATCAGATTGGAGAGAGGAAAAAGTTCATTTAAAATCAGCACGGAGAGAGAGACAAGAGATCATTTTAAATCAGTGTGGAGAGAGAGGCGAGAGTTCTTTTGAAAACTGCGGAGAGAGAGGCGAGAGTTCATTTTAAAGCAGCGACAAGTGAGAGGCGATAGTTTATTTTAAATCAGCGCAGTGTTCAGTTTAAAGAGGCGCCGAGAGAGAGGAAAGAGTTCACTTTAAATCAGCATGGAGAGAGAGACGAGTTCATTTTATAAAAGTGCAGAGAGAGATGCGAGAGTTCATTTTAAATCAGTGCAGAGAGAGAGGTGAGAGTTCACTTTAAAACAGCGCAGAGAGAGGGGCAAGTGTTCATTTTAAATCAGTGCTCAGGGAGAGGCGAGAGTTCACTTTAAATAGTGCAGAGAGAGAGGCAAGAGATCTTTTTGAATCAGCGTGGAGAGAGAGGCGAAACTTTGTTTTAAATCAGCGCGGAGAGGGAGGTGAGATTTTATTTTGAAACAGCGCGGAGAGAGAGGCGAGAGTTCATTTAAAACACCGCAGAGAGAGAGATACAAGTGTTCATTTTTAAAAAGCGCCAGAACAGAGGTGTGAGTTTATTTTAAATCAGCGCGGAAGGAGAGCTGAAAGTTCATTTTATAAAAGCGCGGAGAGAGAGGCGAGTCTTAATTTTAAATCAGCGAAGAGATGTGAGAGTTCACTTTAAAACACCGCAGTGAGAGAGACGAGAATTCATTTTAAAAAAGCGCTGGGAGGTGAGATTTCATTTTAAGACAGTGTGGCGAGAGAAGTGAGAGTTCATTTTAAATTGGTGAGGTGAGAGAAGTGTGAGTTCACTTTAAAACCGTGGGGAGAGAGAGGCGTGAGTTCAATTTAAATCAGGGCGTAGGGAGAGGCAAGAGTTCATTTTAAATCAGTGCTGATAGTGAGGCGAGAGTTCACTTTAAAACAGCGCAGAGAAGTGAGAGTTCACTTAAAATTAGCATGGAGAGAGAGGCGAGAGTTCATTTTAAATTAGCGCGGAGAGAGAGGCGTGAGTTCATTTTAAATCAGCGCGGAGAGAAAGGTGAGTGTTCATTTTAAAACAGCGTGGAGAGAGAGGTGAGACTACATTTTAAAACAGCGACAAGTGAGATGCAAGAGTTCATTTTAAATCAGCACCGAGAGAGGTTAGAGTTCACGTTTAAACAGCGACAAGTGAGAGGTGAGAGTTTATTTTAAATCAGTGCGGAGAGAGAGGCGAGTGTTCATTTTAAAGCAGGGCCGAAAGAGAGGCAAGAGATTACTTTAAAACAGTTCACAGAGAGAGACGAGAGTTCATTTTAAATCAGCGGGGTGGGAGAGCCGAGAGTTCATTTTAAAACCGTGCGGAAAGAGAGGCGAGAGTTCATTTTAAACCAGTGCGGAGAGAGAGGCGAGAGTTCATTTTAAATCAATGCGCAGGGAGAGTCGAGATTTCATTTTAAATCAGTGCCAATGGAGAGATGAGTGTTCACTTTAAAACAGTGCAGAGATGTGAGAGTTCTTTTTAAATAAGCGCAGAGAGAGTCGAGAGTTCATTTTAAATAAGCGAAGAGAGAGGCGAGAATTCACTTTAAATCAGCGCGGTGTGAGAGGTAAAAGTTCATTTAAGATCAGCGCGGAGGGAGAGACAAGAGATCATTTTAAATCAGTGTGGAGGGAGAGGCGAGATTTCTTTTGAAAACAGTGCGGAGAGAGAGGTGAGAGTTCATGTAAAATCAGCACAGAGAGCGAGAAGAGAATTCATTATAAATCAGTGTCGACCCAGAGTTCATTTTAAAAAAGCGCAGAGAGAGAGGCGAGTGTTCATTTTAAAACAGCAACAAGTGAGAGGCGAGAGTTTATTTTAAATCAGCGCAGAGAGAGGTGAGAGTTCACTTAAAACTGCACAGAGAGAGATACGAGTGTTAGTTTTAAAAAAGCGCCAAAAGAGAGGTGGGAGTTTATTTTAAATCAGTGTGCAGGGAGAGCCGAGAGTTCACTTTAAATCAGCGCGGTGAGAGAGGCGAGAGTTCACTTTAAATCAGTGCAGAGAGAGAGGCGAGAGTTCTTTTTAAATCAGCGCAGAGAGAGGCGAGAGTTCACTTTAAAACAGCGACAAGTGAGAAGTGAGAGTTTATTTTAAATCAGCGCAGAGAGAGAGGCGAGAGTTCATTTTAAAGCAGTGCCAATAGAGAGGAAAGAGATCACTTTTAAACAGAGCAGAGAGTGAGATGAGAGTTCACTTTAAATCAGAGCTGAGGGAGAGGCGAGAGTTCATTTTAAATCAGCGCAGAGAGAGAGGCGAGAGTTCATTTAAAATCAGCGCAGAGAGAGAGACGAAAGTTCATTTTAAATCAGCGCAGAGAGGGAGGTGAGATTTTATTTTGAAACAGCATGGAGAGAGAGGCGAGAGTTCATTTAAAACAGCACAGAGAGAGATACAAGTGTTCATTTTAAAAAAGCACCAAGACAGAGGTGTGAGTTTATTTTAAATCAGCGAGGAGGGAGAGCCGAGAGTTCATTTTATAAAAGTGCGGAGAGAGAGGCGAATGTTCATTTTAAATCAGTGCAGAGGGAGGCGAGAGTTCACTTTCAAACAGCGACATTTGAGAGGGGATAGTTTATTTTAAATCTGCGTGGAGAGAGAGGTGAGTGTTCATTTTAACTCAGCGCAAAGAGGTGATAGTTCATTTGAAATCAGCGTGGAGAGAGAGGCGAGAGTTCATTTTATAAAAGCGCGGAGAGAGAGGTGAGAGTTCATTTTAAATCCCTGTGGAGGGAGAGGCGAGAGTTCACTTTAAATCAGCGACAAGTGAGAAGTGAGAGTTTATTTTAAATCAGCGCGGAGAGAGCGGCTAGTGTTCATTTCAAAGCAGTGCCGAAAGAGAGGCGAGAGTTCACTTCAAAACAGCGCAGAGAAGGAGGCGAGAGTTCATTTTAAATCAGCGCGGCGAGAGAGGTGAGAGTTCACTTTAAAACAGTGCAGAGAGACAGGTGTGAGTTCAATTTAAATCAGGGCGCAGGGAGAGGCGAGAGTTCATTTTAAATCAGTGTCGATGGGAAGGTGAGTATTCACTTTAAAACAGCGCAGAGAGATGAGAGTTCACTTAAAATCAGCGTGGAGAGAGAGGTGAGAGTTCATTTTAAATCAGTGCGGAGAGAGAGGGGCGAGAATTCGCTTTGAAACAGCGCAGAGAGAGAGGCGAGAGTTCATTTAAAAACCGCACAGAGAACGAGAATTCATTACAAAACAGCGTCGACAGAGAGTTCATTTTAAAAACGCACCAGTAGAGAGGCGAGAGTTCATTTTAAAACAGCGCCAAGTGAGAGGTGAGAGTTTAATTTAAATCAGCACGGAGAGAGGTGAGAGTGCATTTTAAAAATGCACGGGGAGAGAGGCGAGAGTTCACCTTATAACAGCAACAAGTGAGAGCTGAGACCTTATTTTAAATCAGCGTGGAGTGTTCATTTTAAAGAGGCGCCGAGAGAGAGGAAAGAGTTCATTTTAAAACAGCGCGGAGTGAAAGGCGAGAGTTCATTATAAATGGCGACAAGTGAGAGGTGAGAGTTTATTTTAAATCAGTGCGGAGAGAGAGGCGAGTTTTCATTTTAAAGCAGCGCCGAGAGAGAGGGAAGAGATCACTTTAAAACAGCGCAAAGAGAGAGATGAGAGTTCATTTTAAATCAGTGCGGAGGGAGATACGAGAGTTCATTTTAAAGCAGGGCCGAAAGAGAGGCAAGAGATTACTTTAAAACAGTTCACAGAGAGAGACGAGACTTCATTTTAAATCAGCGGGGTGGGAGAGCTGAGAGTTCATTTTAAAACCGTGCGGAAAGAGAGGCGAGAGTTCATTTTAAACCAGTGCGGAGAGAGAGGCGAGAGTTCATTTTAAATCAATGCGCAGGGAGAGTCGAGATTTCATTTTAAATCAGTGCCAATGGAGAGGTGAGTGTTCACTTTAAAACAGCACAGAGATGTGAGAGTTCTTTTTAAATAAGCGCAGAGAGAGGCGAGAGTTCATTTTAAATAAGCGCAGAGAGAGGCGAGAATTCACTTTAAATCAGCGCGGTGAGAGAGGTAAAAGTTCATTTAAGATCAGCGCGGAGAGAGAGACAAGAGATAATTTTAAATCATTGCGGAGGGAGAGGCGAGATTTCTTTTGAAAAGAGTGCGGAGAGAGAGGTGAGAGTTCATGTAAAATCAGCACAGAGAGCGAGAAGAGAATTCATTATAAATCAGCGTCGACCCAGAGTTCATTTTAAAAAAGCACGGAGAGAGAGGCGAGTGTTCATTTTAAAACAGCAACAAGTGAGAGCCGAGAGTTTATTTTAAATCAGCGCAGAGAGAGAGGCGAGTGTTCATTGTAAAGCAGTGCCAATAGAGAGGAAAGAGATCACTTTTAAACAGCGCAGAGAGACAGGCGAGAGTTCATTTTAAATCAGCGCGGAGAGAGAGGAAAGAGCTCATTTCCAAAGAGTGAGGAGGGAGAGGCGAGAGTTCATTCTAAAAAAGTGGGGAGAGAGAGGGGAGAATTCATTTTAAATCAGCATGGAGAGAGAGGCGAGAGTTCATTTTAAATCAGAGCAGAGAGTGAGGCGAGAGTTCATTTAAAGTCAGCACAGAGAGCGAGAAGAGAATTCATTATAAATCAGCGTCGATCCAGAGTTCATTTTAAAAAAGCACGGAGAGAGAGGCGAGTGTTCATTTTAAAACAGCGACAAGTGAGAAGTGAGAGTTTATTTTAAATTGGCGCAGAGAGAGAGGCGAGTGTTCATTTTAAAACAGCGACAAGTGAGAAGTGAGAGTTTATTTTAAATTGGCGCAGAGAGAGAGGTGAGTGTTCATTTTAAAGCAGTGCCAATAGAGAGGAAAGAGATCACTTTTAAACAACGCAGAGAGGTGAGAGTTCACTTTAAATCAGCGCTGAGGGAGAGGCGAGAGTTCATTTTAAATCAGCGCGGAGAGAGAGGCGAGAGTTCATTTAAAATCAGCGCGGAGAGGGAGGTGAGATTTTATTTTGAAACAGCATGGAGAGAGATGTGAGATTTCATTTAAAACAGCACAGAGAGAGATACAAGTGTTCATTTTAAAAAAGCGCCAAGACAGAGGTGTGAGTTTATTTTAAATCAGCGAGGAGGGAGAGCCGAGAGTTCATTTTATAAAAGCGTGGAGAGGGAGGCGAGAATTCACTTTTAAACAGCACGCAGAGTGGTGAGAGTTCACTTAAAACTGCACAGAGAGAGATACGAGTGTTAGTTTTAAAAAAGCGCCGAAAGAGAGGTGGAGTTTATTTTAAATCAGTGTGCAGGGAGAGCCGAGAGTTCATTTTAAATCAGCGCAGAGAGAGAGGCGAGAGTTCACTTTAAATCAGCGCAGAGAGAGAGGCGAGAGTTCATTTTAAATCAGCGCAGAGAGAGAGGCGAGAGTTCATTTTAAATCAGCGCAGAGGGAGGCGAGAATTCACTTTTAAACAGCGACATTTGAGAGGGGATTGTTTATTTTAAATCTGCGTGGAGAGAGAGGCGAGAGTTCATTTTAAATCAGCGCGGAGAGAGAGGTGCGAGTTCATTTTAAATCCCTGCAGAGGGAGAGGCGAGAGTTCACTTTAAAACAGCGCAGAGAGAGGTGAGAGTTCATTTTAAATCAGCGCAGAGAGAGGTGAGAGTTCACTTTAAAACAGTGACAAGTGAGAAGTGAGAGTTTATTTTAAATCAGCACGGAGAGAGTGGCGAGTGTTCATTTTAAAGCAGCGCTGAGAGAGAGGCGTGAGTTCACTTTAAAACAGCGCAGGGAAGGAGGCGAGAGTTCATTTTAAATCAGCGCGGAGAGAGAGGTAAGAGTTCACTTTAAAACAGTGCGGAGAGACAGGTGTGAATTCAATTTAAATCAGGGCGCAGGGAGAGGTGAGAGTTCATTTTAAATCAGTGCCGATGGAGAGGCGAGAGTTTACATTAGAACAGCGCAGAGAGGCGCGATTTCATTTTAAAAAACGCGGAGAGAGAGGCGAGAGATCATTTTAAATCAGTGGAGAGAGAGGTAAGAGTTCACCTTAAATTAGCGCGGAGAGAGAGGAAAGAGTTCTTTTTAAATCAGCGCAGAGTGAGGATAGAGTTCACTTTAAATCAGCGCGGTGAGAGAGACAAGAGATAATTTTAAATCAGTGCAGAGGGAGAGGCGAGAGTTCATTTAAAATCAGCACAGAGTGAGATACAAGTTTTCATTTTAAAAAAGCGCCAAGACAGAGGTGTGAGTTTATTTTAAATCAGCGAGGAGGGAGAGGCAAGAGTTCACTTTAAATCAGCGCAGAGAGAGGCGAGAGTTCACTTTAAAACAGCGACAAGTGAGAAGTGAGAGTTTATTTTAAATCAGCGCGGAGAGAGCGGCTAGTGTTCATTTTAAAGCAGCGCCGAAAGAGAGGCGAGAGTTCACTTTAAGACAGCGCCGAGAAGGAGGCGAGAGTTCATTTTAAATCAGCGCGGAGTGAGGGGTGAGAGTTCACTTTTAAACAGTGCGGAGAGACAGGTGTGAGTTCAATTTAAATCAGGGCTAAGGGAGAGGCGAGAGTTCATTTTAAATCAGTGCTGATGAGGAGGCGAGTATTCATTTTAAAACAGCGCAGAGAGGTGAGAGTTCACTTAAAATCAGCGCAGAGAGAGAGGTGAGAGTTCATTTTAAATCAGTGCGGAGAGAGAGGGGCGAGAGTTCGCTTTGAAACAGCGCAGAGAAAGAGGCGAGAGTTCATTTAAAAACCGCACAGAGAACGAGAATTCATTACAAAACAGCGTCAACAGAGAGTTCATTTTAAAAACGCACCAGTAGAGAGGCGAGAGTCCATTTTAAAACAGCGCCAAGTGGGAGGCGAGAGTTTAATTTAAATCTGCATGGAGAGAGGTGAGAGTTCATTTTAAAAACGCACGAGGAGAGAGGCGAGAGTTCACCTTAAAACAGCAACAAGTGAGAGCTGAGAGCTTATTTTAAATCAGCGTGGAGTGTTCATTTTAAAGAGGCGCCGAGAGAGAGGAAAGAGTTACTTTAAAACAGCGCAGAGCGAGAGGCGAGAGTTCATTTAAAATCAGTGCGGAGAGAGAGGCGAGTGTTCATTTTAAATCAGTTCAGAGAGAGAGACGAGAGTTGATTTTAAATCAATACGCAGGGAGAGGCTGGAGTTCATTTAAATCAGTGCCGATGGAGAGGCGAGAGTTTACTATAAAACAGCGCAGAGAGGTGAGATTTCACTTTAAAAAGCACGGAGAGATAGGCAAGAGATCATTTTAAATCAGTGTGGAGAGAGAGGAAAGAGTTCACTTTAAATTAGCGCGGAGAGAGAGGCGAGTGTTCATTTTAAATCAGCATAGAGAGAGGCGAGAATTCACTTTAAATCAGCGACAAGTGAGAAGTGAGAGTTTATTTTAAATCAGCATGGAGAGAGAGGCGAGTGTTCATTTTAAAGCAGCGCCGAGAGAGAGGCGAGTCTTCAATTGAAAACAGTGCAGAGAAGGAGGCAAGAGTTCATTTTAAATCAGCGCGGAGAGAGGGGTGAGAGTTCACTTTAAAACAGTGCGGAGAGACAGGTGTGAGTTCACTTTAAATCAGGGCTAAGGGAGAGGCGAGAGTTCATTTTAAATCAGTGCGGAGAGAGAGGGGCGAGAGTTCGCTTTGAAATAGCGCAAAGAGAGAGGCGAGAGTTCATTTAAAATCCGCACAGAGAACGAGAATTCATTACAAAAAAGCGTCAACAGAGAGTTCATTTTAAAAACGCGCCAGTAGAGAGGCGAGAGTTCATTTTAAAACAGCGCCAAGTGAGAGGCGAGAGTTTAATTTAAATCTGCATGGAGAGAGGTGAGAGTTCATTTTAAAAATGCACAGGGAGAGAGGTGAGAGTTCACCTTAAAACAGCAACAAGTGAGAGCTGAGAGCTTATTTTAAATCAGCGTGGAGTGTTCATTTTAAAGAGGCGCCGAGAGAGTGGAAAGAGTTCACTTTAAAACAGTGCATGGTGAGAGACGAGAGTTCATTTTAAATCAGTTCAGAGGGAGAGGCGAGAGTTGATTTTAAATCAATGCGCAGGGAGAGGCTGGAGTTCATTTAAATCAGTGCCGATGGAGAGGCGAGAGTTTACTATAAAACAGCGCAGAGATGTGAGTGTTCATTTTAAATTAGCGCGGAGAGAGAGGCGAGAGTTCATTTTAAAAAGCACGGAGAGATAGGCAAGAGATCATTTTAAATCAGTGTGGAGAGAGAGGAAAGAGTTCATTTTAAATCAGCGCGGAGAGAGAGGAAAGAGTTCACTTTAAATTAGCGCTGAGAGAGAGGCGAGAATTCACTTTAAATCAGTGACGTGAGAAGTGAGAGTTTATTTTAAATCAGCACGGAGAGAGAGGCGAGTGTTCATTTTAAAGCAGCGCCGAGAGAGAGGCGAGTCTTCAATTGAAAACAGCGCAGAGAAGGAGGCGAGAGTTCATTTTAAATCAGCGCGGAGAGAGAGGTGAGATTTCACTTAAATACAGTGCAGAGAGACAGGTGCGAGTTCAATTTAAATCAGGGCTAAGGGAGAGGCGAGAGTTCATTTTAATTCAGTACTGATGGGGAGGCGAGTGTTCACTTTAAAACAGCGCAGAGAGGTGAGAGTTCACTTAAAATCAGCGCAGAGAGAGAGGTGAGAGTTCATTTTAAATCAGTGTGGAGAGAGAGGGGCGAGAGTTCGCTTTGAAACAGCGCAGAGAGAGAGGCGAGAGTTCATTTAAAATCCGCACAGAGAACGAGAATTCATTACAAAACAGCGTCAACAGAGAGTTCATTTTAAAAACGCGCCAGTAGAGAGGCGAGATTTCACTTTAAAAAGCGCGGAGAGATAGGCAAAAGATCATTTTAAATCAGTGTGGAGAGAGAGGCAAGAGTTCATTTTAAATCAGTGCGGAGAGAGAGGCGAATGTTCATTTTAAAGCAGCGCCGAGAGAGAGGCGAGTCTTCAATTGAAAACAGCGCAGGGAAGGAGGCGAGAGTTCATTTTAAATCAGCGTGGAGAGAGAGGTGAGAGTTCACTTAAAAACAGTGCAGAGAGACAGGTGTGAGTTCAATTTAAATCAGGGCTAAGGGAGAGGCGAGAATTCATTTTAATTCAGTACTGATGGGGAGGCAAGTGTTCACTTTAAAACAGCGCAGAGAGGTGAGAGTTTACTTAAAATTAGCGGGGAGAGAGGCGAGAGTTCATTTTAAAGCAGTGCTGATAGGGAGGAAAGAGATCACTTTAAAACAGCGCAGAGAGTGAGATGACATTTCACTTTAAATCAGCGCGGAGAGAGAGGGGGGATTTTATTTTGAAACAGCATGGAGAGAGAGGCGAGAATTCATTTAAAACAGCACAGAGAGAGATACAAGTAAAAATAAAAACGAAAAAACTGCGGATGTTGGAAATCCAAAACAAAAACAAAAACAGAATTACCTGGAAAAACTCAGCAGGTCTGGCATCCGCCCTCACGCCTTCTCCTCCCTCCCAGAAACATGATAGGGTCCCCCTTGTCCTCACTTATCACCCCACCAGCCTCCGCATTCAAAGGATCATCCTCCGCCATTTCCGCCAACTCCAGCATGATGCCACCACCAAACGCATCTTCCCTTCACCCCGCCCTGTCGGCATTCCGTAGGGATCGCTCCCTCCGGGACACCCTGATCCACTCCTCCATCACCCCCTACTCCTCAACCCCCACCTATGGCACCACCGCATGCCCACGCAAAAGATGTAACACCAGCCCCTTCACTTCCTCTCTCCTCACCGTCCAAGGGCCCAAACACTCCTTTCAAGTGAAGCAGCATTTCACTTGCATTTCCCCCAACTTAGTCTACTGCATTCATTGCTCCCAATGTGGTCTCCTCTACATTGGAGAGACCAAACGTAAACTGGGCGACCGCTTTGCAGAACACCTGCGGTCTGTCCGCAAGAATGACCCAAACCTCCCTGTCGCTTGCCATTTTAACACTCCACCCTGCTCTCTTGCCCACATGTCTGTCCTTGGCTTGCTGCATTGTTCCAGTGAAGCCCAACGCAAACTGGAGGAACAACACCTCATCTTCCGATTAGGCACCTTACAGCCTTCCGGTCTGAATATTGAATTCAATAACTTTAGGTCGTGAGCTCCCTCCCCCATCCCCACCCCCTTTCTGTTTCCCCCTTTTTCACTTTTTTTTCCCTATAAATTTTATAGATTTTTCTTTTCCCACCTATTTCCATTATTTTTAAACATTTTAAAATCTTTTATGCTCCCTCCACCCCCACTAGAGCTGTACCTTGATTGCCCTACCATCCATTCTTAATTAGCACATTCGTTTAGATAATATCACCAACTTTAACTTTAACACCTATGTGTTCTATTGTACCATTGTCGCTGACATCTTTTGATGATCTGCTTCTATCACTGCTTGTTTGTCTACACAAGCACCTCTCTCTCTCTCTATCTCTCTCCGCCCCCCACACACACACCTTAAACCAGCTTATATTTCAACTCTTTCTTGGACTCGAACTCAAGTTCTGTTGAAGGGTCATGAGGACTCGAAACGTCAACTCTTTTCTTCTCTGCCGATGCTGCCAGACCGGCTGAGTTTTTCCAGGTAATTCTGTTTTTGTTTTTGTTTTGTGAGAGATACAAGTGTTCATTTTAAAAAAGCGCCAAGACAGAGGTATGAGTTTATTTTAAATCAGCGCGGAGAGAGAACCGAGAGTTCATTTTATAAAACGCGGAGAGAGAGAGACGAGTCTTCATTTTAAATCAGCGCAGAGAGGTGAGAGTTCACTTTAAAACAGCTCACAGAGAGACACGAGAGTTCATTTTAAATCAGCGCGGTGGGAGAGCCGAGAGTTCACTTTAAAACACTGCGGAGAGAGAGACGAGAATTCATTTTAAAACAGTGTGGAGAGAGAGGTGAGAGTTCATTTTAAATAGGTGAGGTGAGAGAGGTGTGAGTTTACTTTAAAACCGTGTGAAGAGAGAGGCGTGAGTTCAATTTAAATCAGTGTGTAGGAAGATGCGAGAGTTCATTTTAAATCAGTGCCGATGGAGAGGCGAGAGTTCACTTTAAAACAGCGCAGAGAGGTGAGAGTTCATTTTAAATTAGCGCAGAGAGAGAGGTGAGAATTCATTTTGAATCAGCGCGGAGGGAGAGAGGCAAGAGTTCACTTTAAAACAGCGACAAGTGAGAAGTGAGAGTTTATTTTAAATCATCACGGAGGGAGAGGCGAGTGTTCATTTTAAAGCAGTGTCGAGAGAGAGGCGAGGTTTCACTTTAAAACAGCGCAGAGAAGGAGGCAAGAGTTCATTTTAAATCAGCGCGGAGAGAGAGGTGAGAGTTCACTTTAAATCAGCGCGGAGAGAGAGGTGAGAGTTCACTTTAAAACAGTGTGGAGAGAGAGGCGTGAGTACAATTTAAATCAGGGTGCAGGGAGAGGCAAGAGTTCATTTTAAATCAGTGCCGAAGGGGAGGCGAGTGTTCACTTTAAAACAGCACAGAGAGTGAGACAAGAGTTCACTTTAAATCAGCGCGGAGAGAGAGGCGAGAGTTCATTTCACAAGAGTGACGAGAGGGTATGAGTTCGTTTCAAATCAGTGTGGAGAGAGAGGCGAGAGTTCATTTTAAATCAGCGCAGAGAGAGAGGTAAGAGTTCATTTTAAATCAGCTCAGAGAGAGAGCTGAGAGTTAATTTTAAATCAGCGCAGAGAGAGAGGCGAGTGTTCATTTTAAATCAGTGCAGAGAGAGAGAGAGGCGAGTGTTCATTTTAAATCAGCGCAGAGGGAGGCAAAAGTTCACTTTTAAACAGCTAGAAGTGAGAGGTGGGAGTTTATTTTAAATCAGTGCGGAGAGAGAGGCGAGTTTTCATTTTAAATCAGCGCAAAGAGGTGATGGTTCATTTTAAATCAGCGTGGAGAGAGAGGGGATTGTTCACTTTAAAACAGTGCGGAGAGAGAGGAAAGATTTCACTTTAAAACACTGCGGAGAGTGAGACGAGAATTCAATTTAAAAAAGCGCGGGGAGGTGAGATTTTATTTTAAAACATTGTCGCGAGAGAGGTGAGAGTTCATTTTAAATCAGTGAGGTGAGAGAGGTGAGAGTTCAGTTTAAAACAGCGTGGATTGGGAGGCAAGAGTTCATTTTTAAACAGCACAGAGAGAGATGTGAGAGTTCATTTAAAATCAGCATGTGGAGCGAGAAGAGAATTCATTATAAAACAGCGTCGACAGAGTATTCATTTTAAAAAAGCGCGGGGCGAGAGGTGAGAGTTCATTTTAAAGCAGCGACAAGTGAGAGGTGAGAGTTTATTTTAAATCAGCGCAGAGAGAGACGAGAGTTCACTTTTAAATGGCGACAAGTGAGAGTTGAGAGTTTATTTTAAATCAGCGCGAAGAGAGAGGCGAGTGTTCATTTTAAAGCAGTGCTGAGAGAGAGGAAAGAGATCACTTTCAAACAATGCAGAGAGAGGCGAGAGTTCATTTTAAAACAGTGCGGAGAGAGAGGCGAGAGTTCATTTTAAATCTATGCGCAGGGAGAGGCGAGTGTTCATTTTAAATCAATGCCGATGGAGAAGTGAGAGTTTACTTTAAAACAGTGCAGAGATGTGAGAGTTCATTTTAAATTAGCGCAGAGAGAGAGGCGAGAGTTCATTTTAAATAAATGCAGAGAGAGAGGAAAGAGATCACTTTAAAACAGCGCAGAGAGTGAAATGAGAGTTCATTTTAAATCAGCGCGGAGAGAGAGGCGAGAGTTCATTTAAAATCAGCACAGAGAGTGAGAAATCATTATAAAAAAGCGTCGACAGAGAGTTCATTTTAAATCAGCGCAGAGAGAGAGACGAAAGTTCATTTTAAATCAGCGCAGAGAGGGAGGTGAGATTTGATTTTGAAACAGCATGGAGAGAGAGGCGAGAGTTCATTTCAAACAGCACAGAGAGAGATACAAGTTTTCATTTTAAAAAAGCGCCAAGACAGAGGTGTGAGTTTATTTTAAATCAGCGGGAAGGGAGAGCTGAGAGTTCATTTTATAAAAGCGCGGAGAGAGAGGCGAGTGTTCATTTTAAATCAGCACAGAGGGAGGCGAGAGTTCACTTTTAAACAGCTACAAGTGAGAGGTGAGAGTTTATTTTAAATCAACGTGGAGAGAGAGGCGAGTGTTCATTTTAAAACAGTGCACAGAGAGAGACGAGAGTTCATTTTAAATCAGCGCAGAGGGAGAGCCGAGAGTTCATTTTTAAACAGTGCGGAGAGAGAGGCGAGAGTTCATTTTTAAACAGTGCGGAGAAAGAGGCGAGAGTTCATTTTAAACCAATGTGCAGGGAGAGGCAAGCGTTCATTTTAAATCAGTGCCAATGGAGAGGTGAGAGTTCACTTTAAAACAACGCAGAGATGTGAGAGTTCATTTTAAATCAGCGCGGAGAGACAGGCGAGAGTTCTTTTGAAAACAGTGCGGAGAGAGAAGGGAGAGTTTGTTTTAAAACAGCACCAAGTGAGAGGTGAGAGTTTCTTTTAAATCAGCGCGGAGAGAGGCGAGAGTTAAATTTAAATCAGCGCAGAGAGGTGAGAGTTCATTTTAAAAACCCACAGAGAAACAGGCGAGACTTCACCTTAAAACAGCAACCAGTGAGAGCTGAGAGTTTATTTCAAATCAGCGCGAAGTTTTCATTTTAAAGAGGCGCCGAAAGAGAAGAAAGAGTTCACTTTAAAACAGCGCAGAGAGGGAGGCGAGAGTTCATTTTAAATCACTGCAGAGAGAGAGAGGTGAGAGTTCACTTTAAAACAGCGCAGAGAGGGAGGCGAGAGTTCATTTTAAATCACTGCAGAGAGAGAGAGGTGAGAGTTCACTTGAAAACAGCGCAGAGAGGGAGGCGAGAGTTCATTTTAAATCACTGCAGAGAGAGAGAGGTGAGAGTTCACTTTAAAACAGCGCAGAGAGGGAGGCGAGAGTTCATTTTAAATCACTGCAGAGAGAGAGAGGTGAGAGTTCACTTGAAAACAGCGCGGAGAGAGAGGCGAGAGTTCATTTTAAATCACTGCAGAGAGAGAGAGGTGAGAGTTCACTTTAAAACAGCGCAGAGAGGGAGGCGAGAGTTCATTTTAAATCACTGCAGAGAGAGAGAGGTGAGAGTTCACTTGAAAACAGCGCGGAGAGAGAGGCGAGAGTTGATTTTAAATCAGTGCTCAGGGAGAGGCGAGAGTTCATTTAAAATCAGTGCCGATGGAAAGGCGAGGGTTTACTTTAAAACAGTGCAGAGAGGCAAGAGTTCACTTTAAAAACGCAGAGAGAGAGGTATGAGATCATTTTAAATCAGCGTGGAGAGAGTTCCCTTTAAATTAGCGCGGAGAGAGAGGCGAAACTTCGTTTTAAATCAGCGCAGAGAGGGAGGTGAGATTTTATTTTGAAACAGCGCGGAGAGAGAGGCGAGAGTTCATTTAAAACAGCGCAGAGAGAGAGATACAAGTGTTCATTTTAAAAAAGTGCCAAGACAGAGGTGTGAGTTTATTTTAAATAAGCGCAGAGAGAGAGGTGAGAGTTCACTTTAAAACAGTGCGGAGAGAGAGGCGTGAGTTCAATTTAAATCAGGGCGCAGGGAGAGGCGAGAGTTCATTTTAAATCAGTGCCGATGGGGAGGCGAGTGTTCACTTTAAAACATCGCAGAGAGGTGAGAGTTCAGTTAAAATTAACGCGGAGAGAGAGGCGAGAGTTCTCTTTAACTCAGCTCAGAGAGAGAGAGAAGCAAGAGTTAATTTAAAACAGCACAGAGAGAGATACAAGTGTTCATTTTTAAAAAGCGCCGAGAGAGAGGTGTGAGTTTATTTTAAGTCAGCGCGGAGGGAGAGCCGAGAGTTCATTTTATGAAAGCGCGGAGAGAGAGGCAAGTCTTCATTTTACATCAACGCAGAGGGAGCCGAGAGTTCACTTTTAAACAGCTACAAGTGAGAGGTGAGAGTTTATTTTAAATCAACGCGGAGAGAGAGGAAAGAGTTCATATTAATCAGTGCAGAGAGAGAGGGGATAGTTCACTTTAAAACATTGCAGAGAGAGAGGAAAGAGTTCACTTTAAAACACCGTGGAGAGAGAGACGAGAATTCATTTTAAAAAAGCGCGGGGAGGTGAGATTTCATTTTAAAGCAGTGTGGAGAGAGAGGAAAGTGTTCATTTTAAATCGGTGAGGTGAGAGAGGCGAGAGTTCACTTTAACACAGTGCAGATTGGGAGGCAAGAGTTCATTTTCATACAGCGGGGAGAGAGAGGTGAGAGTTCATTTTAAAATAGCGCGGAGGGAGATGTGAGACTTCATTTAAAATCAGCACGGAGAGCGAGAAGAGAATTCATTACAAAACAGCATCGACAGAGAGTTCATTTTAAAAAAGCGCGGAGAGAGAGGCAAGACTACATTTTAAAACACCGACAAGTGAGAGACGAGAGTTTATTTTAAATCAGCGCGGAGAGAGAGGTGAGAGTTCATTTTAAAGCAGCGCGGAGAGAAAGGAAAGAGATCACTTTAAAACAGCGCAGAGAGAGAGAGGAGAGTTCATTTTAAAACAGTGCGGAGGAAGAGGCGAGAGTTCATTTTAAATCAATGCTCAGGGAGAGGCGAGAGTTCATTTTAAATCAGTGCCGATGGAGAGGCGAGAGTTCACTTTAAAATAGTGCAGAGATGTGAGAGTTCATTTTAAATTAGCACAGAGTGAGAAGCGAGAGTTCACTTTAAATCCGTGTGCAGAGAGCGGCAAAAGTTCATTAAAAATCAGTGCACAGAGAGGCGAGAGTTCATTTTAAAACAGCGACAATTGAGAGGTGAGATGTTATTTTAAATCAGCATGGAGAGAGGGATGAGAGTTCATTTTAAAACAGCGCTGAGAGGTGAGAGTTCGCTTTAAATTAACACGGAGAGAGAGGCGAGAGTTCATTTTAAATCAGCGCGGAGAGAGAGGCGAGAGTTCATTTTAAATCAACATGGAGAGAGAGTTGAGAGTTCATTTTAAACCAGTGCGGAGGGAGAGGCGAGAGTTCATTTTAAAACAGTACGGAGAGAGAGGCGAGAATTTATTTTAAATCAATGCGCAGGGAGAGGCGAGAGTTCACTTTAAAACAGCGCAGAAATGTGATAGTTCATTTTAAATTAGTGCGCAGGGACAGGCTTGAGTTCATTTTAAAGCAGCGCAGTGAGAGTGGAGAGAGTTCACGTTAAAACTACGCGGAGTGAGAAGCGAGAGTTCATTTTAAATCAGTGCGGAGGGAGAGGCAAGAGTTCATTTTAAATGAGCGCAGAGAGAGAGGCGAGAGTTCATTTAAAATCAGCGTAGAGAGAGAGTGGAGAGTTCATTTTAAATCAGCGCAGAGAGAGGCGAGAGTTCACTTTTAAACCAGTGCGGAGGGAGAGGCGAGAGTTCATTTTAAATCAGCGCAGAGAGAGAGGCGAGAGTTCATTTAAAATCAGCGCAGAGAGTGGAGAGTTCATTTTAAATCAGCGCAGGGAGAGAGGTGAGAGTTCACTTTGAAACAGCGTGGAGAGAGAGGTGAGAGTTCACTTTGAAACAGCACAGAGAGAGATACAAGTGTTCATTTTAAAAAAGCGCCGAGAGAGAGGTGTGAATTTATTCTAAATCAGCGCGGAGGGAGAGCCATGAGTTCATTTTATAAAAGCGCGGAGAGAGAGGTGAGAGTTCAATTTAAATCAGTGCCCAGGGAGAGGCGAGTCTTCATTTTAAATCAGCGCAGAGAGGTTAGAGTTCATTTTAAATCAGTGTGGAGAGAGAGTGAGAGTTCACTTTAAAACAGTGCGGAGAGAGAGGAAAGAGTTCACTTTAAAACACCACGGAGGGAGAGCCGTGAGTTCATTTTAAATCAGCATGGAGGGAGAGGTGAGAGTTGATTTAAAACAGCGCAGAGAGAGAGGCGAGAGTTCATTTTAAAACAGTGTGGAGAGAGAGGCGAGAGTTCATTTTAAATCAATGAGCAGGGAAGGCGAGAGTTCATTTTAAATCAGTGCCGATGGAGAGGCGAGAGTTCACTTTAAAACAGCGCAGAGATGTGATAGTTCATTTTAAATCAGCGCAGACTGAGAGGTGAGAGTTTACTTTAAATTAGCGCAGAAAGAGAGAGGCGAGAGTACATTTTAAAACAGCGACAAGTGAGAGGCGAGAGGTTATTTTAAATCAGCGCGGAGAGAGAGGTGAGAGTTCATTTTAAATCAGCGCAGAGAGAGAGAGGCGAGAGTTCTCTTTAAATCAGCGCGGAGAGGGTGGAGAGAGTACATTTTAAATCAGCGCAGAGAGAGAGGCGAGAGTTCATTTTAAATCAGCGTGGAGAGAGAGATGAGAGTTCATTTTAAATCAGCGCAGAGAGAGAGGTGAGAGTTAATTTCAAATCAGTGCCGTGAGAAGGGCGAGAGTTCATTTTAAATCATCGCGGAGAGAGTGGCGAGAGTTTATTTCAACTCAGCACGGAGAGAGATGCGAGATTTCATTTTCAATCAGTGTGGAGAGAGAGAGGCGACAGTTCACTTTAAATTAGAGCAAAGTGAGAGGTGAGAGTTCATTTTCATCAGAGCGGAGAGAGAGGAGTTATTACATTATTAAAGAGCGCAGATAGAGAGGATAGAGTTCATTTTAAATCAGCGCGGAGAGCGAGGTGAGAATTTATTTCAAATCAGCGTGGAGATAGATGACTGTTCATAATGAAACAATGGGGAGAGAGAGATGAGAAATCATTATAAAACAGCGTGGAGAGAGAGGAGAGAGTTCATTTTAAATCAGAGCGGAGAGAGAGGCCAGATTGCATTATAAAACAGTGTGGAGAGTGAGAATAAGGTTCATTTTACATCAGCGCAGAGAGCCAAGTGAGAATATATTTCAAATCAGCGTGGAGAGATGACAGACCATTATAAATCAGCGCAGTGAGTGAGGTGAGAGTTTATTTTAAATCAGCACAGAGAGAGAGGCGACTGTTCATTTTAAAACAGAGCAGATAGAGAGGCGAGAGTTAATTTAAAAACAGGGCGGAGAGGGTGGTGAGAGTTCATATTAAATCAGCGCAGAGAGAGAGGCGAGAGTGCATTTTAAATCAGCACGGAGAGAGAGGGGAGATTTCATTTTAAATCAGCGTGGAGAGAGAGGAGAGAGTTCATTTTAAATCAGAGCGGAGAGAGAGGCCAGATTGCATTATAAAACAGTGTGGAGAGTGAGAATAAGGTTCATTTTAAATCAGCGCAGAGATACGGGCGAGAGTTCATTTCAAATCAGCGCTGAGAGAGAGGCGAGAGTTCATTTTAAATCTCCACGGAGAGAGAGGCGAGAGTTCATTTCAAATCAGCGCTGAGAGAGTGGCGAGAGTTCATTTTAAATCTCCACGGAGAGAGAGGCGAGAGTTCATTAAAAATCAGCGAAGAGAGAGTGGCGAGATTTCATTTTAAATTGGCGCGGAGAGAGGGGCGAGAGTTCATTTCAAATCATCGCGGAGAGAGTGGCGAGAGTTCATTTCAAATCAGCGCGAAGAAGGAGTCAAGAGTTCATTTTAAATCAGAGCGGAGAGAGAGGCCAGACTGCATTATAAAACAGTGTGGAGAGAGAGAATAGAGTTCATTTTAAATCAGCGCGGAGAGCCAAGTGAGAATATATTTCAAATCAGCGTGGAGAGAGATGACAGACCATTATAAATCAGCGCAGTGAGTGAGGTGAGAGTTTATTTTAAATCAGCACAGAGAGAGAGGCGACTGTTCATTTTAAAACAAAGCAGATAGAGAGGCGAGAGTTAATTTAAAAACATTTTAAATCTCCACGGAGAGAGTGGTGAGAGTTCATATTAAATCAGCGCAGAGAGAGAGGCGAGAGTGCATTTTAAATCAGCACGGAGAGAGAGGGGAGATTTCATTTTAAATCAGTGCAGAGATACGGGTGAGAGTAATTTCAAATCAGCGCCATGAGAAGGGCGAGAGTTCATTTTAAATCATCGCGGAGAGAGTGGCGAGAGTTCATTTCAAATCAGCACTGAGAGAGAGAGGCGAGAGTTCTCTTTAAATCAGCGCAGAGAGAGAGGTGAGAGTTCATTTAAAATCAGCGTGGAGAGAGACAAGAGATCATTTTAAATCAGTGAAGAGGGAAGCCGAAAATTCATTTTAAAAAAGTGCGGAGAGAGAGGAGAGATTTCATTTTAAATCAAAGTGGTGAGAGAGGTGAGAGTTTATTTTAAAACAGTGCGGAGAGAGAGGCGAGAGTTCATTTTAAAACAGTGCGGAGAGAGAGGCGAGAGTTCATTTTAAATCAATGCGCAGGGAGAGGATTGAGTTCATTTTAAATCAGTGCCGATTGAGAGTCGAGAATTGACTTTAAAACAGTGCAGAGATGTGAGAGTTCATTTTAAATTAGCACGGAGAGAGAGGCAAGAGTTCATTTTAAATAAGCAGAGAGAGAGAGAGGTGAGAGTTTACTTTAAATCAACGCGGAGAGAGCGGTGAAAGTTCATTTAAAATTAACGCAGAGAGAGGTGAGAGTTCATTTAAAACAGCGCCGAGAGAGATACAAGTGTTCATTTTAAAAAAGCGCAGAGAGAGAGGTGTGAGTTTATTCTAAATCAGCACGGAGGGAGAGCCAAGAGTTCATTTTATGAAAGCGCGGATAGAGAGGTGAGAGTTCAATTTAAATCAGTGTCCAGGGAGAGGCAAGTCTTCATTTTAAATCAGCGCAGAGAGGTGAGAATTCATTTTAAATCAGCGTGGAGAGAGAGGTGAGAAATCATTTTAAAACAGTGCGGAGAGAGAGGAAAGAGTTCACTTTAAAACAACGCAGAAAGAGAGACGAGAATTCATTTTGAAAAAGCACAGGGAGGTGAGAATTCATTTTAAAACATTGTGGCGAGAGAGGTGAGAGTTCATTTTAAAATAGCGTGGAGAGAGAGGCGAGAGTTCATTTTAAATCAGTGAGGAGAGAGAGGCGAGAGTTCATTTTATATTAAAGTGCAGGGAGAGGAAGGAGTTCATTTTAAATCAGTTCCAATGGAGAGGCGAGAAAACCCTTTAAACAACGCAGAGATGTGAGAGTACATTTTAAATTAGCGCGGAGAGAGAGGCGAGAGTTCATTTTAAATCAGTGCCGATAGAGAGGAAAGAGATCACTTTAAAGCAGCGCAGAGAGGCGAGAGTTCATTTTAAAACAGTGCCGATGGAGAGGTGCGAGTTCACTTTAAAATAGTGCAGAGATGTGAGAGTTCATTTTAAATTAGCGCGGAGTAAGAGGTGAGAGTTCGCCTTAAATCAGTGTGGAGAGCGCGGCAAAAGTTCATTTAAAATCAGCGCAGAGAGAGAGACAAGAGATCATTTTAAATCAGTGTGGAGGGAGAGGCGAGAGTTGTTTTGAAAACAGTGCGGAGAGTTAGGTGAGAGTTCATTTAAAATCAGCACAGAGAGCGAGAAGAGAATTCATTATAAAACAGCGTCGACAGAGAGTTCATTTTAAATCAGCGCAGAGAGAGAGGCGAGAGTTCATTTTAAATCAGCGCGGAGAGAGAGGCGAGAGTTCATTTTAAAACAGCGCCAAGTGAGAGGCGAGAGTTTAATTTAAATCAGCACGGAGAGAGGTGAGAGTTCACATTAAAACAGCAACAAGTGAGAGCTGAGAGTTTATTTTAAATCAGCGTGGAGTGTTCATTTTAAAGAGGCGCCGAGAGAGAGGAAAGAGTTCACTTTAAAACAGCGCATGGTGAGAGACGAGAGTTCATTTTAAATCAGCGCAGAGAGAGAGGCGAGAGTTCATTTTAAATCAGTGCGGAGAGAGAGGTGAGAGTTCACTTTAAAAGAGCGCGGAGAGAGAGGCGTGAGTACAATTTAAATCAGGGTGCAGAGAGGCGAGAGTTCATTTTAAATCAGTGCCGATGGGAAGGCGAGTGTTCACTTTAAAACAGCACAGAGAGGTGAGAGTTCACTTAAAATTAGCGTGAAGAGAAAGGCGAGATTTCATTTTCAATCAGCGCGGAGAGAGAGTCGAGAGTTCATTTTAAAGCAGTGCTGATAGAGAGGAAAGAGATCACTATAAAACAGCGCAGAGAGTGAGATGAGAGTTCACTTTATATCAGTGCGGAGAGAGAGGTGAGAGTTCATTTTAAATCAGTGCAGAGAGAGAGAGAGGCGAGAGTTAATTTTAAAACAGCGCAGAGAGTGAGATGAGAGTTCACTTTAAATCAGCGCGGAGAGAGAGGTGTGAGTTCATTTTAAATCAGCGCGGAGAGAGAGGCAAGAGTTCATTTATAATCAGCACAGAGAGTGAGAAATCATTATAAGAAAGCGTCGACAGAGAGTTCATTTTAAATCAGCGCAGAGAGAGAGACGAAAGTTCATTTTAAATCAGGGCAGAGAGGGAGGTGAGATTTTATTTTGAAACAGCATGGAGAGAGAGGCGAGAGTTCATTTCAAACAGCACACAGAGAGATACAAGTTTTCATTTTAAAAAAGCGCCAAGACAGAGGTGTGAGTTTATTTTAAATCAGCGAGGAGGGAGAGCTGAGAGTTCATTTTATAAAAGCGCGGAGAGAGAGGCGAGTGTTCATTTTAAATCAGCGCAGAGGGAGGCGAGAGTTCATTTTAAACAGCTACAAGTGAGAGGTGAGAGTTTATTTTAAATCAGCACGGAGAGAGAGGAAAGAGTTCATATTAAAACAGTGCGGAGAGAGAGGAGATAGTTCACTTTAAAACAGTGCGGAGAGAGAGGCGAGAGTTCACTTTAAATCAGTGCAGAGAGAGAGAGAGGCTAGAATTCATTTTAAAAGAGCGTGGAGAGAGAGGGTCGAGAGTTTGCTTTGAAACAGTGGGGAGAGAGAGGCGAGAGTTCACTTTAAATCAGCGCAGAGAAAGAGAGGTGAGAGTTGATTTAAAATCAGCACAGAAAGAGAGAAATCATTATAAAAAAGCATCGACAGAGAGTTCATTTTAAATCAGCGCAGAGAGAGATGAAAGTTCATTTTAAATCAGCGTGGAGAGGGAGGTGAGATTTTATTTTGAAACAGCATGGAGAGAGAGGCAAGAGTTCATCTTTAAAAAGCGCCGAGAGAGAGGTGTGAGTTTATTTTAAATCAGCACGGAGAGAGAAGCAAGAGTTCATATTAAATCAGTGCGGAGAGAGAGGGGATAGTTCACTTTAAAACAGTGCGGAGAGAGACGAGAATTCATTTTAAAAAAGCGCGGGGATGTGAGACTTCATTTTAAAGCAGTGTGGAGATAGAGGTGAGAGTTCACTTTAACACAGTGCGGATTGGGAGGCAAGAGTTCATTTTCATACAGCGGGGAGAGAGAGGTGAGAGTACATTTTAAAATAGCGCGGAGGGAGATGTGAGAGTTCATTTAAAATCAGCACGGAGAGTGAGAAGAGAATTCATTACAAAACAGCATCGACAGAGTGTTCATTTTAAGAAAGTGCGGAGAGAGAGGCGAGACTACATTTTAAAACAGCGACAAGTGAGAGACAAGAGTTTATTTTAAATCAGCGCAGAGAGAGAGGCGAATGTTCATTTTAAAGCAGCGTGGAGAGAGAGGAAAGAGATCACTTTAAAACAGCGCAGAGAGAGAGAGGCGAGAGTTCATTTTAAAACAATGCGCAGGGAGAGGCGAGAGTTCATGTTAAATCAGTGCTGATGGAGAGGCGAAAGTTCACTTTAAAATAGTGTAGAGATGTGAGAGTTCATTTTAAATTAGCGCGGAGAGAGAGGCGAGAGTTCACTTTAAATCAGCGTGGAGAGAGCGGCCAAAGTTCATTTAAAATCAGCGCCGAGAGAGAGACAGATCATTTTAAATCAGTGTGGAGGGAGAGGCGAGAGGTCTTTTGAAAACAGTGCGGAGAGTTCATTAAAATAAGCACAGAGAGCGAGAAGAGAATTTTTTATAAAACAGCATTGACAGAGAGTTCATTTTAAAAAAGCGCGGAGAGAGAGAGGCGAGCGTTCATTTTAAATTGGTGAGGTGAGAGAGGTGAGAGTTCACTTTAACACAGTGTGGATTGGGAGGCAAGAGTTCATTTTCATACAGCGGGGAGAGAGAGGTGAGAGTTCATTTTAAAATAGCGCGGAGGGAGATGTGAGAGTTCATTTAAAATCAGCATGGAGAGCGAGAAGAGAATTCATTACAAAACAGCATCAACAGAGTGTTCATCTTAAAAAAGTGCAGAGAGAGAGGCGAGATTACATTTTAAAACAGCGACAAATGAGAGACAAGAGTTTATTTTAAATCAGCGCAGAGAGAGGCGAGAGTTCACTTTAAAACAGCACGCAGAGTGGTGAGATTTCATTTAAAACAGCACAGAGAGAGATACGAGTGTTCGTTTTAAAAAAGCGCCGAGAGAGAGCTGTGAGTTTATTCTGAATCAGCGCGGAGGGAGAGCTGAGAGTTCATTTTATAAAAGCACGGAGAGAGAGGCGAGAGTTCATTTTAAATCAGTGCCGATGGAGAGCTGCGAGTTCACTTTAAAATAGTGCAGAGATGTGAGAGTTCATTTTAAATTAGCACAGAGTAAGAGGCGAGAGTTCACCTTAAATCAGCGTGGAGAACGCGGCAAAAGTTCAT
Source organism: Isurus oxyrinchus (assembly GCA_026770705.1). Taxonomy (NCBI): domain Eukaryota; kingdom Metazoa; phylum Chordata; class Chondrichthyes; order Lamniformes; family Lamnidae; genus Isurus; species Isurus oxyrinchus. The sequence goes on along the minus strand of JANJGN010000006.1, from coordinate 1,771,077 downwards.
TTAAAATCAGCGCAGAGAGCGAGAGACAAGAGATCATTTGAAATCAGTGTGGAGGGAGAGGCGAGAGTTGTTTTGAAAACAGTGCGGAGAGTTAGGTGAGAGTTCATTTAAAATCAGCACAGAGAGCGAGAAGAGAATTCATTATAAAACAGCGTCGACAGAGAGTTCATTTTAAAAAAGCAACAAGTGAGAGGCGAGATTTTGTTTTAAATCAGCGCAGAGAGAGGCGAGAGTTCACTTTAAAACAGCACGCAGAGTGGTGAGATTTCATTTAAAACAGCACAGAGAGAGATACGAGTGTTAGTTTTAAAAAAGCACCGAGAGAGAGGTGTGAGTTTATTCTGAATCAGCGCGGAGTGAGAGCCGAGAGTTCATTTTATAAAAGCACGGAGAGAGAGGTGAGAGTTCATTTTAAAACAGTGCGGATGGAGAGGTGAAAATTCACTTTAAAACAGCGTGGAGAGAGACGTTAGAGTTCATTTTAAATCCCAGCGGAGGGAGAGGTGAGAGTTCACTTTAAATCAGCGCAGAGAGAGAGGTGAGAGTTCATTTCAAATCAGCACAGAGACAGGCGGGAGTTCACTTTAAAACAACGACAACTGAGAAGTGAGAGTTCATTTTAAATCAGCACGGAGAGAGATGCGAGAGTTCTCTTTAAAACAGTGCGGATGGAGAGGCGAGAGTTCACTTTAAAACAGTTCAGAGAGACGAGAGTTCACTTTAAATTAGCACAGAGAGAGAGGCGAGAGTTCATTTTAAATCAGCGCGGAGAGATAGGTGAGAGTTCATTGTAAAGCAGTGCCGATAGAGAGGAAAGAGATCACTTTAAAACAGCGCAGAAAGTGAGTTGAGATTTCCCTTTAAATCAGCGACAAGTGAGAAGTGAGAGTTTATTTTAAATCAGCATGGAACGAGAGGCGAGAGTTCATTTTAAATCAGTGCCGAAAGAGAGGCGAGAGTTCACTTTAAATCAGCGCGGAGAGAGGGGCGAGAGTTTAATTTAAATCAGCACGGAGAGAGGCGAGAGCTCATTTTAAAAATGCACGGGAAGAGAGTCGAGAGTTCACATTAAAACAGCAACAAGTGAGAGCTGAGAGTTTATTTTAAATCAGTGCGGAGTGTTCATTTTAAAGAGGCGCCGAGAGAGAGGAAAGAGTTCACTTTAAAACAGCGCATGGTGAGAGGCGAGAGTTTATTTTAAATCAGTGCGGAGAGAGAGGTGAGAGTTCACTTTAAAACAGCGCATGGTGAGAGACGAGAGTTCATTTTAAAAATGCGCGGAGAGAGAGGCGAGAGTTCATTTTAAATCAGTGCGGAGAGAGAGGTGAGAGTTCACTTTAAAACAGCGCATGGTGAGAGACGAGAGTTCATTTTAAAAATGCGCGGAGAGAGAGGCGAGAGTTCATTTTAAATCAGTGCGGAGAGAGAGGTGAGAGTTCACTTTAAAACAGCGCATGGTGAGAGACGAGAGTTCATTTTAAAAAAGCGCGGAGAGAGAGGCGAGAGTTCATTTTAAATCAGTGCGGAGAGAGAGGTGAGAGTTCACTTTAAAAGTGCGCGGAGAGAGAGGCATGAGTACAATTTAAATCAGGGTGCAGAGAGAGGTGAGAGTTCACTTTAAATCAGTGCTGATAGAGAGGAAAGAGATCACTTTAAAACAGCGCAGAGAGTGAGATGAGAGTTCACTTTAAATCAATGCGGAGAGAGAGGCGAGAGTTCATTTTAAATCAGCGCGGAGAGAGGCGAGAGTTCACTTTAAATCAATGCGGAGAGAGAGGCGAGAGTTCATTTTAAATCAGCGTGGAGAACGCGGCAAAAGTTCATTTAAAATCAGCGCAGAGAGAGAGACAAGAGATCATTTTAAATCAGTGTGGAGGGAGAGGCGAGAGTTGTTTTGAAAACAGTGCGGAGAGTTAGGTGAGAGTTCATTTAAAATCAGCACAGAGAGCGAGAAGAGAATTCATTATAAAACAGCGTCGACAGAGAGTTCATTTTAAAAAAGCACGAAGAGAGAGGCGAGAGTTTATTTTAAAACAGCACGCAGAGTGGTGAGAGTTTATTTAAAACAGCACAGGGAGAGAGATACGAGTATTGGTTTTAAAAAAGCGCCGAGAAAGAGGTGTGAGTTTATTCTGAATCAGCGCGGAGTGAGAGCCGAGAGTTCATTTTATAAGAGCACGGAGAGAGAGGCGAGAGTTCAGTTTAAAACAGTGTGGATGGAGAGGTGAAAATTCACTTTAAAACAGCGTGGAGAGAGACGTTAGAGTTCATTTTAAATCCCAGCGGAGGGAGAGGCGAGAGTTCACTTTAAATCAGCGCAGAGAGAGAGGTGAGAGTTCATTTCAAATCAGCACAGAGACAGGCGGGAGTTCACTTTAAAACAACGACAACTGAGAAGTGAGAGTTCATTTTAAATCAGCACGGAGAGAGATGCGAGAGTTCTCTTTAAAACAGTGCGGATGGAGAGGCGAGAGTTCACTTTAAAACAGTTCAGAGAGACGAGAGTTCACTTTAAATTAGCACAGAGAGAGAGGCGAGAGTTCATTTTAAATCAGCGCGGAGAGATAGGTGAGAGTTCATTGTAAAGCAGTGCCGATAGAGAGGAAAGAGATCACTTTAAAACAGCGCAGAAAGTGAGTTGAGATTTCCCTTTAAATCAGCGACAAGTGAGAAGTGAGAGTTTATTTTAAATCAGCATGGAACGAGAGGCGAGAGTTCATTTTAAATCAGTGCCGAAAGAGAGGCGAGAGTTCACTTTAAAACAGCGCCAAGTGAGAGGCGAGAGTTTAATTTAAATCAGCACGGAGAGAGGCGAGAGCTCATTTTAAAAATGCACGGGAAGAGAGTCGAGAGTTCACATTAAAACAGCAACAAGTGAGAGCTGAGAGTTTATTTTAAATCAGTGCGGTGTGTTCATTTTAAAGAGGCGCCGAGAGAGAGGAAAGAGTTCACTTTAAAACAGCGCATGGTGAGAGGCGAGAGTTTATTTTAAATCAGTGCGGAGAGAGAGGTGAGAGTTCACTTTAAAACAGCGCATGGTGAGAGACGAGAGTTCATTTTAAAAATGCGCGGAGAGAGAGGCGAGAGTTCATTTTAAATCAGTGCGGAGAGAGAGGTGAGAGTTCACTTTAAAACAGCGCATGGTGAGAGACGAGAGTTCATTTTAAAAATGCGCGGAGAGAGAGGCGAGAGTTCATTTTAAATCAGTGCGGAGAGAGAGGTGAGAGTTCACTTTAAAACAGCGCATGGTGAGAGACGAGAGTTCATTTTAAAAAAGCGCGGAGAGAGAGGCGAGAGTTCATTTTAAATCAGTGCGGAGAGAGAGGTGAGAGTTCACTTTAAAAGTGCGCGGAGAGAGAGGCATGAGTACAATTTAAATCAGGGTGCAGAGAGAGGTGAGAGTTCACTTTAAATCAGTGCTGATAGAGAGGAAAGAGATCACTTTAAAACAGCGCAGAGAGTGAGATGAGAGTTCACTTTAAATCAATGCGGAGAGAGAGGCGAGAGTTCATTTTAAATCAGCGCGGAGAGAGGCGAGAGTTCACTTTAAATCAATGCGGAGAGAGAGGCGAGAGTTCATTTTAAATCAGCGTGGAGGATGCGGCAAAAGTTCATTTAAAATCAGCGCAGAGAGAGAGACAAGAGATCATTTTAAATCAGTGTGGAGGGAGAGGCGAGAGTTGTTTTGAAAACAGTGCGGAGAGTTAGGTGAGAGTTCATTTAAAATCAGCACAGAGAGCGAGAAGAGAATTCATTATAAAACAGCGTCGACAGAGAGTTCATTTTAAAAAAGCACGAAGAGAGAGGCGAGAGTTTATTTTAAAACAGCACGCAGAGTGGTGAGAGTTTATTTAAAACAGCACAGGGAGAGAGATACGAGTATTGGTTTTAAAAAAGCGCCGAGAAAGAGGTGTGAGTTTATTCTGAATCAGCGCGGAGTGAGAGCCGAGAGTTCATTTTATAAGAGCACGGAGAGAGAGGCGAGAGTTCAGTTTAAAACAGTGTGGATGGAGAGGTGAAAATTCACTTTAAAACAGCGTGGAGAGAGACGTTAGAGTTCATTTTAAATCCCAGCGGAGGGAGAGGCGAGAGTTCACTTTAAATCAGCGCAGAGAGAGAGGTGAGAGTTCATTTCAAATCAGCACAGAGACAGGCGGGAGTTCACTTTAAAACAACGACAACTGAGAAGTGAGAGTTCATTTTAAATCAGCACGGAGAGAGATGCGAGAGTTCTCTTTAAAACAGTGCGGATGGAGAGGCGAGAGTTCACTTTAAAACAGTTCAGAGAGACGAGAGTTCACTTTAAATTAGCACAGAGAGAGAGGCGAGAGTTCATTTTAAATCAGCGCGGAGAGATAGGTGAGAGTTCATTGTAAAGCAGTGCCGATAGAGAGGAAAGAGATCACTTTAAAACAGCGCAGAAAGTGAGTTGAGATTTCCCTTTAAATCAGCGACAAGTGAGAAGTGAGAGTTTATTTTAAATCAGCATGGAACGAGAGGCGAGAGTTCATTTTAAATCAGTGCCGAAAGAGAGGCGAGAGTTCACTTTAAAACAGCGCCAAGTGAGAGGCGAGAGTTTAATTTAAATCAGCACGGAGAGAGGCGAGAGCTCATTTTAAAAATGCACGGGAAGAGAGTCGAGAGTTCACATTAAAACAGCAACAAGTGAGAGCTGAGAGTTTATTTTAAATCAGTGCTGTGTGTTCATTTTAAAGAGGCGCCGAGAGAGAGGAAAGAGTTCACTTTAAAACAGCGCATGGTGAGAGGCGAGAGTTTATTTTAAATCAGTGCGGAGAGAGAGGTGAGAGTTCACTTTAAAACAGCGCATGGTGAGAGACGAGAGTTCATTTTAAAAAAGCGCGGAGAGAGAGGCGAGAGTTCATTTTAAATCAGTGCGGAGAGAGAGGTGAGAGTTCACTTTAAAACAGCGCGGAGAGAGAGGCATGAGTACAATTTAAATCAGGGTGCAGAGAGAGGTGAGAGTTCACTTTAAATCAGTGCTGATAGAGAGGAAAGAGATCACTTTAAAACTGCGCAGAGAGTGAGATGAGAGTTCACTTTAAATCAATGCGGAGAGAGAGGCGAGAGTTCATTTTAAATCAGCGTGGAGGATGCGGCAAAAGTTCATTTAAAATCAGCGCAGAGAGAGAGACAAGAGATCATTTTAAATCAGTGTGGAGGGAGAGGCGAGAGTTGTTTTGAAAACAGTGCGGAGAGTTAGGTGAGAGTTCATTTAAAATCAGCACAGAGAGCGAGAAGAGAATTCATTATAAAACAGCGTCGACAGAGAGTTCATTTTAAAAAAGCACGAAGAGAGAGGCGAGAGTTTATTTTAAAACAGCACGCAGAGTGGTGAGAGTTTATTTAAAACAGCACAGGGAGAGAGATACGAGTATTGGTTTTAAAAAAGCGCCGAGAAAGAGGTGTGAGTTTATTCTGAATCAGCGCGGAGTGAGAGCCGAGAGTTCATTTTATAAGAGCACGGAGAGAGAGGCGAGAGTTCAGTTTAAAACAGTGTGGATGGAGAGGTGAAAATTCACTTTAAAACAGCGTGGAGAGAGACGTTAGAGTTCATTTTAAATCCCAGCGGAGGGAGAGGCGAGAGTTCACTTTAAATCAGCGCAGAGAGAGAGGTGAGAGTTCATTTCAAATCAGCACAGAGACAGGCGGGAGTTCACTTTAAAACAACGACAACTGAGAAGTGAGAGTTCATTTTAAATCAGCACGGAGAGAGATGCGAGAGTTCTCTTTAAAACAGTGCAGATGGAGAGGCGAGAGTTCATTTTAAAACAGTTCAGAGAGACGAGAGTTCACTTTAAATTAGCACAGAGAGAGAGGCGAGAGTTCATTTTAAATCAGCGCGGAGAGAAAGGTGAGAGTTCATTGTAAAGCAGTGCCGATAGAGAGGAAAGAGATCACTTTAAAACAGCGCAGAAAGTGAGTTGAGATTTCCCTTTAAATCAGCGACAAGTGAGAAGTGAGAGTTTATTTTAAATCAGCATGGAACGAGAGGCGAGAGTTCATTTTAAATCAGTGCCGAAAGAGAGGCGAGAGTTCACTTTAAAACAGCGCCAAGTGAGAGGCGAGAGTTTAATTTAAATCAGCACGGAGAGAGGCGAGAGCTCATTTTAAAAATGCACGGGAAGAGAGTCGAGAGTTCACATTAAAACAGCAACAAGTGAGAGCTGAGAGTTTATTTTAAATCAGTGCGGTGTGTTCATTTTAAAGAGGCGCCGAGAGAGAGGAAAGAGTTCACTTTAAAACAGCGCATGGTGAGAGGCGAGAGTTTATTTTAAATCAGTGCGGAGAGAGAGGTGAGAGTTCACTTTAAAACAGCGCATGGTGAGAGACGAGAGTTCATTTTAAAAATGCGCGGAGAGAGAGGCGAGAGTTCATTTTAAATCAGTGCGGAGAGAGAGGTGAGAGTTCACTTTAAAACAGCGCATGGTGAGAGACGAGAGTTCATTTTAAAAAAGCGCGGAGAGAGAGGCGAGAGTTCATTTTAAATCAGTGCGGAGAGAGAGGTGAGAGTTCACTTTAAAACAGCACATGGTGAGAGACGAGAGTTCATTTTAAAAAAGCGCGGAGAGAGAGGCGAGAGTTCATTTTAAATCAGTGCGGAGAGAGAGGTGAGAGTTCACTTTAAAAGTGCGCGGAGAGAGAGGCATGAGTACAATTTAAATCAGGGTGCAGAGAGAGGTGAGAGTTCACTTTAAATCAGTGCTGATAGAGAGGAAAGAGATCACTTTAAAACAGCGCAGAGAGTGAGATGAGAGTTCACTTTAAATCAATGCGGAGAGAGAGGCGAGAGTTCATTTTAAATCAGCGCGGAGAGAGAGGTGAGAGTTCACTTTAAATCAATGCGGAGAGAGAGGCGAGAGTTCATTTTAAATCAGCGCGGAGAACACGGCAAAAGTTCATTTAAAATCAGCGCAGAGAGAGAGACAAGAGATCATTTTAAATCAGTGTGGAGGGAGAGGCGAGAGTTGTTTTGAAAACAGTGCGGAGAGTTAGGTGAGAGTTCATTTAAAATCAGCACAGAGAGCGAGAAGAGAATTCATTATAAAACAGCGTCGACAGAGAGTTCATTTTAAAAAAGCACGAAGAGAGAGGCGAGAGTTTATTTTAAAACAGCACGCAGAGTGGTGAGAGTTTATTTAAAACAGCACAGGGAGAGAGATACGAGTATTGGTTTTAAAAAAGCGCCGAGAAAGAGGTGTGAGTTTATTCTGAATCAGCGCGGAGTGAGAGCCGAGAGTTCATTTTATAAGAGCACGGAGAGAGAGGCGAGAGTTCAGTTTAAAACAGTGTGGATGGAGAGGTGAAAATTCACTTTAAAACAGCGTGGAGAGAGACGTTAGAGTTCATTTTAAATCCCAGCGGAGGGAGAGGCGAGAGTTCACTTTAAATCAGCGCAGAGAGAGAGGTGAGAGTTCATTTCAAATCAGCACAGAGACAGGCGGGAGTTCACTTTAAAACAGCGACAACTGAGAAGTGAGAGTTCATTTTAAATCAGCACGGAGAGAGATGCGAGAGTTCTCTTTAAAACAGTGCGGATGGAGAGGCGAGAGTTCATTTTAAAACAGCTCAGAGAGACGAGAGTTCACTTTAAATTAGCACAGAGAGAGAGGCGAGAGTTCATTTTAAATCAGCGTGGGGAGAGAGGTGAGAGTTCATTTTAAAGCAGTGCCGATAGAGAGGAAAGAGATCACTTTAAAACAGCGCAGAGAGTGAGCTGAGATTTCCCTTTAAATCAGCGACAATTGAGAAGTGAGAGTTTATTTTAAATCAGCACGGAACGAGAGGCGAGAGTTGATTTTAAAACAGCGCAGAGAGAGAGGCGAGAGTTCATTTTAAATCAGCGCGGAGAGAGGGGCGAGAGTTCACTTTAAATCAGTGCAGAGAGAGAGAGAGGCGAGAGTTAATTTTAAAACAGCGCAGAGAGAGAGAGGCGAGAGTTCACTTTAAATCAGCACGGAGAAAGAGGCAAGAGTTCATTTTAAATCAGCGCGGAGAGAGAGGTGTGAGTTCATTTTAAATCAGCGCGGAGAGAGAGGCGAGAGTTCATTTATAATCAGCACAGAGAGAGAGACGAAAGTTCATTTTAAATCAGGGCAGAGAGGGAGGTGAGATTTTATTTTGAAACAGCATGGAGAGAGAGGCGAGAGTTCATTTAAAACAGCACAGAGAGAGATACAAGTTTTCATTTTAAAAAAGCACCAAGACAGAGGTGTGAGTTTATTTTAAATCAGCGAGGAGGGAGAGCTGAGAGTTCATTTTATAAAAGCGCGGAGAGAGAGGCGAGTGTTCATTTTAAATCAGCGCAGAGGGAGGCGAGAGTTCATTTTAAAACAGTGCGGAGAGGCAAGCGTTCATTTTAAATCAATGCGCAGGGAGAGGCGAGTGTTCATTTTAAACAGCTACAAGTGAGAGGTGGGAGTTCATTTTAAATCAATGCGCAGGGAGAGGCGAGAGATCATTTTAAATCAGTGCCGATGGAGAGGTGAGAGTTCACTTTAAAACAGCACAGAGATGTGAGAGTTCATTTTAAATTAGCACAGAGAGAGAGGCGAGAGTTCATTTTAAATAAGCGCAGAGCTAGAGGTGAGACTTCATTTTAAATCAGCTCAGAGAGAGGAAAGAGTTCACTTTGAAGCAGCACGCAGAGTGGTGAGAGTTCATTTAAAACAGCACAGTGATAGAAACGAGTGTTCTTTTTAAAAAAGTGCCGAGAGTGCGGTGACAGTTTATTTTAAATCAGCGCGGAGGGAGAGGCAAGTGTTCATTTTAAAGCAGCGCCAAGAAGAGGCTAGAGTTCACTTTAAAACAGTGCGGAGAGAGAGGCGTGAGTTCAATTTAAATCAGGGCGCAGGGAGAGTCGAGAGTTCACTTTAAAACATCGCAGAGAGGTGAGAGTTCACTTAAAATTAGCACGGAGAGTGAGACGAGAGTTCACTTAAAATCAGCGCGGAGAGAGAGGCAAGAGTTCATTTTAAATCAGTGCCGATAGAGAGGAAAGAGAGCACTTTAAAACAGCGCAGAGAGTGAGACGAGAGTTCATTTTAAATCAGCGCAGAGAGAGGCGAGAGTTCACTTTAAATCAGCGCAGAGAGAGAGAGAGGCGAGAGTTCATTTTAAATCTGCGCGGAGACAGAGGTGAGAGTTCATTTTAAATCAGCGCGGAGAAAGAGGTGAGAGTTCATTTTAAAACAGTGCAGAGAGTGAGACGAGAGTTGATTTTAAATCAGCGCAGAGAGAGAGAGAGAGACGAGAGTTCATTTTAAATCAGCGCGGAGACAGAGGTGAGAGTTCATTTTAAATCAGCGCTGAGAAAGAGGTGAGAGTTCATTTTAAATCAGTGCAGAGAGAGAGAGAGGCGAGAGTTCATTTTAAAACGGCGCGGAGAGAGAGGCGAGAATACATTTAAAATCTGCACAGAAAGCGAGAATTCATTATAAACCAGCGTCAATGGTGAGTTCATTTTAAAAACGTGCCAGTAGAGAGGCGAGAGTTCATTTTAAAACAGCGCCATTTGAGAGGCGAGAGTTTAATTTAAATCAGCACGGAGAGAGGCGAGAGCTCATTTTAAAAATGCACGGGGAGAGAGGTGAGAGTTCACCTTAAAACAGCAACAAGTGAGAGCTGAGAGCTTATTTTAAATCAGCGCGGAGTATTCATTTTAAAGAGGCGCCAAGAGAGGAAAGAGTTCACTTTAAAAAAGCACATGGTGAGAGACGATTGTTCATTTTAAAAAAGCGCGGAGAGAGAGGCGAGAATTCATTTTAAATCAGTGCGGAGAGAGATGAGAGTTCATTTTAAAACAGCGCGGAGAGAGAGGCACAAGTTCACTTTAAATCAGCGCAGACAGAGAGGCGAGAATACATTTAAAATCTGCACAGAAAGCGAGAATTCATTATAAACCAGCGTCAATGGTGAGTTCATTTTAAAAACGTGCCAGTAGAGAGGCGAGAGTTCATTTTAAAACAGCGCCATTTGAGAGGCGAGAGTTTAATTTAAATCAGCACGGAGAGAGGCGAGAGCTCATTTTAAAAATGCACGGGGAGAGAGGTGAGAGTTCACCTTAAAACAGCAACAAGTGAGAGCTGAGAGCTTATTTTAAATCAGCGCGGAGTATTCATTTTAAAGAGGCGCCAAGAGAGGAAAGAGTTCACTTTAAAAAAGCACATGGTGAGAGACGATTGTTCATTTTAAAAAAGCGCGGAGAGAGAGGCGAGAATTCATTTTAAATCAGTGCGGAGAGAGATGAGAGTTCATTTTAAAACAGCGCGGAGAGAGAGGCGAGAGTTCATTTTAAAAAAGCGCGGAGAGAGAGGCGAGAGTTCATTTTAAATCAGTGCGGAGAGAGAGGTGAGAGTTCACTTTAAAACAGTACGGAGAGAGAGGCGAGTGTTCATTTTAAATCAATTCAGAGGGAGAGGCGAGAGTTGATTTTAAATCAGTGCTCAGGGAGAGGTGAGAATTAATTTTAAATCAGTGCTGATGGAGAGGCGAGAGTTCACTTTAAAACAGCGCAGAGAGGCGAGAGTTCACTTTAAAAACGCAGAGAGGCAAGAGATCATTTTAAATCAGCGTGGAGAGAGAGGTGAGAGTTCCCTTTCAATTAGCGCGGAGAGAGAGGCGAGAGTTCTTTTTAAATCAGCGCAGAGTGAGAGGCGAATCTTCGTTTTAAATCAGCGCAGAGTGAGAGGCGAATCTTCGTTTTAAATCAACGCGGAGAGGGAGGTGAGATTTTATTTTGAAACAGCGTGGAGAGAGGGGCGAGAGTTCATTTAAAACAGCACAGAGAGAGAGATACAAGTGTTCATTTTAAAAACGCGCCAAGACAGAGGTGTGAGTTTGTTTTAAATCAGCGCGGAGAGAGAGGTGAGAGTTCACTTTAAAACAGTGCGGAGAGAGAGGCGTGAGTTCAATTTAAATCAGGGCGCAGGGAGAGTCGAGAGTTCACTTTTAAACACCGCAGAGAGGTGAGAGTTCACTTAAAATTAGCGCGGAGAGAGAGGCGAGAGTTCATTTTAAATCAGCGCGGAGAGAGAGGCGAGAGTTCATTTTAAAGCAGCGCGGAGAGAGGGGTGAGAGTTCACTTTAAATCAGCGCGGAGAGAGAGGCGAGAGTTCATTTTAAAGCAGTGCCGATAGAGGGGAAAGAGATCACTTAAAATAGCGCAGAGAGTGAGATGAGAATTCATTTTAAATCAGCGCGGAGAGAGGAGTGAGAGTTCACTTTAAATCAGTGCAGAGAGAGAGAGAGGCTAGAATTCATTTTAAAAGAGCGTGGCGAGAGAGGGTCGAGAGTTCGCTTTGAAACAGTGGGGAGAGAGAGGCGAGAGTTCACTTTAAATCAGCACAGGGAAAGAGAGGTGAGAGTTGATTTAAAATCAGCACAGAAAGAGAGAAATCATTTTAAAAAAGCATCGACAGAGAGTTCATTTTAAATCAGCGCAGAGAGAGATGAAAGTTTATTTTAAATCAGCACGGAGAGTGAGGTGAGATTTTATTTTGAAACAGCATGGAGAGAGAGGCAAGAGTTCATCTTTAAAAAGCGCCGCGAGAGAGGTGTGAGTTTATTTTAAATCAGCAAGGATGGAGAGCTGAGAGTTCATTTTATAAAAGCGCGGAGAGTGAGGCGAGTCTTCATTTTAAATCAGCGCAGAGGGAGGCAAGAGTTCACTTTTAAACAGCTACAAGTGAGAAGTGAGAGTTTATTTTAAATCAGCACGAAGAGAGAGGCAAGAGTTCATATTAAATCAGTGCGGAGAGAGAGGGGATAGTTCACTTTAAAACAGTGCGGAGAGAGAGGAAAGAGTTCATATTAAATCAGTGCGGAGAGAGAGGGGATAGTTCACTTTAAAACACCGTGGAGAGAGAGACGAGAATACATTTTAAAAAAGCGCGGGGATGTGAGACTTCATTTTAAAGCAGTGTGGAGAGAGAGGCGAGAGTTCACTTTAAAAACGCAGAGAGGCAAGAGATCATTTTAAATCAGCGTGGAGAGAGAGGAGAGAGTTCCCTTTCAATTAGCGCGGAGAGAGAGGCGAGAGTTCTTTTTAAAACAGCGCAGAGTGAGAAGCGAATCTTCATTTTAAATCAGCGCAGAGAGGGAGGTGATATTTTATTTTGAAACAGCGCGGAGAGAGAGGCGAGAGTTCGTTTAAAACAGCACAGAGAGAGAGATACAAGTGTTCATTTTAAAAACGCGCCAAGACAGAGGTGTGAGTTTGTTTTAAATCAGCGCGGAGAGAGAGGTGAGAGTTCACTTTAAAACAGTGCGGAGAGAGAGGTGTGAGTTCAATTTAAATCAGGGCACAGGGAGAGTCGAAAGTTCACTTTTAAACATCGCAGAGAGGTGAGAGTTCACTTAAAATTAGCGCGGAGAGAGAGGAAAGAGTTCATTTTAAATCAGCGCGGAGAGAGAGGCGAGAGTTCATTTTAAATCAGCGCAGAGAGAGAGGCGAGAGTTCATTTTAAATCAGCGCGGAGAGAGAGGCGAGAGTTCATTTTAAAGCAGCGCGGAGAGAGAGGCGAGAGTTCATTTTAAAGCAGTGCCCATAGAGGGGAAAAAGATCACTTTAAAATAGCGCAGAGAGTGAGATGAGAATTCATTTTAAAACAGTGCGGAGAGAGGGGCGAGAGTTCACTTTAAATCAGTGCAGAGAGAGAGAGAGGCTAGAATTCATTTTAAAAGAGCGTGGCGAGAGAGGGTCGAGAGTTCGCTTTGAAACAGTGGGGAGAGAGAGGCGAGAGTTCACTTTAAATCAGTGCAGAGAAAGAGAGGTGAGAGTTGATTTAAAATCAGCACAGAAAGAGAGAAATCATTATAAAAAAGCATCGACAAAGAGTTCATTTTAAATCAGCGCAGAGAGAGATGAAAGTTCATTTTAAATCAGCGTGGAGAGGGAGGTGAGATTTTATTTTGAAACAGCATGGAGAGAGAGGCAAGAGTTCATCTTTAAAAAGCGCCGAGAGAGAGGTGTGAGTTTATTTTAAATCAGCAAGGATGGAGAGCTGAGAGTTCATTTTATAAAAGCGCAGAGAGTGAGGCGAGTCTTCATTTTAAATCAGCGCAGAGGGAGGCAAGAGTTCACTTTTAAACAGCTACAAGTGAGAAGTGAGAGTTTATTTTAAATCAGCACGGAGAGAGAGGCAAGAGTTCATATTAAATCAGTGCGGAGAGAGAGTGGATAGTTCACTTTAAAACAGTGCGGAGAGAGAGGGAAGAGTTCATATTAAATCAGTGCGGAGAGAGAGGGGATAGTTCACTTTAAAACACCGTGGAGAGAGAGACGAGAATTCATTTTAAAAAAGTGCGGGGATGTGAGACTTCATTTTAAAGCAGTGTGGAGATAGAGGTGAGAGTTCACTTTAACACAGTGAGGATTGGGAGGCAAGAGTTCATTTTCATACAGCGGGGAGAGAGTGGTGACAGTTCATTTTAAAATAGCGCGGAGGGAGATGTGAGAGTTCATTTAAAATCAGCACGGAGAGCGAGAAGAGAATTCATTACAAAACAGCATCAACAGAGTGTTCATTTTAAGAAAGTGCGGAGAGAGAGGCGAGACTACATTTTAAAACAGCGACAAGTGAGAGACGAGAGTTTATTTTAAATCAGCGCGGAGAGAGAGGCGAATGTTAATTTTAAAGCAGCGCGGAGAGAGAGGAAAGAGATCACTTTAAAACAGCGCAGAGAGAGAGAGGCGAGAGTTCATTTTAAAAAAGCCCGGAGAGAGAGGCGAGAGTTCATTTTAAAACAGTGCAGAGGGAGAGGCGAGATTTCATTTTAAAACAATGCGCAGGGAGAGGCGAGAGTTCATTTTAAATCAGTGCCGATGGAGAGGCGAGAGTTCACTTTAAAATAGTGCAGAGATGTGAGAGTTAATTTTAAATTAGCGCGTAGAGAGAGGCGAGAGTTCACTTTAAATCCGTGTGCAGAGAGCGGCAAAAGTTCATTTAAAATCAGCGCCGAGAGAGAGACAGATCATTTTAAATCAGTGTGGAGGGAGAGGCTAGAGGTCTTTTGAAAACAGTGCGGAGAGTTCATTTAAAATCAGCACAGAGAGCGAGAAGAGAATTTGTTATAAAACAGCATTGACAGAGAGTTCATTTTAAAAAAGCGCGGAGAGAGAGGCGAGCGTTCATTTTAAAACAGCGACGAGTGAGAGGCGAGAGTTTATTTTAAATCGGTGAGGTGAGAGAGGTGAGAGTTCACTTTAACACAGTGCAGATTGGGAGGCAAGAGTTCATTTTCATACAGCGGGGAGAGAGTGGTGACAGTTCATTTTAAAATAGCGCGGAGGGAGATGTGAGAGTTCATTTAAAATCAGCATGGAGAGCGAGAAGAGAATTCATTACAAAACAGCATCGACAGAGTGTTCATCTTAAAAAGTGCGGAGAGAGAGGCGAGACCACATTTTAAAACAGTGACAAATGAGAGACAAGAGTTTATTTTAAATCAGCGCGGAGAAAGAGGCGAGAGTTCACTTTAAAACAGCACACAGAGTGGTGAGATTTCATTTAAAACAGCACAGAGAGAGATACGAGTGTTCGTTTTAAAAAAGCGCCGAGAGAGAGGTGTGAGTTTATTCTAAATCAGCGCGGAGGGAGAGCTGAGAGTTCATTTTATAAAAGCACGGAGAGAGAGGTGAGAGTTCATTTTAAATCAGCGCAGAGAGAGAGACGAAAGTTCATTTTATATCAGCGCGGAGAGAGAGGTGAGAGTTCATTTCAAACAGCACAGAGACAGATACAAGTTTTCATTTTTAAAAAGCGCTGAGAGAGAGGTGAGAGTTTATTTTCAATCAGCGAGGATGGAGAGCCGAGAGTTCATTTCATAAAAGCGTGGAGAGAGAGGTGAGTGTTCATTTTAAATCAACGCAGAGGGAGGCGAGAGTTCACTTTTAAACAGCTACAAGTGAGAGGTGAGAGTTTATTTTAAATCAGCGCAAAGAGAGAGGAGAGAGTTCATATTAAACAGTGCGGAGAGAAAGGGGATAGTTCACTTTTAAACAGGGAGAGAGAGGCAAGAGTTCACTTTAAAACACCGTGGAGAGAGAGACGAGAATTCATTTGAAAAAAATGCGTGGAGGTGAGATTTCATTTTAAAGCAGTGTGGCGAGAGAGGAAATTGTTCATTTTAAATCGGTGATATGAGAGAGGTGAGAGTTCACTTTAACACAGTGCGGATTGGGAGGCAAGAATTCATTTTCAAACAGCGGGGTGAGAGAGGTGAGAGTTCATTTTAAAATAGCGCGGAGAGAGATGTGAGAGTTCATTTAAAATCAGCACGGAGAGCGAGAAGAGAATTCATTATAAAACAGCGTCGACAGAGTGTTCATTTTATAAAAGCGTGGAGAGAGAGGCGAGACTACATTTTAAAACAGCGACAAGTGAGAGACGAGAGTTTATTTTAAATCAGCACGGAGAGAGAGGCAAATGTTCATTTTAAAGCAACGCAGATAGAGAGGAAAGAGATCACTTTAAAACAGCGCAGAGAGAGAGAGGCGAGAGTTCATTTTAAAACAGTGCGGAGGGAGAGGCGAGAGTTTATTTTAAATCAATGCGCAGGGAGAGGTGAGAGTTCATTTAAATCAGTGCCGAGTTTGAAGTGAGAGTTCATTTTAAAACAGCGCAGAGAGAGGCGTGAGTTCACTTTAAAACAGCGACAAGTGAGAGGTGAGAGTTTATTTTACATCAGCGTGGAGAGAGGCAAAAGTTCATTTAAAATCAGCGCAGAGAGAGACAAGAGATCATTTTAAATCAGTGTGGAGGGAGAGGCGAGAGTTCTTTTGAAAACAGTGCAGAGAGTTAGGTGAGAGTTCATTTAAGATCAGCACGGAGAGCGAGAAGAGAATTCATTATAAAACAGCGTCGACAGAGAGTTCATTTTAAAAAAGCGCGGAGACAGAGGCGAGAGTTCATTTTAAATCAGTGCAGAGAGAGTGGGGAGAGATGACGTTAAAACTACGCGGAGAGAGGGGAAAGAATTCATTTTATATCAGCGCTGAGAGAGAGGTGAGAGTTCATTCTGAAACAGCGCGGAGAGAGATACAAGTGTTCATTTTAAGAAAGCGCGGAGAGAGAGGTGTGAGTTTATTCTAAATCAGCGCGGAGGGAGAGCCGAGAGTTCATTGTATAAAAGCGCGGAGAGAGAGGTGAGAGTTCAGTTTAAATCAGTGCCCAGGGAGAGGCGAGTCTTCATTTTAAATCAACGTTGAGAGGGAGGTGAGATTTCATTTTAAAACAGTGCGGAGAGAGATACAAGTGTTCATTTTAAGAAAGCGCGGAGAGAGAGGTGTGAGTTTATTCTAAATCAGCACGGAGGGAGAGCTGAGAGTTCATTTTATAAAAGCGCGGAGAGAGAGGTGAGAGTTCAATTTAAATCAGTGCCCAGGGAGAGGCGAGTCTTCATCTTAAATCAGCGCAGAGAGGTGAGAGTTCATTTTAAATCAGCGTGGAGAGAGAGGTGGGAGTTCATTTTAAATAAGCGCGGGGAGGTGAGATTTCATTTTAAAACAGTGTGGAGAGAGAGGTGAGAGTTCATTTTAAAAAAGCGCGGAGACAGAGGCGAGAGTTCATTTTAAAAAAGCGCGGAGACAGAGGCGAGAGTTCATTTCAAATCAGCGCAGAGAGAGTGGGGAGAGATGACGTTAAAACTACGCGGAGAGAGGGGAAAGAATTCATTTTATATCAGCGCTGAGAGAGAGGTGAGAGTTCACTTTGAAACAGCGCAGAGAGAGATACAAGTGTTCATTTTGCAAAAGCGCTGAGAGAGAGATGTGAGTTTATTGTAAATCAGCGCGGAGGGAGAGCCGTGAGTTCATTTTATAAAAGTGCAGAGAGAGAGGTGAGAGTTCAATTTAAATCAGTGCCAAAGGAAAGGCAAGTCTTCATTTTGAAACAGTGGGGAGAGAGCGGTGAGAGTTCATTTTAAATCAGCGCAGAGAGAGAAGCGAGTCTTCATTTTAAATCAGCGCAGAGTTGTGAGAGTTCACTTTTAAACAGCGACAAGTGAGAGGTGAGAGTTTATTTTAAATCAGTGCGGAGAGAAAGGGGATAGTTCACTTTTAAACAGGGAGAGAGAGGCAAGAGTTCCCTTTAAAACACCGTGGAGAGAGAGACGAGAATTCATTTGAAAAAAGCGTGTGGAGATGAGGTGTTCATTTTAAAAAAGCGCCGAGAGAGAGGTGTGAGTTTATTCTAAATCAGCGCGGAGGGAGAGCCGAGAGTTCATTTTATAAAAGTGCGGAGAGAGAGGTGAGAGTTCATTTTAAATCAGTGCCCAGGGAGAGGCGAGTCTTCATTTTAAATCAGCGCAGAGAGGTGAGAGTTCATTTTAAAACAGTGCGGCGATAGAGGGGATAGTTCACTTTAATACAGTACGGAGAGAGGGGAAAGAGTTCACTTTAAAGCACAGCAGAGGGAGAGACGAGATTTCATTATAAAAAACACGGGGAGTTGAAATATCATTTTAAAACAGTGTGGAGAGAGAGGTGAGAGTTCATTTTAAATCGGTGAGGGGAGAGAGGCGAGAGTTCACTTGAAAACAGTGCGGATTGGGAGGTGAGAGTTCATTTTCAAACAGCGCGGAGAGAGATGTGAGAGTTCATTTAAAATCAGCACGGAGAGCGAGAAGAGAATTCATTACAAAACAGCGTCGACAGAGAGTTTATTTTAAAAAAAGCGTGGAGAGGGAGGCGAGACTACATTTTAAAACAGCGACAAGTGAGAGGCGAGAGTTTATTTTAAATCAGCGCGGAGAGAGAGGCGAGAGTTCATTTTAAATCAGTGCAGATAGAGGTGAGAGTTCACTTTTAAACAGCGACAAGTGAGAGGTGAGTGTTTATTTTAAATCAGCGTGGAGTGAGAGGCGAGTGTATATTTAAAGCAGTGCCGAGAAATAGGTAAGAGATCACTATAAAACAGCGCAAAGAGAGAGGCGAGAGTTCATTTTAAAAAAGTGCTGAGAGAGAGGCGAGAGTTCATTTTAAAGCAGTGCCGATGGAGAGGCAAGAGATCACTTTAAAACAGGGCATAGAGAGAGGCAAGTGTTTATTTTAAATATGTGTGGAGGGAGAGCCGAAAGTTCATTTTAAATCAGCATGGAGAGAGAGGTGAGAGTTCATTTAAAACAGCGCAGAGAGAGAGGTGAGAGTTCACTTTAAATCAGCACGGAATGAGATTTTATTTTAAATCAACGCGGAGAGAGAGGCGAGAGTTTATTTTAAATCAGTGCGCAGGGAGAGTTGAGTTCATTTTAAAGCAGCGCAGAGAGGCGACAGTTCATTTTAAATCATCGCAGAGAGAGTGGGGAGAGTTCACGTTAAAACTACACTGAGTGAGAAGCAAGAGTTCATTTTAAATCAATGCGCAGTGAGAGGTGAGAGTTCATTTTAAATCAATGCGCAGAGATAGAGGCGAGAGTTCATTTAAAATCAGCGCAGAGTGGAGAGTTCACTTTAAAACAGCGTTAAGAGAGAGGCGAGAGTTCACTCTGAAACAGCGTGGGGAGAGAGGTGAGAGTTCACTTTAAAACAGCGTTAAGAGAGAGGCGAGAGTTCACTTTGAAACAGCGTGGAGAGAGAGGTGAGAGTTCATTTAAAACAGCACAGAGAGAGATACAAGTGTTCATTTTAAAAAAGCGCCGAGAGAGAGGTGTGAGTTTATTCTAAATCAGCGCGGAGGGAGAGCCGTGAGTTCATTTTAAAAAAGCGCAGGAAGAGAGGTGAAAGTTCAATTTAAATCAGTGCCCAGAGAGAGCTGAGTCTTCATTTTAAATCAGCGCAGAGAGGTGAGAGTTCATTTTAAATTAGCGTGGAGAGAGAGGTGAGAGTTCATTTTAAATCAGCGCAGAGAGAGGTGAGAGTTCACTTTTAAACAGCGACAAGTGAGAGTTTATTTTAAATCAGCGCGGAGAGAGGCAAGAGTTCACTTTTAAACAGTGACAAGTGAGAGGTGAGAGTTTATTTTAAATCAGCGCGGAGAGAGAAGCGAGTGTATATTTAAAGCAGTGCCGAGAGAGAGGTAAGAGATCACTTTAAAACAACGCAGAGAGAGAGGCGAGAGTTCATTTTAAAGCAGTGCCGATGGAGAGGCAAGAGATCACTTTAAAACAGCGCATAGAAAGAGGCAAGAGTTTATTTTAAATATGCGCGGAGGGAGAGCCGAAAGTTCATTTTAAATCAGCATGTAGAGAGAGGTGAGAGTTCATTTAAAACAGCGCAGAGAGAGAGGCAAGAGTTCACTTTGAAACAGCACGGAGAGAGAGGTGAGAGTTCACTTTAAATCAGTGCCCAGGGAGAGGCGAGTCTTCATTTTAAATCAGCGCAGAGAGGTGAGAGTTCATTTTAAATCAGCGTGGAAAGAGAGGAAAGAGTTCACTTTAAAACACCCCGTAAGGAGAGCCGTGAGTTCATTTTAAATCAGCATGGATGGAGAAGTGAGAGTTGATTTAAAACAGCGCAGAGATAGAGGTGAGAGTTCATTTTAAATCAATGCGCAGGGAAGACGAGAGTTCATTTTAATTCAGCGCAGAGCGAGAGGTGAGAGTTTACTTTAAATTAGTGTGGAGAGAGAGGCCAGACATTACAAAACAGCATCGACAGAGTGTTCATTTTAAAAAAGCATGGAGAGTGAGGCGAGAGTACATTTTTAAACAGCGACAAGTGAGAGGCGAGAGGTTATTTTAAATCAATGCGCAGGGAAGGTGAGAGTTCATTTTAAATCAGTGTCGATGGAGAGGCGAGAGTTCACTTTAAAACATCGCAGAGATGTGATAGTTCTTTTTAAATTAGCGCAGAGAGAAAGGTGCGAGTTCATTTTAATTCAGCGCAGAGCGAGAGGTGAGAGTTTACTTTAAATTAGCGCGGAGAGAGAGGCAAGAGTTCATTAGAAAACAGCAAAGACAGAGTGTTCATTTTAAAAAAGCATGGAGAGTGAGGCGAGAGTACATTTTAAAACAGCGACAAGTGGGAGGCGAGAGGTTATTTTAAATCAGCGCGGAGAGAGAGGTGAGACTTCATTTTAAATCAGTGCCAATGGAGAGGCGAGAGTTCACTTTAACACAGCGCAGAGATGTGAGAGTTCGTTTTAAATCAGCGCAGAGAGAGAGAGGTGAGAGTTCTGTTTAAAGCAGCGCGGAGAGAGAGGCGAGAATTCATTTAAAATCAGCATGCAGAGAGACAAGAGATCATTTTAAATCAGTGAAGAGGGAAGCCGAGAACTCATTTTAAAAAAGTGCGGAGAGAGAGGAGAGATTTCATTTTAAATCAGTGCGCAGGGAGAGGCGAGAGTTCACATCAATACAGTGCAGAAAGAGGCGAGATCTCATTTAAAAGAGTGCAGAGAGTGAGGTGAGAGTTTATTTTAAATCAGTGCACAGGGAGTGGCGTGGGTTAATTTAGAAGCAGCGCAGAGAGGCGACAGTTCATTTTAAATCAGCGCAGAGAGAGTGGGGAGAGTTCACGTTAAGAGTGCGGAGAGAGGGGAAAAAGTTCATTTTAAATCAATGCGCAGGGAGAGGCGAGAGCTCATTTTAAATCAGCGCAGAGAGAGGTGAGAGTTCACTTTAAAACAGCACGGAGAGAGAGGTGAGAGTTTATTCTAAATCAGCGCGGAGGGAGAGCCGAGAATTCATTTTATGAAAGCGCGGAGAGAGAGGTGAGAGTTCAATTTAAATCAGTGCCCAGGGAGAGGCGAGTCTTCATTTTAAATCAGCGCAGAGAGAGAGGTGAGAGTTCAATTTAAATCAGTGCCCAGGGAGAGGCGAGAGTTCACTTTTAAACAGCGGCAAGTGAGAGTTGAGAGTTCATTTTAAATCAGCATGGAGAGAGAGGTGAGAAATCATTTTAAATCAGTTCTGAGAGAGGGGGGATAGTTCACTTTAAAACAGTGCGGAGAGAGAGGAAAGAGTTCACTTTAAAACAACGCAGAAAGAGAGACGAGAATTCATTTTGAAAAAGCACAGGGAGGTGAGAATTCATTTTAAAACAGTGTGGCGAGAGAGGTGAGAGTTCATTTTAAAGCAGTGCCGATAGAGAGGAAAGAGATCACTTTAAAGCAGCGCAGCGAGGTGAGAGTTAATTTTGAAGCAGCACAGAGAGAGGCGAGAGTTCATTTTATATTAAAGTGCAGGGAGAGGTGGGAGTTCATTTTAAATCAGTGCCGATGGAGAGGTGAGAGTTCCCTTTAAACAATGCAGAGATGTGAGAGTTCACTTTAAATCAGCGCAGAGAGAGAGGCGAGAGTTCATGTTAAATCAGTGCGGAGTGAGATGCGAGAGTTCATGTTAAATCAGTGCAGAGAGAGAGGCGAGAGTTCATGTTAAATCAGTGCGGAGTGAGATGCGAGAATTCATGTTAAATCAGCGTGGAGTGAGAAGCGAGAATTCATGTTAAATCAGCGCAGAGAGAGAGGCGAGAGTTCATGTTAAATCAGCGCAGAGAGAGAGGTGAGAATTCATGTTAAATCAGCACAGAGAGAGGGGTGAGAGTTCATTTTATATTAAAGTGCAGGGAGAGGCGAGAGTTGATTTTAAATCAGTGCCAATGGAGAGGCGAAAGTTCCCTTAAAACAGCGCAGAGATGTGAGAGTTCACTTTAATACAGTATGGAGAGAGGGGAAAGAGTTCACTTTAAAACACAGCAGAGGGAGAGACGAGATTTCATTTTAAAAAGCGCGGGGAGGTGAAATTTCATTTTAAAACAGTGTGGATTGGGAGGCGAGAGTTCATTTTCAAACAGCGCGGAGAGAGATGTGAGAGTTCATTGAAAATCAGCACAGAGAGCGAGAAGAGAATTCATTACAAAACAGCGTCGACAGAGAGTTCATTTTAAAAAAAGCACGGCGAGAGAGGCGAGACTACATTTTAAAACAGCGACAAGTGAGAGGCGAGAGTTTATTTTAAATCAGCGCGGAGAGAGAGGTGAGAGTTCATTTTAAATCAGCGCGGAGAGAGAGGTGAGAGTTCATTTTAAACCAGTGCGGAGGGAGAGGCGAGAGTTCACTTTAAAACAGCGCAGAAATGCGATAGTTCATTTTAAATTAGCGCAGAGAGAGAGGTGAGAGTTCACTTTAAATCAGCGCGGAGTGAGATCTCATTTTAAATCAACGCGGAGAGAGTGGCGAGAGTTTATTTTAAATCAGTGCGCAGGGAGAGGCGAGTCTTCATTTTAAATCAGCTCAGAGAGAGAGGCGAGAGTTCATTTTATAAAAGCGCGGAGAGGTGAGAGTTCAATTTAAATCAGTGCCCAGGGAGAGTCGAGTCTTCATTTTAAATCAACGCAGAGAGGCCAGAGTTCACTTTGAAACAGCGCGGAGAGAGATACAAGTGTTCATTTTAAAAAAGCGCCGAGAGAGAGGTGTGAGTTTATTCTAAATCAGCGCGGAGGGAGAGCCGAGAGTTCATTTATAAAACGCGGGGAAGTGAAATTTCATTTTAAAACAGTGCGGAGAGAGATGTGAGAGTTCATTTAAAATCAGCACGGAGAGCGAGAAGAGAATTCATTACAAAACAGCGTCGACAGAGTGTTTATTTTAAAAAAAAGCATGGCGAGATAAGCAAGACTACATTTTAAAACAGCTACAAATGAGAGGTGAGAGTTTATTTTAAATCAGCGCGGAGAGAGAGGCGAGTGTATATTTAAAGCAGTGCCGAGAGAGAGGGAAGAGATCACTTTAAAACAGCGCAAAGAGAGAGGCGAGAGTTCATTTTAAAGCAGTGTCGATGCAGAGGCAAGAGATCACTTTAAAACAGGGCATAGAGTGAGTCAAGAGTTTATTTTAAATATGCGCGGAGGGAGAGCCGAAAGTTCATTTTAAATCAGCACGGAGAGAGAGGTGAGAGTTCATTTGATTCAGTGCAGAGAGAGAGGCGAGAGTTCATTTTAAATCAGTGCAGAGATGTGAGAGTTCATTTTAAAACAGTGCGCAGAGAGAGGCGAGAGTTCATTTCAAAACAAAGCGCAGGGAGAGGCAGGAGTTCATTTTAATTCAGTGCCGAAGGAGAGGCGAGAGTTCACTTTAAAACAGTGCGCAGAGAGAGGCGAGAGTTCATTTCAAAACAAAGCGCAGGAAGAGGTGAGAGTTCATTTTAATTCAGTGCCAAAGGAGAGGCGAGAGTTCACTTTAAAACAGCACAGACAGGCGAGAATACTTTTTAAATTCGCATGGCGAGTGAGGCGAGAGTTCATTTTAAATCAGCGCGGAGAGAGAGGTGAGAGTTCATTTAACATCAGCGCGGAGACAGAGGTGAGAGTTCACTTTGAAACAGCGTGGAGAGAGCAGTGAGAGTTCATTTAAAACAGCACAGAGAGAGATACAAGTGTTCATCTAAAAATGGACAGAGAGAGAGACATTTTTAAAAAGCGCCGAGAGAGAGGTGTGAGAGTATTCTAAATCAACGCGCAGGGAGAGCTGAGATTTCATTTTATAAAAGCGCGGAGAGAGAGTCGAGCGTTCATTTTAAAGCAGTGCCGAGAGAGAGGCGAGATCACTTTAAAACAGCGCAGAGAGAGAGTCAAGAGTTCATTTTCAAACAGCGGGGAGAGAGAGGCGAGAGTTCGTTCTAAAAAAGCGCGGAGAGAGATGTGAGAGTTCATTTAAAATCAGCACGGAGAACGAACAGAGAATTCATTAAAAAGAGCGTCGACAGTGTGTTCATTTTAACAAAGCGCGGAGAGAGAGACGAGACTACATTTTGAAACAGCAACAAATGAGAGGCGAGAGTTTATTTTCAATCAGCGTAGAGACAGGCGAGAGTTCACTTTTAAACGGCGACATGTGAGAGGTTAGAGTTAATTCTAAATCAGGACGGAGAGAGAGGCGAGAGTTTATTTTCAATCAGCGTAGAGACAGGCGAGAGTTCACTTTTAAACGGCGACATGTGAGAGGTTAGAGTTAATTCTAAATCAGGACGGAGAGAGAGGCGAGAGTTCATTTTAAATCAGCGCAGAGAGAGGCGAGAGTTCACTTTTAAACGGCGACATGTGAGAGGTGAGAGTTAATTCTAAATCAGGACGGAGAGAGAGGCGAGAGTTCATTTTAAAGCAGTGTCGAGAGAGCGGCAAGAGATCACTTTAAAACTGCACACAGAGACGAGAGTTCATTTTAAAAAAGCGCGCAGGGAGAGGCGAGAATTCATTTTAAATCAGTGCCGATGGAGAGGCGAGCGTTCACTTTAAAACAGCACAGACAGGCGAGAATACTTTTTAAATTCGCATGGCGAGTGAGGCGAGAGTTCATTTTAAATCAGCGCGGAGAGAGAGGTGAGAGTTCATTTAACATCAGTGCCGATGGAGAGGCGAGCGTTCACTTTAAAACAGCGCAGCGATGTAAGAGTACATTTTAAATCAGCGCCGAGAGAGAGGCGAGAGTTAAATTTAAATCAGCGCAGAGAGAGGCGAGAGTTCATTTAAAATCAGCACAGAGAGAGAGGTGAGAGTTCACTTTAAATCAATGCGGAGAGAGCGGTGAAAGTTCATTTAAAATCAGCACAGAGAAAGAGGCGAGAGTTCATTTAAAATCAGCACAGAGAGGTGAGAGTTCACTTTAAATCAGTGCGGAGAGAGTGGTGAGAGTTCATTTAAAACAGCAGAGAGGAGATACAAGTGTTCATTTTAAAAAAGTGCCAAGACAGAGGTGTGAGTTTATTCTTAATCAGCGCGGAGGGAGAGCCAAGAGTTCATTTTATAAAAGCGCGGAGAGAGAGGTGAGAGTTCAATTTAAATCAGTGCCCAGGGAGAGATGAGTCTTCATTTTAAATCAGCGCAGAGAGGTCAGTGTCCTTTTTAAAACGGTGTGCAGAGAGAGGTGAGAGTGCATTTTAAATCAGTGCAGAGAGAGAGGGGATAGTTCACTTTAAAACAGTGCAGAGAGAGAGGAAAGAGTTCACTTTAAAACACCGCGGAGAGAGAGAGACGAGAATTCATTTTAAAAAAGTGTGGGGAGGTGAGAAATCATTTTAAAACAGTGTGGAGAGAGAGATGAGAGTTCAATTTAAATCGGTGAGGTGAGGGAGGTGAGAGTTCACTTTAAAACAGCATGGATTGGGAGGCAAGAGTTCATTTTCAAACAGCGGGGAGAGAGAGACGAGTGTTCATTTTAAAGCAGTGCCGAGAGAATGGCAAGAGATCACTTTAAAAACAGCGCAAAGAGAGAGACGAGAGTTCACTTTAAATCAGCATGGAGAAAGAGGTGAGAGTTCATTTTAAATCAGCGCAGAGAGAGTCGAGATTTCACTTTTAAACAGCGACAAGTGAGAGGTGAGAGTTTACTATAAATCAGCACGGAGAAAGAGGCGAGAGTTCATTTTAAATCAGCACGCAGAGAGAGGTGAGAGTTCATTTAAAACAGCGCAGGGAGAGGCGGGAGTTCATTTTAAACCAGTGCGGAGAGAGAGGCAAGAGTTCATTTTAAATTAAAGTGCAGGGAGAGGTGAGAGTTCATTTTAAATCAGTGCCGATGGAGAGGCGAGAGTTCACTTTAAAACAGTGCAGAGATGTGAGAGTTCAATTTAAATCAGTGCAGAGAGAGAGGGGATAGTTCACTTTAAAACACCGCAGAGAGATAGATGAGAATTCATTTTGAAAATGCGCAGGGAGGTGAGATTTATTTTTAAAACTGTGGAGAGAGAGGTGAGAGTTCATTTTAAATCAGTGCGGTGAGAGAGGGTATAGTTCACTTTAAAACGGTGCGGAGAGAGAGGAAAGAGTTCACTTTAAAACACCGCGGAGAAAGAGATGAGAATTCATTTTATAAAAGCGCAGGGAGGTGAGATTTCATTTTGAAACAGCATTAAGAGAGAGGCGAGAGTTCACTTTGAAACAGCGTGGAGAGAGAGGCGAGAGTTCATTTAAAACAGCACAGAGAGAGATACAAGTGTTCATTTTAAAAAAGCGCCGAGAGAGAGGTGTGAGTTTATTCTAAATCAGCACGGAGGGAGAACCGTGAGTTCATTTTAAAAAAGCGCGGAAAGAGAGGTGAAAGTTCAATTTAAATCAGTGCCCAGGGAGAGCTGAGTCTTCATTTTAAATCAGCACAGAGAGGTGAGAGTTCATTTTAAATCTGCGCAGAGAGGTGAAAGTTCATTTTAAATCAGCGCGGAGAGAGAGGCGAGAGTTCACTTTTAAACAGCGGCAAGTGAGAGTTGAGAGTTTATTTTAAATCAGCGTGGAGAGAGAGGTGAGAAATCATTTTAAATCAGTTCTGAGAGAGGGGGGATAGTTCACTTTAAAACAGTGCGGAGAGAGAGGTAAGAGTTCACTTTAAAACAACGCAGAAAGAGAGACGAGAATTCATTTTGAAAAAGCACAGGGAGGTGAGATTTCATTTTAAAACATTGTGGCGAGAGAGGTGAGAGTTCATTTTAAAATAGCGTGGAGAGAGAGGCGAGAGTTCATTTTAAAGCAGTGCCGATGGAGAGGCGAGAGTTCCCTTAAAACAGCGCAGTGATGTGAGAGTTCACTTTAATACAGTACGGAGAGAGGGGAAAGAGTTCACTTTAAAACACAGCAGAGGGAGAGACGAGATTTCATTTTAAAAAGCGCGGGGAGGTGAAATTTCATTTTAAAACAGTGTGGAGAGAGAGTTCATTTTAAATCGGTGAGGAGAGAGAGGCGAGAGTTCACTTGAAAACAGTGTGGATTGGGAGGCGAGAGTTCATTTTCAAACAGCGCGGAGAGAGAGGTGAGAGTTCATTTAAAATCAGCACGGAGAGCGAGAAGAGAATTCATTACAAAACAGCGTCGACAGAGAGTTCATTTTAAAAAAAGCACGGCGAGAGAGGCGAGACTACAATTTAAAACAGCGACAAGTGAGAGGCGAGAGTTTATTTTAAATCAGCGTGGAGAGAGAGGTGAGAGTTCATTTTAAACCAGTGCGGAGGGAGAGGCGAGAGTTCACTTTAAAACAGCGCAGAAATGCGATAGTTCATTTTAAATTAGTGCAGAGAGGTGAGAGTTCACTTTAAATCAGTGCAGAGTGAGATTTCATTTTAAATCAACGCGGAGAGAGTGGCGAGAGTTTATTTTAAATCAGTGCGTAGGGAGAGGCCAGTCTTCATTTTAAATCAGCACGGAGTGAGAGACGAGAGTTCACTTTAAATCAGCATGGAGAAAGAGGTGAGAGTTCATTTTAAATCAGCGCAGAGAGAGTCGAGATTTCACTTTGAAACAGCGACAAGTGAGAGGTGAGAGTTTACTATAAATCAACACGATGAAAGAGGCGAGAGTTCATTTTAAATCAGCACGCAGAGAGAGGTGAGAGTTCATTTCAAACAGCGCAGAGAGAGAGGCGATAGTTCATTTTAAACCAGTGCGCAGGGAGAGGCGGGAGTTCATTTTAAATTAAAGTGCAGGGAGAGGCGAGAGTTCATTTTAAATCAGTGCCGATGGAGAGGCGAGAGTTCACTTTAAAACAGCGCAGAGATGTGAGAGTTCAATTTAAATCAGTGCGGAGAGAGAGGGGATAGTTCACTTTAAAACACCGCAGAGAGATAGATGAGAATTCATTTTGAAAATGCACAGGGAGGTGAGATTTATTTTTAAAACAGCGTGGAGAGAGAGATGAGAGTTCATTTTAAATCAGTGCGGTGAGAGAGGGTATAGTTCACTTTAAAACGGTGCAGAGAGAGAGGAAAGAGTTCACTTTAAAACACTGCGGAGAAAGAGATGAGAATTCATTTTATAAAAGCGCAGGGAGGTGAGATTTCATTTTGAAACAGCGTTAAGAGAGAGGCGAGAGTTCATTTGAAACAGCACAGAGAGAGATACAAGTGTTCATTTTAAAAAAGCGCCGAGAGAGAGGTGTGAGTTTATTCTAAATCAGCGCGGAGGGAGAGCTGTGAGTTCATTTTATAAAAGCGCGGAGAGAGAGGTGAAAGTTCAATTTAAATCAGTGCCCAGAGAGAGGCGAGTCTTCATTTTAAATCAGCGCAGAGAGGCGAGAGTTCACTTTTAAACAGCGACAAGTGAGAGGTGAGAGTTTATTTTAAATCAGCGCGGAGTGAGAGGCGAGTGTTCACTTTTAAATCGGTGAGGTGAGAGAGGTGAGAGTTCACTTTAACACAGTGCGGATTGGGAGGCAAGGGTTCATTTTCAAACAGCGGGGAGAGAGAGGTGAGAGTTCATTTAAAATCAGCACGGAGAGTGAGAAGAGAATTCATTACAAAACAGCGTCGACAGAGTGTTCATTTTAAAAATGCGCGAGTGAGGCGAGACTACATATTAAAACAGCGACATGTGAGAGGCGAGAGTTTATTTTAAATCAGCGCGGAGAGAGAGGCGAGAGTTCACTTTTAAACAGCGACAAGTGAGAGGTGAGAGTTTATTTTAAAACAGCGCGGAGAGAGAAGCGAGTGTATATTTAAAGCAGTGCCGAGAGAGATGTAAGAGATCACTTTAAAACAGCGCAGAGAGAGAGGTGAGAGTTCATTTTAAATCAGTGCCGATGGAGAGGCGAGAGTTCACTTTAAAACAACGCAGAGATGTGAGAGTTCATTTTAAATTAGCGCGGAGAGAGAGGCGAAAGTTCATATTAAATCAGCGCGGAGAGAGAGGCGAGAGTTCATATTAAATCAGCGCGGAGAGAGAGGCGAGAGTTCATATTAAATCAGCGCGGAGAGAGAGGCGAGAATTCATGTTAAATCAGCGCAGAGAGAGAGGCGAGAGTTCATTATATATTAAAGTGCAGGGAGAGGCGAGAGTTGATTTTAAATCAGTGCCAATGGAGAGGCGAAAGTTCCCTTAAAACAGCGCAGAGATGTGAGAGTTCACTTTAATACAGTATGGAGAGAGGGGAAAGAGTTCACTTTAAAACACAGCAGAGGGAGAGACGAGATTTCATTTTAAAAAGCGCGGGGAGGTGAAATTTCATTTTAAAACAGTGTGGAGAGAGAGGTGAGAGTTCATTTTAAATCGGTGAGGAGAGAGAGGCGAGAGTTCACTTGAAAATAGTGCGGATTGGGAGGCGAGAGTTCATTTTCAAATAGCGCGGAGAGAGATGTGAGAGTTCATTTAAAATCAGCACGGAGAGCGAGAAGAGAATTCATTACAAAACAGCATCGACAGAGAGTTCATTTTAAAAAAAGCGCGGAGAGAGAGGCGAGACTACAATTTAAAACAGCGACAAGTGAGAGGCGAGAGTTTATTTTAAATCAGCGCGGAGAGAGAGGTGAGAGTTCATTTTAAACCAGTGCGGAGGGAGAGGCGAGAGTTCACTTTAAAACAGCGCAGAAATGCGATAGTTCATTTTAAATTAGCGCAGAGAGGTGAGAGTTCACTTTAAATCAGTGCGGAGTGAGATTTCATTTTAAATCAACGCGGAGAGGGTGGTGAGAGTTTATTTTAAATCAGTGCGCAAGGAGAGGCGAGTCTTCATTTTAAATCAGTGCAGAGGGAGAAGCGAGAGTTCATTGTATAAAAGCGCGGAGAGGTGAGAGTTCAATTTAAATCAGTGCCCAGGGAGAGTTGAGTCTTCATTTTAAATCAACGCAGAGAGGTCAGAGTTCACTTTAAAAATGCGCGGAGAGAGAGGTGAGAGTTCATTCTAAATCAGCGCGGAGGGAGAGCCGAGAGTTCATTTTAAAAAACGCGGGGAAGTGAAATTTCATTTTAAAACAGTGCGGAGAGAGATGTGAGAGTCCATTTAAAATCAGCACGGATAGCAAGAAGAGAATTCATTACAAAACAGCGTCGACAGAGTGTTTATTTTAAAAAAAGCACGGCGAGATAAGCAAGACTACATTTTAAAACAGCTACAAATGAGACGTGAGAGTTTATTTTATATCAGCGCGGAGAGAGAGGCGAGAGTTCACTTTTAAACAGCGACAAGTGAGAGGTGAGAGTTTATTTTAAATCAGCGCGGAGAGAGAGGCGAGAGTTCATTTTAAACAGCGACAAGTGAGAGGTGAGAGTTTATTTTAAATCAGCGCGGAGAGAGAGGCGAATGTATATTTAAAGCAGTGCCGAGAGAGAGGTAAGAGATCACTTTAAAACAGCGCAAAGAGAGAGGCGAGAGTTCATTTTAAAGCAGAGCCGATGGAGAGGCAAGAGATCACTTTAAAACAGCGCATAGAAAGAGGCAAGAGTTTATTTTAAATATATGCGGAGGGAGAGCCGAAAGTTCATTTTAAATCAGCATGGAGAGAGAGGTGAGAATTCATTTAAAACAGCGCAGAGAGAGAGAGGCGAGAGCTCATTTTAAATCAGTGCCGATGGAGAGGCGAGAGTTCACTTTAAAACAGTGCAGAGATGTGAGAGTTCATTTTAAACCAGTGCGGAGGGAGAGGCGAGAGTTCATTTTAAATCAGCGCGGAGACAGAGGTGAGTTCACATTGAAACAGCGTGGAGAGAGAGGTGAGAGTTCATTTGAATCAGTGCAGAGAGAGAGGTGAGAGTTCATTTTAAAACAGTGCGGAGGGAGAGGCGAGAGTTCATTTTAAAACAGTGCGGAGGGAGAGGCGAGAGTTCATTTTAAAACAGTGCGGAGAGAGAGGCGAGTGTTCAATTTAAATCAGCGCAGAAATGCGATAGTTCATTTTAAATTAGCGCAGAGAGGTGAGAGTTCACTTTAAATCAGCGCGGAGTGAGATTTCATTTTAAATCAACGCGGAGAGAGTGGCGAGAGTTTATTTTAAATCAGTGCGCAAGGAAAGGCGAGTCTTCATTTTAAATCAGCGCAGAGAGAGAGGCGAGAGTTCACTTTGAAACAGCACAGAGAGAGAAGCGAGAGTTCATTGTATAAAAGCGCGGAGAGGTGAGAGTTCAATTTAAATCAGTGCCCAGGGAGAGTCGAGTCTTCATTTTAAATAACCGCAGAGAGGTCAGAGTTCACTTTAAAAATGTGCAGAGAGAGAGGTGAGAGTTCACTTTGAAACAGCGCGGAGAGAGATACAAGTGTTCATTTTAAAAAAGCGCCGAGAGAGAGGTGTGAGTTTATTCTAAATCAGCGCGGAGGGAGAACCGAGAATTCATTTTAAAAAACGCGGGGAAGTGAAATTTCATTTTAAAACAGTGCGGAGAGAGATGTGAGAGTTCATTTAAAATCAGCACGGATAGCAAGAAGAGAATTCATTACAAAACAGCGTCGACAGAGTGTTTATTTTAAAAAAAAAGCACGGCGAGATAAGCAAGACTACATTTTAAAACAGCTACAAGTGAGACGTGAGAGTTTATTTTATATCAGCGCGGAGAGAGAGGCGAGAGTTCACTTTTAAACAGCGACAAGTGAGTGGTGAGAGTTTATTTTAAATCAGCTTGGAGAGAGAGGCGAGTGTATATTTAAAGCAGAGCCGATGGAGAGGCGAGAGATCATTTTAAAACAGGGCATAGAAAGAGGCAAGAGTTTATTTTAAATATATGCGGAGGGAGAGCCGAAAGTTCATTTAAATCAGCATGGAGAGAGAGGTGAGAGTTCATTTACATCAGTGCAGAGAGAGAGGCGAGAGTTCATTTTAAATCAGCACAGACAGGCGAGAGGACTTTTTAAATCAGCACGGAGAGTGAGGCGAGAGTTCATTTTAAATCAGCGCAGAGAGAGAGGTGAGAGTTCATTTAACATCAGCGCGGAGACAGAGGTGAGAGTTCACTTTGAAACAGCGCGGAGAGAGCAGTGAGAGTTCATTTAAAACAGCACAGAGAGAGATACAAGTGTTCATTTAAAAAAGGACAGAGAGAGATACATTTTTAAAAAGCGCCGAGACAGAGGTGTGAGTTTATTCTAAATCAACGCGCAGGGAGAGCTGAGATTTCATTTTATAAAAGCGTGGAGAGAGAGGTGAGAGTTCAATTTAATTCAGTGCCCAGGGAGAGGCGAGTCTTCATTTTAAATCAGCGCAAAGAGGTGAGAGTTCATTTTAAAACTGCGTGGAGAGAGAGGTGAGAGTTAATTTTAAATCAGTGCGGTGAGAGAGGGGATAGTTCACTTTAAAACAGTGCGGAGAGAGAGGAAAGAGTTCACTTTAAAACACCGCAGAGAAAGAGAGATGAGAATTCATTTTAAAAAAGCACGGGGAGGTGAGATTTCATTTTAAAACAGTGTGGAGAGAGAGGTGAGAGTTCATTTTAAATCGGTGAGCAGAGAGAGGTGAGAGTTCACTTTAAAACAGCGCGGATTGGGAGGCAAGATTTCATTTTCAAACAGCGGGGAGTGAGAGGAGAGATTTCATCTAAAATAGCGTGGAGAGAGATGTGAGAGTTCATTTAAAATCAACACGGAGAACGAACAGAGAATTCATTACAAAACAGCGTCGACAGAGTGTTCATTTTTAAAAAGCGCTGAGAGCGAGGCAAGACTACATTTTAAAACAGCGACAAGTGAGAGACGAGAGTGTATTTTAAATCAGCGCGGAGAGAGAGACGAGAGTTCATTTTAAAACAGTGCAGAGAGAGAGAAAAGAGTTCATTTTAAATCAGCGCAGAGAGAGAGACGAGAGTTCATATTACAAAAGCGCGATGCGAGAGGCGAGAGTTGATTTTAAAGCAGTGTCGATAGAGAGGCAATAGATCACTTTAAAACAGCGCAGAGAGAGAGACAAGAGTTCATTTTAAATCAGCGCGGAGAGAGAGTCAAGAGTTCATTTTAAATCAGCGCGGAGAGAGAATCAAGAGTTCATTTAAAATCAGCATGGAGAACGAATAGAGAATTCATTAAAAAGAGCGTCGACAGTGTGTTCATTTTAACAAAGCGCGGAGAGAGAGGCGAGACTACATTTTGAAACAGCGCATTGATGTGAGAGTACATTTTAACTAAGCGACGAGAGAGAGGCGAGAGTTTAATTTAAATCAGCGCAGAGAAAGAGGCGAGAGTTCATTTAAAATCAGCACAGAGAGAGAGGTGAGAGTTCACTTTAAATCAGTGTGGAGAGAGCGGTGAGAGTTCATTTAAAACAGCACAGAGGAGATACAAGTGTTCATTTTTAAAAAGTGCCAAGACAGAGGTGTGAGTTTATTCTTAATCAGCGCGGAGGGAGAGCCAAGAGTTCATTTTATAAAAGCACGGAGTGAGAGAGGTGAGAGTTCAATTTAAATCAGTGCCCAGGGAGAGGTGAATCTTCATTTTAAATCAGCGCAGAGAGGTGAGTGTCCATTTTAAAATGGTGTGCAGAGAGAGGTGAGAGTGCATTTTAAATCAGTGTGGAGAGAGAGGGGATAGTTCACTTTAAAACAGTGCAGAGAGAGAGGAAAGAGTTCACTTTAAAACACAACGGAGAGAGAGAGATGAGAA
The DNA here is from genome assembly GCA_026770705.1 of Isurus oxyrinchus. Classification (NCBI taxonomy): domain Eukaryota; kingdom Metazoa; phylum Chordata; class Chondrichthyes; order Lamniformes; family Lamnidae; genus Isurus; species Isurus oxyrinchus. Next base: position 1,737,847 of record JANJGN010000006.1, on the reverse strand, counting down.
TTCATTTTAAAAAAGTGTGGGGAGGTGAGAAATCATTTTAAAACAGTGTGGAGAGAGAGATGAGAGTTCAATTTAAATCAGTGAGGTGAGGGAGGTGAGAGTTCACTTTAAAACAGCGTGGATTGGGAGGCAAGAGTTCATTTTCAAACAGCGGGGAGAGAGAGGCGAGAGTTCATTTTAAAGCAGTGCCGAGAGAATGGCAAGAGATCACTTTAAAAACAGCGCAAAGAGAGAGACGAGAGTTCACTTTAAATCAGCGCGGAGGGAGAGCCGAGAGTTCATTTTAAATCAGCACGGAGGAAGAGGTGAGAGTTCATTTTAAATCAGCGCAGAGAGAGGCGAGAGTTCACTTTTAAATAGCGAAAAGTGAGAGGTGAGAGTTTATTATAAATCAGCATGGAGAAAGAGGCGAGAGTTCATTTTAAATCAGCACGCAGAGAGAGGTGAGAGTTCATTTAAAACAGCGCAGAGAGAGAGGCGATAGTTCATTTTAAACAGTGCGGAGAGAGAGGCGGGAGTTCATTTTAAATTAAAGTGCAGGGAGAGGTGAGAGTTCATTTTAAATCAGTGCCGATGAAGAGGCGAGAGTTCACTTTAAAACAGTGCAGAGATGTGAGAGCTCATTTTAAATCAGTGCGGAGAGAGAGGGGATAGTTCACTTTAAAACACCGCAGAGAGATAGATAAGAATTCATTTTGAAAATGCGCAGGGAGATGAGATTTATTTTTAAAACAGTGTGGAGAGAGAGGTGAGAGTTAATTTTAAATCAGTGCGGAGAGAGAGGGTATAGTTCACTTTAAAACAGTGCGGAGAGAGTGGAAAGAGTTCACTTTAAAACACTGCGGAGAAAGAGATGAGAATTCATTTTATAAAAGCGCAGGGAGGTGAGATTTCATTTTAAAACAGTGTGGAGAGAGAGCTGAGAGTTCATTTTAAATCGGTGAGGAGAGAAAGGCGAGAGTTCACTTTAAATCAACGCGGATTGGGAGGCAAGATTTCATTTTCAAACAGCGGCGACAGAGTAGCGAGATTTCATTTTAAAATAGCGCAGAGAGAGATTTGAGAGTTCATTTAAAATCAGCGCTGAGAGCGAGAAGAGAATTCATTACAAAACAGTGTCGACAGAGTGTTTATTTTTAAAAAGCGTGGAGAGAGAGGGGAGAGTTCATTTTAAAACAGAGATAAATGGGAGGCAAGAGTTTATTTTAAATCAGCGCGGAGATAGAGGGGACAGTTCACTTTTAAACAGCGACAAGTGAGAGGTGAGAACAAAAACAGAACTACCTGGAAAAACTCAGCAGCTCTGGCAGCATCGGCGGAGAAGAAAAGAGTTGACGTTTCGAGTCCTCATGACCCTTCAACAGAACTTGAGTTCGAGTCCAAGAAAGAGTTGAAATATAAGTAGAGAAAGAGTTGAGAGTTCATTTTAAATCAGTGCAGAGAGAGGCGATAGTTTACTGTTAAACAGCGACAAGTGAGAGTTGTGCGTTTATTTTAAATCAGCATGGAGAGAGAGGCGTGTTCATTTTAAAACAGTGCTGAGAGAGAGGCAAGAGATCACTTTAAAACAGCGCAGAGAGGGAGACAAGAGTTTATTTTAAAAAAGCGCGGAGAGAGAGGCGAGAGTTGATTTTAAAACAGTGCGCAGGGAGAGGTGAGAGTTCATTTTAAATCAGTGCCAATGGAGAGGAGAGAGTTCACTTTAAAACAGCGCAGAGATGTGAGAGTTCATTTTAAATTAACACGGAGAGAGAGGCGAGAGTTCATTTTAAATCAGTGCAGAGAGGGAGGTGAGAGTTCATTTTAAATCGGCGCAGAGAGAGAGGTGAGAGTTCACTTTAAAACAGCGCAGTGATGTGAGAGTTCATTCTAAATTAACACGGAGAGAGAGGCGAGAGTTCATTTTAAATCAGCGCAGAGAGGGAGGCGAGAGTTCATTTTAAATCAGCACAGAGAGGTGAGAGTTCAATTTAAATCAGTGCCCAGGGAAAGGCGAGTCTTCATTTAAATCAGCGTGGAGAGATAGGTGAGAGTTCATTTTAAAGCAGTGCCGAGAGAGAGGTAAGAGATCACTTTAAAACAGCGCAAATAGAGAGACGAGAGTTCATTTTAAAAAAGCGCAGAGAGAGTGGGAAGAGTTCATTTTAAATCAGTGCCGATAGAGAGGTAAGAGTTCACTTAAAAAAAGCGCAGAGAGAGAGGCGAGAGTTCATTTTAAATTAACGTGCAGGGAGAGGTGAGAGTTCACTTTAAATCAGCGCGGATTGGGAGGCAAGATTTCATTTTCAAACAGCGGTGACAGAGAGGCGAGAATTCATTTTAAAATAGCGCGGAGAGAAATGTGAGAGATCATTTAAAATCAGCACGGAGAGCGAGAAGAGAATTCATTACAAAACAGCGTCGACAGAGTGTTCATTTTAAAACAGGAATAAGTGGGAGGCAAGAGTTTATTTTAAATCAGCGCGGAGAGAGAGGTGAGTGTTCATTTTAAATCAGTGCCGAGTGAGAGGCGAGAGTTTACTTTTAAACAGCGGCAAGTGAGAGTTTTGCGGTTATTTTAAATTAGCACGGAGAGAGAGGCGAGTGTTCATTTTAAAGCAGTGCTGAGAGAGAGGAAAGAGATCACTTTTAAACAGCGCACAGAGAGAGGCGAGAGTTTATTTTAAAAAAGCGCGGAGAGGCGAGAGTTGATTTTAAAACAGTGCGCAGGGAGAGGTGAGAGTTCATTTTAAATCAGCACAGAGAGGGAGGTGAGAGTTCACTTTAAATCAGCGCAGAAATGTGAGAGTTCATTTTAAATTAGCGTGGAGAGTGAGGCGAGAGTTCATTTGAAATCAGCGCAGAGAGGGAGGTGAGAGTTCAGTTTAAAAAAGCACGGAGAGAGAGGCGAGAGTTCACTTTAAATCAGCGCGGAGAGGGAGGTGAGATATCATTTTGAAACAGTGTGGAAAGTGAGGCGAGGGTTCACGTTGAAACAGCACGGAGAGAGATACAAGTGTTCATTTTAAAAAAGCTCTGAGAGAGAGGTGTGAGTTTATTGTAAATCAGCGGGGATGAAGAGCTGAGAGTTCATTTTATGAAAGCGCCAAGAGAGAGATGTGAGTTTATTCTAAATCAGCGCAGAGGGAGAGCCAAGAGTTCATTGTATAAAAGTGCTGAGAGAGAGGTGAGGGTTCAATTTAAATCAGTGCCCAGGGAGAGGCGAGTCTTCGTTTTAAATCAGCGCAGAGAGGTGAGAATTCCTTTTAAATCAGTGCTGAGAGAGGGGATAGTTCACTTTAAAACAGCGTGGAGAGAGAGGAAAGAGTTCACTTTAAAACAGCGTGGAGAGAGTGGTGAGAGTTCATTTTAAAGCAGTGCCGATAGAGAGGTAAGAGTTCACATAAAAACAGCGCAGAGAGAGAGGCAATAGTTTATTTAAAATCAGTGCAGAGAGGCGTGAGTTCATTTTAAATCAGCGCGGAGAGGGTGGTGAGATTTCATTTTGAAACAACGTTAAGAGAGAGGTGAGAGTTCACTTTGAAACAGCGTGGAGAGAGCGGTGAGAGTTCATTAAAAACAGCACAGAGAGAGATACAAGTGTTCATTTTAAAAACGCGCCGAGAGAGAGGTGTGAGTTTATTCTAAATCAGCGCGGAGGGAGAGCTGAGATTTCATTTTATAAAAGCGCGGAGAGAGAGGTGAGAGTTCAATTTAAATCAGTGCCCAGGCAGAGGCGAGTCTTCATTTTAAATCAGCGCAGAGAGGTGAGAGTTCTTTTTAAAACAGCGTGGAGAGAGAGCTGAGAGTTCATTTTTAATCAGTGCGGAGAGAGAGGGGATAGTTCACTTTAAAACACCGCAGAGAGATAGAGATGAGAATTCATTTTAAAAAAGCACAGGGAGGCGAGAGTTCATTTTAAAACAGCGCGGAGAGAGATGTGAGAGTTCATTTAAAATCAGCAGAGAGAGGGAGAAGAGAATTCATTACAAAACAGCATCGACTGAGTGTCCATTTTAAAAAAGCGTGGAGAGAGAGGTGAGACTACATTTTAATACAGTGGCAAGTGAGAGGTGAGAGTTTATTTTAAATCAGCACGGAGAGAGAGGCGAGTTTTCATTTTAAAGCAGTGCTGAGAGAAAGGCAAGAGGTCACTTTAAAACAGCGCAGAGAGAGATGAGTGTTCATTTTAAATCAGCGCGGAGGGAGAGCCGAGAGTTCATTTTAAATCAGCACGGAGAAAGAGGTGAGAGTTCATTTTAAATCAGCGCAGAGAGAGGCAAGAGTTCACTTTTAAACAGCGACAAGTGAGAGGTGAGAGTTTATTATAAATCAGCACGGAGTAAGAGGCGAGAGTTCATTTTAAATCAGCGCAGAGAGAGGCAAGAGTTCACTTTTAAATAGCGACAAGTGAGAGGTGAGAGTTCATTTTAAATCAGCACACAGAGAGAGGTGAGAGTTCATTTCAAACAGTGCAGAGAGAGAGGCGATAGTTCATTTTAAACCAGTGCGGAGAGAGAGGAAAGAGTTCATTTTAAATTAAAGTGCAGGGAGAGGCGAGAGTTCATTTTAAATCAGTGCCGATGGAGAGGCGAGAGTTCACTTTAAAACACCGCAGAGAGATAGACGAGAATTCATTTTGAAAATGCGCAGGGAGGTGAGATTTATTTTTAAAACAGAGTGGAGAGAGAGATGAGAGTTCATTTTAAAATAGCGCGGAGAGAGAGGCGAGAGTTCATTTTAAAGCAGTGCCGATAGAGAGGCAAGAGATCACTTTAAAAGAGCGCAGAGAGAAAGCTAAGAGTTCATTTTAAATCATCGCGGAGGGAGAGCCGAGAGTTCATTTTAAATCAGCACGGAGGGAGAGGTGAGAGTTCATTTGAAACAGCGCGGAGAGTGAGGCGAGAGTTTATTCTAAATCAGCGCGGAGGGAGAGCCGAGAGTTCATTTTATAAAAGCGCGGAGAGAGAAGTGAGAGTTCAGTTTAAATCAGTGCCCAGGTAGAGGCAAGTCTTCATCTTAAATCAGCACAGAGAGGTGAGAGTTCATTTTAAAACAGCGTGGAGAGAGAGGTGAGAGTTCATTTTAAAACAGCGTGGAGAGAGAGGTGAGAGTTCATTTTAAATCAGTGCGGATAGACAGGGGATAGTTCACTTTTAAACAGTGCGGAGAGAGACGAGAATTCATTTTGAAGTAACGCGGGAAGGTGAGATATCACTTTAAAATAGCACGGAGAGAGATGTGAGAGTTCATTTTAAAGCAGTGCCAATAGAGAGGAAAGAGATCAATTTTTAACAGCGACAGGTGAGAGGTGAGAGTTTATTTTAAATCAGAGTGGAGAGAGAGGCAAGTGTTCATTTTAAAGCAGTGGCGAGAGAGAGGTAAGAGATCACTTTAAAACAGCGCAAATAGAGAGACGAAAGTTCATTTTAAAAAAGCGCAGAGAGAGTGGGAAGAGTTCATTTTAAATCAGTGCCGATAGAGAGGTAAGAGTTCACTTAAAAAAAGTGCAGAGAGAGAGACGAGAGTTCATTTTAAATCAATGCGCAGGGAGAGGTGAAAGTTCACTTTAAATCAGCGCGGATTGGGAGGCAAGATTTCATTTTCAAACAGCGGTGACAGAGAGGCGAGAATTCATTTTAAAATAGCGCGGAGAGAGATGTGAGAGATCATTTAAAATCAGCACGGAGAGCGAGAAGAGAATTCATTACAAAACAGCGTCGACAGAGTGTTCATTTTAAAACAGGGATAAGTGGGAGGCAAGAGTTTATTTTAAATCAGCGCGGAGAGAGAGTTGAGTGTTCATTTTAAATCAGTGCTGAGCGAGAGGCAAGAGATCACTTTATAACAGCGCACAGAGAGAGGCGAGAGTTTATTTTAAATCAGCGCAGAGAAAGAGTTGAGAGTTCATTTTAAATCAGCGCAGAGAGAGGCGAGAGTTTACTTTTAAACAGCGGCAAGTGAGAGTTTTGCGGTTATTTTAAATTAGCACGGAGAGAGAGGCGAGTGTTCATTTTAAAGCAGTGCTGAGAGAGAGGAAAGAGATCACTTTTAAACAGCGCAGAGAGGGAGACAAGAGTTTATTTTAAAAAAGCGCGGAGAGGCGAGAGTTGATTTTAAAACAGTGCGCAGGGAGAGGCGAGAGTTCATTTTAAATCAGCGCAGAGAGGGAGGTGAGAGTTCACTTTAAATCAGCGCAGAGATGTGAGAGTTCATTTTAAATTAGCATGGAGAGAGGCGAGAGTTCCTTTTAAATCAGCGCAGAGAGAGAGGTGAGAGTTCAGTTTAAATCAGCGCGGAGAGGGAGGTGAGATACCATTTTGAAACAATGTGGAAAGTGAGGCGAGAGTTCACGTTGAAACAGCGCGGAGAGAGATATAAGTGTTCATTTTAAAAAAGCGCTGAGAGAGAGGTGTGAGTTTATTGTAAATCAGCGTGGAGGGAGAGCCAAGAGTTCATTTTATAAAAGCGCGGAGAGAGAGGTGAGGGTTCAATTTAAATCAGTGCCCAGGGAGAGGCGAGTCTTCATTTTAAATCAGCGCAGAGAGGTGAGAGTTCCTTTTAAATCAGTGCTGAGAGAGGGGACAGTTCACTTTAAAACAACGTGGAGAGAGAGGAAGAGTTCACTTTGAAAATGCGCAGCGAGATGAGATTTATTTTTAAAACAGCGCGGAGGGAGAGGTGAGAATTCATTTTGAATCGGTGAGGAGATAGAGGTGAGAGTTCAATTTAAAATAGCGCGGAGAGAGAGGCGAGAGTTGATTTTAAAGCAGTGCCGATAGAGAGGCAAGAGATCACTTTAAAAGAGCGTAGAGAGAAAGCTAAGAGTTCATTTTAAATCATCACGGAGGGAGAGCCGAGAGTTCATTTTAAATCAACGCGGAGGGAGAGGTGAGAGTTCGTTTTGAATCGGTGAGGAGAGAGAGATGAGAGTTCAATTTAAAATAACGTGGAGAGAGAGGCGAGAGTTGATTTTAAGGCAGTGCCGATAGAGAGGCAAGAGATCACTTCAAAAGAGCGCAGAGAGAAAGCTAAGAGTTCATTTTAAATCATCACGGAGGGAGAGGTGAGATTTCATTTGAAGCAGCACAGAGAGAGAGGCGAGAGTTCATTTTAAATCAAAGCGCAGGGAGAGGCGGGAGTTCATTTTAAGTCAGTGCTGATGGAGAGGCAAGAGTTCACTTTAAAACAGTGCAGAGATGTGAGAGTTCACTTTAAACTTGCGCAGAGAGAGAGGTGAGAGTTCATTTTAAATCAGCGCTGAGAGAGGGGTGAGAGTTCACTTTTAATCAGCACGGAGAGCGAAGCGAGAGTTCATTTAAAGTCACCACAGAGAGTGTGGTGAGAGTTCACTTTGAAACAACGCGGAGAGAGCGGTGAGAGTTCATTTAAAACATACAAGTGTTCATTTTAAAAAAGCGCCAAGAGAGAGGTGTGAGTTTATTCTAAATCAGCGCGGAGGGAGAGCCGAGAGTTCATTTTATAAAAGCGCGGAGAGAGAGGTGAGAGTTCAGTTTAAATCAGTGCCCAGGGAGAGGCGAGTCTTCATTTTAAATCAGCGCAGAGAGTTGAGAGTTCTTTTTAAAACAGCGTGGAGAGAGAGGCGAGAGTTAATTTTAAAACAGCGTGGAGAGAGAGTTGAGAGTTAATTTTTAATCAGTGCGGAGAGAGTGGGGTTTAGTTCACTTTAAAACAGATGGAGAGAGAGGAAAGAGATCACTTTAAAACACCGCAGAGAGAGAGAGATGAGAATTCATTTTAAAAAAGCACAGGGAGGCGAGAGTTCATTTTAAAACAGCGCGGAGAGAGATGTGAGAGTTCATTTAAAATCAGCAGAGAGAGGGAGAAGAGAATTCATTACAAAACAGCGTGACTGAGTGTCCATTTTAAAAAAGCGTGGAGAGAGAGGCAAGACTACATTTTAATACTGCGACAAGTGAGAGGTGAGAGTTTATTTTAAATCAGCATGGAGAGAGAGGCGAGTTTTCATTTTAAAGCAGTGCCAAGAGAGAGGTGAGAGTTCATTTTCAAACAGTGGGGAGAGAGAGGTGAGAGTTCATTTTAAAATAGCGCGGAGAGAGATGTGAGAGTTCATTTAAAATCAGCACGGAGAGCGAGTAGAGAATTCATTAAAAAGAGCGTCGATCGAGTGTTCATTTTAACAAAGCGTGGAGAGAGTGGTGAGACTACATTTTAAAACGGTGACAAAATGAGAGGCGAGAGTTTATTTTAAATCAGCGCGGAGAGAGAGGCGAGAGTTCACTTTTAAACAACGACAAGTGAGAAGTGAGAGTTTATTCTGAATCAGCACGGAGAGAGAGGTGAGAGTTCATTTTAAAGCAGTGCCAAGAGATAGGCAATAGATCACTTTAAAACAGCGCACAGAGAGAGACGAGAGTTTATTTCAAAAAAGCGTGGAGAGAGAGGCGAGAGTTCTTTGTAAAGCAGTGATGATAGAGAGGAAAGTGTTCACTTTAAAGCAGCGCAGAGAGAGACAAGAGTTCATTTTAAAATCAGCGCGGAGGGAGAGCCAAGAGTTCATTTTAAGTCAGCACGGAGAGAGAGGTGAGAGTTCATTTAAAACAGCGCAGAGAGAGAGGCCATAGTTCATTTTAAACCAGTGCGCATGGAGAGGCGGGAGTTCATTTTAAATCAGCGCAGAGAGAGCAGTGAGAGTCCATTTTACAGCAGTGCCAATAGAGAGGAAAGAGATCAGTTTTAAACAGCGACAAATGAGAGGTGAAAGTTTATTTTAAATCAGCACGGAGAGAGAGGCTAGTGTTCATTTTAAAGCCGTGCCGAGAGAGAGGTAAGAGATCACTTTAAACCTGCGCAAAGAGAGAGACGACAGTTCATTTTTAAAAAGCGCGGAGAGTGGGGAGAGTTCATTTTAAAGCAGTGCCGATAGAGAGGTGAGAGTTCACCTTAAAACAGCGCAGAGAGAGAGGCAATAGTTTATTTTAAGTCAGCGCGGAGGGAGACCCAAGATTTAATTTTAAATCAGCATGGAGAGAGGTGAGAGCTCATTTAAAACAGCGCTGAGGGAGAGGCAAGAGTTCATTTTAAATCAGTGCCGATAGAGAGGTGAGAGTTCATTTCAAACAGCTCAGAGAGAGAGGCAAGTGTTCATTTTCAAACAGCGGGGAGAGAGAGGTGAGAGTTCATTTTAAATCGATGAGAGGAGAGAGGCGAGAGTTTACTTTAAAACAGGGCCGATTGGGAGGCAAGAGTTCATTTTCAATCAGCACGGAGAGAGAGGCGAGTGTTCATTTTAAAGCAGTGCCAAGAAAGAGGTAAGAGATCACTTTAAAACTGCGCAAAGAGAGAGACGAGAGTTCATTTTAAAAAAGCACGGGGAGAGTGGGGAGAGTTCATTTTAAAGCAGTGCCAATAGAGAGGTGAGAGTTCACCTTAAAACAGCGCAGAGAGAGAGCCAAGTGTTCATTTTCAAACAGCGGGGAGAGAGAGGTGAGAGTTCATTTTAAAAAAGCGCGGAGAGAGAGGTGAGAGTTCATTTTAAAACGGCGACAAATGAGAGGCGAGAGTTTATTTTAAATCAGCGCAAAGAGGCGAGAGTTCACATTTAAACAGCGACAACTGAGAGGTGAGAGTTTAATTTAAATCAGCACGGAGAAAGAGGTGAGTGTTCATTTAAAACAGCGCGGAGAGAGATGTGAGAGTTCATTTAAAATTAGCACGGAGAGCGAGTAGAGAATTCATTAAAAAGAGCGTCGACAGAGTGTTCATTTTAAAAAAGCGCAGAGAGAGAGGCGAGACTACATTTTAAAGCAGTGCCGAGAGGGAGGCAACAGATCACTTTAAAACAGCGTAAAGAGAGAGACAAGAGTTCATTTTAAAAAAGCGCCGAGAGAGAGGTGTGAGTTTATTCTAAATCAGCGCGGAGGGAGAACCGAGAGTTCATTTTATAAAAGCGCGGAGAGAAAAGTGAGAGTTCACTTTAAATCAGTGCCCAGGGAGAGGCGAGTGTTCATTTTAAATCAGCGCTGAGAGGTGAGAGTTCATTTTAAAACAACGTGGAGAGAGAGGTGGGAGTTCATTTTAAATTAGTGCGGATAGAGAGGGGATAGTTTAGAAATAACGCGGGAAGGTGAGATTTCATTTTAAAACGCGGAGAGAGATGTGAGAATTCATTTAAAACAGCACAGAGAGAGATACAAGTGTTCATTTTAAAAAAGCGCCGAGGGAGAGGTGTGAATTTATTGTAAATCAGCGCGGAGGGAGAGCTGAGAGTTCATTTTATAAAATCGCGGAAAGAGAGGTGAGATTTTATTTTAAATCAGCGCAGAGAGAGGCGAGAGTTCATTTTTAAACAGTGACAAGTGAGAGGTGAGAGTTTATTTTAAATCAGCGCGGAGAGAGAGGTGAGAGTTCATTTTAAAGCAGTGCTGATAGGGAGGTGAGAGTTCACCTTAAAACAGCGCAGAGAGAGAGGAAAAAGTTTATTTTAACTCAGCGCGGAGGGAGAGCCGAGAGTTAATTTTAAATCAGCACGGACAGAGAGGTGAGAGCTCATTTAAAACAGCGCTGAGGGAGAGGCAAGAGTTCATTTTAAATCAGCGCAGAGAGAGAGACGAGAGTTTATTTTAAATCAGCGCAGAGAGAGAGGAGAGAGTTCATTTTAAAGCAGCGCAGGGATGTGTGAGTACATTTTAAATTAGCGTAGAGAGAGGGGCGAGAGTTCACTTTAAATCAGCGCGGGGAGAGAGGTGAGAGTTCATTTAAAATAAGCGCGGAGAGAGAGGTGAGAGTTCCCTTTGAAACAGCTCGGAGAGAGAGGCGAGAGTTCATTTTAAATCAGCACAGAGAGAGGCGAGAGTTCACTTTTAAACAGCGACAAGTGAGAGGTGAGAGTTTATTTTACATCAGCGTGGAGAAAGGTGAGAGTTCACATTTAAACAGCGACAAGTGAGAGGTGAGTGTTTAATTTAAATCAGCACGGAGAAAGAGGTGAGTATTCATTTAAAACTGCGCAGAGAGAGAGCCGAGAGTTCATTTTAAAATAGCGCGGAGAGTGATGTGAGAGTTCATTTAAAATCAGCACGGAGAGCGAGAAGAGAATTCATTACAAAACAGCATCGACAGAGTGTTCATTTTAAAAAAGCGCAGAGAGAGGGGCGAGACTACATTTTAAAACAGCGACAAATGAGAGGCGAGAGTTCATTTTAAATCAGTGCCAATGGAGAGGTGAGAGTTCACTTTAAAACAGCGCAGAGAGGTGAGAGTTCACTTTAAAACAGCGCAGAGAGGTGAGAGTACATTTTAAATTAGCGTGGAGAGAGAGGCGAGAGTTCATTTTAAATCAGCACAGAGAGAGGGGTGAGAGTGCACTTTAAATCAGTGCGGTGAGAGAGGTGAGAGTTCATTTTAAATCAGTGCGTAGAGAGAGGCGAGAGTTCATTTTAAACAGCGACAAGTGAGAGGTGAGTGTTTATTTTAAATCAGCGCAGAGAGAGAGGCGAATGTTCATTTTAAAGCAGCGTGGAGAGAGAGGGAAGAGATCACTTTAAAACTGCGCAAAGAGAGAGACGAGAGTTCATTTTAAAGCAGTGCTGATAGACAGGTAAGAGTTCACCTTAAAACAGCGCAGAGAGAGAGGCAATAGTTTATTTTAACTCAGCGCGGAGGGAGAGCCGAGAGTTAATTTTAAATCAGCACGGACAGAGAGGTGAGAGTTCATTTAAAACTGCGCTGAGGTTGAGCCGAGAGTTCATTGTAAAACAGCGCGGAGGCAGAGGCGAGAGTTCATTTTAAAACAGCGCAGGGATGTGTGAGTACATTTTAAATTAGCGTAGAGAGAGAGACGAGAGTACATTTTAAATCAGCGCGGGGAGAGAGGTGAGAGTTCACTTTGAAACAGCACAGTGAGAGATACAACTGTTCATTTTAAAAAAGCGCCAAGAGAGAGATGTGAGTTTATTCTAAATCAGCGCGGAGGGAGAGCCAAGAGTTCATTTATAAAAGCGTGGAGAGAGAGGTGAGAGTTCAATTTAAATCAGTGCCCAGGGAGAGGCGAGTCTTCATTTTAAATCAGCGCAGAGAGGTGAGAGTTCATTTTAAATCGCTGAGCAGAGAGAGGTGAGAGTTCACTTTAAAACAGCGCCATTTGGGAGGCAAGAGTTCATTTTCAAACAGCAGAGAGACAGAGGTGAGAGTTCATTTTAAAATCAGCACGGAGAGCGAGAAGAGAATTCATTACAAAACAGCGTCGACAGAGTGTTCATTTTCAAAAAGCGCGGAGAGAGAGGCGAGACTACATTTTAAAACAGCGACAAGTGAGAGACCAGAGTTTATTTTCAATCAGCGCGGAGAAAGGTGAGAGTTCACTTTTAAACAGCGACAAGTGAGAGGTGAGAGTTCATTTTAAAACAGCATGGAGAGAGAGGTGAGAGTTCAATTTAAATCAGTGCCCAGGGAGAGGCGAGGCTTCATTTTAAATCAGCGCAGAGAGGTGAGAGTTCATTTTAAAACAGCGTGGAGAGAGAGGTGAGAGTTCATTTTAAATCGGTGAGCAGAGAGAGGCAAGAGTTCACTTTAAAACAGCGCCGATTGGGAGGCAAGAGTTCATTTTGAAACAGCGGGGAGAGAGAGGTGAGAGTTCATTTTAAAGCAATGCCAAGAAAGAGGTAAGAGATCACTTTAAAACTGCGCAAAGAGAGAGAGGAGAGTTCATCTTTAAAAAGCACAGAGAGAGAGGTGAGAGTTCATTTTAAATCAGCACGGAGAGAGAGACGAGAATTCATTTTAAATCAGCACGGAGAGAGAGACGAGAGTTCATTTTAAATCAGCACAGAGAGAGAGGCGAGAGTTCATTTTAATTCAGCACGGAGAGAGAGGTGAGTGTTCATTTAAAACAGCGCAGAGAGAGAGCCAAGTGTTCATTTTCAAACAGCGGGGAGAGAGAGGTGAGAGTTCATTTTAAAATAGCGCAGAGAAAGATGTGAGAGTTCATTTAAAATTAGCACGGAGAGCGAGTAGAGAATTCATTAAAAAGAGCGTCGATCGAGTGTTCATTTTAAAAAAGCGCGGAGAGAGAGGTGAGACTACATTTTAAAACAGTGACAAATGAGAGGCGAGAGTTTATTTTAAATCAGGCCAGAGAGAGAGGCGAGTGTTCATTTTAAATCAGCACAGAGAGAGGTGAGAGTTCACTTTTAAACAGCGACAAGTGAGAGGTGAGAGTTCATTTTAAATCAGCACACAGAGAGAGGTGAGAGTTCATTTCAAACAGTGCAGAGAGAGAGGCGATAGTTCATTTTAAACCAGTGCGGAGAGAGAGGAAGGAGTTCATTTTAAATTAAAGTGCAGGGAGAGGCGAGAGTTCATTTTAAATCAGTGCCGATGGAGAGGCGAGAGTTCACTTTAAAACAGTGCAGAGATGTGAGAGTTCATTTTAAAACAGCACAGAGAGGTGAGCGTTCATTTTAAATCAGCATGGAGAGAGAGGTGAGAGTTCACTTTAAAACAGCGCCGTTTGGGAGGCAAGAGTTCATTTTCAAACAGCGGGGAGAGAGATGTGAGAGTTCATTTAAAATCAGCACGGAGAGCGAGAAGAGAATTCATTACAAAACAGCGTCGACAGAGAGTTCATTTTTAAAAAGCGCAGAGAGAGAGGCGAGACTACATTTTAAAACAGCGACAAATGAGAGGCGAGAGTTCATTTTAAATCAGCGTAGAGAGCGGTGAGAATTCACTTTTAAACAGCGACAAGTGAGAGGTGAGAGTTTATTTTAAATCAGCGCAGAGAGAGAGGAGAGTCTTCATTTCAAAGCAGTGCTGAGAGAGAGGCAAGAGATCACTTTAAAACAGCGCAAAGAGAGAGAGACAAGAGTTCATTTAAAAAAGCGCGGAGAGTGAGGTTTGAGTTCATTTTGAAGCAATGCCAATAGAGAGGAAAGAGATCACTTTAAAGCAGCGCAGAGAGAGACAAGAGTTCATTTTAAATCAGCGCAGACGGAGAGCCGAAAGTTCATTTTAAATCAGCACGGAGAGAGAGGTGAGAGTTCATTTAAGACATGTGCAGAGAGAGAGGTGAGAGTTCATTTTAAACCAGTGCGCAGAGAGAGGCAAGAGTTCATTTTAAATAAAAGCGCAAGGAGAGGTGGGAGTTCATTTTAAATCAGTGCCAATGGAGCGGTGAGAGTTCACTTTAAAACAGTGCGGTGAGAGATGTGAGAGTTCATTTAAAATCAGCATGGAGAGAGAGGTGAGAGTTCATTTTTAAACAGTGACAAGAGAGAGATGAGAGTTCATTTAAAATCAGTACGGAGAGAGAGGTGAGAGTTCATTTTAAAGCAATACCGATAGAGAGGAAAGAGATCAATTTTAAACAGCGACAAGTGAGAGGTGAGAGTTTATTTTAAATCAACACGGAGAGAGAGGCGTGTGTTCATTTTAAAGCAGTGCCGAGAGAGAGGTAAGAGTTCACTTTAAACCTGCGCAAAGAGAGAGACGAGAGTTCATTTGTAAAAAGCGCGGAGAGTGGGGAGAGTTCATTTTAAAGCAGTGCCGATAGAGAGGTAAGAGTTCACCTTAAAACAGCGCAGAGAGAGAGGCAATAGTTTATTTTAAATCAGCGCGGAGGGAGAGCCGAGAGTTAATATTAAATCAGCACGGACAGAGATGTGAGAGCTCATTTAAAACAGCGCAGAGAGAGAGGAGAGAGTTCATTGTAAACCAGCGCGGAGGGAGAGGCGAGAGTTCATTTTAAAACAGCGCAGGGATGTGTGAGTACATTTTAAATTAGCGTAGAGAGAGAGAGAGACGAGAGTACATTTTAAATCAGCGCAGAGAGAGGGGCGAGAGTTCACTTTAAATCAGCGCGGGGAGAGAGGGTGAGTTCATTTAAAATAAGCGCGGAGAAAGCGGTGAGAGTTCACTTTGAAACAGCACAGTGAGAGATACAAGTGTTTATTTTAAAAAAGCGCCGAGAGAGAGATGTGAGTTTATTCTAAATCAGCGCGGAGGGAGAGCCGAGAGTTCATTTATAAAAGAGCGGAGAGAAAGGTGAGAGTTCAATTTAAATCAGTGCCCAGGGAGAGGCGAGTCTTCATTTTAAATCAGCGCAGAGAGGTGAGAGTTCTTTTTAAAACAGCTTGGAGAGAGAGGTGAGAGTTCATTTTAAAACAGCGTGGAGAGAGAGGTGAGAGTTCATTTTAAATCGGTGAGCAGAGAGAGGCGAGAGTTCATTTTAAAGCAGTGCTGATAGAGAGGTAAGAGTTCACTTTAAAACAGCGCAGAGAGAGAGGAAAGAGTTTATTTTAACTCAGCGCGGAGGGAGAGCCGAGAGTTAATTTTAAATCAGCACGGACAGAGAGCCGAGAACTCATTTTAAACCAGTGTGGAGAGAGAGGCAAGAGTTCATTTTAATTCAGCACGGAGAGAGAGGTGAGTGTTCATTTAAAACAGCGCAGAGAGAGAGCCAAGTGTTCATTTTCAAACAGCGGGGAGAGAGAGGTGAGAGTTCATTTTAAATCAGCGCGGAGGGAGAACCGAGAGTTCATTGTATAAAAGCGCGGAGAGAGAGGTGAGAGTTCACTTTAAATCAGTGCCCAGGGAGAGGCGAGTCTTCATTTTAAATCAGCGCAGAGAGGTGAGAGTTCATTTTAAAACAACGTGGAGAGAGAGGTGAGAGGTCATTTGAAATTAGTGCGGATAGAGAGGCGATAGTTTAGAAATAACGCGCAGAGAGACGAGAGTTCATCTTTAAAAAGCACGGAGAGAGAGGTGAAAGTTTATTTTAAAACACGGAGAGAGATGTGAGAGTTCATTTAAAACAGCACAGAGAGAGATACAAGTGTTCATTTTAAAAAAGCGCCGAGAAAGAGGTGTGAATTTATTGTAAATCAGCGCGGAGGGAGAGCCGAGAGTTCATTTTATAAAAGCGCGGAGAGAGAGGTGAGAGTTCAATTTAAGTCAGCGCAGAGAGAGGCGAGAGTTCATTTTTAAACAGTGACAAGAGAGAGGTGAGAGTTCATTTTAAAGCAGTGCCGATAGAGAGGAAAGTGATCAATTTTAAACAGCGACAAGTGAGAGGTGAGAGTTTATTTTAAATCAGCGCGGAGAGAGAGGCGAGTGTTCATTTTAAAGCCGTGCCAAGAAAGAGGTAAGAGATCACTTTAAAACTGCGCAAAGAGAGAGACGAGAGTTCATTTTTAAAAAGCGCAGAGAGAGAGTCGAGAGTTCATTTTAAAGCAGTGCCAATAGAGAGGTGAGAGTTCATCTTAAAACAGCGCAGAGAGAGAGGCAATAGTTTATTTTAAATCAGCGCGGAGGGAGAGCCGAGAGTTAATTTTAAATCAGCACGGACAGAGAGGTGAGAGCTCATTTAAAACAGCGCAGAGAGAGAGGCGAGAGTTCATTGTAAACCAGCGCGGAGAGAGAGGCGAGAGTTCATTTTAAAGCAGCGCAGGGATGTGTGAGTACATTTTAAATTAGCGTAGAGAGAGAGACGAGAGTACATTTTAAATTAGCGTAGAGAGAGAGACGAGAGTACATTTTAAATTAGCGTAGAGAGAGAGACGAGAGTACATTTTAAATTAGCGTAGAGAGAGAGACGAGAGTACATTTTAAATCAGTGCAGAGAGAGGGGCGAGAGTTCACTTTAAATCAGCGCGGGGAGAGAGGGTGAGTTCATTTAAAATAAGCGCGGAGAGAGAGGTGAGAGTTTCCTTTGAAACAGCTCGGAGGGAGCGGTGAGAGTTCATTTTAAATCAGCGCTGAGAGAGAGGTGAGAGTTCATTTTAAATGAGCACGGAGAGAGAGGTGAGTGTTCCCTTTAAATCAGTGCAGAGAGAGAGGTGAGAGTTCAGTTTGAAACAGTGCGGAGAGAGCGGTGAGAATACATTTTAAATCGGGCCCGAGAGAGAGGCGAGTGTTCATTTTAAATCAGCACAGAGAGAGGCGAGAGTTCACTTTTAAACAGTGACAAGTGAGAGGTGAGAGTTTATTTTACATCAGCGTGGAGAAAGGTGAGAGTTCACATTTAAACAGCGACAAGTGAGAGGTGAGTGTTTAATTTAAATCAGCACGGAGAAAGAGGTAAGAGATCACTTTAAAACTGCGCAGCGAGAGAGAGACAAGAGTTCATTTAAAAAAGTGCGGAGAGTGAGGTTTGAGTTCATTTTGAAGCAATGCCGATAGAGAGGAAAGAGATCACTTTAAAGCAGCGCAGAGAGTGACAAGAGTTCATTTTAAATCAGCACGGACGGAGAGCCGAAAGTTCATTTTAAATCAGCACGGAGAGAGAGGTGAGAGTTCATTTAAGACGTGCAGAGAGAGAGGTGAGAGTTCATTTTAAACCAGTGCGCAGAGAGAGGCGAGAGTTCATTTTAAATAAAAGCGCAAGGAGAGGCGGGAGTTCATTTTAAATCAGTGCCAATGGAGAGGTGAGAGTTCACTTTAAAACAGCGCAGAGAGGTGAGAGTACATTTTAAATTAGCGTGGAGAGAGAGGCGAGAGTTCATTTTAAATCAGCACAGAGAGAGGGGTGAGAGTGCACTTTAAATCAGTGCGGTGAGAATTCATTTAAAATCAGCATGGAGAGAGAGCCGAGGGTTCATTTTTAAACAGTGACAAGTGAGAGGTGAGAGTTTATTTTAATTCAGCGCAGAGAGAGGTGAGTGTTCATTTTACAGCAGTGCCGAGAGAGAGGGAAGAGTTCACTTTAAAACAGCGCAAAGAGAGAGATGAGAGTTCATTTTAAATCAGCGTGGAGAGAGAGGTGAGAGTTCATTTTAAAGCAGTGCCGATAGAGAGGTAAGAGTTCACCTTAAAACAGCGCAGAGAGAGAGGCAATAGTTTATTTTAAATCAGCGCGGAGGGAGAGCCGAGAGTTAATTTTAAATCAGCACGGACAGAGAGGTGAGAGTTCATTTAAAACACCGCGGAGGGAGAGGCGAGTTTTCATTTTAAAGCAGTGCCGAGAGAGAGGGAAGAGATCACTTTAAAACAGCGCAAAGAGAGAGATGAGAGTTCATTTTAAATCAGCTTTGAGGGAGAGCCGTGAGTTCATTTTAAATCAGTACGGAGAGAGAGGTGAGAGTTCATTTTAAAGCAGTACCGATAGAGGGGAAAGAGATCAATTTTAAACAGCGACAAGTGAGAGGCGAGAGTTTATTTTAAATGAGCGCAGAGAGATAGACGAGTGTTTATTTTAAAGCACTGCCGAGAGAGAGGTAAGAGATCTCTTTAAAACAGCGCAAAGAGAGAGACGAGAGTTCATTTTAAAAAAGCGCGGAGATAGTTTCGTTGGAGAGTTCATTTTAAAGCAGTGCCGAAAGAGAGGTAAGAGTTCACCTTAAAACAGTGCAGAGAGAGAGGCAATAGTTTATTTTAAAGCAGCGCGGAGGGAGAGCCGAGAGTTAATTTTAAATCAGCACGGACAGAGAGGTGAGAGCTCATTTAAAACAGCGCTGAGGTTGAGCCGAGAGTTCATTGTAAAACAGCGCGGAGGGAGAGGCGAGAGTTCATTTTAAAACAGCGCGGAGGGAGAGGCGAGAGTTCATTTTAAAACAGCGCAGGGATGTGTGAGTACATTTTAAATTAGCGTAGAGAGAGAGACGAGAGTACATTTTAAATCAGCGCAGAGAGAGAGGTGAGAGTTCACTTTGAAACAGCACAGTGAGAGATACAACTGTTCATTTTAAAAAAGCGCCAAGAGAGAGATGTGAGTTTATTCTAAATCAGCGCGGAGGGAGAGCCAAGGGTTCATTTATAAAAGCGTGGAGAGAGAGGTGAGAGTTCAATTTAAATCAGTGCCCAGGGAGAGGCGAGTCTTCATTTTAAATCAGCGCAGAGAGGTGAGAGTTCATTTTAAATCAGTGCGGAGAGAGAGGTGAGCGTTCATTTTAAATCGCTGAGCAGAGAGAGGTGAGAGTTCACTTTAAAACAGCGCTGTTTGGGAGACAAGAGTTCATTTTCAAACAGCGGGGAGACAGAGGTGAGAGTTCATTTATAAAAGCGTGGAGAGAGAGGTGAGAGTTCAATTTAAATCAGTGCCCAGGGAGAGGCGAGTCTTCATTTTAAATCAGCGCAGAGAGGTGAGAGTTCATTTTAAATCAGTGCGGAGAGAGAGGTGAGCGTTCATTTTAAATCGCTGAGCAGAGAGAGGTGAGAGTTCACTTTAAAACAGCGCTGTTTGGGAGACAAGAGTTCATTTTCAAACAGCGGGGAGACAGAGGTGAGAGTTCATTTTATAAAAGCGCGGAGAGAGAAGTGAGAGTTCACTTTAAATCAGTGCCCAGGGAGAGGCGAGTCTTCATTTTAAATCAACACAGAGAGGTGAGCGTTCATTTTAAATCAGCGTGGAGAGAGAGGTGAGAGTTAATTTTAAAACAGCGTGGAGAGAGAGTTGAGAGTTAATTTTTAATCAGTGCGGAGAGAGTGGGGTTTAGTTCACTTTAAAACAGATGGAGAGAGAGGAAAGAGATCACTTTAAAACACCGCAGAGAGAGAGGGATGAGAATTCATTTTAAAAAAGCACAGGGAGGCGAGAGTTCATTTTAAAACAGCGCGGAGAGAGATGTGAGAGTTCATTTAAAATCAGCAGAGAGAGGGAGAAGAGAATTCATTACAAAACAGCGTCGACTGAGTGTCCATTTTAAAAAAGCGTGGAGAGAGAGGCGAGACTACATTTTAATACAGCGACAAGTGAGAGGTGAGAGTTTATTTTAAATCAGCGCGGAGAGAGAGGCGAGTTTTCATTTTAAAGCAGTGCCAAGAGAGAGGAAAGAGATCACTTTCAAACAGCGGGGAGAGAGAGGTGAGAGTTCATTTTAAAATAGCGTGGAGAGAGATGTGAGAGTTCATTTAAAATCAGCACGGAGAGCGAGTAGAGAATTCATTAAAAAGAGCGTCGATCGAGTGTTCATTTTAACAAAGCGTGGAGAGAGAGGTGAGACTACATTTTAAAACGGTGACAAAATGAGAGGCGAGAGTTTATTTTAAATCAGCGCGGAGAGAGAGGTGAGAGTTCACTTTTAAACAACGACAAGTGAGAAGTGAGAGTTTATTCTAAATCAGCACGGAGAGAGAGGTGAGAGTTCATTTTAAAGCAGTGCCAAGAGATAGGCAATAGATCACTTTAAAACAGCGCACAGAGAGAGATGAGAGTTTATTTCAAAAAAGCGTGGAGAGAGAGGCGAGAGTTCTTTGTAAAGCAGTGATGATAGAGAGGAAAGAGTTCACTTTAAAGCAGCGCAGAGAGAGACAAGAGTTCATTTTAAAATCAGCGCGGAGGGAGAGCCAAGAGTTCATTTTAAGTCAGCACGGAGAGAGAGGTGAGAGTTCACTTTGAAACAGCACAGTGAGAGATACAACTGTTCATTTTAAAAAAGCGCCAAGAGAGAGATGTGAGTTTATTCTAAATCAGCGCGGAGGGAGAGCCAAGAGTTCATTTATAAAAGCGCGGAGAGAGAGGTGAGAGTTCAATTTAAATCAGTGCCCAGGGAGAGGCGAGTCTTCATTTTAAATCAGCGCAGAGAGGTGAGAGTTCATTTTAAATCAGTGCGGAGAGAGAGGTGAGCGTTCATTTTAAATCGCTGAGCAGAGAGAGGTGAGAGTTCACTTTAAAACAGCGCTGTTTGGGAGACAAGAGTTCATTTTCAAACAGCGGGGAGACAGAGGTGAGAGTTCATTTTAAAATCAACACAGATAGTGAGAAGGGAATTCATTACAAAACAGCGTCGACAGAGTGTTCATTTTCAAAAAGCGCGGAGAGAGAGGCGAGACTACATTTTAAAACAGCAACAAGTGAGAGACCAGAGTTTATTTTCAATCAGCGCGGAGAAAGGTGAGAGTTCACTTTTAAACAGCGACAAGTGAGAGGTGAGAGTTCATTTTAAAACAGCGCGGAGAGAGAGGTGAGAGTTCACTTTAAAACAGCGACAAGTGAGAGGTGAGAGTTCATTTTATAAAAGCGCGGAGAGAGAGGTGAGAGTTCAATTTAAATCAGTGCCCAGGGAGAGGCGAGTCTTCATTTTAAATCAGCGCAGAGAGGTGAGAGTTCATTTTAAAACAGCGTGGAGAGAGAGGTGAAAGTTCATTTTAAATCGGTGAGCAGAGAGAGGCAAGAGTTCACTTTAAAACAGCGCCGAATCGGAGGCAAGAGTTCATTTTGAAACAGCGGGGAGAGAGAGGTGAGAGTTCATTTTAAAGCAATGCCAAGAAAGAGGTAAGAGATCACTTTAAAACTGCGCAAAGAGAGAGACGAGAGTTCATCTTTAAAAAGCACGGAGAGAGAGGTGAGAACTCATTTTAAATCAGCACGGAGAGGCGAGAGTTCATTTTAATTCAGCACGGAGAGAGAGGTGAGTGTTCATTTAAAACAGCGCAGAGAGAGAGCCAAGTGTTCATTTTCAAACAGCGGGGAGAGAGAGGTGAGAGTTCATTTTAAAATAGCGCAGAGAGAGATGTGAGAGTTCATTTAAAATTAGCACGGAGAGCGAGTAGAGAATTCATTAAAAAGAGCGTCGATTGAGTGTTCATTTTAAAAAAGCGCGGAGAGAGAGGTGAGACTACATTTCAAAACAGCGACAAATGAGAGGCGAGAGTTTATTTTAAATCAGGCCAGAGAGAGAGGCGAGAGTTCATTTTAAATCAGCACAGAGAGAGGTGAGAGTTCACTTTTAAACAGCGACAAGTGAGAGGTGAGAGTTCATTTTAAATCAGCACACAGAGGTGAGAGTTCATTTCAAACAGTGCAGAGAGAGAGGCGATAGTTCATTTTAAACCAGTGCGGAGAGAGAGAGGAAAGAGTTCATTTTAAATTAAAGTGCAGGGGGAGGCGAGAGTTCATTTTAAATCAGTGCCGATGGAGAGGCGAGAGTTCACTTTTAAACAGCGCAGAGAGGTGAGAGTTGATTTTAAAGCAGTGCAGAGAGAGAGGGGATAGTTCACTTTAAAACACTGCAGAGAGATAGACGAGAATTCATTTTGAAAATGCGCAGGGAGGTGAGATTTATTTTTAAAACAGAGTGGAGAGAGAGATGAGAGTTCATTTTGAATCGGTGAGGAGGGAGAGATGTGAGTTTTCTTTAAAATAGCGCGGAGAGCGATGCGAGAGTTCATTTTAAAGCAGTGCCGATAGAGAGGCAAGAGATCACTTTAAAAGAGCGCAGAGAGAAAGCTAAGAGTTCATTTTAAATCATCACGGAGGGAGAGGTGAGATTTCATTTGAAGCAGCACAGAGAGAGAGGCGAGAGTTCATTTTAAATCAAAGCACAGGGAGAGGCGGGAGTTCATTTTAAATCAGTGCTGATGGAGAGGCAAGAGTTCACTTTAAAACAGTGCAGAGATGTGAGAGTTCACTTTAAATTTGCACAGAGAGAGAGGTGAGAGTTCATTTTAAATCAGCGCTGAGAGAGGGGTGAGAGTTCACTTTTAATCAGCACGGAGAGCGAAGCGAGAGTTCATTTAAAGTCACCACAGAGAGTGTGGTGAGAGTTCACTTTGAAACAACGCGGAGAGAGCGGTGAGAGTTCATTTAAAACATACAAGTGTTCATTTTAAAAAAGCGCCGAGAGAGAGGTGTGAGTTTATTCTAAATCAGCGCGGAGGGAGAGCCGAGAGTTCATTTTATAAAAGCGCGGAGAGAGAGGTGAGAGTTCAGTTTAAATCAGTGCCCAGGGAGAGGCGAGTCTTCATTTTAAATCAGCACAGAGAGTTGAGAGTTCTTTTTAAAACAGCGTGGAGAGAGAGGCGAGAGTTAATTTTAAAACAGCGTGGAGAGAGAGTTGAGAGTTAATTTTTAATCAGTGCGGAGAGAGTGGGGTTTAGTTCACTTTAAAACAGATGGAGAGAGAGGAAAGAGATCACTTTAAAACACCGCAGAGAGAGAGAGATGAGAATTCATTTTAAAAAAGCACAGGGAGGCGAGAGTTCATTTTAAAACAGCGCGGAGAGAGATGTGAGAGTTCATTTAAAATCAGCAGAGAGAGGGAGAAGAGAATTCATTACAAAACAGCGTCGACTGAGTGTCCATTTTAAAAAAGCGTGGAGAGAGAGGCGAGACTACATTTTAATACAGCGACAAGTGAGAGGTGAGAGTTTATTTTAAATCAGCGCGGAGAGAGAGGCGAGTTTTCATTTTAAAGCAGTGCCAAGAGAGAGGAAAGAGATCACTTTCAAACAGCGGGGAGAGAGAGGTGAGAGTTCATTTTAAAATAGCGTGGAGAGAGATGTGAGAGTTCATTTAAAATCAGCACGGAGAGCGAGTAGAGAATTCATTAAAAAGAGCGTCGATCGAGTGTTCATTTTAACAAAGCGTGGAGAGAGAGGTGAGACTACATTTTAAAACGGTGACAAAATGAGAGGCGAGAGTTTATTTTAAATCAGCACAGAGAGAGGCGAGAGTTCACATTTAAACAGCGACAAGTGAGAAGTGAGAGTTTATTCTAAATCAGCACGGAGAGAGAGGTGAGAGTTCATTTTAAAGCAGTGCCAAGAGATAGGCAATAGATCACTTTAAAACAGCGCACAGAGAGAGATGAGAGTTTATTTCAAAAAAGCGTGGAGAGAGAGGCGAGAGTTCTTTGTAAAGCAGTGATGATAGAGAGGAAAGAGTTCACTTTAAAGCAGCGCAGAGAGAGCAGTGAGAGTCCATTTTACAGCAGTGCCAATAGAGAGGAAAGAGATCAGTTTTAAACAGCGACAAATGAGAGGTGAGAGTTTATTTTAAATCAGCACGGAGAGAGAGGCTAGTGTTCATTTTAAAGCAGTGCCGAGAGAGAGGTAAGAGATCACTTTAAACCTGCGCAAAGAGAGAGACGAGAGTTCATTTTTAAAAAGCGCAGAGAGTGGGGAGAGTTCATTTTAAAGCAGTGCTGATAGAGAGGTGAGAGTTCACCTTAAAACAGCGCAGAGAGAGAGGCAATAGTTTATTTTAAATCAGCGCGGAGAGAGAGCCGAGAGTTAATTTTAAATCAGCACGGACAGAGAGGCGAGAGTTCATTGTAAACCAGCGCGGAGGGAGAGGAGAGAGATCATTTTAAATCAGCGCAGAGAGGGTGGTGAGATTTCATTTTGAAACAGCATTAAGAGAGAGGCGAGAGTTCATTTAAAGTCACCACAGAGAGTGTGGTGAGAGTTCACTTTGAAACAGCGCGGAGAGAGCGGTGAGAGTTCATTTAAAACAGCACGGAGAGAGATACAAGTGTTCATTTTAAAAAAGCGCTGAGAGAGAGATGTGAGTTTATTCTAAATCAGCGCGGAGGGAGAGCCGAGAGTTCATTTTATAAAAGCGCGGAGAGAGAGGTGGGAGTTCATTTTAAATCAGCGCAGAGAGAGGCGAGAGTTCACTTTTAAACAGTGACAAGTGAGAGGTGAGAGTTTATTTTAAATCAACATGGAGAGAGAGGCGAGTTTTCATTTTAAAGCAGTGCTGAGAGAGAGGGAAGAGATCACTTTAAAACAGCGCAAAGAGAGAGATGAGAGTTCATTTTAAATCAGCGTTGAGGGAGATACGAGAGTTCATTTTAAATCAGCGTGGAGAGAGAGGTGAGAGTTCATTTTAAATCAGCGTTGAGGGAGATACGAGAGTTCATTTTAAATCAGCGTTGAGGGAGAGCCGAGAGTTCATTTTAAATCAGTACAGAGAGAGAGGTGAGAGTTCATTTTAAAGCAGTACCGATAGAGGGGAAAGAGATCAATTTTAAACAGCGACAAGTGAGAGGTGAGTGTTTATTTTAAATGAGCGCAGAGAGAGAGGCGAGTGTTTATTTTAAAGCACTGCCGAGAGAGAGGTAGGAGATCACTTTAAAACAGCGCAAAGAGAGAGATGAGAGTTCATTTTAAAAAAGCGCGGAGATAGTTTCGTTGGAGAGTTCATTTTAAAGCAGTGCCGATAGAGAGGTAAGAGTTCACCTTAAAACAGTGCAGAGAGAGAGGCAATAGTTTATTTTAAAGCAGCGCGGAGGGAGAGCCGAGAGTTAATTTTAAATCAGCACGGACAGAGAGGTGAGAGCTCATTTAAAACAGCGCAGAGAGAGAGGCAATAGTTTATTTTAAAGCAGCGCGGAGGGAGAGGTGAGAGTTCATTTTAAAACAGCGCTGAGGTTGAGCCGAGAGTTAATTTTAAATCAGCACGGACAGAGAGGTGAGTGTTCATTTTCAAACAGCGGGGAGAGCGAGGCGAGAGTTCATTTTAAAAAAGCGCAGAGAGAGAGGTGAGACTACATTTTAAAACAGCGACAATTGAGAGGCGAGAGTTTATTTTAAATCAGGCCAGAGAGAGAGGCAAGTGTTCATTTTAAATCAGCAAAGAGAATGGCGATTGTTCACTTTTAAACAGCGATAAGTGAGAGGTGAGAGTTTATTTTAAATCAGCACGGAGAGAGAGGTAAGAATACATTTTAAAACAGCGACAGAGAGAGAGGTGAGTGTTTATTTTAAAACAGCGCAGAGAGAGGCGAGAGTTCACTTTTAAACAGCGACAAGTGAGAGGTGAGAGTTTATTTTAAATCAGCGCGGAGAGAGGTGAGACTACATTTTAAATCAGCACGGAGAGAGAGGCGAGTGTTCATTTTAAATCAGCAAAGAGAATGGCGATTGTTCACTTTTAAACAGCAACAAGTGAGAGGTGAGAGTTTATTTTAAATCAGTGCGGAGCGCGATGCGAATGTTCATTTTAAAGCAGTGCTGAGAGAGAGGAACAAGATCACTTTAAAACAGTGCAGACAGAGACAAGAGTTCATTTTAAATCAACACGGAGCGAGAGCCGAGAGTTCATTTTAAATCAGCGCGGAGAGAGAGGCGAGAGTTCACTTTAAATCAGTGCCTAGGGAGAGGCGAGTCTTCATTTTAAATCAGCACAGAGGTGAGAATTCATTTTAAATCAGCGTGGAGAGAGAGGTGTGAGTTCATTTTAAATTAATGCGGAGAGAGAGGGGATAGTTCACTTTTAAACAGTGCAGAGAGAGAGACGAGAATTGATTTTAAAATAACGCGGGAAGGTGAGATTTCATTTTAAAACAGCGCAGAGAGAGATGTGAGAGTTCATTTAAAACAGCACAGAGAGAGATACAAGTGTTCATTTTAAAAAAAGCGCCAAGAGAGAGGTGTGAGTTTATTGTAAATCAGCGTGGAGAGAGAGCCGAGAGTTCATTTTATAAAAGAGCTGAGAGAGAGGTGATAGTTCATTTTAAATCAGCGCAGAGAGAGGCGAGAGTTCACTTTTAAACAGTGGCATGTGAGAGCTGAGAGTTTATTTTAAATCAACACGGAGAGAGAGGCGAGTTTTCATTTTAAAGCAGTGCTGAGAGAGAGGGAAGAGATCACTTTAAAACAACGCAAAGAGAGAGATGAGAGTTCATTTTAAAAAAGCGTGGAGATAGTTTGGTTGGAGAGTTCATTTTAAAGCAGTGCCGATAGAGAGGTAAGAGTTCACCTTAAAACAGCGCAGAGAGAGAGGCAATAGTTTATTTTAAAGCAGCGCTGAGGGTGAGCCGAGAGTTCTTTTTAAATCAGCACGGACAGAGAGGTGAGTGTTCATTTTCAAACAGCGGGGAGAGAGAGGCGAGAGTTCATTTTAAAATAGCGAGGAGAAAGATGTGAGAGTTCATTTCAAATTCGCACGGAGAGCGAGTAGAGAATTCATTAAAAAGAGCGTCGACAGAGTGTTCATTTTAAAAAAGCGCGGAGAAAGAGGTGAGACTACATTTTAAAACAGCGACAATTGAGAGGCGAGAGTTTATTTTAAATCAGGCCAGAGAGAGAGACGAGACTACATTTTAAAACAGCGCAGAGAGAGGCGAGAGTTCACTTTTAAACAGCGACAAGTGAGAGGTGAGAGTTTATTTTAAATCAGCGCAGAGAGAGAGGCGAATGTTCATTTTAAAGCAGTGCCAAGAGAGAGGAACAAGATCACTTTAAAACAGCGCGGAGAGAGAGAGACAAGAGTTCATTTTAAATCAGCGCGGAGCGAGAGCCGAGAGTTCATTTTAAATCAGCACGGAGAGAGAGGTGAGAGTTCATTTTAAACAGTGCAGCGAGAGAGACGAGAGTTCATTTTAAATCAATGCACGGGGAGAGGCGAGAGTTTGTTTTAAATTAGTGCCGATAGAGAAGCGAGAGTTCCCTTTAAATCAGTGCAGAGAGGGAGCTGAGATTGCATTTTGAAACAGCGCGGAGAGAGAGGTGAGAGTTCAGTTTGAAAGGGCACAGAGAGAGATACAAGTTTTCATTTTAAAAAAGCGCTGAGAGAGAGGTGTGAGTTTATTCTAAATCAGCGCAGAGGGAGAGCCGAGAGTTCATTTTATAAAAGCGCGGAGAGAGAGGTGGGAGTTCATTTTAAATCAGCGCAGAGAGAGGCGAGAGTTCACTTTTAAACAGTGACATGTGAGAGGTGAGAGTTTATTTTAAATCAACACGGAGAGAGAGGCGAGTTTTCATTTTACAGCAGTGCCGAGAGAGAGGGAAGAGATCACTTTAAAACAGCGCAGAGAGAGATGAGAGTTCATTTTAAATCAGCGTTGAGGGAGATACGAGAGTTCATTTTAAATCAGCACGGAGAGAGAGGTGAGAGTTCATTTTAAAGCAGTACCGATAGAGGGGAAAGAGATCAATTTTAAAAAGCGACAAGTGAGAGGTGAGAGTTTATTTTAAATGAGCGCAGAGAGAGAGGCGAGTGTTTATTTTAAAGCACTGCCGAGAGAGAGGTAGGAGATCACTTTAAAACAGCGCAAAGAGAGAGACGAGAGTTCATTTTAAAAAAGCGCGGAGATAGTTTCGTTGGAGAGTTCATTTTAAAGCAGTGCCGAAAGAGAGGTAAGAGTTCACCTTAAAACAGCGCAGAGAGAGAGGCAATAGTTTATTTTAAAGCAGCGCGGAGGGAGAGCCGAGAGTTAATTTTAAATCAGCACGGACAGAGAGGTGAGATTTCATTTAAAACAGCGCAGAGAGAGAGCCGAGAGCTCATTGTAAATCAGCGCGGAGAGAGAGGCGAGAGTTCATTTTAAAGCAGCGCAGAGAGAGAGGTAAGAGTTCATTTTAAATCAGCGCAGAGAGAGGAGCGAGAGTTCACTTTAAATCAGTACGGACAGAGAGGTGAGTGTTCATTTTTAAACAGCGGGGAGAGAGAGGCAAGAGTTCATTTTAAAATAGCGCGGAGAGCGAGAAGAGAATTCATTAAAAAGAACATCGACAGAGTGTTCATTTTAAAAAAGCGCGGAGAGAGAGGTGAGACTACATTTTAAAACAGCAACAATTGAAAGGCGAGAGTTTATTTTAAATCAGGCCAGAGAGAGAGGCGAGTGTTCATTTTAAATCAGCAAAGAGAATGGCGATTGTTCACTTTTAAACAGCGACAAGTGAGAGGCGAGAGTTTATTTTAAATCAGGCCAGAGAGAGAGGCGATTGTTCACTTTTAAACAGCGACAAGTGAGAGGTGAGATTTTATTTTAAATCAGCGCAGAGCACGATGCGAATGTTCATTTTAAAGCAGTGCTGAGAGAGAGGAACAAGATCACTTTAAAACAGTGCAGAGAGAGAGACAAGAGTTCATTTTAAAACAGCGCAGAGCGAGAGCCGAGAGTTCATTTTAAATCAACACGGCGAGAGAGGTGAGAGTTCATTTAAAACAGCGAGAAAGAGAGAGGCGAGTGTTCATTTTAAATCAGCACAGAGAGAGGCGAGAGTTCACTTTAAATCAGCACAGAGAGAGGCGAGAGTTCACTTTTAAACAACGACAAGTGAGAGGTGAGAGTTTATTTTAAATCAGCGCGGAGAAAGAGAGACAAGAGTTCATTTTAAGTCAATGCGCAGGGAGAGGTGAGAGTTCATTTTAAGTCAGTGTCGATGGGGAGGCGAGAGTTCACTTTAAAGCATCGCAGAGATGTGATAGTTCATTTTAAATTAGTGCGGAAAGCGAGGCCACAGTTTATTTTGAATCAGTGCAGAGAGAGAAGTGAGAGTTCCCTTTAAATCAGCGCGGAGAGAGAGGCGAGAGTTCATTTTAAATCAGCGCGGAGAGAGAGGTGAGATTTCATTTTAAATCAGCGTGGAGAGAGAGGCGAGAGTTCATTTTAAATCAGCGCTGAGGGTGAGCCGAGAGTTCATTTTAAATCAGCGCTGAGGGTGAGCCGAGAGTTCATTTTAAATCAGCGCGGAGAGAGAGGTGAGTGTTCATTTTCAAACAGCGGGGAGAGAGAGGCGAGAGTTCATTTTTAAATAGCGCGGAGAGAGATGTGAGAGTTCATTTCAAATTAGCACGGAGAGCGAGTAGAAAATTCATTAAAAAGAGCGTCGACAGATGTTCATTTTAAAAAAGCGCGGAGAGAGAGGTGAGACTACATTTTAAAACAGCGACAATTGAGAAGCGAGAGTTTATTTTAAATCAGGCCAGAGAGAGAGGCGAGTGTTCATTTTAAATCAGCAAAGAGAATGGCGATTGTTCACTTTTAAACAGCGACAAGTGAGAGGTGAGAGTTTATTTAAAATCAGCGCAGAGCACGATGCGAATGTTTAAAGCAGTGCTGAGAGAGAGGAACAAGATCACTTTAAAACAGTGCAGAAAGAGAGACAAGAGTTCATTTTAAATCAACGTGGAGCGAGAGCCTAGAGTTCATTTTACATCAGCGCGGAGAGAGAGGCGAGAGTTCATTTTAAATCAATGCACAGGGAGAGGTGAGAGTTCATTTTAAATTAGTGCCGATGGAGAGGTGAGTGTTCATTTAGAACAGCGCAGAGAGAGATATAAGTGTTCATTTTGAAAAAGCGCTGAGAGAGAGTTGTGAGTTTATTCTAAATCAGCGCGGAGGGAGAGCTGAGAGTTCATTGTATAAAAGCGCGGAGAGAGAGGTGAGAGTTCACTTTAAATCAGTGCCTAGGGAGAGGCGAGTCTTCATTTTAAATCAGCGCAGAGAGGTGAGAGTTCATTTTAAATCAGCGTGGAGAGAGAGGTGAGAGTTCATTTTAAATTAATGCGGAGAGAGAGGGGATAGTTCACTTTTAAACAGTGCAGAGAGAGAGACGAGAATTGATTTTAAAATAACGCGGGAAGGTGAGATTTCATTTTAAAACAGCGCAGAGAGAGATGTGAGAGTTCATTTAAAACAGCACAGAGGGAGATACAAGTGTTCATTTTAAAAAAAGCGCCAAGAGAGTGGTGTGAGTTTATTGTAAATCAGCGTGGAGAGAGAGCCGAGAGTTCATTTTATAAAAGAGCTGAGAGAGAGGTGATAGTTCATTTTAAATCAGCGCAGAGAGAGGCGAGAGTTCACTTTTAAACAGTGACATGTGAGAGCTGAGAGTTTATTTTAAATCAACACGGAGAGAGAGGCGAGTTTTCATTTTAAAGCAGTGCCGAGAGAGAGGTAGGAGATCACTTTAAAACAGCGCAAAGAGAGAGATGAGAGTTCATTTTAAAAAAGCGCGGAGATAGTTTGGTTGGAGAGTTCATTTTAAAGCAGTGCCGATAGAGAGGTAAGAGTTCACCTTAAAACAGCGCAGAGAGAGAGGCAATAGTTTATTTTAAAGCAGCGCGGAGGGTGAGCCGAGAGTTCTTTTTAAATCAGCACGGAGAGAGAGGTGAGTGTTCATTTTCAAACAGCGGGGAGAGAGAGGCGAGAGTTCTTTTTAAAATAGCGAGGAGAAAGATGTGAGAGTTCATTTCAAATTAGCACGGAGAGCGAGAAGAGAATTAATTAAAAAGAGCGTCAACAGAGTGTTCATTTTAAAAAAGCACGGAGAAAGAGGTGAGACTACATTTTAAAACAGCGACAATTGAGAGGCGAGAGTTTATTTTAAATCAGGCCAGAGAGAGAGACGAGACTACAGTTTAAAACAGTGCAGAGAGAGGCGAGAGTTCACTTTTAAACAGCGACAAGTGAGAGGTGAGAGTTTATTTTAAATCAGCGCAGAGAGAGAGGCGAATGTTCATTTTAAAGCAGTGGCAAGAGAGAGGAACAAGATCACTTTAAATCAGAGCAGAGAGAGAGACAAGAGTTCATTTTAAATCAGCATGGAGAGAGAGGTGAGAGTTCATT
This sequence comes from Isurus oxyrinchus, assembly GCA_026770705.1. NCBI lineage: Eukaryota > Metazoa > Chordata > Chondrichthyes > Lamniformes > Lamnidae > Isurus > Isurus oxyrinchus. The sequence goes on along the minus strand of JANJGN010000006.1, from coordinate 1,706,870 downwards.
TTAAATCAGCGCGGAGCGAGAGCCGAGAGTTCATTTTAAATCAGCGCTGAGAGCGAGGCAAGAGTTCATTTTAAATCAGCACGGAGAGAGAGGCGAGAGTTCATTTTAAATCAGTGCGGGGAGAGAGGTGAGAGTTCATTTAAAACAGTGCAGCGAGAGAGGCGAGAGTTCATTTTAAATCAATGCACGGGGAGAGGCGAGAGTTTGTTTTAAATTAGTGCCGATGGAGAAGCGAGAGTTCCCTTTAAATCAGTGCAGAGAGGGAGTTGAGATTGCATTTTGAAACAGCGCGGAGAGAGAGGTGAGAGTTTATTCTAAATCAGCGCGGAGGGAGAGCTGAGAGTTCATTTTATAAAAGAGCGGAGAGAGAGGTGAGAGTTCATTTTAAATCAGTGCCCAGGTAGAGGCGAGTCTTCCTTTTAAATCAGCGCAGAGAGGTGAGAGTTCATTTTAAATCAGCACGGAGAGAGAGGTGAGAGTTCATTTTAAAGCAGTGCCGAGAGAGAGGGAAGAGATCACTTTAAAACAGCGCAAAGAGAGAGATGAGAGTTCATTTTAAATCAGTGCGGAGGGAGAGCCGAGAGTTCATTTTAAATCAGTACGGAGAGAGAGGTGAGAGTTCATTTTAAAGCAGTACCGATAGAGGGGAAAGAGATCAATTTTAAACAGCGACAAGTGAGAGGTGAGAGTTTATTTTAAATGAGCGCAGAGAGAGAGGCGAGTGTTTATTTTAAAGCACTGCCGAGAGAGAGGTAGGAGATCACTTTAAAACAGCGCAAAGAGAGAGACGAGAGTTCATTTTAAAAAAGCGCTGAGGGAGAGGCGAGAGTTCATTTTAAAACAGCGCAGGGATGTGTGAGTACATTTTAAATTAGCGTAGAGAGAGAGAGACGAGAGTACATTTTAAATCAGCGCAGAGAGAGGGGCGAGAGTTCATTTTAAATCAGCGCGGAGAGAGAGGCGAGAGTTCATTTTAAATCAGGCCAGAGAGAGAGGCGAGAGTTCACTTTTAAACAGCGACAAGTGAGAGGTGAGAGTTTATTTTAAATCCGTGTGGAGCGCGATGCGAATGTTCATTTTAAAGCAGTGCTGAGAGAGAGGAACAAGATCACTTTAAAACAGTGCAGAGAGAGAGACAAGAGTTCATTTTAAATCAGCGCGGAGTGAGAGCCGAGATTTCATTTTAAATCAGCACGGAGAGAGAGGTGAGAATACATTTTAAAACAGCGACAGAGAGAGAGGCGAGTGTTCATTTTAAATCAGCACAGAGAGAGGCGAGAGTTCACTTTTAAACAGCGACAAGTGAGAGGTGAGAGTTTATTTTAAATCAGCGCGGAGAAAGAGAGACGAGAGTTCATTTTAAGTCAATGCGCAGGGAGAGGCGAGAGTTCATTTTAAGTCAGTGTCGATGGGGAGGCGAGAGTTCACTTTAAAACATCGCAGAGATGTGAGAGTTCATTTTAAATTAGTGCGGAAAGCGAGGCCACAGTTTATTTTGAATCAGTGCAGAGAGAGAAGTGAGAGTTCCCTTTAAATCAGCGCGGAGAGAGAGGCGAGAGTTCATTTTAAATCAGCGCGGAGAGGGTGGTGAGATTTCATTTTGAAACAGCTTTAAGAGAGAGGCGAGATTTCACTTTGAAACAGCACGGAGAGAGGGGCGAGTGTTCATTTTAAATCAGCACTGAGGGTGAGCCGAGAGTTCATTTTAAATCAGCACGGAGAGAGAGGCGAGAGTTCATTTTAAATCAGCACGGAGAGAGAGGTGAGTGTTCATTTTCAAACAGCGGGGAGAGAGAGGCGAGAGTTCATTTTAAAATAGCGCGGAGAGAGATGTGAGAGTTCATTTCAAATTAACACGGAGAGCGAGTAGAGAATTCATTAAAAAGAGCGTCGACAGATGTTCATTTTAAAAAAGCGCGGAGAGAGAGGTGAGACTACATTTTAAAACAGCGACAATTGAGAGGCGAGAGTTTATTTAAAATCAGGCCAGAGAGAGAGGCGAGAGTTTATTTTAAATCAGCAAAGAGAATGGCGAGAGTTCACTTTTAAACAGCGACAAGTGAGAGGTGAGAGTTTATTTTAAGTCAGTGCGGAGAGAGAGGCGAATGTTCATTTGAAAGCAGTGCCAAGAGAGAGGTAAGAGTTCACCTTAAAACAGCGCAGAGAGAGAGGCAATAGTTTATTTTAAATCAGCGCTGAGGGTGAGCCGAGATTTCTTTTTAAATCAGCACGGAGAGAGAGGTGAGAGTTCATTTTCAAACAGCGGGGAGAGAGAGGCGAGAGTTCATTTTAAATCAGCACAGAGGGAGGCGAGAGTTCACTTTTAAACAGCGACAAGTGAGAGGTGAGAGTTTATTTTAAATCAGCGCGGAGAAAGAGAGACGAGAGTTCATTTTAAGTCAATGCGCAGGGAGAGGCGAGAGTTCATTTTAAGTCAGTGTCGATGGGGAGGCGAGAGTTCACTTTAAAACATCGCAGAGATGTGAGAGTTCATTTTAAATTAGTGCGGAAAGCGAGGCCACAGTTTATTTTGAATCAGTGCAGAGAGAGAAGTGAGAGTTCCCTTTAAATCAGCGCGGAGAGAGAGGCGAGAGTTCATTTTAAATCAGCGCAGAGAGGGTGGTGAGATTTCATTTTGAAACAGCTTTAAGAGAGAGGCGAGATTTCACTTTGAAACAGCACGGAGAGAGAGGCGAGTGTTCATTTTAAATCAGCACTGAGGGTGAGCCGAGAGTTCATTTTAAATCAGCACGGAGAGAGAGGCGAGAGTTCATTTTAAATCAGCACGGAGAGAGAGGTGAGTGTTCATTTTCAAACAGCGGGGAGAGAGAGGCGAGAGTTCATTTTAAAATAGCGCGGAGAGAGATGTGAGTTCATTTCAAATTAACACGGAGAGCGAGTAGAGAATTCATTAAAAAGAGCGTCGACAGATGTTCATTTTAAAAAAGCGCGGAGAGAGAGGTGAGACTACATTTTAAAACAGCGACAATTGAGAGGCGAGAGTTTATTTTAAATCAGGCCAGAGAGAGAGGCGAGAGTTTATTTTAAATCAGCAAAGAGAATGGCGAGAGTTCACTTTTAAACAGCGACAAGTGAGAGGTGAGAGTTTATTTTAAATCAGCGCGGAGAGAGAGGCGAATGTTCATTTTAAAGCAGTGCTGAGAGAGAGGAACAAGATCACTTTAAAACAGCGCAGAGAGAGAGACAAGAGTTCATTTTAAATCAGCGCGGAGCGAGAGCCGAGAGTTCATTTTCAATCAGCGCGGAGAGAGAGGGGATAGTTCACTTTAAAAAATTGTGGAGAAGGAAGAAAGAGTTCACTTTAAAACACGGCGGAGAGAGAGACGAGAATTCATTTTAAAAAAGCACGAGTGAGGCGAGACTACATATTAAAACAGCGACATGTGAGAGGCGAGAGTTTATTTTAAATCAGCTCAGAGAGAGAGGCGAGAATTCACTTTTAAACAGCGACAAGTGAGAGGTGAGAGTTTATTTTAAATCAGCGCGGAGAGAGAGAGACGAGAGTTCATTTTAAGTCAATGCGCAGGGAGAGGCGAGAGTTCATTTTAAATCAGTGTCGATGGGGAGGCGAGAGTTCACTTTAAAACATCGCACAGATGTGAGAGTTCATTTTAAATTAGCGTGGAAAGCGAGGCCACAGTTTATTTTCAATCAGTACAGAGAGAGAAGTGAGAGTTCCCTTTAAATCAGCGCGGAGAGAGAGGCGAGAGTTCATTTAAAATCAGCGCAGAGAGAGAGGCGAGATTTCATTTTAAATCAGCACGGAGAGAGAGGTGAGAGTTCATTTTAAATCAGCACGGAGAGAGAGGCGAGAGTGCATTTAAAATCAGCACAGAGAGAGAGGCGATAGTTCATTTTAAAACAGTGCAGAGAGAGAGGCGAGAATTCATTTTAAATCAATGCACGGGGAGAGGCGAGAGTTTGTTTTAAATTAGTGCCGATGGAGAAGCGAGAGTTCCCTTTAAATCAGCGCAGAGAGGGAGTTGAGATTTCATTTTGAAACAGCGCGGAGAGAGAGGTGAGAGTTCATTTAAAACAGCGCAGAAAGAGATACAAGTGTTGATTTTAAAAAAGCGCCGAGAGAGAGGTGTGTGTTTATTCCAAATCAGCGTGGAGGGAGAGCCGAGATTTCATTTTATAAAAGCGTGGAGAGAGAGCTGAGAGTTAACTTTAAATCAGTGCCCAGGGAGAGGCGAGTCTTCATTTTAAATCAGCGCAGAGAGGTGAGAGTTCATTTTAAGTCTGCGGAGAGAGAGGTGAGAGTTCATCTTAAATTAGTGCGGAGAGAGGGGTGATAGTTCACTTTAAAAAAACACGGGGAAAGAGACAAGAATTCATTTTAAAAAAGCGCGGGGAGGTGAGATTTCATTTTAGAACAGTGCGGAAAGAGAGGTGAGAGTTCATTTTAAATCAATGCGCAGGGAGAGGTGAGAGTTCATTTTAAAACAGCGCGGAGTGAGAGCCGAGAGTTCATTTTATAAAAGCGCGGAGAGGGAGGTGAGAGTTCAATTTAAATCAGTGACAGAGATAGAGGCGAGTCTTCATTTTAAATCAGCGCAGAGAGGTGAGAGTTCATTTTAAGTCTGCAGAGAGAGAGGTGAGAGTTCATCTTAAATTAGTGCAGAGAGAGAGGGGATAGTTCACTTTAAAAACCCGCGGAGAGAGACACAAGAATTCATTTTAAAAAAGCGCGAGGAGGTGAGATTTCATTTTAAAGCAGTGTGGAGAGAGGGAGAGTTCATTTTAAATCGGTGAGGTGAGAGAGGTGAGAGTTCACTTTAACACAGTGCGGATTGGGAGGCAAGAGTTCATTTTCAAACAGCGGGGAGAGAGTGGTGAGAGTTCATTTTAAAATAGCGAGGAGAAAGATGTGAGAGTTCATTTCAAATTAGCATGGAGAGCGAGTAGAGAATTCATTAAAAAGAGCGTCGACAGATGTTCATTTTAAAAAAGCGCGGAGAGAGAGGTGAGACTACATTTTAAAACAGCGACAATTGAGAGGCGAGAGTTTATTTTAAATCAGCACAGGAGAGAGAGGTGAGTGTTCATTTTCAAACAGCGGGGAGAGAGAGGCGAGAGTTCATTTTAAAATAGCGAGGAGAAAGATGTGAGAGTTCATTTCAAATTAGCATGGAGAGCGAGTAGAGAATTCATTAAAAAGAGCGTCGACAGATGTTCATTTTAAAAAAGCGCGGAGAGAGAGGTGAGACTACATTTTAAAACAGCGACAATTGAGAGGCGAGAGTTTATTTTAAATCAGGCCAGAGAGAGAGGCGAGTGTTCATTTTAAATCAATGCACGGGGAGAGGCGAGAGTTTGTTTTAAATTAGTGCCGATGGAGAAGCGAGAGTTCCCTTCAAATCAGCACAGAGAGGGAGTTGAGATTGCATTTTGAAACAGCGTGGAGAGAGAGGTGAGAGTTCATTTAAAACAGCACAGAGAGAGATACAAGTGTTGATTTTAAAAAAGCGCCGAGAGAGAGGTGTGAGTTTATTCTAAATCGGCGCGGAGTGAGAGCCGAGAGTTCATTTTATAAAAGCGCGGAGAGAGAGGTGAGAGTTCAATTTAAATCAGTGACAGAGATAGAGGCGAGTCTTCATTTTAAATCAGCGCAGAGAGGTGAGAGTTCATTTTAAGTCTGCAGAGAGAGAGGTGAGAGTTCATCTTAAATTAATGCGGAGAGAGAGGATAGTTCACTTTAAAAACCCGCAGAGAGAGACACAAGAATTCATTTTAAAAAAGCGCGAGGAGGTGAGATTTCATTTTAAAGCAGTGTGGAGAGAGGGAGAGTTCATTTTAAATCGGTGAGGTGAGAGAGGTGAGAGTTCACTTTAACACTGTGCGGATTGGGAGGCAAGAGTTCATTTTCATACAGCAGGGAGAGAGAGGTGAGAGTTCATTTTAAAATATCGCGGAGAGCGAGAAGAGAATTCATTACAAAACAGCATCGACAGAGTGTTCATTTTAAAAAAGCGCGGAGAGAGAGGCGAGATTACATTTTAAACAGTGACAAGTGAGAGACGAGAGTTTATTTTAAATCAGCACAGGAGAGAGAGGTGAGTGTTCATTTTCAAACAGCGGGGAGAGAGAGGCGAGAGTTCATTTTAAAATAGCGCGGAGAAAGATGTGAGAGTTCATTTCAAATTAGCACAGAGAGCGAGTAGAGAATTCATTAAAAAGAGCGTCGACAGAGTGTTCATTTTAAAAAAGCACGGAGAAAGAGGTGAGACTACATTTTAAAACAGCGACAATTGAGAGGCGAGAGTTTATTTTAAATCAGGCCAGAGAGAGAGGCGAGTGTTCATTTTAAATCAATGCACGGGGAGAGGCGAGAGTTTGTTTTAAATTAGTGCCGATGGAGAAGCGAGAGTTCCCTTCAAATCAGCGCAGAGAGGGAGTTGAGATTGCATTTTGAAGCAGCGCGGAGAGAGAGGTGAGAGTTCATTTAAAACAGCACAGAGAGAGATACAAGTGTTCATTTTAAAAAAGCGCTGAGAGAGAGGTGTGAGTTTATTCTAAATCAGCGCGGAGGGAGAGCCGAGAGTTCATTTTATAAAAGCGTGGAGAGAGAGCTGAGAGTTAACTTTAAATCAGTGCCCAGGGAGAGGCGAGTCTTCATTTTAAATCAGCGCAGAGAGGTGAGAGTTCATTTTAAGTCTGCGGAGAGAGAGGTGAGAGTTCATCTTAAATTAGTGCGGAGAGAGAGTGGATAGTTCACTTTAAAAAACTGCGGAGAGAGAGACAAGAATTCATTTAAAAAAAACGCGGGGAGGTGAGATTTCATTTTTGAACAGTGTGGAGAGAGAGGCGAGAGTACATTTTGAACCAGTGCGGAGAGAGAGGTGAGAGTTCCCTTTAAATCAGCGCAGAGAGGGAGGCGAGAATTCCTTTTGAAACAGCACAGAGAGAGATACAAGTGTTCATTTTATAAAAGCGCCGAGAGAGAGGTGTGAATTTATTCTAAATCAGCGTGGAGGGAGAGCTGAGAGTTCATTGTATAAAAGCGCGGAGAGAGAGGTGAGAGTTCAATTTAAATCAGTGTCCAGGGAGAGGTGAGTGTTCATTTTAAGTCTGTGGAGAGAGAGGTGAGAGTTCATCTTAAATTAGTGCGGAGAGAGAGGGGATAGTTCACTTTAAAACACCGCGGAGAGAGAGACAAGAATTCATTTTAAAAAAAGCGTGGGAAGGTGAGATTTCATTTTAGAACAGTGTGGAGAGAGAGGCGAGAGTTCATTTTAAACCAGTGCGGAGGGAGAGGCGAGAGTTAATTTTAAATCAGCGCAGAGAGAGAGGTGAGAGTTAATTTAAATCAGCACGGAGAGAGAGGAACAAGATCACTTTAAAACAGCGCAGAGAGAGAGACAAGAGTTCATTTTAAATCAGCGCGGAGAGAGAGGGGCTAGTTCACTTTAAAAAATTGCAGAGAAGGAGGAAAGAGTTCACTTTAAAACACCGCAGAGAGAGAGACGAGAATTCATGTTAAAAAAGCGCGGGGAGGTGAGATTTCATTTTAAAACATTGTGGCAAGAGAGGTGAGAGTTCAATTTAAAACAGCGCAGATTGGGAGGCAAGGGTTCATTTTCAAACAGCGGGGAGAGAGAGTCGAGAGTTCATTTTAAAATAGCGCGGAGAGAGATGTGAGAGTTCATTTAAAATCAGCACTGAGAGCGAGAAGAGAATTCATTACAAAACAGCATCGACAGAGTGTTCATTTTAAAAATGCGCGAGTGAGATGAGACTACATATTAAAACAGCGATATGTGAGAGGCGAGAGTTTATTTTAAATCAGGCCACAGAGAGAGGTGAGAGTTCATTTTAAATCAGCGCAGAGGGAGAGGCGAGTGTTCATTTTAAATCAGTACAGAGAGGTGAGAGTTCATTTTAATACAGCGTGGAGAGAGCTGTGAGTTCATTTTAAAGCAGTGCGGAGAGAGAGGGGATAGTTCACTTTAAAAAAGTGCGAAGAAGGAGGAAAGAGTTCACTTTAAAACACCGCAGAGAGAGAGACGAGAATTCATGTTAAAAAAGCGCAGGGAGGTAAGATTTCATTTTAAAACAGTGGGGAGAGAGAGGCCAGAGTTCATTTTAAAATAGCGCGGAGAGAGAGGCGAGTGTTCATTTTAAAATCAGCATGGAGAGCGAGAAGAGAATTCATTACAAAACAGCGTCGACAGAGAGTTCATTTTAAAAATGCGCGAGTGAGGCGAGACTACATTTTAAAACAGCGACAAGTGAGAGGCGAGAGTTTATTTTAAATCAGCGCGGAGAGAGAGGCGAGAGTTCACTTTTAAACAGCGACAAGTGAGAGGTGAGAGTTTATTTTAAGTCAGCGCGGAGAGAGAGGTGAGAGTTCATTTTAAAGCAGTACCGATAGAGAGGCAAGATATCACTTTAAAAGAGCGTAGAGAGAGAGATCAGAGTTCATTTTAAATCAGCGCAGAGGGAGAGCAGAGAGTTCATTTTAAATCAGCGCAGAGAGAGAGGCGAGAGTTCATTTTAAATCAGCGCAGAGAGAGAGGCGAGAGTTCATTTTAAATCAGCGCAGAGGGAGAGCAGAGAGTTCATTTTAAATCAGCGCAGAGAGAGAGGCGAGAGTTCATTTTAAATCAGCGCAGAGAGAGAGGTGAGAGTTCATTTTAAGTCAGCGCGGAGAGAGAGGTGAGAGTTCATTTTAAAGCAGTACCGATAGAGAGGCAAGATATCACTTTAAAAGAGCGTAGAGAGAGAGATCAGAGTTCATTTTAAATCAGCACAGAGGGAGAGCAGAGAGTTCATTTTAAATCAGCGCAGAGAGAGAGGCGAGAGTTCATTTTAAATCAGCGCAGAGGGAGAGCAGAGAGTTCATTTTAAATCAGCGCAGAGAGAGAGGCGAGAGTTCATTTTAAGTCAATGCGCAGGGAGAGGCGAGAGTTCATTTTAAATCAGTGTCGATGGGAGGCGAGAGTTCACTTTAAAACATCTCAGCGATGTGAGAGTTCATTTTAAATTAGCGGGGAGAGAGAAGCCAGAGTTTATTTTAAATCAGTGCAGAGAGAGAAGTGAGAGTTCCCTTTAAATCAGCGCAGAAAAAGAGACAAGAGTTCATTTAAAATCAGCGCAGAGAGAGAGGCAAGATTTCATTTTAATTCAGCGCGGAGAGGGTGGTGAGATTTCATTTTGAAAGAGCGTTAAGAGAGAGGCGAGAGTTCACTTTGAAACAGCACGGAGAGAAAGGTGGGAGTTCATTTTAAATTAGTGCGGATAGACAGGAGATAGTTCACTTTTAAACAGTGCGGAGAGAGAGACAAGAATTGACTTTGAAATAATGCGGGAAGGTGAAATTTCATTTTAAAACAGTGCAGAGAGAGATGTGAGAGTTCATTAAAAACAGCAGGGAGAGAGATACAAGTGTTCATTTTAAAAAAGCGCCGAGAGAGTTGTGAGTTTATTCTAAATCAGCGCGGAGGGAGAGCCGAGAGTTCATTTTATAAAAGCGCGGAAAGAGAGGTGAGAGTTTATTTTAACTTAGCACACAGAGAGAGGCGAGTGTTCATTTTAAAGCAGTGCCGAGAGAGAGGGAAGAGATCACTTTAAAACAGCGCAAAGAGAGAGATGAGAGTTCATTTTAAATCAGTGCGGAGGGAGAGCCGAGAGTTAATTTTAAATCAGCACGGAGAGAGAGGTGAGAGTTCATTTAAAATTAACACGGAGAGCGAGTAGAGAATTCATTAAAAACAGCGTCGACAGAGAGTTCATTTTAAAAAAGCGTGGCGAGAGAGCTGAGACTACATTTTAAAACAGCGACAAATGAGAGGCGAGAGTTCATTTTAAATCAGCGCAGAGAGAGGTGAGAGTTTATTTTAAACAGCGACAAGTGAGGGGTGAGAGTTCATTTTCATACAGCGGGGAGAGAGAGGCGAGATTTCATTTTAAAATAGCGCGGAGAGAGCGGTGAGAGTTCATTTTAAATCAGCACGGAGAGCGAGAAGAGAATTCATTACAAAACAGCGTCGACAGAGTGTTCATTTTAAAACAGGGATATGTGAGAGGCGAGAGTTTATTTTAAAACAGCGACATGTGAGAGGCGAGAGTTTATTTTAAATCAGCGCAGAGAGAGGCGAGTGTTCACTTTTAAACAGCGACAAGTGAGAGGTGAGAGTTTATTTTAAATCAGCGCGGAGAGAGAGAGACGAGTGTTCATTTTAAAGCAGTGCCGATAGAGAGGCAAGATATCACTTTAAAACAGCGCAGAGAGAGAGATCAGAGTTCATTTTAAATCAGCGCGGAGGGAGAGCCGAGAGTTCATTTTAAATCAGTGCGGAAAGAGAGGCGAGAGTTCATTTTAAGTCAATGCGCAGGGAGAGGCGAGAGTTCATTTTAAGTCAATGCGCAGGGAGAGGCGAGAGTTCATTTTAAGTCAGTGTCGATGGGAGGCGAGAGTTCACTTTAAAACATTGCAGAGATGTGAGAGTTCATTTTAAATTAGCGCGGAGAGAGAGGCCAGAGTTTATTTTAAATCAGTGCAGAAAGAGAAGTGAGAGTTCCCTTTAAATCAGCGCAGAGAAAGAGGCGAGAGTTCATTTTAAATCAGCGCAGAGAGAGAGGAAAGAGTTCATTTTAAATCAGCGCAGAGAGGGTGGTGAGATTTCATTTTGAAAGAACATTAAGAGAGAGGTGAGAGTTCACTTTGAAACAGCACGGAGAGAGCGGTGAGACTTCATTTAAAACAGCACTGAGAGGGATACAAGTGTTCATTTTAAAAAAGCGCCGAGAGAGAGGTGTGATTTCATTCTAAATCAGCGCGGAGGGAGAGCCGAGAGTTCATTGTATAAAAGCGCGGAGAGAGAGGTGAGAGTTCACTTTAAATCAGTGCCCAGGGAGAGACGAGTCTTCATTTTAAATCAGCACAGAGAAGTGAGAATTAATTTTAAAACGGCGTGGTGAGAGAGGTGAGAGTTCATTTTAAATTAATGCGGGGAGAGAGGGGAAAGTTCACTTTTAAACAGTGCGGAGAGAGAGATGAGAATTGATTTTGAAATAACGAGGGAAGGTGAGATTTCATTTTAAAACATCGCAGAGAGATGTGTGAGTTCATTTAAAACAGCACAGAGAGAGATACAAGTGTTCATTTTAAAAAAGTGCCAAGAGGGAGGTGTGAGTTTATTGTAAATCAGCATGGAGAGAGAGGCGAGACTACATTTTAAAACAGCGACAAATGAGAGGCGAGAGTTTTTTTTAAATCAGCACGGAGGTAGAGGTGAGAGTTCATTTTAAATTAGTGCCAATGGAGAGGTGAGTGTTCATTTGAAACAGCGCAGAGAGAGAGCCGAGAGTTCATTTTAAATCAGCACGGAGAGAGAGGTGAAAGTTCCCTTTAAAACAACGCAGAGAGAGATGGATAGTTCACTTTGAAACAGCACTGAGAGAGAGGTGAGAGTTCTCTTTGAAACAGTGCGGAGAGAGAGGTGAGAGTTCAGTTAAAACCTCACAGAGATGGATACAAGTGTTCATTTTAAAAAAGCGCTGAGAGAGAGGTGTGAGTTTATTCTAAATCAGCGCGGAGGGAGAACCGAGAGTTCTTTGTATAAAAGCGCGGAGAGAGAGGTGAGAGTTCAATTTAAATCAGTGCCCAGGGAGAGACGAGTCATCATTTTAAATCAGCGCAGAGAGGTGAGAGTTCATTTTAAATCAGCGTGGAAAGAGAAGTGGGAGTTCATTTTAAATTAATGCGGATAGAGAGGGGATAGTTCACTGTTAAAAAGTGCGGAGAGAGAGACGAGAATTCATTTTGAAATAACGTGGGAAGGTGAGATTTCATTTTAAAACAGCGCAGAGAGAGATGTGAGAGTTCATTTAAAACAGCACAGAGAGAGATACAAGTGTTCATTTTAAAAAAGCACCAAGAGAGATGTGTGAATATATTCTAAATCAGCGCGTAGGGAGAGCCGAGAGTTGATTATATAAAAGCGAGGAGAGAGAGGGGAGATTCATTTTAAATCAGCGCAGAGAGAGGTGACCGTTCACTTTTTAACAGTGACAAGTGAGAGGTGAGAGTTTATTTTAAATCAGCACGGAGAGAGAGGTGAGTGTTCATTTTAAAGCAGTGCCGAGAGAGAGGGAAGAGATCACTTTAAAACAGCGCAAAGAGAGAGATGAGAGTTCATTTTAAATCAGTGCGGAGGGAGATACGAGAGTTCATTTTGAATCAGTATGGAGAGAGAGGTGAGAGTTCATTTTAAAGCAGTACCGATAGAGGGGAAAGAGATCACTTTAAAACAGCGACAAGTGAGAGGTGAGAGTTTATTTTAAATCAGCGGGAGAGAGAGGCGAGTGTTTATTTTAAAGCCGTTCCAAGAGAGTGGCAAGAGATCACTTTAGAACAGCGCAAAGAGGGTGACGAGAGTTCATTTTAAAGCACTGCCGAGAGAGAGGTAGGAGATCACTTTAAAACAGCGCAAAGAGAGAGACGAGAGTTCATTTTAAAAAAGCGCGGAGATAGTTTGGTTGGAGAGTTCATTTTAAAGCAGTGCCGATAGAGAGGTAAGAGTTCACCTTAAAACAGTGCAGAGAGAGAGGCAATAGTTTATTTTAAATCAGCGCGGAGGGAGAGCCGAGAGTTAATTTTAAATCAGCACGGATAGAGAGGTGAGAGCTCATTTAAAACTGCGCGGAGAGAGAGGCAAGTGTTCATTTTCAAACAGCGGAGGGAGCGAGGCAAGAGTTCATTTTAAAATAGCGCGGAGAGCGAGTTGAGAATTCATGTAAAATTAGCACGGAGAGCGAGTAGAGAATTCATTAAAAAGAGCGTTGACAGAGTGTTCATTTTAAAAAAGCGCAGAGAGAGAGGCGAGACTACATTTTAAAACGGTGACAAATGAGAGGCGAGAGTTTATTTTAAATCAGGCCAGAGAGAGAGGCGAGTGTTCATTTTAAATCAGCACAGAGAGAGGTGAGAGTTCACTTTTAAACAGTGACAAGTGAGAGGTGAGAGTTTATTTTAAATCAGTGCGGGGAGAGAGACAACAGTTCATTTTAAATCAGCGCGGAGAGAGAGGCGAGAGTTCACTTTAAATCAGCACTAGAGAGAGAGTTGAGAGTTCAGTTAAAACCGCACAGAGATGGATACAAGTGTTCATTTTAAAAAAGCGCTGAGAGAGAGGTGTGAGTTTATTCTAAATCAGCGCGGAGGGAGAGCCAAGAGTTCATTTTATAAAAGCGCGGAGAGAGAGGTGAGATTTCAATTTAAATCAGTGCCCAGGGAGAGGCGAGTCTTTGTTTTAAATCAGCGCAGAGAGGTGAGAGTTCATTTTAAATCAGCGTGGAGAGAGAGGTGAGAGTTCCTTTTAAACCAGTGCGGAGGGAGAGGGGATAGTTCACTTTTTAAAACCGCGGATAGAGAGACAGGAATTCATTTTATAAAAGTGCGAGGAGGTGAAATTTAATTTTAGAACAGTGTGGAGAGAGAGGTGAGAGTGCATTTTAAATCAATGCGCAGGGAGAGGCAGGAGTTCATTTTAAATCAGTGCCGATGGAGAGGTGCGAGTTTACTTTAAAACAGCGCAGAGATGTGAGAGTTCATTTTAAATTAGCGCGGAGGGAGAGGCGAGAGTTCATTTTAAATCAGCGCAGAGTGAGAGGTGAGAGTTCACTTTAAATCAGAGCGGAGAGAGAGGTGAGAGTTCATTTAAAATCTGCGCGGAGAGAGAGGTGAGAGTTCATTTAAAATCTGCGCAGAGAGAGGTGAGAGTTCACTTTGAAACAGCACAGTGAGAGTTACAAGTGTTCATTTTATAAAAGCGCTGAGAGAGAGCTGTGAGTTTATTCTAAATCAGCGTGGTGGGAGAGCTGAGAGTTCATTTTATAAAAGCGCAGAGAGAGAGGTGAGAGTTCAATTTAAATCAGTGCCCAGGGAGAGGCGAGTCTTCATTTTAAATCAGCACAGAGAGTTGAGAGTTCATTTCAATACAGCGTGGAGAGAGAGGTGAGAGTTCATTTTAAATCAGTGCGGAGAGAGAGGGGATAGTTCACTTTAAAAAAGTGCGAAGAAGGAGGAAAGAGTTCACTTTAAAACACCGCGGAGAGAGACGAGAATTCATGTTAAAAAAGCGCAGGGAGGTGAGATTTCATTTTAAAACATTGTGGCAAGAGAGGTGAGAGTTCAATTTAAAACAGCGCAGATTGGGAGGCAAGGGTTCATTTTCAAACACCGCGGAGAGAGATGTGAGAGTTCATTTAAAATCAGCACGGAGAGCGAGAAGAGAATTCATTACAAAACAGCGTCGACAGAGTGTTCATTTTAAAAAAGCGCGGAGAGAGAGGCGAGACGACAATTTAAATAAGCGACAAATGAGAGGCGAGAGTTTATTTTAAATCAGCGCAGAGAGAGGCGAGAGTTCACTTTTAAACAGCGACAAGTGAGAAGCGAGAGTTTATTTTAAATCTGCGCGGCGAGCAAGGCGAATATTCATTTTAAATCAGTGCCGAGAGAGAGGAACAAGATCACTTTAAAACAGCGCAGAGAGAGAGAGAGAGAGGTGAGAGTTCATTTTAAATAGGTGTGGAGAGAGAGGCGAGAGTTCATTTTAAAGCAGTGCCGATAGAGAGGCAAGAGATCACTTTAAAACAGTGCAGAGAGTGAGACAAGAGTTCATTTTAAATCAGCGCAGAGTGAGATCTGAGAGTTCATTTTAAATCAGCGCGAAGAGAGAGACCAGAGTTCATTTTAAATCAGCACGGAGAGAGAGGCGAGAGTTCATTTTAAATCAGCGCGGAGGGAGAACAGAGAGTTCATTTTAAATCAGTGCCGATGGGGAGGCAAGAGTTCACTTTAAAACATCTCAGCGATGTGAGAGTTCATTTTAAATTAGTGCAGAGAGAGAGGCCAGAGTTTATTTTAAATCAGCGCAGAGAGAGAGGTGAGAGTTCATTTAAAATCAGCGCGGAGAGGGTGGTGAGAGTTCATTTTGAAACAGCATTAAGAGAGAGGCGAGAGTTCATTTTGAAACAGCACGGAGAGAGAGGCGAGAGTTCATTTTAAATCAGCGCGGAGAGAGAGGCAAGAGTTCATTTTAAATCAGCGCGGAGAGGGTGGTGAGATTTCATTTTGAAACAGCATTAAGAGAGAGGCGAGAGTTCATTTTGAAACAGCTCGGAGAGAGAGGCGAGAGTTCACTTTGAAACAACTCGGAGAGAGAGGTGAGAGTTCATTTAAAACAGCACTGAGAGAGATACAAGTGTTCATTTTAAAAAAGTGCCGAGAGAGAGATGTGAGTTTATTCTAAATCAGCGCGGAAGGAGAGCCGAGAGTTCATTTTATAAAAGCGCGGAGAGGGAGGTGAGAGTTCACTTTAAATCAGTGCCCAGGTAGAGGCGAGTCTTCATTTTAAATCAGCGCAGAGAGGTGAGAGTTCATTTTAAATCAGCGTGGAGAGAGAGATGGGAGTTCATTTTAAATTAATGCGGATAGAGAGGGGATAGTTCACTGTTAAACAGTGCGGAGAGAGAGGCGAGAATTCATTTTGAAATAACACGGGAAGGTGAGATTTCATTTTAAAACAGCGCAGAGAGAGATACAAGTGTTCATTTTAAAAAATTGCCAAGAGAGAGGTGTGAGTTTATTCTAAATCAGCGCGGAGGGAGAGCCGAGAGTTGAAGATATAAAAGTGCGGAAAGAGAGGTGAAAGTTCAATTTAAATCAGTGCAGAGAAAGGCGAGAGTTCACTTTTAAGCAGTGTGAAGTGAGAGGTGAGAGTTTATTTTAAATCAGCGCGGAGAGAGAGGCGAGTGTTCATTTTAAAGCCGTGCCGAGAGAGAGGCAAGAGATCACTTTAAAACAGTGCAGAGAGTGAGACAAGAGTTCATTTTAAATCTGCGCAGAGTGAGATCTGAGAGTTCATTTTAAATCAGCGCGGAGAGAGAGGCCAGTTTATTTTAAATCAGTGCAGAGAGAGAGGTGAGAGTTCCCTATGAATCAGTGCGGAGAGAGAGGTGAGAGTTCATTTAAAATCAGCGCAGAGAGAGAGGCGAGAGTTCATTTTAAATCAGCGCGGAGAGAGCGATGAGAGTTCATTTAAAACAGCACTGAGAGAGATACAAGTGTTCATTTTAAAAAAGCGCTGAGAGAGAGATGTGAGTTTATTCTAAATCAGCGCGGAGGGAGAGCCGAGAGTTCATTTTATAAAAGCGCGGAGAGAGAGGTGAGAGTTCTATTTAAATCAGTGCCCAGGGAGAGACGAGTCTTCATTTTAAATCAGCGCAGAGAGGTGAGAGTTCATTTTAAATCAGCGTGGAGAGAGAGATGGGAGTTCATTTTAAATTAATGCGGAGAGAGAGGGGATAGTTCACTTTTAAACAGTGCGGAGAGAGAGGCGAGAATTCATTTTGAAATAACACGAGAAGGTGAGATTTCATTTTAAAACAGCGCAGAGAGAGATGTGAGAGTTCATTTAAAACAGCGCAGAGAGAGATACAAGTGTTCATTTTAAAAAATTGCCAAGAGAGAGGTGTGAGTTTATTCTAAATCAGCGCGGAGGGAGAGCCGAGAGTTCATTTTATAAAAGCGCGGAGAGGTGAGGGTTCAATTTAAATCAGTGCCTAGGGAGAGGCAAGTCTTCGTTTTAAATCAGCGCGGAGATGTGAGAGTTCATTTTAAGTCTGCAGAGAGAGAGGTGAGAATTCATTTAAAATCTGCGCAGAGAGAGAGGTGAGAGTTCACTTTGAAACAGCACAGTGAGAGTTACAAGTGTTCATTTTATAAAAGCGCTGAGAGAGAGCTGTGAGTTTATTCTAAATCAGCGTGGTGGGAGAGCTGAGAGTTCATTTTATAAAAGTGCAGAGAAAGAGGTGAGAGTTCAGTTTAAATCAGTGCCCAGGGAGAGGCGAGTCTTCATTTTAAATCAGCACAGAGAGGTGAGAGTTCATTTCAATACAGCGTGGAGAGAGAGCTGTGAGTTCATTTTAAATCAGTGCGGAGAGAGAGGGGATAGTTCACTTTAAAAAAGTGCGAAGAAGGAGGAAAGAGTTCACTTTAAAACACCGCGGAGAGAGAGACGAGAATTCATGTTAAAAAAGCGCAGGGAGGTGAGATTTCATTTTAAAACATTGTGGCAAGAGAGGTGAGAGTTCAATTTAAAACAGCGCAGATTGGGAGGCAAGGGTTCATTTTCAAACACCGCGGAGAGAGATGTGAGAGTTCATTTAAAATCAGCACGGAGAGCGAGAAGAGAATTCATTACAAAACAGCATCGACAGAGTGTTCATTTTAAAAAAGCGCGAGTGAGGTGAGACTACAATTTAAATAAGCGACAAATGAGAGGCGAGAGTTCATTTTAAATCAGCGCGGAGAGAGGTGAGAGTTCACTTTTAAACAGCGACAAGTGAGAAGCGAGAGTTTATTTTAAATCTGCGCGGCGAGAAAGGCGAATATTCATTTTAAATCAGTGCCGAGAGAGAGGAACAAGATCACTTTAAAACAGCGCAGAGAGAGAGAGAGAGGTGAGAGTTCATTTTAAATAGGCGCGGAGAGAGAGGCGAGAGTTCATTTTAAAACAGTGCAGAGAGTGAGACAAGAGTTCATTTTAAATCAGCGCGGAGAGAGAGACCAGAGTTCATTTTAAATCAGCACGGAGAGAGAGGCGAGAGTTCATTTTAAATCAATGCGCAGGGAGAGGCGCAAGTTCATTTTAAATCAGTGCCGATGGGGAGGCGAGAGTTCACTTTAAAACATCTCAGCGATGTGAGAGTTCATTTTAAATTAGCGCAGAGAGAGAGGCCAGTTTATTTTAAATCAGTGCGGAGAGAGAGGTGAGAGTTCATTTAAAATCAGCGCAGAGAGAGAGGCGAGAGTTCATTTTAAATCAGCGCGGAGAGGGTGGTGAGAGTTCATTTTGAAACAGCATTAAGAGAGAGGCGGGAATTCACTTTGAAACAGCACTGAGAGAGAGATGAGTGTTCATTTAAAACAGCACTGAGAGAGATACAAGTGTTCATTTTAAAAAAGCGCTGAGAGAGAGATGTGAGTTTATTCTAAATCAGCGCGGAGGGAGAACTGAGAGTTCATTTTATAAAAGAGCGGAGAGAGAGGTGAGAGTTCACTTTAAATCAGTGCCCAGGTAGAGGCGAGTCTTCATTTTAAATCAGCGCAGAGAGGTGAGAGTTCATTTTAAATCAGCGTGGAGAGAGAGATGGGAGTTCATTTTAAATTAATGCGGATAGAGAGGGGATAGTTCACTGTTAAACAGTGTGGAGAGTGAGACGAGAATTCATTTTGAAATAACGCAGGAAGGTGAGATTTCATTTTAAAACAGCGCAGAGAGAGATGTGAGAGTTCATTTAAAACAGCACAGAGAGAGATACAAGTGTTCATTTTAAAAAATTGCCAAGAGAGAGGTGTGAGTTTATTCTAAATCAGCGCGGAGGGAGAGCCGAGAGTTGAATATATAAAAGTGCGGAAAGAGAGGTGAAAGTTCAATTTAAATCAGTGCAGAGAAAGGCGAGAGTTCACTTTTAAGCAGTGTGAAGTGAGAGGTGAGAGTTTATTTTAAATCAGCGCGGAGAGAGAGGCGAGTGTTCATTTTAAAGCCGTGCCGAGAGAGAGGCAAGAGATCACTTTAAAATGACGCAAAGAGAGAGACGAGAGTTCAGTTTAAAAAAGCACGGAGAGAGTGGCAAGAGTTCATTTTAAAGCAGTGCTGATAGAGAGGTAAGAGATCACTTTAAAACAGTGCAAAGAGAGATGGATAGTTCACTTTGAAACAGCACTGAGAGAGAGATGAGATTTCACTTTGAAACAGCGCGGAGAGAGCGGTGAGAGTTCAGTTAAAACCGCACAGAGAGAGATACAAGTGTTCATTTTCAAAAAGCGCCGAGAGAGAGATGAGAGTTTATTCTAAATCAGCACGGAGGGAGAGCTGAGAGTTCATTTTATAAAAGCGCGGAGAGAGAGGTGAGAGTTCAATTTAAATCAGTGCCCAAGGAGAGGCGAGTGTTCATTTTAAATCAGCGCAGAGAGGTGAGAGTTCATTTTAAGTCTGCGGAGAGAGAGGTGAGAGTTAATTTTAAATTAGTGCGGAGAGAGAGGGGATAGTTCACTTATAAAAACCGCTGAGAGAGAGACAAGAATTCATTTTAAAAAAGCGCGGGGAGGCGAGATTTGATTTTAGAACAGTGTGGAGAGAGAGGTGAGAGTGCATTTTAAACCAGTGCGGAGAGAGCGGCTAGAGTACATTTTAAACCAGTGCGGAGAGAGAGGCGAGAGTACATTTTAAATCAATGCGCAGGGAGAGGCAGGAGTTCATTTAAATCAGTGCTGATGGAGAGGCGAGAGTTTACTTTAAAACAGCGCAGAGATGTGCGAGTTTATTTTAAATTAGCGTGGAGAGAGAGGTGAGAGTTCACTTTGAAACAGCACAGTGAGAGATACAAGTGTTCATTTTATAAAAGCGCTGAGAGAGAGGTGAGGGTTCAATTTAAATCAGTGCCCAGGTAGAGGCGAGTCTTCATTTTAAATCAGCGCAGAGAGGCGAGAGTTCATTTTAAATCAGCGTGGAAAGAGAAGTGGGAGTTCATTTTAAATTAATGCGGATAGAGAGGGGATAGTTCACTGTTAAACAGTGTGGAGAGTGAGACGAGAATTCATTTTGAAATAACGCAGGAAGGTGAGATTTCATTTTAAAAAAGCGCTGAGAGAGAGATGTGAGTTTATTCTAAATCAGCGCGGAGGGAGAACTGAGAGTTCATTTTATAAAAGAGCGGAGAGAGAGGTGAGAGTTCACTTTAAATCAGTGCCCAGGTAGAGGCGAGTCTTCATTTTAAATCAGCGCAGAGAGGTGAGAGTTCATTTTAAATCAGCGTGGAGAGAGAGATGGGAGTTCATTTTAAATTAATGCGGATAGAGAGGGGATAGTTCACTGTTAAACAGTGTGGAGAGTGAGACGAGAATTCATTTTGAAATAACGCAGGAAGGTGAGATTTCATTTTAAAACAGCGCAGAGAGAGATGTGAGAGTTCATTTAAAACAGCACAGAGAGAGATACAAGTGTTCATTTTAAAAAATTGCCAAGAGAGAGGTGTGAGTTTATTCTAAATCAGCGCGGAGGGAGAGCCGAGAGTTGAATATATAAAAGTGCGGAAAGAGAGGTGAAAGTTCAATTTAAATCAGTGCAGAGAAAGGCGAGAGTTCACTTTTAAGCAGTGTGAAGTGAGAGGTGAGAGTTTATTTTAAATCAGCGCGGAGAGAGAGGCGAGTGTTCATTTTAAAGCCGTGCCGAGAGAGAGGCAAGAGATCACTTTAAAATGACGCAAAGAGAGAGACGAGAGTTCAGTTTAAAAAAGCACGGAGAGAGTGGCAAGAGTTCATTTTAAAGCAGTGCTGATAGAGAGGTAAGAGATCACTTTAAAACAGTGCAAAGAGAGATGGATAGTTCACTTTGAAACAGCACTGAGAGAGAGATGAGATTTCACTTTGAAACAGCGCGGAGAGAGCGGTGAGAGTTCAGTTAAAACCGCACAGAGAGAGATACAAGTGTTCATTTTCAAAAAGCGCCGAGAGAGAGATGAGAGTTTATTCTAAATCAGCACGGAGGGAGAGCTGAGAGTTCATTTTATAAAAGCGCGGAGAGAGAGGTGAGAGTTCAATTTAAATCAGTGCCCAAGGAGAGGCGAGTGTTCATTTTAAATCAGCGCAGAGAGGTGAGAGTTCATTTTAAGTCTGCGGAGAGAGAGGTGAGAGTTAATTTTAAATTAGTGCGGAGAGAGAGGGGATAGTTCACTTATAAAAACCGCTGAGAGAGAGACAAGAATTCATTTTAAAAAAGCGCGGGGAGGCGAGATTTGATTTTAGAACAGTGTGGAGAGAGAGGTGAGAGTGCATTTTAAACCAGTGCGGAGAGAGCGGCTAGAGTACATTTTAAACCAGTGCGGAGAGAGAGGCGAGAGTACATTTTAAATCAATGCGCAGGGAGAGGCAGGAGTTCATTTAAATCAGTGCTGATGGAGAGGCGAGAGTTTACTTTAAAACAGCGCAGAGATGTGCGAGTTTATTTTAAATTAGCGTGGAGAGAGAGGTGAGAGTTCACTTTGAAACAGCACAGTGAGAGATACAAGTGTTCATTTTATATAAGCGCTGAGAGAGAGGTGAGGGTTCAATTTAAATCAGTGCCCAGGTAGAGGCGAGTCTTCATTTTAAATCAGCGCAGAGAGGCGAGAGTTCATTTTAAATCAGCGTGGAAAGAGAAGTGGGAGTTCATTTTAAATTAATGCGGATAGAGAGGGGATAGTTCACTGTTAAACAGTGCGGAGAGAGAGACGAGAATTCATTTTGAAATAACGCGGGAAGGTGAGATTTCATTTTAAAACGGCACAGAGAGAGATATAAGTGTTCATTTTAAAAATCGCCGAGGGAGGTGTGAGTTTATTCTAAATCAGCGCGGAGGGAGAGCCGAGAGTTGATTATATAAAAGCGCGGAGAGAGAGGGGAGATTCATTTTAAATCAGCACAGAGAGAGGCGAGAGTTCACTTTTAAGCAGTGTGAAGTGAGAAGTGAGAGTTTATTTTAAATCAGCACGGAGAGAGACGCGAGTGTTCATTTTAAAGCAGTGCCGAGTGAGAGGGAAGAGATCACTTTAAAACAGCGCAAAGAGAGAGATGAGAGTTCATTTTAAATCAGTGCGGAGGGAGAGCCGAGAGTTCATTTTAAATCAGCGTGGAGAGAGGTGAGAGTTCATTTTAAATCAGCACGGAGAGAGAGGTGAGAGTTCATTTTAAAGCAGTGCCGATAGAGAGGGAAGAGATCAATTTTAAACAGCGACAAGTGAGAGGTTAGAGTTTATTTTAAATCAGCGCGGAGAGAGAGGCGAGTGTTCATTTTAAAGCCGTGGCGAGAGAGAGGCAAGAGATCACTTTAAAACGACGCAAAGATAGTGATAAGAGTTCATTTGAAAAAAGCGTGGAGAGAGTGGCAAGAGTTCATTTTAAAGCAGTGCTGAGAGAGAGGTAAGAGATCACTTTCAAACAGCGCAAAGAGAGTGGCAAGAGTTCATTTTAAATCAGCGCGGGAAGAGTGGGGAGAGTTCATTTTAAAGCCGTGCCGATAGAGAGGCAAGAGATCACTTTAAAATAGTGCAGAGAGAGTGACGAGAGTTCATTTTAAATCAGTGCGGAGCGAGAGGCGAGAGTTCATTTTAAGTCAATGCGCAGGGAGAGGCGAAAGTTCATTTTAAATCAGTGCCGATGGGGAGGCAAGATTTCACTTTAAAACAGCGCAGAGAGAGAGACCAGAGTTCATTTTAAATCAGCGCAGAGAGAGAGGCGAGAGTTCATTTAAAATCAGCGCAGAGAGAGAGGCGAGAGTTCATTTTAAATCAGCGCGGAGAGGGTGGTGAGAGTTCATTTTGAAACAGCACTGAGAGAGATACAAGTGTTCATTTTAAAAAAGCGCTGAGAGAGAGTTGTGAGTTTATTCTAAATCAGCGCGGAGGGAGAACCGAGAGTTCTTTGTATAAAAGCGCTGAGAGAGAGGTGAGAGTTCAATTTAAATCAGTGCCCAGGTAGAGGCGAGTGTTCATTTTAAATCAGCGCAGAGAGGTGAGAGTTCATTTTAAAACAGCGTGGAAAGAGAAGTGGGAGTTCATTTTAAATTAATGCGGATAGAGAGGGGATAGTTCACTTTTAAAAAGTGCGGAGAGAGAGACGAGAATTCATTTTGAAATAACGCGGAAAGGTGAGATTTCATTTTAAAACAGCACAGAGAGAGATGTGAGAGTTCATTTAAAACAGCACAGAGAGAGATACAAGTGTTCATTTTAAAAATCGCCGAGGGAGGTGTGAGTTTATTCTAAATCAGCGCGGAGGGAGAGCCGAGAGTTCATTTTATAAAAGCGCGGAGAGAAGGGGAGATTCATTTTAAATCAGCGCAGAGAGAGGCGAGAGTTCACTTTTAAACAGTGACAAGTAAGAGGTGAGAGTTTATTTTAAATCAGCACGGAGAGAGAGCCGAGTTTTTATTTTAAAGCAGTGCCGAGAGAGAGGGAAGAGATCACTTTAAAACAGCGCAAAGAGAGAGATGAGAGTTCATTTTAAATCAGTGCGGAGGGAGAGGCGAGAGTTCATTTTAAATCAGCGCGGAGAGGGTGGTGAGAGTTCATTTTGAAACAGCATTAAGAGAGAGGCGAGAGTTCACTTTGAAACAGCTCGGAGAGAGAGGTGAGAGTTCACTTTGAAACAGCTCGGAGAGAGAGGTGAGAGTTCACTTTGAAACAGCACTGAGAGAGATACAAGTGTTCATTTTAAAAAAGCGCCGAGAGAGAGGTGTGAGTTTATTCTAAATCAGCGCGGAGGGAGAGCCGAGAGTTCATTTTATAAAAGCGCGGAGAGAGAGATGAGAGTTCACTTTAAATCAGTGTCCAGGTAGAGGCGAGTCTTCATTTTAAATCAGCGCAGAGAGGTGAGAGTTCATTTTAAAACAGCGTGGAAAGAGAAGTGGGAGTTCATTTTAAATTAATGCGGATAGAGAGGGGATAGTTCACTTTTAAAAAGTGCGGAGAGAGAGACGAGAATTCATTTTGAAATAACGCGGGAAGGTGAGATTTCATTTTAAAACAGCACAGAGAGAGATGTGAGAGTTCATTTAAAATAGCACAGAGAGAGATACAAGTGTTCATTTTAAAAATCGCCAAGGGAGGTGTGAGTTTATTCTAAATCAGCGCAGAGGGAGAGCCGAGAGTTCATTTTATAAAAGCGCGGAGAGAGAGGGGAGATTCATTTTAAATCAGCGCAGAGAGAGGCGAGAGTTCACTTTTAAACAGTGACAAGTAAGAGGTGAGAGTTTATTTTAAATCAGCACGGAGAGAGAGACGGGTTTTCATTTTAAAGCAGTGCCGAGAGAGAGGGAAGAGATCACTTTAAAACTGCGCAAAGAGAGAGATGAGAGTTCATTTTAAATCAGTGCGGAGGGAGAGCCGAGAGTTCATTTTAAATCAGCGTGGAGAGAGAGGGGAGAGTTCATTTTAAAGCAGTGCCGATAGAGAGGAAAGAGATCACTTTAAAACAGCGCAGAGAGTGACGAGAGTTCATTTTAAAAAAGCACGGAGAGAGAGATGAGAGTTCATTTTGAAACAGCGCAGTGAGAGATACAAGTGTTTATTGTATAAAAGCGCGGAGAGAGAGGTGAGAGTTCATTTTAAATCAGTGCCCAGGTAGAGGAGAGTCTTCATTTTAAATCAGTGCAGAGAGGTGAGAGTTCATTTTAAAACAGCGTGGAGAGAGAGCTGAGAGTTCTTTTTAAATCAGTGCGGAGAGAGAGAGGGGATAGTTCACTTTAAAAAAGTGCGGAGAATGAGGAAAAATTTCACTT
Organism: Isurus oxyrinchus; assembly: GCA_026770705.1. Lineage (NCBI taxonomy): Eukaryota > Metazoa > Chordata > Chondrichthyes > Lamniformes > Lamnidae > Isurus > Isurus oxyrinchus. The sequence goes on along the minus strand of JANJGN010000006.1, from coordinate 1,682,520 downwards.
TAAAACACCACGGAGAGAGAGACGAGAATTCATTTTAAAAAAGCGCTGAGAGGTGAGATTTCATTTTAAAACATTGTGGCAAGAGAGGCGAGAGTTCAATTTAACACAGCGCGGATTGGGAGGCAAGGGTTCATTTTCAAACAGCGGGGAGAGAGAGGTGAGAGTTCATTTAAAACAGCGCGGAGAGAGATACAAGTGTTCATTTTAAAAAAGCGCTGAGAGAGAGATGTGAGTTTATTCTAAATCAGCGCGGAGGGAGAGCCGAGAGTTGGTTCTATAAAACGCGGAGAGAGAGGGGAGATTTGTTTTAAATCAGCGCAGAGAGAGGTGAGAATTCACTTTTAAACAGTGACAAGTAAGAGGTGAGAGTTTATTTTAAATCAGCACGGAGAGAGAGGCGAGTTTTCATTTTAAAGCACTGCCGAGAGAGAGGGAAGAGATCACTTTAAAACAGCGCAAAGAGAGAGATGAGAGTTCATTTTAAATCAGTGCGGAGGGAGATACGAGAGTTCATTTTAAATCAGCACGGAGAGAGAGGTGAGAGTTCATTTTAAAGCAGTACTGATAGAGGGGAAAGAGATCAATTTTAAACAGCGACAAGTGAGAGGTGAGAGTTTATTTTAAATGAGCGCAGAGAGAGAGGCGAGTGTTTATTTTAAAGCACTGCCGAGAGAGAGGTAGGAGATCACTTTAAAACAGCACAAAGAGAGAGACGAGAGTTCATTTTAAAAAAGTGCGGAGATAGTTTCGTTGGAGAGTTCATTTTAAAGCAGTGCCGATAGAGAGGTAAGAGTTCACCTTAAAACAGCGCAGAGAGAGAGGCAATAGTTTATTTTAACTCAGCGCGGAGGGAGAGCCGAGAGTTAATTTTAAATCAGCACGGACAGAGAGGCGAGAGTTCATGTAAAACAGCGCAGAGAGAGAGGCAAGTGTTCATTTTCAAACCGCAGAGACAGCGAGGCGAGAGTTCATTTTAAAATAGCGCGGAGAGAGATGTGAGAGTTCATTTCAAATTAGCACAGAGAGCGAGTAGAGAATTCATTAAAACGACCGTCGACAGATGTTCATTTTAAAAAAGCGCGGAGAGAGTGGTGAGACTACATTTTAAAACAGCGACAATTGAGAGGCGAATGTTCATTTTAAAGCAGTGCCGAGAGAGAGGAACAAGATCACTTTAAAACAGCGCGGAGAGAGAGACAAGAGTTCATTTTAAATCAGTGCGGAGGGAGAGGTGAGAGTTCATTTTAAATCAGCGCAGAGAGAGAGGCGAGAGTTCCCTTTAAATCAGCTCAGAGAGGGAGTTCAGATTTCATTTTGAAACTGCGCGGAGAGAGAGTTGAGAGTTCACTTTGAAACAGTACAGAGAGAGCGGTGAGAGTTCATTTAAAACAGCACAGAGAGAGATACAAGTGTTCATTTTAAAAAAGCGCCGAGAGAGAGATGTGAATTTATTCTAAATCAGCGCGGAGGGAGAGCCGAGAGATCATTTTATAAAAGCACGGAGAGAGAGGTGAGAGTTCAATTTAAATCAGTGCCCAGGGAGAGGCGAGTCTTCGTTTTAAATCAGCACAGAGAGGTGAGAGTTCATTTTAATTCTGCGGAGAGAGAGGTGAGAGTTCATTTTAAATTTGTGCGGAGAGAGAGGTGATAGTTCATTTTAAACCAGTGTGGAGAGAGAGGCGCGAGTACATTTTAAACCAGTGCGGAGAGAGAGGCGAGAGTACATTTTTAATCAGTGCGGAGGGAGAGGTGGAGTACATTTTAAACCAGTTTGGAGGGAGAGGCGAGAGTTCATTATAAACCAGTGCGGAGAGAGAGGCGAGAGTACATTTTAAATCAATGCGCAGGGAGAGGCAGGAGTTCGTTTAAATCAGTGCCGATGGAGAGGCGAGAGTTACTTTAAAACAGCGCAGAGATATGAGAGTTCATTTAAAATCAGCACGGAGAGCGAGAAGAGAATTCATTACAAAACTGCGTCGTCAGAGAGTTCATTTTAAAAAAGCGCGAGTGAGGCGAGACTACATTTTAAATAAGCGACAAATGAGAGGCGAGAGTTCATTTTTAATCAGCACAGAGAGAGGCGAGCGTTCACTTTTAAACAGCGACAAGTGAGAGGTGAGAGTTTATTTTAAATCAGCGTGGAGGGAGAGGCGAGTGTTCATTTTAAAGCAGTGCTGAGAGTGAGGCAAGAGATCACTTTAAAACAGCGCAAATAGAGAGACAAAAGTTCATTTTAAATCAGGGCGGAGCGAGAGCCGAGAGTTCATTTAAAACAGCGCAGAGAGAGAGGCGAGAGTTCACTTTAATTCAATGCACAGGGAGAGGCGAGTCTTCGCTTTAAATCAGCGCAGAGAGGTGAGAGTTCATTTTAAATTAGTGCCGATGGAAAGGCGAGAGTTCATTTTAAATCAACGCAGAGAGAGAGGTGAGATTTCCTTTTGAAATAGCGTGGAGAGAGCGGTGAGAGTTCATTTAAAACAGCACAGAGAGAGATACAAGTGTTCATTTTAAAAACGTGCCGAGAGTGAGGTGTGAGTTTATTGTAAATCAGGGCGGAGGGAGAGCCGAGAGTTCATTTTATAAAAGCGCGGAGAGGTGAGAGTTCAATTTAATCAGTGCCTAGGGAGAGGCAAGTCTTCGTTTTAAATCAGCGCGGAGATGTGAGAGTTCATTTTAAGTCTGCAGAGAGAGAGGTGAGAGTTCATCTTAAATTAGTGCAGAGAGAGAGGGGATAGTTAACTTTAAAAACCCACGGAGAGAGACACAAGAATTCATTTTAAAAAACGCGGGGAGGTGAGATTTCATTTTAGAACAGTGTGGAGAGAGAGGCGACAGTACATTTTTAAAATGTGCGGAGAGAGAGGCGACAGTACATTTTTAAAATGTGCGGAGAGAGAGGCGACAGTACATTTTTAAAATGTGCGGAGAGAGAGGCTAGAGTACATTTTAAACCAGTGAGGAGAGAGAGGTGAGAGTACATTTTAAATCAATGCGCAGGGAGAGGCGAGAGTTCATTTAAATCAGTGCCGATGGAGAGGCGAGAGTTACTTTAAAACAGCGCAGAGATGTGAGAGTTCATTTTAAATTAGCGGGGATAGAGAGGCGAGAGTTCATTTTAAATCAGCGCAGAGCGAGTGGTGAGAGTTCTCTTTAAATCAGCGCAGAGAGAGAGGTGAGAGTTCACTTTGAAACAGCACAGTGAGAGATACAATTGTTCATTTTATAAAAGCGCCGGGAGAGAGATGTCAGTTTATACTAATTCAGCGTGGAGGGAGAGCCGAGAGTTCATTTTATAAAAGTGCAGAGAGAGAGGTGAGAGTTCAATTTAAATCAGTGCCGAGGGAGAGGTGAGTCTTCATTTTAAATCAGCGTAGAGAGGTGAGAGTTCATTTTAAAACAGCGTGGAGAGAGAAGTGAGAGTTCATTTTAAATCAGTGCGGAGAGAGAGGGGATAGATCACTTTAAAAACGTGCGGAGAGAGAGGAAAAAGTTCACTTTAAAACACCGCGGAGAGAGAGATGAGAATTCATTTTAAAAAAGCGCAGGGAGGTGAGATTTCATTTTAAAACATTGTGGCAAGAGAGGCGAGAGTTCGATTTAAAACAGCGCGGATTGGGAGGCAAGGGTTCATTTTCAAACAGCGGGGAGAGAGAGGTGAGAGTTCATTTAAAATCAGCACAGAGAGCGAGAAGAGAATTCATTACAAAACAGCGTCGACAGAGAGTTCATTTTAAAAAAGCGCGAGTGAGGTGAGACTTCATTTTAAATAAGCGACAAATGAGAGGCGAGAGTTCATTTTAAATCAGCGCAGAGAGAGTAGAGAGTTCACTTTTAAAAAGCGACTAGTGAGAGGTGAGCGTTAATTTTAAAACAGCGCATGGTGAGAGACGAGAGTTCATTTTAAAAAAGCGCGGAGAGAGAGGCGAGAGTTCATTTTAAATCAGTGCGGAGAGAGAGGTGAGAGTTCACTTTAAAACAGCGCGGAGAGAGAGGAAAATGTTCATTTTAAATCAGTTCAGAGGGAGAGGCGAGAGTTGATTTTAAATCAGTACTGATGGAGAGGCGAGAGTTTACTTTAAAACAGCGCAGAGAGGCGAGAGTTCACTTTAAAAACGCAGAGAGGCGAGAGATCATTTTAAATCAGCGTGGAGAGAGAGGAGAGAGTTCCCTTTCAATTAGCGCGGAGAGAGAGGCGAGAGTTCTTTTTAAATCAGCGTAGAGTGAGAGGCGAATCTTCGTTTTAAATCAGCACGGAGAGGGAGGTGAGATTTTATTTTGAAACAGCGCGGAGAGAGGGCTGAGAGTTCATTTAAAACAGCACAGAGAGCGAGATACAAGTGTTCATTTTAAAAAAGCGCGAGACAGAGGTGTGAGTTTATTCTAAATCAGCGCGGAGGGAGAGCCGAGAGTTCATTTTATAAAATTGCGGAGAGGTGAGAGTTCAATTTAAATCGGTGCCCAGGGATAGGCGAGTCTTCATTTTAAATCAGCGCAGAGAGGCGAGAGTTCATTTTAAGTTAGTACGGAGAGAGAGGGGATAGTTCACTTTAAAAAACCGCGGTGAGAGAGATGAGAATTAATTTTAAAAAAGCGCGGGGAGATGAGATTTCATTTTAAACCAGTGCGGAGAGAGAGGTGAGAGTTCATTTTAAATCAATGCGCAGGGAGAGGGTGGAGTTCATTTAAATCAGTGCCGATAGAGAGGCGAGAGTTACTTTAAAACAGCGCAGAGATGTGAGAGTTCATTTTAAATTAGTGCGGAGAGAGAGGCGAGAGTTCATTTTAAATCAGCGCAGAGCGAGAGGTCAGAGTTCTCTTTAAATCAGTGCGGAGAGAGAGGTGAGAGTTCACTTTGAAACAGCACAGTGAGAGATACAAGTGTTCATTTTATAAAAGAGCAGAGAGAGAGGTGAGAGTTCAATTTAAATCAGTGCCCAGGGAGAGGCGAGACTACATTTTAAATCAGCGCAGAGAGGTGAGAGTTCATTTTAAATCAGTGCGGATAGAGAGGGGATAGTTCACTTCAAAAAAGTGCGGAGAGAGTGGAAAGATTTCACTTTAAAACACTGCGGAGAACAGAGCCGAGAATTCATTTTAAAAATGCGCAGGGAGGTGAGATTTCATTTTAAAACATTGTGGCAAGAGAGGCGAGAGTTCAATTTAACACAGCGCGGATTGGGAGGCAAGGGTTCATTTTCAAACAGTGGGGAGAGAGAGGCGCGAGTACATTTTAAACCAGTGCGGACGGAGAGGCGAGAGTACATTTTAAATCAATGCGCAGGGAGAAACGGGAGTTCGTTTAAATCAGTGCCGATGGAGAGGCGAGAGTTTACTTTAAAACAGCGCAGAGATGTGAGAGTTCATTTAAAATCAGCACAGAGACCGAGAAGAGAATTCATTACAAAACAGCGTCGACAGAGAGTTCATTTTACAAAAGCGCGAGTGAGGCGAGAGTTCATCTTAAATCAGCGCGGAGAGAGAGGCGAGAGTTCATTATAAATCAGTGTGGAGAGAGAGGCGAGAGTTCATTTTAAATCAGCGTGGAGAGAGAGGTGAGAGTTCATTTTAAATCAGCGCAGAGGGAGAGGCGAGAGTTCATTTTAAATCAGCGCGGAGAGAGAGGTGAGAGTTCATTTTAAATCAGCGCAGAGAGAGAGGCGAGAGTTCATTTTAAATCAGCGCGGAGAGAGAGGTGAGAATTCATTTTAAATCAGCGCGGAGAGAGGCGAGAGTTCACTTTTAAACAGCGACAAGTGAGAGGTGAAAGTTTATTTTAAATCAGCGCGGAGGGAGAGGCGAGTGTTCATTTTAAAATAGTGCCAAGAGAGAGGGAAGGGATCACTTTTAAACAGCGCAAATAGACAAAAGTTCATTTTAAATCAGCGTGGAGTGAGAGCCGAGAGTTCATTTTAATTCAATGCGCAGGGAGAGGTGAGAGTTGGTTTTAAATTAGTGCCGATGGGGAGGCGAGATTTCATTTTAAAACAGCGCAGAGGGAGAGGTGGAGAGTTCACTTTGAAACAGCACAGAGAGAGATACAAGTGTTCATTTTAAAAAAGCACCGAGAGAGAGATGTGAGTTTATTCTAAATCAGCGCGGAGGGAGAGCCGAGAGTTCATTTTATAAAAGCGCGGAAAGAGAGGTGAGAGTTCTATTTAAATCAGTGCCCAGGGAGAGGCGAGTCTTCATTTTAAATCAGCGCATAGAGGTGAGAGTCCATTTTAAGTCTGCAGAGAGAGAGAGGTGAGAGTTAATTTTAAATTAGTGCGGAGAGATAGGGGATAGTTCACTTTTAAAAACCGTGGAGAGAAAGACAAGAATTCAGTTTAAAAATTGAGGGAAGGTCAGATTTCATTTTAGAACAGTGTGGAGAGAGCGGTGAGAGAACATTCTAAATCAAGGCGCAGAGAGAGGCAAGAGTTCATTTTAAACCAGTGTGGAGAGAGAGGTGAGACTTCATTTAAAATCAGCACGGGGAGCGAGAAGAGAATTCATTACAAAACAGCGTTGGCAGAGTGTTCATTTTAAAAAAGCGCGATTGAGGTGAGACTACATTTTAAAACAGCGATATGTGAGAGGCGAGAGTTTATTTTAAATCAGCCCAGAGAGAGAGGTGAGTGTTCATTTTAAATCAGCGCAGAGAGAGGCGAGAATTCACTTTTAAACAGCGACAAGTGAGAGGTGAGAGTTTATTTTAAAGCAGTGCCGAGAGAGAGGGAAGAGATCACTTTAAAACAGCGCAGAGCGGGAGAGAGACGAGAGTTCATTTTAAAAAAAGCGCGGAGAGAGAGGCGAGAGTATATTTTAAAGCAGTGTCGATAGAGAGGAAAGAGATCACTTTAAAACAGCGCAGAGAGAGAGCCAAGAGTTCATTTTAAATCAGCACGGAGAGAGAGGCGAGTGTTCATTTTAAATCAGCGCGGAGAGGGAGGTGAGATTTCATTTTGAAACAGCGTGGAGAGAGAGGTGAGAGTTCACTTTGAAACAGCGCGGAGAGAGATACAAGTGTTCATTTTAAAAAGCGCCGAGAGAGAGTTGTGAGTTTATTCTAAATCAGCGCGGAGGGAGAGCCGAGAGTTCATTTTATAAAAGCGCGGAGAGAGGTGAGAGTTCATTTTAAGTCTGCGGAGAGAGAGGTGAGAGTTCATCTTAACTTAGTGCGGAGAGAGAGGGGATAGTTCACTTTAAAAAACCGCGGAGAGAGAGACAAGAATTCATTTTAAAAAAGTGCGGGGAGGTGAGATTTCATTTTAGAACAGTGTGGAGAGAGAGGTGAGAGTGCATTTTAAAACAGTGAGGAGGGAGAGGTGAGAGTTAATTTTAAACCAGTCCGGAGAGAGAGACAAGAGCTCATTTTTAACCTGTGCGGAGAGAGAGGTGAGTGTACATTATAAACCAGTGCGGAGAGAGAGGCGAGAGTACATTTTAAACCAGTGCGGAGGGAGAGGCGAGAGTTCATTTTAAACCGGTGCGGAGAGAGAGGTGAGAGTACATTTTAAATCAATGCGCAGGGAGAGGCATGAGTTCATTTTAAATCAGTGCCGATGGAGAGGCGAGAGTTACTTTAAAACAGCGCAGAGATGTGAGAGTTCATTTTAAATCAGCGCAGAGTGAGAGGTGAGAGTTCTCTTTAAATCAGCGCGGAGAGAGAGGTGAGAGTTCATTTAAAATCAGCGTGGAGTGAGAGGTGAGAGTTCATTTTAAAACAGTGTGGAGAGAGTGGGGATAGTTCACTTTAAAAAAGTGCAGAGAGAAGAAAGATTTCACTTAAAACACCGTGGAGAGAGAGAAGAGAATTCATTTTAAAAAAGCGCAGTGAGGTGAGATTTCATTTTAAAACATTGTGGCAAGAGAGGTGAGAGTTCAATTTAAAACAGCGCGGATTGGGAGGCAAGGGTTCATTTTCAAACAGCGGTGAGAGAGAGGCGAGAGTTCATTTTAAAACAGCGCGGAGAGAGATGTGAGAGTTCATTTAAAATCAGTACGGAGTGCGAGAAGAGAATTCATTACAAAACAGCGTCGACAGAGAGTTCATTTTAAAAAAGTGCAAGTGAGGCGACACTACATTTTAAATAAGCGACAAATAAGAGGCGAGAGTTCATTTTAAATCAGCGCAGAGAGAGGTGAGAGTTCACTTTTAAACAGCGTCAAGTGAGAGGTGAGAGTTTATTTTAAAGCAGTGCTGAGAGAGAGGTAAGAGATCACTTTAAAACAGCGCAAATAGAGAGACAAGAGTTCATTTTAAATCAGCCGAGAGTTCATTTAAAACAGCGCAGAGAGAGAGGCGAGAGTTCATTTTAATTCAATGCACAGGGAGAGGCGAGTCTTCGCTTTAAATCAGCGCAGAGAGGTGAGAGTTCATTTTAATTCAATGCTCAGGGAGAGGTGAGAGTTCGTTTTAAATTAGTGCCGATGGAAAGGCGAGAGTTCATTTTAAATCATCGCAGAGAGAGAGAAGTGAGATTTCCTTTTGAAACAGCATGGGGAGAGGGGTAAGAGTTCATTTAAAACAGCATAGAGAGGGATACAAGTGTTCATTTTAAAAAAGCGCCGAGGGAGAGATGTGAGTTTATTCTAAATCAGCGCGGAGGGAGAGCCGAGAGTTCATTTTATAAAAGCGCGGAGAGAGAGGTGAGGGTTCAATTTAAATCAGTGCCCAGGGAGAGGCAAGTCTTCGTTTTAAATCAGCGCGGAGATGTGAGAGTTCATTTTAAGTCTGCGGAGAGAGAGGTGAGAGTTCATCTTAAATTAGTGCAGAGAGAGAGGTGATAGTTCACTTTAAAAACTCGCGGAGAGAGACACAAGAATTCATTTTAAAAAAACGCGGGGAGGTGAGATTTCATTTTAGAACAGTGTGGAGAGAGTGGCGACAGTACATTTTTAAAATGTGCGGAGAGAGAGGCTAGAGTACATTTTAAACCAGTGAGGAGAGAGAGGTGAGAGTACATTTTAAATCAATGCGCAGGGAGAGGTGAGAGTTCATTTAAATCAGTGCAGATGGAGAGGCAAGAGTTACTTTAAAACAGCGCAGAGATGTGAGAGTTCATTTTAAATTAGCGGGGATAGAGAGGCGAGAGTTCATTTTAAATCAGCGCAGAGCGAGAGGTCAGAGTTCTCTTTAAATCAGCGCGGAGAGAGAGGCGAGTGTTCACTTTGAAACAGCACAGTGAGAGATACAATTGTTCATTTTATAAAAGCGCCGGGAGAGAGGTGAGAGTTCAATTTAAATCAGTGCTGAGGGAGAGGTGAGTCTTCATTTTAAATCAGCGCAGAGAGGTGAGAGTTCATTTTAAATCAGTGTGGAGAGAGAGGGGATAGATCACTTTAAAAACGTGCGGAGAGAGAGGTAAAAGTTCACTTTAAAACACCGCGGAGAGAGAGAGACGAGAATTCATTTTAAAAAAGCGAAGGGAGGTGAGATTTCATTTTAAAACATTGTGGCAAGAGAGGCGAGAGTTCGATTTAGAACAGCGCGGATTGGGAGGCAAGGGTTCATTTTCAAACAGCGCGGAGAGAGATGTGAGAGTTCATTTAAAATCAGTACGGAGAGCGAGAAGAGAATTCATTACAAAACAGCATCGACAGAGAGTTCATTTTAAAAAAGTGCGAGTGAGGTGAGACTACATTTTAAATAAGCGACAAATGAGAGGCGAGAGTTCATTTTAAATCAGCGCGGAGAGAGAGGTGAGAGTTCATTTTAAATCAGCGCGGAGAGAGAGTAGAGAGCTCACTTTTAAAAAGCGAGTAGTGAGAGTTGAGCGTTAATTTTAAATCAGCGTGGAGGGAGAAGCGAATGTTCATTTTAAAGCAGTGTCGATAGAGAGGCAAGAGATCACTTTAAAACAGCGCAAATAGAGAGACAAAAGTTCATTTTAAATCAGCGCGGAGGGAGAACCAAGAGTTCATTTTATAAAAGCGCGGAGAGAGAGGTGAGAGTTCTATTTAAATCAGTGCCCAGGGAGAGGCGAGTCTTCATTTTAAATCAGCGCAGAGAGGTGAGAGTTCATTTTAAGTCTGCGGAGAGAGAGGTGAGAGTTAATTTTAAATTAGTGCGGAGAGATAGGGGATAGTTCACTTTTAAAAACCGTGGAGAGAGAGACGAGAATTCAGTTTAAAAATTGCGGGGAGGTCAGATTTCATTTTAGAACAGTGTGGAGAGAGCGGTGAGAGAACATTCTAAATCAAGGCGCAGGGAGAGGCAAGAGTTCATTTTAAACCAGTGTGGAGAGAGATGTGAGAGTTCATTTAAAATCAGCACGGGGAGCGAGAAGAGAATTCATTACAAAACAGCGTCGACAGAGTGTTCATTTTAAAAAAGCGCGATTGAGGTGAGACTACATTTTAAAACAGCGATATGTGAGAGGCGAGAGTTTATTTTAAATCAGCCCAGAGAGAGAGGTGAGTGTTCATTTTAAATCAGCGCAGCGAGAGGCGAGAGTTCATTTTTAAACAGCGACAAGTGAGAGGTGAGAGTTTATTTCAAAGCAGTGCCGAGAGAGAGGGAAGAGATCACTTTAAAACAGCGCGGAGCGGGAGAGAGACGAGAGTTCACTTTTAAAAAAGCGCGGAGAGAGAGGCGAATGTTCATTTTAAAGCAGTGTCGATAGAGAGGCAAGAGATCACTTTAAATCAGCGCAGAGAGTGAGGAACAAGATCACTTTAAAACAGCGCAGAGAGAGAGACAAGAGTTCATTTTAAATCAGCGCGGAGCGAGAGCCAAGAGTTCATTTTAAATCAGCACAGAGAGAGAGGCAAGTGTTCATTTTAAATCAGCGCGGAGAGGGAGGTGAGATTTCATTTTGAAACAGCGTGGAGAGAGAGGTGAGAGTTCACTTTGAAACAGCGCGGAGAGAGATACAAGTGTTCATTTTAAAAAGCGCCGAGAGAGAGTTGTGAGTTTATTCTAAATCAGCGCGGAGGGAGAGCCGAGAGTTCATTTTATAAAAGCGCGGAGAGAGGTGAGAGTTCATTTTAAGTCTGCGGAGAGAGAGGTGAGAGTTCCTCTTAACTTAGTGCGGAGAGAGAGGGGATAGTTCACTTTAAAAAACCGCGGAGAGAGAGACAAGAATTCATTTTAAAAAAGTGCGGGGAGGTGAGATTTCATTTTAGAACAGTGTGGAGAGAGAGGTGAGAATGCATTTTAAAACAGTGAGGAGGGAGAGGTGAGAGTTAATTTTAAACCAGTCCGGAGAGAGAGACAAGAGCTCATTTTTAACCTGTGCAGAGAGAGAGGTGAGTGTACATTATAAACCAGTGCGGAGAGAGAGGCGAGAGTACATTATAAACCAGTGAGGAGAGAGAGGTGAGAGTACATTTTAAATCAATGCGCAAGGAGAGGCGGGAGTTCATTTAAATCAGTGCCGATGGAGAGGCGAGAGTTACTTTAAAACAGCGCAGAGATGTGAGAGTTCATTTTAAATCAGCGCGGAGAGAGAGGTGAGAGTTCATTTTAAATCAGCGCGGAGTGAGAGTAGAGAGCTCACTTTTAAAAAGCGAGTAGTGAGAGTTGAGCGTTAATTTTAAATCAGCGTGGAGGGAGAAGTGAGTGTTCATTTTAAAGCAGTGTCGATAGAGAGGCAAGAGTTCACTTTAAAACAGCGCAAATAGAGAGACAAAAGTTCATTTTAAATCAGCGCGGAGAGAGAACCAAGAGTTCATTTTATAAAAGCGCGGAGAGAGAGGTGAGAGTTCTATTTAAATCAGTGCCCAGTGATAGGCGAGTCTTCATTTTAAATCAGCGCAGAGAGGTGAGAGTTCATTTTAAGTCTGCGGAGAGAGAGAGGTGAGAGTTAATTTTAAATTAGTGCGGAGAGATAGGGGATAGTTCACTTTTAAAAACCGTGGAGAGAGAGACAAGAATTCAGTTTAAAAATTGAGGGAAGGTCAGATTTCATTTTAGAACAGTGTGGAGAGAGCGGTGAGAGAACATTCTAAATCAAGGCGCAGGGAGAGGCAAGAGTTCATTTTAAACCAGTGTGGAGAGAGAGGTGAGAGTTCATTTAAAATCAGCACGGGGAGCGAGAAGTGAATTCATTACAAAACAGCGTCGACAGAGTGTTCATTTTAAAAAAGCGTGATTGAGGCGAGACTACATTTTAAAACAGCGACAAGTGAGAGGTGAGAGTTTATTTTAAAGCAGTGCCGAGAGAAAGGGAAGAGATCACTTTAAAACAGCGCAGAGTGGGAGAGAGACGAGAGTTCATTTTAAAAAAAGCGCGGAGAGAGAGGCGAGAGTACATTTTTTAAAAAGCGCGGAGAGAGAGGCGAATGTTCATTATAAAACAGTGTCGATAGAGAGGCAAGAGATCACTTTAAAACAGCGCAGAGAGAGAGAGAAGAGTTCATTTTAAATCAGCGCGGAGCAAGAGCCAAGAGTTCATTTTAAATCAGCACAGAGAGAGAGGCAAGTGTTCATTTTAAATCAGCGCGGAGAGGGAGGTGAGATTTCATTTTGAAACAGCGTGGAGAGAGAGGTGAGAGTTCACTTTGAAACAGCGCGGAGAGAGATACAAGAGTTCATTTTAAAAAGCGCCGAGAGAGAGTTGTGAGTTTATTCTAAATCAGCGCGGAGGGAGAGCCGAGAGTTCATTTTATAAAAGCGCGGAGAGAGAGGTGAGAGTTCATTTTAAGTCTGCGGAGAGAGAGGTGAAAGTTCATCTTAACTTAGTGCGGAGAGAGAGGGGATAGTTCACTTTAAAAAACCGCGGAGAGAGAGACAAGAATTCATTTTAAAAAAGTGCGGGGAGGTGAGATTTCATTTTAGAACAGTGTGGAGAGAGAGGTGAGAGAGCATTTTAAAACAGTGAGGAGGGAGAGGTGAGAGTTAATTTTAAACCAGTCCGGAGAGAGAGACAAGAGCTCATTTTTAACCTGTGCGGAGAGAGAGGTGAGTGTACGTTATAAACCAGTGCAGAGAGAGAGGCGAGAGTACATTTTAAACCAGTGCTGAGGGAGAGGCAAGAGTTCATTTTAAACCGGTGCGGAGAGAGAGGTGAGAGTACATTTTAAATCAATGCGCAGGGAGAGGCATGAGTTCATTTTAAATCAGTGCCGATGGAGAGGCGAGAGTTATTTTAAAACAGCGCAGAGATGTGAGAGTTCATTTTAAATCAGCGCAGAGTGAGAGGTGAGAGTTCTCTTTAAATCAGCGCGGAGAGAGAGGTGAGAGTTCATTTAAAATCAGCGTGGAGTGAGAGGTGAGAGTTCACTTAAAATCAGCGCGGAGTGAGAGGTGAGAGTTCACTTTAAATCAGTGCCGAGGGTGAGGCGAGACTACATTTTAAATCAGCGCAGAGAGGTGAGAGTTCATTTTAAAACAGTGTGGAGAGAGTGGGGATAGTTCACTTTAAAAAAGTGCAGAGAGAAGAAAGATTTCACTTAAAACACCGTGGAGAGAGAGACGAGAATTCATTTTAAAAAAGCGCAGGGAGGTGAGAGTTCATTTTAAAACATTGTGGCAAGAGAGGTGAGAGTTCAATTTGAAACAGCGCGGATTGGGAGGCAAGGGTTCATTTTCAAACAGCGGTGAGAGAGGGGCGAGAGTTCATTTTAAAACAGCGCGGAGAGAGATGTGAGAGTTCATTTAAAATCAGCACGGAGAGCGAGAAGAGAATTCATTACAAAACAGCGTCGACAGAGAATACATTTTAAAAAAGTGCAAGTGAGGCGACACTACATTTTAAATAAGCGACAAATAAGAGGCGAGAGTTCATTTTAAATCAGTGCAGAGAGAGGTGAGAGTTCACTTTTAAACAGCGACAAGTGAGAGGTGAGAGTTTATTTTAAAGCAGTGCTGAGAGAGAGGTAAGAGATCACTTTAAAACAGCGCAAATAGAGAGACAAGAGTTCATTTTAAATCAGCGCGGAGCGAGAGCCGAGAGTTCATTTAAAACAGCGCAGAGAGAGAGGCGAGAGTTCATTTTAATTCAATGCACAGGGAGAGGCGAGTCTTCGCTTTAAATCAGCGCAGAGAGGTGAGAGTTCATTTTAATTCAATGCTCAGGGAGAGGTGAGAGTTCGTTTTAAATTAGTGCCGATGGAAAGGCGAGAGTTCATTTTAAATCAACGCAGAGAGAGAGGTGAGATTTCCTTTTGAAACAGCGTGGGGAGAGGGGTGAGAGTTAATTTAAAACAGCACAGAGAGAGATACAAGTGTTCATTTTAAAAACGCACTGAGAGTGAGGTGTGAGTTTATTGTAAATCAGGGCGGAGGGAGAGCCGAGAGTTCATTTTATAAAAGCGCGGAGAGAGAGGTGAGGGTTCAATTTAAATCAGTGCCCAGGGAGAGGCAAGTCTTCGTTTTAAATCAGCGCAGAGAAGTGAGAGTTCATTTTAAGTCTGCGGAGAGAGAGGTGAGAGTTCATCTTAAATTAGTGCAGAGAGAGAGTGGATAGTTCACTTTAAAAACCCGCGGAGAGAGACACAAGAATTCATTTTAAAAAAACGCGGGGAGGTGAGATTTCATTTTAGAACAGTATGGAGAGAGAGGCGACAGTACATTTTTAAAATGTGCGGAGAGAGAGGCTAGAGTACATTTTAAACCAGTGAGGAGAGAGAGGTGAGAGTACATTTTAAATCAATGCGCAGGGAGAGACGAAAGTTCATTTAAATCAGTGCCGATGGAGAGACGAGAGTTACTTTAAAACAGCGCAGAGATGTGAGAGTTCATTTTAAATTAGCGGGGATAGAGAGGCGAGAGTTCATTTTAAATCAGCGCAGAGCGAGAGGTCAGAGTTCTCTTTAAATCAGCGCGGAGAGAGAGGTGAGAGTTCACTTTGAAACAGCACAGTGAGAGATACAATTGTTCATTTTATAAAAGCGCCGGGAGAGAGGTGAGGGTTCAATTTAAATCAGTGCCGAGGGAGAGGTGAGAGTTCATTTTAAATCAGCGCAGAGAGGTGAGAGTTCATTTTAAAACAGTGTGGAGAGAGAAGTGAGAGTTCATTTTAAATCAGTGTGGAGAGAGAGGGGATAGATCACTTTAAAAACGTGCGGAGAGAGAGGTAAAAGTTCACTTTAAAACACCGCGGAGAGAGAGACGAGAATTCATTTTAAAAAAGCGAAGGGAGGTGAGATTTCATTTTAAAACATTGTGGCAAGAGAGGCGAGAGTTCGATTTAGAACAGCGCGGATTGGGAGGCAAGGGTTAATTTTCAAACAGCGTGGAGAGAGCGGTGAGAGTTCATTTAAAATCAGTACGGAGAGCGAGAAGAGAATTCATTACAAAACAGCATCGACAGAGAGTTGATTTTAAAAAAGTGCGAGTGAGGCGACACTACATTTTAAATAAGCGACAAATGAGAGGTGAGAGTTCATTTTAAATCAGCGCGGAGAGAGAGTAGAGAGCTCACTTTTAAAAAGCGAGTAGTGAGAGTTGAGCGTTAATTTTAAATCAGCGTGGAGGGAGAAGCGAGTGTTCATTTTAAAGCAGTGTTGATAGAGAGGCAAGAGATCACTTTAAAACAGCGCAAATAGAGAGACAAAAGTTCATTTTAAATCAGCACGGAGGGAGACCCAAGAGTTCATTTTATAAAAGCGCGGAGAGAGAGGTGAGAGTTCTATTTAAATCAGTGCCCAGGGAGAGGCGAGTCTTCATTTTAAATCAGCGCAGAGAGGTGAGAGTCCATTTTAAGTCTGCAGAGAGAGAGAGGTGAGAGTTAATTTTAAAATAGTGCGGAGAGATAGGGGATAGTTCACTTTTAAAAACCGTGGAGAGAGAGACGAGAATTCAGTTTAAAAATTGCGGGGAGGTCAGATTTCATTTTAGAACAATGTGGAGAGAGCGGTGAGAGAACATTCTAAATCAAGGCGCAGGGAGAGGCAAGAGTTCATTTTAAACCAGTGTGGAGAGAGAGGTGAGAGTTCATTTAAAATCAGCACGGGGAGCGAGAAGTGAATTCATTACCAAACAGCGTCGACAGAGTGTTCATTTTAAAAAAGCGCGATTGAGGTGAGACTACATTTTAAAACAGCGATAGGTGAGAGGCGAGAGTTTATTTTAAATCAGCCCGGAGAGAAAGGCGAGAGTTCACTTTTAAACAGCGACAAGTGAGAGGTGAGAGTTTATTTTAAAGCAGTGCCGAGAGAAAGGGAAGAGATCACTTTAAAACAGCGCAGAGTGGGAGAGAGACGAGAGTTCATTTTAAAAAAAGCGCGGAGAGAGAGGCGAGAGTACATTTTTAAAAAAGCGCGGAGAGAGAGGCGAATGTTCATTTTAAAACAGTGTCGATAGAGAAGCAAGAGATCACTTTAAAACAGCGCAGAGAGAGAGAGAAGAGTTCATTTTAAATCAGCGCGGAGCAAGAGCCAAGAGTTCATTTTAAATCAGCACAGAGAGAGAGGCAAGTGTTCATTTTAAATCAGCGCGGAGAGGGAGGTGAGATTTCATTTTGAAACAGCGTGGAGAGAGAGGTGAGAGTTCACTTTGAAACAGCGCGGAGAGAGATACAAGTGTTCATTTTAAAAAGCGCCGAGAGAGAGTTGTGAGTTTATTCTAAATCAGCGCGGAGGGAGAGCCGAGAGTTCATTTTATAAAAGCGCGGAGAGAGGTGAGAGTTCATTTTAAGTCTGCGGAGAGAGAGGTGAGAGTTCCTCTTAACTTAGTGCGGAGAGAGAGGGGATAGTTCACTTTAACAAACCGCGGAGAGAGAGACAAGAATTCATTTTAAAAAAGTGCGGGGAGGTGAGATTTCATTTTAGAACAGTGTGGAGAGAGAGGTGAGAATGCATTTTAAAACAGTGAGGAGGGAGCGGTGAGAGTTAATTTTAAACCAGTCCGGAGAGAGAGACCAGAGCTCATTTTTAACCTGTGCGGAGAGAGAGGTGAGTGTACATTATAAACCAGTGCGGAGAGAGAGGCGAGAGTACATTATAAACCAGTGCTGAGAGAGAGGGGAGAGTTCATTATAAACCAGTGAGGAGAAAGAGGTGAGAGTACATTTTAAATCAATGCGCAGGGAGAGGCAGGAGTTCATTTAAATCAGTGCCGACGGAGAGGCGAGAGTTACTTTAAAACAGTGCAGAGATGTGAGAGTTCATTTTAAATCAGCACGGAGAGCGAGAAGAGAATTCATTACAAAACTGCGTCGACAGAGAGTTCATTTTAAAAAAGCGCGAGTGAGGCGAGACTACATTTTAAATAAGCGACAAATGAGAGGCGAGAGTTCATTTTTAATCAGCACAGAGAGAGGAGCGAGTTCACTTTTAAAAAGCGACTAGTGAGAGGTGAGAGTTAATTTTAAATCAGCGTGGAGGGAGAAGCGAGTGTTCATTTTAAAGCAGTGCCAAGAGAGAGGCAAGAGATCACTTTAAAACAGCGCAAATAGAGAGACAAAAGTTCATTTTAAATCAGCGCGGAGGGAGAACCAAGAGTTCATTTTATAAAATTGCGGAGAGTGAGGTGAGAGTTCAATTTAAATCAGTGCCCAGGGATAGGCGAGTCTTCATTTTAAATCAGCGCAGAGAGGCGAGAGTTCATTTTAAGTTAGTGCGGAGAGAGAGGGGATAGTTCACTTTAAAAAACTGTGGTGAGAGAGACGAGAATTAATTTTAAAAAAGCGTGGGGAGATGAGATTTCATTTTAGAACAGTGTGGAGAGAGATGCGAGAGTTCATTTTAAACCAGTGCGGAGAGAGAGGTGAGAGTACATTTTAAATCAATGCGCAGGGAGAGGGTGGAGTTCATTTAAATCAGTGCCGATGGAGAGGCGAGAGTTTACTTTAAAACAGCGCAGAGATGTGAGAGTTCATTTTAAATTAGTGCGGAGAGAGAGGCGAGAGTTCATTTTAAATCAGCGCAGAGCGAGAGGTCAGAGTTCTCTTTAAATCAGTGCGGAGAGAGAGGTGGGAGTTCACTTTGAAACAGCACAGTGAGAGATACAAGTGTTCATTTTATAAAAGCGCAGAGAGAGAGGTGAGGGTTCAATTTAAATCAGTGCCCAGGGAGAGGCGAGACTACATTTTAAATCAGCGCAGAGAGGTGAGAGTTCATTTTAAATCAGTGCAGATAGAGAGGGGATAGTTCACTTCAAAAAAGTGCGGAGAGAGTGGAAAGATTTCACTTTAAAACACTGCGGAGAACAGAGCCGAGAATTCATTTTAAAAATGCGCAGGGAGGTGAGATTTCATTTTAAAACATTGTGGCAAGAGAGGTGAGAGTTCATTTTAACACAGCGCGGATTGGGAGGCATGGGTTCATTTTCAAACAGCGTGGAGAGAGAGGTGAGAGTTCACTTTGAAACAGCGCGGAGAGAGATACAAGTGTTCATTTTAAAAAGCGCCAAGAGAGAGGTGTGAGTTTATTCTAAATCAGCGCGGAGGGAGAGCCGAGAGTTCATTTTATAAAAGCGCGGAGAGAGGTGAGAGTTCATTTTAAGTCTGCGGAGAGAGAGTTGAGAGTTCATCTTAACTTAGTGCGGAGAGAGAGGGGATAGTTCACTTTAAAAAACCGCGGAGAGAGAGACAAGAATTCATTTTAAAAAAGTGCGGGGAGGTGAGATTTCATTTTAGAACAGTGTGGAGAGAGAGGTGAGAGTGCATTTTAAAACAGTGAGGAGGGAGAGGTGAGAGTTAATTTTAAACCAGTCCGGAGAGAGAGACAAGAGCTCATTTTTAACCTGTGCGGAGAGAGAGGTGAGTGTACATTATAAACCAGTGCGGAGAGAGAGGCGAGAGTACATTTTAAACCAGTGCGGAGGGAGAGGCGAGAGTTCATTTTAAACCGGTGCGGAGAGAGAGGTGAGAGTACATTTTAAATCAATGCGCAGGGAGATGCGTGAGTTCATTTTAAATCAGTGCCGACGGAGAGGCGAGAGTTACTTTAAAACAGCGCAGAGATGTGAGAGTTCATTTTAAATCAGCGCAGAGTGAGAGGTGAGAGTTCTCTTTAAATCAGCACGGAGCGAGAGGTGAGAGTTCATTTAAAATCAGCGCGGAGAGAGAGGTGAGAGTTCACTTTGAAACAGCACTTTGAGAGATACAAGTGTTCATTTTATAAAAGCGCAGAGAGAGAGGTGAGAGTTCAATTTAAATCAGTGCCCAGGGTGAGGCGAGACTACATTTTAAATCAGCGCAGAGAGGTGAGAGTTCATTTTAAAACAGTGTGGAGAGAGTGGGGATAGTTCACTTTAAAAAAGTGCAGAGAGAAGAAAGATTTCACTTAAAACACCGTGGAGAGAGAGACGAGAATTCATTTAAAAAAAGCGCAGTGAGGTGAGATTTCATTTTAAAACATTGTGGCAAGAGAGGTGAGAGTTCAATTTAAAACAGCGCGGATTGGGAGGCAAGGGTTCATTTTCAAACAGTGGGGAGAGAGAGGCGAGAGTTCATTTTAAAATCAGTACGGAGACCGAGAAGAGAATTCATTACAAAACAGCGTCGACAGAGAATACATTTTAAAAAAGCGCGAAGAGAGAGGCGAGACTACATTTTAAATAAGCGACAAATAAGAGGCGAGAGTTCATTTTAAATCAGCGCAGAGAGAGGTGAGAGTTCACTTTTAAACAGCGACAAGTGAGAGGCGAGAGTTTGTTTTAAATTAGTGCAGAGAGAGAGGTGAGATTTCACTTTGAAACAGCACCGTGAGAGATACAAGTGTTCATTTTAAAAAAGCGCCGAGAGAGAGATGTGAGTTTATTCTAAATCAGCGCGGAGGGAGAGCCGAGAGTTCATTTTATAAAAGTGCAGAGAGAGAGGTGAGAGTTCAATTTAAATCAGTGCCCAGGGAGAGACGAGTCTTCATTTTAAATCAGCGCAGAGAGGTGAGAGTTCATTTTAAGTCTGCAGAGAGAGAGAGGTGTGAGTTCATTATAAGTGCAGAGAGAGAGGGGATAGTCCACTTTAAAAAACCGTGGAGAGAGAGACGAGAATTCATTTTAAAAAAGCGCGGGGAGGTGAGATTTCATTTTAAACCAGTGCGGAGAGAGAGGTGAGAGTACATTTTAAATCAATGCGCAGGGAGAGGCGGGAGTTCATTTAAATCAGTGCCGATGGAGAGGCGCGAGTTTACTTTAAAACAGCGCAGAGATGTGAGAGTTCATTTTAAATTAGTGCGGAGAGAGAGGCGAGTGTTCATTTTAAATTAGCGCAACGAGAGAGGCGAGAGTTCATTTTAAATCAGCGCAGAGCGAGAAGTGAGAGTTCACTTTAAATCAGCGCGTGAGAGTGGTAAGAGTTTATTTAAAATCTGCATGGAGAGAGAGGTGAGAGTTCACTTTGAAACAGCACAGTGAGAGATACAAGTGTTCATTTTATAAAAGCGTCGAGAGAGAGGTGTGAGTTTATTCTAAATCAGCGCGGAGGGAGAGCCGAGAGTTCATTTTATAAAAGCAGGGATGAGAGAGGCGAGAGTTCATTTTAAATCAGCACGGCGAGCGAGAAGTGAATTCATTACAAAGCAGCATCGACAGAGTGTTCATTTTAAAAAAACGCGATTGAGGCGAGACTACATTTTAAAACAGCGATATGTGAGAGGCGAGAGTTTATTTTAAATCAGCCCAGAGAGAGAGGTGAGTGTTCATTTTAAATCAGCGCAGAGAGAGGCGAGTGTTCATTTTAAATCAGCGCAGAGAGAGGCGAGAGTTCACTTTTAAACAGCGACAAGTGAGAGATGTGAGTTTATTTTAAATCAGCGCAGAGAGAGAGGCGAATGTTCATTTTAAAGCAGTGCCAAGAGAGAGGAACAAGATCACTTTAAAACAGAGAGACAAGAGTTCATTTTAAATCAACACGGAGAGAGAGGTGAGAGTTCAATTTAAATCAGTGCCCAGAGAGAGGCGAGTCTTCATTTTAAGTGAGAGGTAAGAGATCACTTTAAAACAGCGCAAATAGAGAGACGAGAGTTCATTTTAAAGAAGCGCAGAGAGAGTGGTGAGAGTTCATTTTAAAGCAGTGCCGATAGAGAGGTAAGAGTTCACTTAAAAACAGCGCAGAGCTGAGAGTTAATTTTAAATCAGCACAGTGAGAGAGGTGAGAGCTCATTTAAAACAGCACAGAGAGAGAGGTAAGAGTTCATTTTAAATCAGTGCGGATAGAGAGGGGATAGTTCACTTTTAAACAGTGCGGAGAGAGAGATGAGAATTGATTTTGAATGAACGCGGGAAGGTGAGATTTCATTTTAAAACAATGTGGAGAGACAGGTGAGAGTTCACTTTAAAATAGCATGGAGAGAGATGTGAGAGTTCATTTTAAAGCAGTGCCGAGAAAGAGGTAAGAGTTCACATAAAAACAGCGCAGAGAGAGAGGCAATAGTTTATTTAAAATCAATGCAGAGAGGCGAGAGTTCATTTTAAATCAACGCGGAGAGGGTGGTGAGATTTCATTTTGAAACAACGTTAAGAGAGAGGTGAGAGTTCACTTTGAAACAGCGCAAATAGAGAGACGAGAGTTCATTTTAAAAAAAGCGTGGAGAGAGAGGTGAGAGTTCATTTTAAATCAGTGCCCAGGGAGAGGCGAGTCTTCATTTTAAATCAGCGCAGAGAGGTGAGAGTTCATTTTAAATCAGTGCGGATAGACAGGGGATAGTTCACTTTTAAACGGTGCGGAGAGAGACGAGAATTCATTTTGAAATAACGTGGGAAGGTGAGATATCACTTTAAATCAGCACGGAGAGAGAGGTGAGAGTTCATTTTAAAGCAGTGCCAATAGAGAGGAAAGAGATCAATTTTAAATAGCGACAAGTGAGAGGTGAAAGTTTATTTTAAATCAGCGAGGAGAGAGAGGCGAGTGTTCATTTTAAAGCAGTGCCGAGAGAGGTAAGAGTTCACTTAAAAACAGCGCAGAGCGGTGTTAATTTTAAATCAGCACGGAGAGGTGAGGGCTCATTTAAAACAGCGCGGAGGGAGAGGCGAGAGTTCATTTTAAAAGTGCGGAGAGAGAAGCGAGAGTTCATTTTAAATCAATGCGCATGAAGAGGGGAGAGTTCATTTAAAATCAGTGCACAGAGAGAGGTGAGAGTTCACCTTAAATCAGCACGGAGAGGGAGGTGAGATTTCATTTAAAATCAGGGCGGAGAGAGAGGTGAGAGTTCACTTTGAAACAGCGTAGAGAGAGCGGTGAGAGTTCATTTAAAACAGCACAGAGAGCGATATGTGTTCATTTTAAAAAAAGCGCCAAGACAGAGGTGTGAGTTTATTCTAAATCAGCACGTAGGGAGAGCCGAGAGTTCATTTTAAATCAGCGCTGAGAGAGAGGCGAGAGTTCACTTTTAAACAGGGACAAGTGAGAGGTGAGAGTTTATTTTAATTCAGCGCAGAGAGAGAGATGAGAGTTCATTTTAAATCAGCACGGAGAAAGAAGTGAGAGTTCATTTTAAATCAGCGCAGAGAGAGGTGAGAGTTCACTGTTACACCGCGACAAGTGAGAGGTGAGAGTTTATTTTAAATCAGTGCAGAGAGAGAGGCGAGTGTTCATTTTAAAGCAGTGCTGAGAGAGGGAAGAGATCACTATAAAACAGCGCAGAGAGAGAGAGACGAGAGTTCATTTTTAAAAAGCGCGGAGAGAGAGGCGAGATTTCATTTAAAATCAGCACGGGGAGAGAGGTGAGAGTTCATTTTAAAACAGTGCAGAGAGAGAGGCGAGTGTTCATTTTAAAGCATTGCCAAGAGAGAGGGAAGAGATCACTTTAAAACTGCTCAGAGTGAGAGGCTAGAGTTCATTTTTAAAAAGCACAGAGAGAGAGAGACAAGAATTTATTTTAAATCAGCGCAGAGGGAGAGCCGAGAGTTCATTTTAAATCAGCATGGAGAGAATGGGAAGAGTTCATTTAAAGCAGCGCCGAGAAAGAGGTGATAGTTCATTTTAAAACAGCGCACAGAGAGAGATGAGAGTTCATTTTTAAAAAGCGCGGAGGGAGAGGTGAGAGTTCATTTTAAATCAGCGCAGAGAGAGGCGAGAGTTCACTGTTACACAGCGACAAGTGAGAGGTGAGAGTTTATTTTAAATCAGCGCGCAGAGAGAGGCGAGAGTTCATTTTTACATGCGCGGAGACAGAGGCGAGACTTCATTTTAAAGCATTGCCGTTGGAGAGGCAAGAGATCATTTTAAAATAGTGCAGAGAGAGAGGCAAGAGTTCATTTTTAAAAAGCGCAGAGACAAGAGTTCATTTTAAATCAGTGTGGAGGGGGAGCCGATGGTTCATTTTAAATCAGCACAGAGAAAGAGGTGAGAGTTAATTTTAAATCAGCACAGAGAGAGGTAAGAGTTCACTGTTACACAGCGACAAGTGAGAGGTGAGAGTTTATTTTAAATCAGTGCGGAGAGAGAGGTGAGTGTTCATTTTAAAGCAGTGCTGAGAGAGAGGGAAGAGATCACTATAAAACAGCGCAGAGGGAGAGACGAGAGTTCATTTTTAAAAAGCGCGGAGAGAGAGGCGAGATTTCATTTAAAATCAGCGTGGGGAAAGAGGTGAGAGTTCATTTTAAAACAGCGCAGAGAGGGAGGCGAGAGTTCATTTTTAAAAAGCGCAGAGAGAGAGAGACAAGAGTTTATTTTAAATCAGCGTGGAGGGAGAGACGAGAGTTCATTTTAAAATCAGCACGGAGAGAGAGGCAAGAGTTCATTTTAAATCAAAGCGCAGGGACAGGCGAGAGTTCATTTTAAATCATTGCCGATGGAGAGGCGAGAGTTCACTTTAAAACAGCGCAAGGAGAGAGCCAAAAATTCATTTTAAATCAGTGAACAGGGAGAGCCGAGAATTCATTTTTAAAAAGCACGGAGAGGGAGGTGAGATTTCATTTTAAATCAATGTGGAGAGAGAGGCGAGAGTTTATTTTAAATCAGTGTGCAGGGAGAGGTGAGAGTTCACTTTAAAACAGTGCAGAGAGTGACGTGAGAGTTCATTTAAAACAGTGCAGAAAGAGACGAGAGTTCACTTTAAAACAGTGCAGAGAGTGAGGCGAGAGTTTATTTTAAATCAGTGCGCAGGGAGAGGTGAGAGTTCATTTAAAACAGTGCAGAGAGAGAGGTGAGAGTTTATTTTAAATCAGTGCAGAGAGCATGGGGAGAGTTCACTTTAAAACTACGCGGAGAGAGAAGTGAGAGTTCATTTTAAATCAGTGCTGATGGAGAGGCGAGAATTCACTTTAAAACAGCACAGAGAGTGTTGACAGCTCATTTTAAAACAGCTTGAAATGAAGACTCGCCTCTCCCTGCACGCTGGTTTAAATGAACTCTCATCTCTCTCTCCACGCTTTTTAAAAATGAACTCTCACCTCTCTCTTCACGCTGATTTAAAATAAACTCTCACCTCTCACTTGTCGCTGTTTTAAAATGAACTCTCACCTCTCCCACCGTGCTTTGTTAAAATGGTACTCTGTCGACGCTGTTTTATAATGAATTCTCTTCTTGCTCTCTGTGCTGATTTTAAATGAACTCTCGCCTCTCTCTCCGCACTCTTTTCCAAAGAACTCTCACCTCACCCTCCACGCTGTTTTAAAATGAATTCTCACCTCTCCTTGTGCACTGATTTAAAAGGAACTCTCACCTCTCTCTCTGCGCTGTTTTAAATGAACTCTCGTCTCTCCCTCCGCTCTCATTTAAAAAGAACTCTTGCCTCTCTCTCCATGCTTTTTAAAAATGAACTTTCAGCTCTCTCTCCGAGCGGTTTTAAAGTGAACTCTTGCCTCTCTCTCTGCCCTGATTTAAAATAAACTCTTTCCTCTCACTATCGCTGTTTTAAAGTGAACTATCGCATCTCTCTCCGCTCTGTTTTAAAATGCACTCTCGTCACTCTCTCAGCGCCGTCTTAAAGTGAACTCTCGCCTCTCTCTCCACGCTTTTTGAAAATGAACTCCCGTCTCTCCCTCCACACTGATATAAAATTAACTCTTACCTCTCTACCAGCACTGATTTAAAATGGACTCTCGCCTCTCTCTGTGCTGATTTAAAGTGAACTCTCACCTCTCCCTCCGCAATGATTTAAAATGAACTCTCGGCTCTCCCTACGCGCTCATTTAA
Organism: Isurus oxyrinchus; assembly: GCA_026770705.1. Lineage (NCBI taxonomy): Eukaryota > Metazoa > Chordata > Chondrichthyes > Lamniformes > Lamnidae > Isurus > Isurus oxyrinchus. Next base: position 1,657,570 of record JANJGN010000006.1, on the reverse strand, counting down.
AAAGAACTCTTCCCTCTCTCTCCGCGCTTTCTTAAAATGAACTCTTGTCTCTCTCTCTGCACTGTTTTAAAGTGAACTCTTTCCTCTCTCACTGCCCTGATTTAAAATGAACATCCACCTCTCTCTCTGCGCTGATTTAAAATAAACTCACGCCTCTCTCTCTGCGCTGATTTAATATGAACTCTCGTCTTTCACTTGTCGCTGTTTCAAAGTGAACTCTCACCTCTCTCTCTGCATTGATTTAAAATGAACACTCATCTCTCTCTCCGCGCTGATTTACAATAAAGTCTTGCATCTCTCCGCACTGTTTTAAAATGAACTCTCACCACTCTTTTGGTGCAGTTTTACAGTGAACTCTCACCTCTCCCTGCGCACTGATTTAAATTGAACTCTTGCCTCTCGCTCCATGCAGTTTTTAATTGAATGATCTTCTCGCTCTCTGTGCTGATTTTAACTGAACTCACCTCTCTCTCCACACTGTTTTAAAATGAACTCTCGCCTCTCTCTCTCCACTGTTTTAAAGTGAACTCACTCCTCTCTCTCCACGCTGTTTTAAAGTGTACTCTCACCTCTCCCTCCGCACTGATTTAAAATGAACTCTCACTTCTCTCTCTGCACTGATTTAAAGTGAACTCTCCCCTCTCTCTCCATGCTGTTTTAAATGATTTCTCACTTCTCTCTCCACGCTTTTTAAAAATGAACTCTCGTCTTTCTCTCTACGCACACTGTTAAAGTGAACTCTCACCTCTCACTCTGTCCTGATTTAAAATGAACAATTGCATCTCTCTTCCTGCTGATTTAAAGTGAACTCTTTCCTCTCTCTCCGCACTGTTTTAAAATGAACTCTCTCCTCTCTGTGCTGATTTAATATGAACTCTCGCCTCTCTCTCTGCACTGTTTTAAATGAATTCTCGCCTCTCTCCCTGGCATTGATTCAAAATGAACTCTCACCTCTCTCTCTGCGCTGTATTAAAGTGAACTTTCATCTCTCCTTCCACACTAATTTAAAATGAACACTTTCCTCTCTCTGGCGCTGACTTAAAGTGAACTCCCGCCTCTCCCTCGGCACTGATTTAAAATGAACTCTCGCCTCTCCCTGGTTCTGATTTAAAATGAACTCTCACCCTCTCTCTCTGCATTGTTTTAAATGAACTCTCACCTCTATCTCTGGCGCTGATTTAATTTGAACTCTCACCTCATTCTCTGCGCTGTTTTAAAGTGAACTCTCGCCTCTTCCTCTGTGCTTACAATGAACTCTCACCTCTCTGCGCTGATTTAAAATGAACTCTCGCCTCTCCCTGTGCACTGACTTAAAATGAACTCTCGGCTCTCTCTCTGTGCTGTTTGTAAATGAATTCTCGCCTCTCTCTCTGCGCTGATTTTCAATGAACTCTCACCTTGCTCTCCGCGCTTTTTTTAAAAAGAACATTCGTCTCTTTCTCCGCGCTGTTTTAAATGAACTCTTGCATTTCTCTCTGCGCTGATTTAAAATGAACTCTCACCTCTCTCTCTGCACTGTTTGAAAATGAACTCTTTTCTCTCTCTTGGCGCTGTTTTAAAGTGAACTCTTTCCTCTCTCTCCGCACTGTTTTAAAATGAACTCTCAGGTCTTGACGCTGTTTTATGATGAACTCATGCCTCTCTCTCTCTGCGTTGATTTAAAATGAACTCACACCTCTCTCTCTCCGCGCTGATTTAAAGTGAACTCTCACCTCTCCATCGCCAGTTTTAAAGTGAACTCTCAGCTCTCTCACCATGCTATTGAAAATGAACCCTCGCCTCTCTCTCCATGCAATTTTAAATGAATTCTCACCTCTCTATCTACGCTGATTTAAAAGGAACTCTCGCCTCTCTCTCCCTGCTGTTTTAAATGAACTCTCGCCTCTATCTCTGTCACTGATTTAATTTGAACTCTCACCTCTCTCTCGGCGCTGTTTTAAAGTGAACTCTCGCCTCTCCCTGCGCACTGATTTAAAATGAACTCTCGGCTCTCTCTCCCCGCTGTTTTTAAATGAATTCTCGCCTCTCTCTCTGCGTTGATTTATAATGAACTCTCATCACTCTCTCCGCACTGTTTTAAATGAACCCTCAGGTCTTGATGCTGATTTAAAATGAACTCACAACTCTCTCTCTCCGCACTGATTTAAAGTGAACTCTCACCTCTCTGCGCTGTATTAAAGAGAACTCTCGCCTCTCCATCGGTAGTTTTAAAGAGGTGAGAGTTCACTGTTACACAGCGACAAGTGAGAGGTGAGAGTTTATTTTAAATAAGCGCGGAGAGAGAGGTGAGTGTTCATTTTAAAGCAGTGCTGAGAGAGAGGGGCAAGAGATCACTTTAAAATAGCGCAGAGAGAGAGACGAGAGTTCCTTTTTAAAAAGCGCGGAGAGAGAGGCGAGATTTCATTTAAAATCAGCGCAGGGAGAGAGGTGAGAGTTCATTTTAAAACAGTGCAGAGAGAGAGGCGAGTGTTCATTTTAAAGCATTGCCAAGAGAGAGGGAAGAGATCACTTTAAAACTGCTCAGAGTGAGAGGCGAGAGTTCATTTTTAAAAAGCGCAGAGAGAGAGACAAGACTTTATTTTAAATCAGCGTGGAGGGAGAGCCAAGAATTCATTTTAAATCAGCACGGAGAGAGAGGCAAGAGTTCATTTTAAATCAAAGCGCAGGGACAGGCGAGAGTTCATTTTAAATCATTGCCGATGGAGAGGCGAGAGTTCACTTTAAAACAGCACAGAAAGGTGAGAGTTCATTTTAAATCAGCGCGGGGAGAGAGCCAAGAGCTCATTTTAAATCAGTGAACAGGGAGAGCCGAGAATTCATTTTTAAAAAGCGTGGAGAGGGAGGTGAGATTTCATTTTAAATCAATGCGGAGAGAGAGGCGAGAGTTTATTTTAAATCAGTGCGCAGGGAGAGGTGAGAGTTCACTTTAAAACAGTGCAGAGAGTGACGTGAGAGTTCATTTAAAACAGTGCAGAAAGAGGCGAGAGTTCACTTAAAACAGTGCAGAGAGAGAGGCGAGAGTTTATTTTAAATCAGTGCGCAGGGAGAGGTGAGAGTTCACTTTAAAACCATGCTATTGAAAATGAACCCTCGCCTCTCTCTCCGCGCAATTTTAAATGAATTCTCACCTCTCTATCTACGCTGATTTAAAAGGAACTCTCGCCTCTCTCTCCCTGCTGTTTTAAATGAACTCTTGCCTCTATCTCTGTCACTGATTTAATTTGAACTCTCACCTCTCTCTCTGTGCTGTTTTAAAGTGAACTCTTGCCTCTCCCTGCGCACTGATTTAAAATGAACTCTCGGCTCTCTCTCCCCGCTGTTTTTAAATGAACTCTCGCCTCTCTCTCTGCGTTGATTTATAATGAACTCTCATCTCTCTCTCTGCACTGTTTTAAATGAACCCTCAGGTCTTGACGCTGATTTAAAATGAACTCACAACTTTCTCTCCGCGCTGATTTAAAGTGAACTCTCACCTCTCTGTGCTGTATTAAAGAGAACTCTCGCCTCTCCATTGGTAGTTTTAAAGAGGTGAGAGTTCACTGTTACACAGCGACAAGTGAGAGGTGAGAGTTTATTTTAAATCAGCGCGGAGAGAGAGGCGAGTGTTCATTTTAAAGCAGTGCTGAGAGAGAGGGAAGAGATCACTTTTAAACAGCGCAGAGAGAGAGACGAGAGTTCATTTTTAAAAAGCGCGGAGAGAGAGGCGAGATTTCATTTAAAATCAGCGCGGGGAGAGAGGTGAGAGTTCATTTTAAAACAGTGCAGAGAGAGAGGCGAGTGTTCATTTTAAAGCATTGCCAAGAGAGAGGGAAGAGATCACTTTAAAACTGCTCAGAGTGAGAGGCGAGAGTTCATTTTTAAAAAGCGCAGAGAGAGAGACAAGAGTTTATTTTAAATCAGCGTGGAGGGAGAGCCGAGAATTCATTTTAAATCAGCACGGAGAGAGAGGCAAGAGTTCATTTTAAATCAAAGCGCAGGGACAGGCGAGAGTTCATTTTAAATCATTGCCGATGGAGAGGCGAGAGTTCACTTTAAAACAGCGCAAGGAGAGAGCCAAGAATTCATTTTAAATCAGTGAACAGGGAGAGCCGTGAATTCATTTTTAAAAAGCACGGAGAGGGAGGTGAGATTTCATTTTAAATCAATGTGGAGAGAGAGGCGAGAGTTTATTTTAAATCAAAGCGCAGGGACAGGCGAGAGTTCATTTTAAATCATTGCCGATGGAGAGGCGAGAGTTCACTTTAAAACAGCACAGAGAGGTGAGAGTTCATTTTAAATCAGCGCTGGGAGAGAGCCAAGAGCTCATTTTAAATCAGTGAACAGGGAGAGCCGAGAATTCATTTTTAAAAAGCGTGGAGAGGGAGGTGAGATTTCATTTTAAATCAATGCGGAGAGAGAGGCGAGAGTTTATTTTAAATCAGTGCGCAGGGAGAGGTGAGAGTTCACTTTAAAACAGTGCAGAGAGTGACGTGAGAGTTCATTTAAAACAGTGCAGAAAGAGGCGAGAGTTCACTTTAAAACAGTGCAGAGAGAGAGGCGAGAGTTTATTTTAAATCAGTGCGCAGGGAGAGGTGAGAGTTCACTTTAAAACCATACTATTGAAAATGAACCCTCGCCTCTCTCTCCGCGCAATTTTAAATAAATTCTCACCTCTCTATCTACGCTGATTTAAAAGGAACTCTCGCCTCTCTCTCTGTCACTGATTTAATTTGAACTCTCACCTCTCTCTCGGCGCTGTTTTAAAGTGAACTCTCGCCTCTCCCTGCGCACTGATTTAAAATAAACTCACACCTCTCTCTCTCCGCGCTGATTTAAAGTGAACTCTCACCTCTCCATCGCCAGTTTTAAAGTGAACTCTCAGCTCTCTCACCATGCTATTGAAAATGAACCCTCGCCTCTCTCTCCGCGCAATTTTAAATGAATTCTCACCTCTCTATCTATGCTGTTTTAAATGAACTCTCGCCTCTATCTCTGTCACTGATTTAAATTGAACTCTCATCTCTCTCTCCGCGCTTTTATAAAATGAACTCACGGCTCTCCCTCCGCGCTGATTTAGAATAAACTCATACCTCTCTCTCGGCGCTTTTTTAAAATGAACACTTGTATCTCTCTCTGTGCGGTTTTAAATGAACTCTCACCGCTCTCTCCGCGCTGTTTCAAAGTGAACTCTCACCTCTCTCTCCGTGCTGATTTTAAATGAAATCTCACCTCTCCACGCTGATTTAAAGTGAACTCTCACCTCTCTCTCTGCAATGATTTAAAATTAACTGTCACCAGCTCTCCATGCTAATTTAAAATGAACTCTCGCCTCTCCTTCGGCACTAATTTAAAATGAACTCTCACATCTCTGCGCTGTTTTAAAATGAACTCTCGCCTCTCCGTCAGCACTGATTTAAAATGAACTCTCACCTCTCCCTGCGCATTGATTGAAAATGAACTCTCGCATCACTCTCTCCACACTGTTTTAAAATGAATTCTCGGCTCACCCTCCGGGCTGGTATAAAATGAACTCTCACCTCTCTCTCTGCGCTGTATTAAAGTGAACTCTCGCCTCGCCCTCCACACTAATTTAAAATGAACTCTTTCCTCTCTCTGGCGCTGATTTAAAGTGAACTCCCGCCTCTCCCTCGGCACTGATTTAAAATGAACTCTCGCCTCTCCCTGGTTCTGATTTAAAATGAACTTTCACCCTCTCTCTCTGCATTGTTTTAAATGAACTCTCGCCTCAATCTCTGGCTCTGATTTAATTTGAACTCTCATCTCTATTTCTGCGCTGTTTTAAAGTGAACTCTCGCCTCTTCCTCTGCGCTTACAATGAACTCTCACCTCTCTCTCTGCGCTATTTTAAAATGAACTCTCACCTCTCTGCGCTGATTTAAAATGAACTCTCGCCTCTCCCTGTGCACTGACTTAAAATGAACTCTCGTCTCTCTCTCTGTGCTGTTTTTAAATGAATTCTCGCCTCTCTCTCTCTGCGCTGATTTTCAATGAACTCTCACCTCACTCTCCGCGCTTTTTTAAAAAGAACACTCGTCTCTTTCTCCGCGCTGTTTTAAATGAACTCTTTGCATTTCTCTCTGCGCTGATTTAAAATGAACTCTCACCTCTCTCTCTGCACTGTTTCAAAATGAACTCTTTTCTCTCTCTTGGCGCTGTTTTAGAGTGAACTCTTTCCTCTCTCTCCGCACTGTTTTAAAATGAACTCTCAGGTCTTGACGCTGTTTTATGATGAACTCATGCCTCTCTCTCTCTGCGTTGATTTAAAATGAACACGCACCTCTCTCTCTCTGCGCTGCTTTAAAGTGAACTCTCAGCTCTCTCACCATACTATTGAAAAGGAACTCTCGCCTCTCTCTCCCTGCTGTTTTAAATGAACTCTCGCCTCTATCTCTGTCACTGATTTAATTTGAACTCTCACCTCTCTCTCGGCGCTGTTTTAAAGTGAACTCTCGCCTCTCCCTGAGCACTGATTTAAAATGAACTCTCATCTCTCTCTCCCCGCTGTTTTTAAATGAACTCTCGCCTCTCTCTCTGCGTTGATTTATAATGAACTCTCATCACTCTCTCCACACTGTTTCAAATGAACCCTCAGGTTTTGACGCTGATTTAAAATGAACTCACAGCTCTCTCTCTGCGTTGATTTAAAGTGAACTCTCACCTCTCTGCGCTGTATTAAAGAGAACTGTCGCCTCTCCATCGGTAGTTTTAAAGAGGTGAGAGTTCACTGTTACACAGCGACAAGTGAGAGGTGAGAGTTTATTTTAAATCAGCGCAGAGAGAGAGGCGAGTGTTCATTTTAAAGCAGTGCTGAGAGAGGGAAGAGATCACTATAAAACAGCGCAGAGAGAGAGACGAGAGTTCATTTTTAAAAAGCGCGGAGAGAGAGGCGAGATTTCATTTAAAATCAGCGCGGGGAGAGAGGTGAGAGTTCATTTTAAAACAGTGCAGAGAGAGAGGCGAGTGTTCATTTTAAAGCATTGCCAAGAGAGAGGGAAGAGATCACTTTAAAACTGCTCAGAGTGAGAGGCGAGAGTTCATTTTTAAAAAGCGCGGAGAGAGAGGAAAGAGTTCATTTTAAATCAAAGCGCAGGGACAGGCGAGAGTTCATTTTAAATCATTGCCAATGGAGAAGCGAGAGTTCACTTTAAAACAGCACAGAGAGGTGAGAGTTCATTTTAAATCAGCGCGGGGAGAGAGCCAAGAGCTCATTTTAAATCAGTGAACAGGGAGAGCCGAGAATTCATTTTTAAAAAGCGTGGAGAGGGAGGTGAGATTTCATTTTAAATCAATGCGGAGAGAGAGGCGAGAGTTTATTTTAAATCAGTGCGCAGGGAGAGGTGAGAGTTCACTTTAAAACAGTGCAGAGAGTGACGTGAGAGTTCATTTAAAACAGTACAGAAAGAGGCGAGAGTTCACTTAAAACAGTGCAGAGAGAGAGGCGAGAGTTTATTTTAAATCAGTGCGCAGGGAGAGGTGAGAGTTCACTTTAAAACCATGCTATTGAAAATGAACCCGCGCCTCTCTCTCCGCGCAATTTTAAATGAATTCTCACCTCTCTATCTACGCTGATTTAAAAGGAACTCTCGCCTCTCTCTCCCTGCTATTTTAAATGAACTCTCGCCTCTATCTCTGTCACTGATTTAATTTGAACTCTCACCTCTCTCTCGGCGCTGTTTTAAAGTGAACTCTTGCCTCTCCCTGCGCACTGATTTAAATTGAACTCTCACCTCTCTCTCCGCGCTTTTATAAAATGAACTCTCGGCTCTCCCTCCGTGCTGATTTAGAATAAACTCACACCTCTCTCTCGGCGCTTTTTTAAAATGAACACTTGTATCTCTCTCTGTGCGGTTTTAAATGAACTCTCATTGCTCTCTCCACGCTGTATCAAAGTGAACTCTCACCTCTCTATCCGTGCTGATTTTAAATGAAATCTCACCTCTCCACGCTGATTTAAAGTGAACTCTCACCTCTCTCTCTGCGCGGATTTTAAATGAACTCTCGCCTCTCCCTCTGAGCTGATTTAAAGTAAACTCTCACCTCTCTCTCTGCGATGATTTAAAATTAACTCTCACCTAACTCTGCATGCTAATTTAAAATGAACTCTCACATCTCTGCGCTGTTTTAAAATGAACTCTTGCCTCTCCGTCAGCACTGATTTAAAATGAACTCTCACCTCTCTCTCCACACTGTTTTAAAATGAACTCTCGGCTCTCCCTCCGGGCTGGTATAACATGAACTCTCACCTCTCTCTCTGCGCTGTATTAAAGTCAACTCTCACATCTCCCTCCGCACTAATTTAAAATGAACTCTTTCCTCTCTCTGGCGCTGATTTAAAGTGAACTCTCGCCACTCCCTCAGCACTGATTTAAAATGAACTCTCGCCTCTCCCTGGTTCTGATTTAAAATGAACTCTTAACTCTATCTCTGCGCTGTTTTAAATGAACTCTCGCCTCTTCCTCTGCGCTTACAAGGAACTCTCACCTCTCTCTCTGTGCTGTTTTAAAATGAGCTCTCACCTCTCTGCGCTGATTTAACATGAACTCTGGGCTCTCTCTCTGTGCTGTTTTTAAATGAATTCTCGCCTCTCTCTCTGCGCTGATTTTCAATGAACTCTCACCTCGCTCTCCGAGCTTTTTTAAAAAGAACACTCGTCTCTTTCTCCACGCTGTTTTAAATGAACTCTTGTAATTCTCTCTGCGCTAATTTAAAATGAACTCTCACCTCTCTCTCTGCACTGTTTCAAAATGAACTCTTTCCTCTCTCTTGGCGCTGTTTTAAAGTGAACCCTTACCTCTCTCTCCGCACTGTTTTAAAATGAACTCTCAGGTCTTGACGCTGTTTTATGATGAACTCATGCCTCTCTCTCTCTGCGTTGATTTAAAATGAACTCACACCTCTCTCTCTCCGCGCTGATTTAAAGTGAACTCTCACCTCTCCATCGCCAGTTTTAAAGTGAACTCTCAGCTCTCTCACCATGCTATTGAAAATGAACCCTCGCCTCTCTCTCCGCGCAATTTTAAATGAATTCTCACCTCTCTATCTACGCTGATTTAAAAGGAACTCTCGCCTCTCTCTCCCTGCTGTTTTAAATGAACTCTTGCCTCTATCTCTGTCACTGATTTAATTTGAACTCTCACCTCTCTCTCGGCGCTGTTTTAAAGTGAACTCTCGCCTCTCCCTGTGCACTGATTTAAAATGAACTCTCATCTCTCTCTCCACACTGTTTTAAATGAACCCTCAGGTCTTGACGCTGATTTAAAATGAATTCACAACTCTCTCTATCCGCGCTAATTTAAAGTGAACTCTCACCTCTCTGCACCGTATTAAAGAGAACTGTCGCCTCTCCATCGGTAGTTTAAAAGAGCTGAGAGTTCACTGTTACACTGCGACAAGTGAGAGGTGAGAGTTTATTTTAAATCAGCGCGGAGGGAGAGGCGAGTGTTCATTTTAAAGCAGTGCTGAGAGAGAGGGAAGAGATCACTTTAAAACTGCTCAGAGTGAGAGGCGAGAGTTCATTTTTAAAAAGCGCAGAGAGAGAGACAAGAGTTTATTTTAAATCAGCGTGGAGGGAGAGCCGAGAGTTCATTTTAAATCAGCGCGGAGAGAGAGGCAAGAGTTCATTTTAAATCAAAGCGCAGGGACAGGCGAGAGTTCATTTTAAATCATTGCCGATGGAGAGGCGAGAGTTCACTTTAAAACAGTTCAGAGAGGTGAGAGTTCATTTTAAATCAGCGCGGGGAGAGAGGTGAGAGTTCATTTTAAATCAGCGCGGGGAGAGAGGTGAGAGTTCATTTTAAATCAGCGCGGGGAGAGAGGTGAGAGTTCATTTTAAATCAGCGCGGGGAGAGAGCCAAGAGCTCATTTTAAATCAGTGACAGGGAGAGCCGAGAATTCATTTTTAAAAAGCGCGGAGAGGGAGGTGAGATTTCATTTTAAATCAATGCGGAGAGGGAGGCGAGAGTTTATTTTAAATCAGTGCGCAGGGAGAAGTGAGAGTTCACTTTAAAACAGTGCAGAGAGTGACGTGAGAGTTCATTTAAAACAGTGCAGAAAGAGGCGAGAGTTCACTTAAAACAGTGCAGAGAGAGAGGCGAGAGTTTATTTTAAATCAGTGCGCAGGGAGAGGTGAGAGTTCACTTTAAAACCATGCCATTGAAAATGAACCCTCGCCTCTCTCTCCACGCAATTTTAAATGAATTCTCACCTCTCTATCTATGCTGTTTTAAATGAACTCTCGCCTCTATCTCTGTCACTGATTTAAATTGAACTCTCATCTCTCTCTCCGCGCTTTTATAAAATGAACTCTCGGCTCTCCCTCCGCGCTGATTTAGAATAAACTCACACCTCTCTCTCGGCGCTTTTTTAAAATGAACACTTGTATCTCTCTCTGTGCTGTTTTAAATGAACTCTCACCGCTCTCTCCGCGCTGTTTCAAAGTGAACTCTCACCTCTCTCTCCATGCTGATTTTAAATGAACTCTCGCCTCTCCCTCTGAGTTGATTTAAAGTAAACTCTCACCTCTCTCTCTGCGATGATTTAAAATTAACTCTCACCTAGCTCTCCATGCTAATTTAAAATGAACTCTCGCCTCTCCTTCGGCACTGATTTAAAATGAACCCTCACCTTTCCCTGCGCATTGATTTAAAATGAACTCTCGCCTCTCTCTCCACACTGTTTTAAAATGAACTCTCGGCTCTCCCTCCAGGCTGGTATAAAATGAACTCTCGCCTCTCTCTCTGCGCTGTTTCAAATGAGCTCTCACCTCTCTCACCGTGCTGATTTAAAATTAACTCTCGGCTCTGCGCTATTTTTAAGTGAACTCTTACCTCTCTATTGGTACTGCTTTAAAATGTACTCTCCCCAATCTCTCCGCGCTTTTTTAAAATGAACTCTCGTCTCTCTATTTGCGCTGTTTTAAAGTGATCTCTTACCTCTCTCTCGGCACTGCTTTAAAATGAACTCTCGCCTCTCTCTCCGCGCTGATTTAAAATAAACTCTCATCTCTCACTTGTCGCTGTTTAAAATTGATCTCTTTCCTCTCTATTGGCACTGCTTTAAAATGAACTCTCACATCTCTCTCCGTGCTATTTTAAAGTGATATCTCACCTTCCCGCGTTATTTCAAAATGAATTCTCGTCTCTCTCTGCACTGTTTAAAAGTGAACTATCCCCTGTCTATCCGCACTGATTTAAAATGAACTCACACCTCTCTCTCTCCGCGCTTTTATAAAATGAACTCTCGGCTCTCCCTCCGCGCTGATTTAGAATAAACTCACATCTCTCTCTTGGCGCTTTTTTTAAAATGAACACTTGTATCTCTCTCTGTGCTGTTTTAAATGAACACTCACCTCTCTCTCCGCGCTGTTTCAAAGTGAACTCTCGCCTCTTTCTTAACGCTGTTTCAAAATGAAATCTCACCACCCTCTCTGCGCTGATTTAAAATGAACTCTCGCCTCTCACTTTTCGCAGTGTAACAGTGAATTCTCGCCTCTCTCTGCGCTGATTTAAAATGAACTCTCACCTCTCTCTCTGCGCTTTTTTAAAGTGAACCCTTCCTCTCTCTCTGCGATGTTCTAAAATGAAATCTCGCCTCTCTCTCCGCCCTGTTTTAAAAATGAACTGTCTCATCTCTCTCTGTGCTGATTTAAAATAAACTCTCACCTTGCTCACTGCGCAGATTTATAATGGTCTGAAATCTCTCTCCACACTGATTTGAAATATATTCTCACTTCGTTCTCCACGCTGATTTAAAATGAACTCTCGCCTCTCTCTTTGCTCTTATTTAAAATGAAATCTCGCCTCGCTCTCTGCTCTGATTTAAAATGAAATCTCGCCTCTCTCTCCGCGCTGATTTAAAATGAACTCTCACCTCTCTCTTTGCTCTTATTTAAAATGAAATCTCGCCTCTCTCTCCGCGCTGATTTAAAATGAACTCTCACCTCTCTCTTTGCTCTTATTTAAAATGAACTCTCAGCTCTCTCTTTGCTCTTATTTAAAATGAACTCTCGCCTCTCTCTCCGCGCTGATTTAAAATGAAATCTCGCCACTCTCTCCGCCCTGTTTTAAAATTAACTCTCGCCTCTCTCTCCACACTGATTTAAAATGAAATCTCGCCACTCTCTCCGCCCTGTTTTAAAATTAACTCTCCCCTCTCTCTCTGCCCTGATTTAAAATAAACTCTCACCTCGCTCACTGCACTTTCAAATGACCTCTCGCCTCTCTCTCCATGCTGATTTAAAATGAAATCTCGCCTCTCTCTCTGCGCTGATTTAAAATTGACTCTCGCCTCTCTCTCCACGCTGTTTTACAATGATTTCTCATCTCTCTCTCTCCCCATTGTTTCATTATGTACTGTCATCTATCTCCACGCTGATTTGAAATAAATTCTTACCTCGCTCTTTGCGCTGATTTAAAACGAACTCTCACCTCTCTATCTGCGCTCTTTAATAATGAAATCTCTCCTCTCTCCCCGCTCTGATTTAAAATTAACTCTCACCTCTCTCTTTGCTCTGATTTAAAGTGAACTATTGCCTCTCACTCTCTGCGCTGATTGAAAATGAACTCTTGCGTCTCTCTCCGTGCTGATTTGAAATGAACTCTCGCCACTCTCGACGCGCTGATTTAAAATTAACTCTCGCCCGTATCTCTGCGCTGTTTTAAAATGAAATCTCCCCTTTCTCTCTGTGCTGATTTAAAATGACCTCGCACCTCTCTCTCCATGCTGATTTAAAATGAAATCTCGCCTCTCTCTCTGCGCTGATTTAAAATTAACTCTCGCCTTGCACTCCGCGCTGATTTAAAATGAACTCTCACCTCTCTCTCCACGCTGATTTAAAATGAACTCTCACCTCTCTCTCCACGCTGATTTAAACTGAACTCTCGCCTCTCTCTCCATGGAGATTTAAAATGAAATCTCGCCTCTCTCTCCGTGCTGATTTAAAATGAACTCTATTCTCCCTCCACGCTGTTTTATAATGAACTCTCGCCTCTCTCTCTGCTCTGATTTAAAATGAACTCTGCCCTCTCTCTCCACGCTGTTTTATAATGCACTCTGCCCTCTCTCTCCGCTCTGATTTAAAATGAAATCTCACCTCTCTCTTTGCTCTGATTTAAAGTGAACTGTCACCTCTCTCTCTCCACGATGATTTAAAATGAACTCTCACCCATCTCACGGCACTGATATGAAATTAAGTCTCGCCAGTCTCACTGTGCTGATTTAAAATGACATCTCCCTTTCTCGCCGCGCTGATTTAAAATGAACTCTCGCCTCTCTCTCCACGCTGATTTAAAATGAAGTTTCGCCTCTCTCTGTGGAGATTGAAAATGAACTCTCGCCTCTCTCTCCACGCTGATTTAAAGTGAACTGTCGCCTCTCTCTGCGCTTTTTTAAAGTGAACATTGCCTCTCCCTCTGCTCTGTTTTAAAATGAGCTCTCGCCTGTCTCTTTGCGCTGTTTTGCATTAAACTCGTCTCTCTCTCTCCCCGCTGTTTTATAATGAACTCTCGCCTCTCTCTCCGCGCTGTTTTAAAATGAAATCTTGCCACTCTCTCCGCGCTGATTTAAAATGTACTCTCGCCTCTCTCTCCGTGGAGATTTAAAATGAACTCTCGCCTCTCCCTCCGCGCTGTTTTAAAATGAAATCTCGCCTCTCTCTCCGCTCTGATTTAAAATTAACTCTTGCCTCTCTCTCCACGTTGATTTAAAAAGAACTCTCGCCTCTCTCTCCGTGGTGATTTAAAATGAACTCTTGTCTCTCTCTCTGCGCTGATTTAAAATTAACTCTCGCTTCTCTCTCTGCGCTGATTTAAAATGAACTGTCGCCTCTCTCTCTGTGCTGATTTAAAATAAACTCTCACCTCACTCATTGCGCTGATTTATAATGGTCTGTCATCTCTCTCCACGCTGATTTGAAATATATTCTCACTTCGCTCGCTGCGCTGATTTAAAATTAAATCTATTCTCTCTCTCAACGCTGTTTGAGAATGAACTCTCGCCTCTCTCTCCGCGCTGATTTAAAATGAACTCTCATCTCTCTCTCCACTCTGATTTAAAATGACCTCTACCCTCTCTCTCCACGCTGTTTCATAATGCACTCTGGCCTCACTCTCCGCTCTGATTTAAAATGAAATCTCACCTCTCTCTTTGCTCTGATTTAAAATGAACTCTCGCCTCTCTCTCCGAGCTGATTTGAAATGAACTTTTGCCACTCTCTCCGCAATGATTTAAAATGAACTCTTGCCCCTCTCACGGCGCTGATTTAAAATGAACTCTCGCCCGTATCTCTGCGCTGATTTAAAATGAAATTTCCCCTTTCTCTCCGCGCTGATTTAAAATGACCTCGCACATCTCTATCCAGGCTGATTTTAAATGAAATCTCGCCTCTCCCTCTGCGCTGATTTAAAATTAACTCTCTCTCGCACTCCGCGCTGATTTAAAATGAACTCTCACCTCTCTCTCCACGCTGATTAAAAATGAACTCTTGCCTCTCTCTCCGTTGAGATTTAAAATGAACTCTCGCCGAACTGATTTAAAATTAACTCTTGCCTTTCTTTCCGCGCTAATTTTAAATGAACTCTATTCTCCCTCCTGATAAAAACAAAGAAAACTGCGGATGCTGGAAATCCAAAACAAAAACAAAAATAGAATTACCTGGAAAAACTCAGCAGGTCTGGCAGCATCGGCGGAGAAGAAAAGAGTTGACGTTTCGAGTCCTCATGACCCTTCGACAGAACTTGATTTCGAGTCCAAGAAAGAGTTGAACTCCGCGCTGATTTAAAATGAAATCTCGCCTCTCTCTCCACATTGATTTAAAATGAACTCTCGCCTCTCTCTCCGCGCTGATTTAAAATGAACTCTCACCAGCCTCTGCGCCCTGTTTTAAAATTAACTCTCAACTCTCTCTCTGCTCTGTTTTAAAATGAACTGTTGCCTCTCTCTCTGTGCTATTTTTAAAATAAACTCTCACCTCGCTCACAGCGCTGACTTATAATGGTCTGTCATCTCTCCACGCTGATTTGAAATATATTCTCACTTTGCTCGCCGCGCTGATTTAAAATTGAATCTATTCTCTCTCTCCACGCTGTTTGAGAATGAACTCTCGCCTCTCTATCCGCTCTGATTTAAAATGACCTCTACCCTCTCTCTCCACGCAGTTTTATAATGCACTCTGGCCTCACTCTCCGCTTTGATTTAAAATGAGCTCTCGCCTCTCTCTCCGCGCTGATTTGAAATGAACTTTCGCCACTCTCTCCGCAATGATTTAAAATGAACTCTTGCCCCTCTCACGGCGCTGATTTGAAACTAACTCTCACCTGTCTCTCCGCGCTGATTTAAAATGAACTCTCGCCTCTCTCTCCGTGGAGATTTAAAATGAACTCTCGCCTCTAAGCGCTGATTTAAAATTAACTCGCGCCTCTCTCTCCGCGCTGATTTAAAATGAAATCTCGCCATTCTCTCCACGCTGATTTAAAATGGACTCTCACCACACTCACCGCCCTGTTTTAAAATTAACTCTCGCCTCTCTCTCTGTCTGTTTTAAAATGAACTGTCGTCTCTCTCTCTGCGCTGATTGAAAATAAACTCTCACCTCGCTCACTGCGCTGATTTCAAATGACCTCTCGCCTCTCTCTCCACGCTGTTTTATAATGATTTCACATCTCTCTCTTCCCATTGTTTCATTATGAACTGTCATCTATCTCCACACTGATTTGAAATAAATTCTCACCTCGCTCTCCGCGCTGATTTAAAATGAACTCTCACCTTTCTCTTTGCTCTGATTTAAAGTGAACTGTCGCCTCTCTCTCTCCACGCTGATTGAAAATGAACTCTCGCATCCCTCTCCGTGCTGATTTGAAATGAACTCTCGCCACTCTCTCCGCACTGATTTAAGATTAACTCTCGCCCGTATCTCTGCGCTGATTTAAAATGAAATCTCCCCTTTCTCTCCGCGCTGATTTAAAATGAACTCTCGCATCTCTCTGCGCGCTGATTTGAAATGAACTCTCGCCACTCTCTTCACGAGGATTTAAAATGAACTCTCACGCTTCTCACGACGGTGATTTAAAATTAACTCTCGCCCGTATCTCTGCGCTGATTTAAAATGAAATCTCCCCTCTCTCAAGGTGCTGATTTAAAATGAAATTTCACCACTCTCTCCGCGCTGATTTTAAATTAACTCTCGCCTCTCTCTCTGTGATGATTTAAAATGAACTCTCGCCTCTCTCTCCACGCTGATTTAAAATGAACTCTTTCCTCTCCACGCTGATTTATAATGAAATCTTTCCTCTCTCTCCACGCTGATTTAAAATGAAGTCTCGCCTCATTCTCCACGCTGATTTAAAATTAACTCTCGCCTCTCTCTCCGCGCTGATTTAAAATGAACTCTCACCACCCTCTTCGCCCTGATTTTAAATTAACTCTCGCCTCTCTATCTGCTCTGTTTTAAAATGAACAGTCGCCTCTCTTTCTGTGCTGATTTAAAATAAATTCTCACCTCGCTCACTGCGTTGATTTATAATGGTCTGTCATCTCTCTCCACGCTGATTTGAAATATATTCTCACTTCGTTCTCTGCACTGATTTAAAATGAAATCTCGCCTCTCTGTCTGCGCTGATTTAAAATAAAGTTTCGCCTCTCTCTCTGTGGAGATTGAAAATGAAATCTCGCCTCTCTCTCCACGCTGATTTAAAGTGAACTCTCGCCTCTCTCTCTGCGCTTTTTTAAAGTGAACCCTTGGCTCTCCCTCTGCTCTTGTTTTAAAATGACCTCTCGCCTTACTCTCTGCGTTGTTTTGCATTAAACTCGTCTCTCTCTCTCCCCACTGTTTTAAAATGAAATCTTGCCACTCTCTCCACGCTGATTTAAAATGTACTCTTGCCTCTCTCTCCGTGGAGATTTAAAATGAAATCTTGCCTCTCTCTCCACGTTGATTTAAAATGAACTCTCGCCTCTCTCTCCGCGCTGATTTAAAATGAAATCTCGCCTCTCTCTCTGCGCTGATTTAAAATGAAATCTCGCCAGCCTCTGCGCCGTTTTAAAATTAACTCTCACCTCTCTCTCTGCTCTGTTTTAAAATGAACTGTCGCCTCTCTCTCTGTGCTATTTTTAAAATAAACTCTCACCTCGCTCACAGCGCTGACTTATAATGGTCTGTCATCTCTCCACGCTGATTTGAAATATATTCTCACTTTGCTCGCCGCGCTGATTTAAAATTGAATCTATTCTCTCTCTCCACGCTGTTTGAGAATGAACTCTCGCCTCTCTATCCACTCTGATTTAAAATGACCTCTACCCTCTCTCTCCACGCAGTTTTATAATGCACTCTGGCCTCACTCTCCGCTTTGATTTAAAATGAACTCTCGCCTCTCTCTCCGCGCTGATTTGAAATGAACTCTCGGCACTCTCTCCACAATGATTTAACATGAACTCTTGCCCCTCTCACGGCGCTGATTTGAAACTAACTCTCACCTGTCTCTCCGCACTGATTTAAAATGAACTCTCGCCTCTCTCTCCGTGGAGATTTAAAATGAACTCTCGCTTCTAAGCGCTGATTTAAAATTAACTCGCGCCTCTCTCTCCGCGCTGATTTAAAATGAAATCTCGCCATTCTCTCCACGCTGATTTAACATGGACTCTCACCACACTCTCCGCACTGTGTTAAAATTAACTCTCGCCTCTCTCTCTGTCTGTTTTAAAATGAACTGTCGTCTCTCTTTCTGCGCTGATTGAAAATAAACTCTCACCTCACTCACTGCGCTGATTTCAAATGACCTCTCGCCTCTCTCTCCACGCTGTTTTATAATGATTATTCATCTCTCTCTTCCCATTGTTTCATTATGAACTGTCATCTATCTCCGAGCTGATTTGAAATAAATTCTCACCTCGCTCTCCGTGCTGATTTAAAATGAACTCTCACCTCTCTATCTGCGCTCTTTAGTAATGAAATCTCTCCTCTCTCTCCACGCTGATTTAAAATGAACTCTCACCTGTCACTTTGCTCTGATTTAAAGTGAACTGTCGCCTCTCTCTATCCACGCTGATTGAAAATGAACTCTCGCATCCCTCTCCGTGCTGATTTGAAATGAACTCTCGCCACTCTCTCCGCGCTGATTTAAGATTAACTCTCGCCCGTATCTCTGCGCTGATTTAAAATCAAATCTCCCCTTTCTCTCCGCGCTGATTTAAAATGAACTCTCGCATCTCTCTGCGTGCTGATTTGAAATGAACTCTCGCCACTCTCTTCACGAGGATTTAAAATGAACTCTCGCGCTTCTCACGACGGTGATTTAAAATTAACTCTCGCCCGTGTCTCTGCGCTGATTTAAAATGAAATCTCCCCTCTCTCAAGGCGCTGATTTAAAATGAACTATCACCACTCTCTCTGAGCTGATTTTAAATTAACTCTTGCCTCTCTCTCTGTGCTGATCTAAAATGAACTCTCGCCTCTCTCTCCACGCTGATTTAAAATGAACTCTTTCCTCTCCATGCTGATTTAAAATGAAATCTTTCCTCTCTCCCCACGCTGATTTAAAATGAACTCTCGCCTCTCTCTGCGCTTTTTTAAAGTGAACCCTTGGATCTCCCTCTGCTCTTGTTTTAAAATGACCTCTCGCCTTACTCTCTGCCTTGTTTTGCATTAAACTCGTCTCTCTCTCCCCACTGTTTTAAAATGAAATCTTGCCTCTCTCTCCACGCTGATTTAAAATGTACTCTCGCCTCTCTCTCCGTGGAGATTTAAAATGAAATCTCGCCTCTCTCTCCACGTTGATTTAAAATGAACTCTCGCCTCTCTCTCCACGCTGATTTAAAATGAAATCTTTCCTCTCTCCACGCTGATTTAAAATGAACTCTCACCAGCCTCTGCGCCCTGTTTTAAAATTAACTCTCACCTCTCTCTGTGCTATTTTTAAAATAAACTCTCACCTCGCTCACAGCGCTGACTTATAATGGTCTGTCATCTCTCCACGCTGATTTGAAATATATTCTCACTTTGCTCGCTGCGCTGATTTAAAATTGAATCTATTCTCTCTCTCCACGCTGTTTGAGAATGAACTCTCGCCTCTCTATCCACTCTGATTTAAAATGACCTCTACCCTCTCTCTCCACGCAGTTTTATAATGCACTCTGGCCTCACTCTCCGCTTTGATTTAAAATGAGCTCTCACCTGTCTCTCCGCGCTGATTTAAAATGAACTCTCGCCTCTCTCTCCGTGGAGATTTAAAATGAACTCTCGCCTCTAAGCGCTGATTTAAAATTAACTCGCGCCTCTCTCTCCGCGCTGATTTAAAATGAAATCTCGCCATTCTCTCCACGCTGATTTAAAATGGACTCTCACCACACTCTCCGCCCTGTTATAAAATTAACTCTCGCCTCTCTCTCTGTCTGTTTTAAAATGAACTGTCGTCTCTCTCTCTGCACTGATTGAAAATAAACTCTCACCTCACTCACTGCGCTGATTTCAAATGACCTCTCGCCTCTCTCTCCACGCTGTTTTATAATGATTTCACATCTCTCTCTTCCCATTGTTTCATTATGAACTGTCATCTATCTCCACGCTGATTTGAAATAAATTCTCACCTCGCTCTCCGCGCTGATTTAAAATGAACTCTCACCTCTCCCTTTGCTCTGATTTAAAGTGAACTGTCACCTCTCTCACTCTGCGCTGATTGAAAATGAACTCTCGCATCCCTCTTCATGCTGATTTGAAATGAACTCTCACCCGTATCTCTGCGCTGATTTAAAATGAACTCTCCCCTTTCTCTCCGTGCTGATTTAAAATGAACTCTCGCATCTCTCTGCGCGCTGATTTGAAATGAACTCTCGCCACTCTCTTCGCGAGGATTTAAATGGTACTCTCGCGCTTCTCATGACGGTGATTTAAAATTAACTCTCGCCCGTATCTCTGCGCTGATTTAAAATGAACTCTCCCCTCTCTCAAGGCGCTGATTTAAAATGAAATCTCGCCATTCTCTCCGTGCTGATTTAAAATGGACTCTCACCACACTCTCCGCCCTGTTTTAAAATTAACTCTCGCCTCTCTCTCTGTCTGTTTTAAAATGAACTGTCGTCTCTCTCTCTGCGCTGATTGAAAATAAACTCTTACCTCGCTCACTGCGCTGATTTCAAATGACCTCTCGCCTCTCTCTCCACGCTGTTTTATAATGTTTTCACATCTCTCTCTCCCCATTGTTTCATTATGAACTGTCATCTATCTCCAAGCTGATTTGAAATAAATTCTCACCTCACTCTCCGCGCTGATTTAAAATGAACTCTATCCTCTCTATCTGCACTCTTTAGTAATGAAAACTATCCTCTCTCTCCACGCTGATTTAAAATGAACTCTCGCATCTCTCTGCGCGCTGATTTGAAATTAACTCTCGCCCGTATCTCTGCGCTGATTTCAAATGAAATATCACCACTCTCTCCGCGCTGATTTTAAATTAACTCTCGCCTCTCTCTCTGCGCTGATTTAAAATGAACTCTCGCCTCTCTCTCCACGCTGATTTAAAATGAACTCTTTCCTCTCCACGCTGATTTATAATGAAATCTTTCCTCTCGCTCCACGCTGATTTAAAATGAAGTCTCGCCTCATTCTCCACGCTGATATAAAATTAACTCTCGCCTGTCTCTCCGCGCTGGTTTAAAATGAACTCTCACCACCCTCTCCGCCCTGTTTTTAAATTAACTCTCGCCTCACTATCTGCTCTGTTTTAAAATGAACAGTCACCTCTCTCTCTGCGCTGATTTAAAATAAACTCTCACCTCGCTCACTGCGCTGATTTCAAATGACCTCTCGCCTCTGTCTCCACGCTGTTTTATAATGATTTCTCATCTCTCTCTCCCCATTGTTTCATTATGAACTGTCATCTATCTCCGAGCTGATTTGAAATAAATTCTCACCTCTCTCTCCGCGCTGATTTAAAATGAACTCTCGCCTCTCTCTCCACGCTGATTTGAAATAAATTCTCACCTCGCTCTCCACGCTGATTTAAAATGAACTGTATCCTCTCTCTCTGCGCTCTTTAATAATGAAATCTCTCCTCTCTCTCCACTCTGATTTAAAATGAACTCTCGCCTCTCTATCCGCCCTGTTTTAAAATTAACTTTCGCCTCTCTCTCCGTGTTGATTTAAAATGAACTCTTTCCTCTCCACGCTGATTTAAAATGAACTCTTTCCTCTCTCTCTGCCCTGTTTCAAAATTTACTCTTGCCTCTCTTTCTGTGCTGATTTAAAATAAATTCTCACCTCGCTCACTGCGTTGATTTATAATGGTCTGTCATCCCTCTCCACGCTGATTTGAAATATATTCTCACTTCGTTCTCTGCGCTGATTTAAAATGAACTCTCGCCTCTCTGTCCGCGCTGATTTAAAATAAAGTTTCGCCTCTCTCTCTGTGGAGATTGAAAATGAACTCTCGCCACTCTCTCCACGCTGCTTTATAATGCACTAAGCCCTCTCTCTCCGCTCTGATTTAAAATGAAATCTCACCTCTCTCTCCCCTCTGATTTAAAATGAACTCTTGCCCCTCTCTCCGCGCTGATTTGAAATGAACTCTCGCCTGTGTCTCCACGCTGATTTAAAATGAGCTCGCACCTCTCCCTCCATGCTGATTTAAAATGAACTTTCGCCTCTCTCTCCGTGGAGATTTAAAATGAACTCACGCCTCTCTCTCAGCGCTGATTTAAAATTAACTCTCGCCACTCCTTCGCGATGATTTAAAATGAACTCTCGCCCCTCTCACGGCGCTGATTTGAAATTAACTCTCACCCGTATCTCTGCGCTGATTTGAAATGAAATCTCCCCTCTCTCTCTGCGCCAATTTAAAATGAACTCTCGCCACTCTCTCCACGCTGCTTTATAATGCACTAAGCCCACTCTCTCCGCTCTGATTTAAAATGAAATCTCACCTCTCTCTCCCCTCTGATTTAAAATGCACTCTCGCCTCTCTCTCCGCGCTGATTTGAAATGAACTCTCGCCACTCTCTCCACGATGATTTAAAATGAACTCTCGCCCCTCTCACGGCGCTGATTTGAACTTTACTCTCACTCGTATCTCTGCGCTGATTTAAAATGAACACTCGCCTCTCTCTCCACGCTGATTTAAAATGAAATCTTGCCTCTCTCTCTGTGCTGATTTAAAATGAAATCTCTCCACTCTCTCCACGCTGATTTAAAATGAACTCTCACCGACCTCTCTGCCCTGTTTTAAAATTAACACTCACCTCTCTCTCTGTCTGTTTTAAAACGAAATGTCGCCTCTCTCTCTGCGCTGATTGAAAATAAACTCTCACCTCGCTCACTGCGCTGATTTCAAATGACCTCTCGCCTCTCTCTCCACGCTGTTTTATAATGATTTCTCATCTCCCTCTCCCCACTGTTTCATTATGAACTATCATCTATCTCCACGCTGATTTGAAATAAATTCTCACCTCGCTCTCCGCGCTGATTTAAAATGAACTGTATCCTCTCTATCTGCACTCTTTAATAATGAAATCTCTCCTCTCTCTCCGCTCTGATTTAAAATGAACTCTCACCTCTCTCTTTGCTCTGATTTAAAGTGAACTGTCGCCTCTCTCTCTCCGTGCTGATTGAAAATGAACTCTCGCATCCCTCTCCGTGCTGATTTGAAATGAACTCTCGCCACTCTCTCCGCGCTGATTTAAAATGAACTCTCGCCACTCTCTCCGTGCTGATTTATTTTGACCTCTTTCCTCTCTCTCCACGCTGATTTAAAATGAATTCTCGCCTCTCTATCCGCCCTGTTTTAAAATTAACTCTCGCCTCTCTCTCCGTGTTGATTTAAAATGAACTCTTTCCTCTCCACGCTGATTTAAAATGAACACTTGCCTCTCTCTCTGCCCTGTTTCAAAATTTACTCTTGCCTCTCTTTCTGTGCTGATTTAAAATAAACTCTCAGCTCGCTCACTGCGCTGATTTATAATGGTCTGTCATCTCTCTCCACGCTGATTTGAAATATATTCTCACTTCGCTCACCATGCTGATTTAAAATGAACTCTATTCTCTCTCTCCACGCTGTTTTATAATGCACTAAGCCCTCTCTCTCCGCTCTGATTTAAAATGAACTCTTGCCCCTCTCACGGCGCTGATTTGAAATGAACTCTCGCCTGTGTCTCCACGCTGATTTAAAATGAGCTCGCACCTCTCCCTCCATGCTGATTTAAAATGAACTTTCGCCTCTCTCTCCGCGATGATTTAAAATGAACTCTCGCCCCTCTCACGGCGCTGATTTGAAATTAACTCTCACCCGTATCTCTGCGCTTATTTGAAATGAAATCTCCCCTCTCTCTCTGCGCCAATTTAAAATGAAATCTCGCCACTCTCTCTGCGCTGATTTTTAATGAACTCTCGCCTCTCTCTCCGTGGAGATTTAAAATGAACTCTCGCCTCTCTCTCTGCACTGATTTGAAATGAACTCTCGCCACTCTCTCCACGATGATTTAAAATGAACTCTTGCCCTTCTCATGGCGCTGATTTGAAATTTACTCTCACCTGTAGCTCTGCGCTGATTTAAAATGAAATCTCCCCTCTCTCTCCGTGCTGATTTAAAATGCACTATCGCCTCTCACTCTGTGCTGATTTAAAATGAACTCTCACCACACTCTCCGCCCCGTTTTTAAATTAACTCTCGCCTCTCTCTCACCTTTTATTTAAAATGAACAGTCGCCTCTCTCTCTGTGCTGATTTAAAATAAACTCTCACCTCGCTCACTGCGCTGATTTATAACGGTCTGTCATCCCTCTCCACGCTGATTTGAAATATATTCTCACTTCGTTCTCCACGCTGATTTAAACTGAACTCTCACCACGCTCTCCGCCCTGTTTTAAAATTAACACTCGCCTCTCTCTCTGCTCTGTTTTAAAACGAAATGTCGCCTCTCTCTCTGCGCTGATTGAAAATAAACTCTCACCTCGCTCTCCGCGCTGATTTAAAATGAACTGTATCCTTTCTATCTGCACTCTTTAATAATGAAATCTCTCCTCTCTCTCCGCTCTGATTTAAAATGAACTCTCACCTCTCCCTTTGCTCTGATTTAAAGTGAACTGTCGCCTCTCTCTCTCCGCGCTGATTGAAAATGAACTCTCGCATCCCTCTCCGTGCTGATTTGAAATGAACTCTCGCCTCTCGCTCCACTCTGATTTAAAATGAATTCTCGCCTCTCTCTCCGCTCTGATTTATAATGAACTCTCGCCTCTCTCTCTGCGCTGATTTAAAATGAACTCTTTCCTCTCACTCTGCCCTGTTTCAAATTTAACTCTCGCCTCTCTCTCTGTGCTGATTTAAAATAAACTCTCACCTCGCTCACTGCGCTGATTTATAATGGTCTGTCATCCCTCTCCACGCTGATTTGAAATATATTCTCACTTCGCTCTCCGTGCTGATTTAAAATGAACTCTATTCTCTCTCTCCACGCTGTTTTATAATGCACTCTCGCCTCTCTCTCCGCTCTGATTTAAAATGAACTCTCACCTCTCTCTTTGCTATGGTTTAAAATGAACTCTTGCCCCTCTCACGGCACTGATTTGAAATTAACTCTCGCCTGTGTCTCCACACTGATTTAAAATGAGCTCGCACCTCTCTCTCCATGCTGATTTAAAATGAACTTTCGCCTCTCTCTCCGTGGAGATTTAAAATGAACTCTCGCCTCTCTCTCAGCGCTGATTTAAATTTAACTCTCGCCACTCTCTCCATGCTGCCTTATAATGCACTCTGGCCTCTCTGTCTGCTCTGATTTAAAATGAACTCCATCCAATCTCTCCACGCTGATTTAAAATTAGCTCGCAACTCTCTCTCCACGCTGATTTAAAATGAACTATCGCTTCTCTCTCCGCGATGATTTAAAATGAACTCTCGCCACTCTCTCCGCGATGATTTAAAATGAACTCTCGCCCGTATCTCTGCGCTGAGTTGAAATGAAATCTTCCCTCTCTCTCCGTGCTGATTTAAAATGAAATCTCGCCACTCTCTCCGTGCTGATTTTTAATGAACTCTCGCCTCTCTCTCCGTGGAGGTTTAAAATGCACTCTCGCCTCTCTCTCCGCGCTGATTTGAAATGAACTCTCGCCACTTTCTCCACGATGATTTCAAATGAACTCTCGCCCCTCTCACGGCGCTGATTTGAAATTTACTCTCACTCGTATCTCTGCGCTGATTTAAAATGAACTCTCGCCTCTCTCTCTGCGCCGTTTTAAGGTGAACTCCTGCCTCTCTCTCCACGCTGATTTAAAATGAAATCTTGCCTCTCTCTCTGTGCTGATTTAAAATGAAATCTCGCCACTCTCTCCACGCTGATTTAAAATGAACTCTCACCGACCTCTCCGCCCTGATTTAAAATTAACTCTTGCCTCTCTCTCTGTCTGTTTTAAAGTGAACTGTCGTCTCTCTCTGTGCGCTGATTGAAAATAAACTCTCACCTCGCTCACTGCGCTAATTTCAAATGACCTCTCGGCTCTCTTTCCACGCTGTTTTATAATGATTTCACATCTCTCTCTTCCCATTGTTTCATTATGAACAGTCATCTATCTCCACGCTGATTTGAAATAAATTCTCACCTCGCTATTCATGCTGATTTAAAATGAACTCTCACCTCTCTCTTTGCTCTGATTTAAAGTGAACTGTCGCCTCTCTCTCTCTGCGCTGATTGAAAATGAACTCTCGCATCCCTCTCCGTGCTGATTTGAAATGAACTCTCGCCTCTCGCTCCACGCTGATTTATAATGACCTCTCGCCTCTCTCTCTGTGCTGATTTAAAATGAACTCTCACCTCTCTCTCCACGCTGATTTAAAATGAACTCTCGCCTCTCTATCCGTGTTGATTTAAAATGAACTCTTGCCTCTTTCTCTGCCCTCTTTCAAATTTAACTCTCGCCTCTCTTTCTGTGCTGATTTAAAATAAACTCTCACCTCGCTCACTGCGCTGATTTATAATGGTCTGTCATCCCTGTCCACGCTGATTTGAAATATATTCTCACTTCGCTCTCCGTGCTGATTTAAAATGAACTCTATTCTCTCTCTCCACGCTGCTTTATAATGCACTATGCCCTCTCTCTCCACTCTGATTTAAAATGAACTCTCACCTCTCTCTTTGCTATGGTTTAAAATGAACTCTTGCAAATCTCACGGCGCTGATTTGAAATTAACTCTCGCCTGTGTCTCCACACTGATTTAAAATGAGCTCGCACCTCTCTCTCCATGCTGATTTAAAATGAACTTTCGCCTCTCTCTCCGTGGAGATTTTAAATGAACTCACGCCTCTCTCTCAGCGCTGATTTAAAATTAACTCTCGCCACTCTCTCCATGCTGCCTTATAATGCACTCTGGCCTCTCTGTCTGCTCTGATTTAAAATGAACTCCATCCACTCTCTCCACGCTATTCTATAATGAACTCTCGCCTCTCTCTCTGCTCTGATTTAAAATGAACTCCCTCTCTGCGCTGATTTAAAATGATCTCTTGCCCCTCTCACGGCGCTGATTTGAAATTAACTCTCGCCTGACTCTCCACGCTGATTTAAAATTAGCTTGCAACTCTCTCTCCCCGCTGATTTAAAATGAATTTTCGCCTCTCTCTCCGTGGAGAATTAAAATGCACTCTCGCCACTCTCTCCGCGCTGATTTAAAATGAACTCTCGCCCTTCTCACGGCGCTGATTTGAAATTTACTCTCACCCGTATCTCTGTGCTGATTTAAAATGAACTCTCCCCTCTCTCTCCGTGCTGATTTAAAATGAACTCTCGCCTCTCTCTCTGCGCTGATTTAAAGTGAACTCTCACCACCCTCTCCGCCCTGTTTTTAAATTAACTCTCGCCTCTCTATCTGCTCTGTTTTAAAATGAACAGTCACCTCTCTCTCTGTGCTGATTTAAAATAAATTCTCACCTCACTCACTGCGTTGATTTATAATGGTCTGTCATCTCTCTCCACCCTGATTTGAAATATATTCTCACTTCGTTCTCCGCGCTGATTTAAACTGAACTCTATTCTCTCTCTCCACGCTGTTTTATAATGAACTCTCGCCTCTCTCTTCGCGCTGATTTAAAATGAGCTCTCGACTCTCCGCGCTGATTTGAAATGAACTCTCGCCACTCTCTCCACGCTGCTTTATAATGCACTATGCCCTCTCTCTCCACTCTGATTTAAAATGAACTCTCACCTCTCTCTTTGCTATGGTTTAAAATGAACTCTTGCAAATCTCACGGCGCTGATTTGAAATTAACTCTCGCCTGTGTCTCCACGCTGATTTAAAATGAGCTCGCACCTCTCTCTCCACGCTGATTTAAAATGAACTCTCGCCTCTCTCTCCGCGCTGATTTAAAATGAACTCTCGCCTCTCTCTTCGCGCTGATTTGAAATGAACTCTCGCCACTTTCTCCACGCTGATTGAAAATAAACTCTCACCTCGCTCACTGCGCTGATTTCAAATCACCACTCGCCTCTCTCTCCACGCTGTTTTATAATGATTTCACATCTCTCTCTTCCCATTGTTTCATTATGAACTGTCATCTATCTCCACGCTGATTTGAAATAAATTCTCCCCTCACTCTCCGTGCTGATTTGAAATGAACTCTCGCCACTCTCTTCGCGATGATTTAAAATGAACTCTCGCGCTTCTCACGGCGCTGATTTAAAATTAACTCTCACCCGAATCTCTGCGCTAATTTCAAATGAACTCTCGCCTCTCTCTCAATGGAGATTTAAAATGCACGATCGCCTCTCTCTCTGCGCTGATTTAAAATTAACTCTCGCCTCACTCTCCACGCTGATTTGAAATGAACTCTCACCACTTTCTCCATGCTGCCTTATAATGCACTCTGGCCTCTCTGTCTGCTCTGATTTAAAATGAACTCCATCCACTCTCTCCACGCTATTCTATAATGAACTCTCGCCTCTCTCTCTGCTCTGATTTAAAATGAACTCTCACCACCCTCTCCGCCCTGTTTTTAAATTAACTCTCGCCTCTCTCTCTGCTCTGTTTTAAAATGAAAAGTCACCTCTCTGTGCTGATTTAAAATAAACTCTCACCTCACTCACTGTGCTGATTTATAATGGTCTGTCATCTTTCTCCACGCTGATTTGAAATATATTCTCACTTGGCTCTCCACGCTGATTTAAAAAGAACCATATTCTCACTCTCCACTCTGTTTTGTAATGCAATCTGGCCTCTCTCTCCGCTCTGATTTAAAATGAACTCTCGACTCTCTCTCCGCGCTGATTTGAAATGAACTCTCGCCACTCTCTCCGCGATGATTTGAAATGAACTCTTGCCCTTCTCACGGCGCTGATTTAAAATGAACCCTCGCCTCACTCTCCGCGCTGATTTAAAATGAGCTCGCAACTCTCTCTCCGTGGAGATTTAAAATGAACTCTCGCCTCTCTCTCCACGCTGATTTAAAATGAAATCTCGCCTGTCTCTCCGCGCTGATTTAAAATGAACTCTCACCACCCTCTCTGCCCTGTTTTAAAATTAACTCTTGCCTCTCTCTCTGCTCTGTTTTAAAGTGAACTGTCGCCTCTCTCTCTGCGCTGATTTAAAATAAACTCTCACCTCACTCACTGCGCTGATTTCAAATGACCTCTCGCCTCTCTCTCCACGCTGTTTTATAATGATTTCTCATCTCTCTCTCCCCATTGTTTCATTATGAACTGTCATCTATCTCCATGCTGATTTGAAATAAATTCTCACCTCGCTCTCCGCGCTGATTTAAAATGAACTCTATCCTCTCTATCTGCGCTCTTTAATAATGAAATCTCTCCTCTCTCTCCGCTCTGATTAAAATGAACTCTCACCTCTCGCTTTGCTCTGATTTAAAGTGAACTGTCGCCTCTCTCTCTCCGCGCTGATTGAAAATGAACTCTCGCATCTCTCTCCGCGCTGATTTGAAATGAACTCTCGCCACTCTCTCCGCGATGATTGAAAATGAACTCTCGCATCTCTCTCCGCGCTGACTTGAAATGATCTCTCGCCCTTCTCACGGCACTGATTTGAAATTAACTCTAACCCGTATCTCTGCGCTGATTTAAAATGAAATCTTGTCACTCTCTCTCTACGAGCTGATTTAAAATGAACTCTCATCTCTCTCTCCACGCTGATTTAAAACGAACTTTCATCTCTCTCTCCGCGCTGATTTAAAATGAACTCTCGCCTCTCTCTCCGCGCTGATTTAAAATGAACTCTCGCCTCTCTCTCCAAACTGTTTTAAAATGAACTCTCGCCTCTCTCTCCAAACTGTTTTAAAATGAACTCTCGCCTCTCTCTCTGCGTTGATTTAAAATGAACTCTCACCACCCTCTCCGCCCTGTTTTCAAATTAACTCTCACCTCTCTCTCTGCTCCTATTTAAAATGAACAGTCACCTCTCTCTCTGTGCTGATTTAAAATAAACTCTCACCTCACTCAC
The DNA here is from genome assembly GCA_026770705.1 of Isurus oxyrinchus. Lineage (NCBI taxonomy): Eukaryota > Metazoa > Chordata > Chondrichthyes > Lamniformes > Lamnidae > Isurus > Isurus oxyrinchus. The sequence continues at coordinate 1,628,160 of JANJGN010000006.1, read as the reverse complement.
TGCGCTGATTTATAATGGTCTGTCATCTCTCTCTACCCTGATTTGAAATATATTCTCACTTCGCTCTCCGCGCTGATTTAAAATGAACTCTATTCTCTCCCTCCACGCTGTTTTATAATGAACTCTCGCCTCTCTCTCCGCTCTGATTTAAAATGATCTCTCACCTCTCTCTTTGCTCTGATTTAAAATGAACTCTTGCCCCTCTCATGGCGCTGATTTGAAATTAACTCTCGCCTGTGTCTCCACGCTGATTTAAATTGAGCTCGCACCTCTCTCTCCATGCTGATTTAAAATGAACTTTCGCCTCTCTCTCCGTGGAGATTTTAAATGAACTCTCGCCTCTCCCTCAGCGCTGATTTAAAATTATCTCTCGCCACTCTCTCCATGCTGCCTTATAATGCACTCTGGCCTCTCTGTCTGCTCGATTTAAAATGAACTCCATCCACTCTCTCCACGCTGTTTTAGAGTGAACTCTCGCCTCTCTCTCCGCTCTGATTTAAAATGAACTATCACGTCCCTCTACGCTGTTTAATAATGCACTATGGCCTCACTCTCCGCTCTTATTTAAATGAACTCTCACCTCTCCCTTTGTTCTGATTTAAAATGAACTTTCGCCTCTTTCTCTGTGCTGATTTGAAATGAACTCTCGCCACTCTCTCCGCGCTGATTAAAAATGAACTCTTGCATCTCTCTCCGCGCTGATTTGAAATGATCTCTCGCCCTTCTCACGGCGCTGATTTGAAATTAACTCTAACCCGTATCTCTGCGCTGATTTAAAATGAAATCTCGCCACTCTCTCCGTGCTGATTTAAAATGAACTCTCGCCTCTCTCTCCGTGGAGATTTAAAATGAACTCTCGCCTCTCTCTCCGTGGAGATTTAAAATGAACTCTCGCCTCTCTCTCCGTGGAGGTTTAAAATGAAATCTCCCCTCTCTCTCCATGCTGATTTAAAATGCACCCTCGCCTCTCTCTCTGTGCTGATTTAATATGAACTCTCACCACCCTCTCCGCCCTGTTTTTAAATTAACTCTCGCCTCTCTCTCTGCTCTGTTTTAAAATGAAAAGTCACCTCTCTGTGCTGATTTAAAATAAACTCTCACCTCACTCACTGTGCTGATTTATAATGGTCTGTCATCTTTCTCCACGCTGATTTGAAATATATTCTCACTTGGCTCTCCACGCTGATTTAAAAAGAACCATATTCTCACTCTCCACTCTGTTTTGTAATGCAATCTGGCCTCTCTCTCCGCTCTGATTTAAAATGAACTCTCGACTCTCTCTCCGCGCTGATTTGAAATGAACTCTCGCCACTCTCTCCGCGATGATTTGAAATGAACTCTTGCCCTTCTCACGGCGCTGATTTAAAATGAACCCTCGCCTCACTCTCCGCGCTGATTTAAAATGAGCTCGCAACTCTCTCTCCGTGGAGATTTAAAATGAACACTCGCCTCTCTCTCCACGCTGATTTAAAATGAAATCTCGCCTGTCTCTCCGCGCTGATTTAAAATGAACTCTCACCACCCTCTCTGCCCTGTTTTAAAATTAACTCTTGCCTCTCTCTCTGCTCTGTTTTAAAGTGAACTGTCGCCTCTCTCTCTGCGCTGATTTAAAATAAACTCTCACCTCACTCACTGCGCTGATTTCAAATGACCTCTCGCCTCTCTCTCCACGCTGTTTTATAATGATTTCTCATCTCTCTCTCCCCATTGTTTCATTATGAACTGTCATCTATCTCCATGCTGATTTGAAATAAATTCTCACCTCGCTCTCCGCGCTGATTTAAAATGAACTCTATCCTCTCTATCTGCGCTCTTTAATAATGAAATCTCTCCTCTCTCTCCGCTCTGATTAAAATGAACTCTCACCTCTCGCTTTGCTCTGATTTAAAGTGAACTGTCGCCTCTCTCTCTCCGCGCTGATTGAAAATGAACTCTCGCATCTCTCTCCGCGCTGATTTGAAATGAACTCTCGCCACTCTCTCCGCGATGATTGAAAATGAACTCTCGCATCTCTCTCCGCGCTGACTTGAAATGATCTCTCGCCCTTCTCACGGCACTGATTTGAAATTAATTCTAACCCGTATCTCTGCGCTGATTTAAAATGAAATCTCGTCACTCTCTCTCTACGAGCTGATTTAAAATGAACTCTCATCTCTCTCTCCACGCTGATTTAAAACGAACTTTCATCTCTCTCTCCACGCTGATTTAAAATGAACTCTCGCCTCTCTCTCCGCGCTGATTTAAAATGAACTCTCGCCTCTCTCTCCGCGCTGATTTAAAATGAACTCTCGCCTCTCTCTCCAAACTGTTTTAAAATGAACTCTCGCCTCTCTCTCCAAACTGTTTTAAAATGAACTCTCGCCTCTCTCTCTGCGTTGATTTAAAATGAACTCTCACCACCCTCTCCGCCCTGTTTTCAAATTAACTCTCACCTCTCTCTCTGCTCCTATTTAAAATGAACAGTCACCTCTCTCTCTGTGCTGATTTAAAATAAACTCTCACCTCACTCACTGCGCTGATTTATAATGGTCTGTCATCTCTCTCTACCCTGATTTGAAATATATTCTCACTTCGCTCTCCGCGCTGATTTAAAATGAACTCTATTCTCTCCCTCCACGCTGTTTTATAATGAACTCTCGCCTCTCTCTCCGCTCTGATTTAAAATGATCTCTCACCTCTCTCTTTGCTCTGATTTAAAATGAACTCTTGCCCCTCTCATGGCGCTGATTTGAAATTAACTCTCGCCTGTGTCTCCACGCTGATTTAAAATGAGCTCGCACCTCTCTCTCTATGCTGATTTAAAATGAACTTTCGCCTCTCTCTCCGTGGAGATTTTAAATGAACTCTCGCCTCTCCCTCAGCGCTGATTTAAAATTATCTCTCGCCACTCTCTCCATGCTGCCTTATAATGCACTCTGGCCTCTCTGTCCGCTCGATTTAAAATGAACGCCATCCACTCTCTCCACGCTGTTTTAGAATGAACTCTCGCCTCTCTCTCCGCTCTGATTTAAAATGAACTATCACCTCCCTCTACGCTGTTTAATAATGCATATGGCCTCACTCTCCGCTCTTATTTAAATGAACTCTCACCTCTCCCTTTGTTCTGATTTAAAATGAACTTTCGCCTCTTTCTCCGTGGAGATTTGAAATGAACTCTCGCCTCTCTCTCCGTGGAGATTTAAACTGAAATCTCGCCTCTCTCTCTGCGCTGATTTAAAATGAACTCTCGCCTCTCTCTCTGCGCTGATTTAAAATTAACTCTCGCCTCTCTCTCTGTGCTGATTTAAAATAAACTCACCTCGCTCACTGCACTGATTTATAATGGTCTGTCATCTCTCTCCACGCTGATTTGAAATATATTCTCACTTCGCTCACCGTGCTGATTTAAAATGAACTCTATCCTCTCTCTCCACGCTGTTTTATAATGCACTCTGCTATCTCTCTCCGCTCTGATTTAAAATGAACTATCACCTCCCTCTACGCTGTTTAATAATGCACTATGGCCTCACTCTCCGCTCTTATTTAAAATGAACTCTCACCTCTCCCTTTGTTCTGATTTGAAATGAACTCTCACCTCTCTCTCTGTGCTGATTTAAAATAAACTCTCACCTCGCTCACTGCGCTGATTTATAATGGTCTGTCATCCCTCTCCACGCTGATTTGAAATATATTCTCACTTCGCTCACCGTGCTGATTTAAAATGAACCATATTCTCTCTCTCCACGCTGTTTTATAATGAACTCTCGCCTTTCTCTCTGTTCTGATTTAAAATGAACTCTCGCCACTCTCTCCGCAATGATTTAAAATGAACTCTTGCCCCTGTCACGGCGCTGATTTGAAATTAACTCTCACCTGACTCTCCACGCTGATTTAAAATTAGCTTGCAATTCTCTCTCCACGCTGATTTAAAATAAACTCTTGCCTCTCTCTCCGTGGAGATTTAAAATAAATTCTTTCCTCGCTCCGCGCTGATTTAAAATTAAATCTTGCCTCTCTCTCCGCGCTGATTTAAAATTAACTCTCACCTGTATCTCTGCGCTGAGTTAAAATGAAATCTCCCCTCTCTCTGCACGCTAATTTAAAATTAACTGTTGCCTCTCTTTCTGCGCTGATTTAAAATAAACTCTTTCCTCTCTCTCCGCGCTGATTTAAAATTAAATCTTGCCTCTCACTCCGCGCTGATTTAAAATGAACTCTTTCCCCTCTCTCCGTGCTGTTTTAAACTGAACTATCGACTCTCTCCGCATTGATTTGAAATGAACTCTCGACACTCTCTCCGCGATGATTTAAAATGAACTCTTGCCCATCTCTCCGCGCTGAATTGAAATTAACTCTCGCCTGTCTCTCCGTACTGATGTAAAATGACCTCGCACCTCTCTCTCCATGCTGCTTTAAAATGAACTTCGCCTCTCCCTCCTGCTGATTTAAAATAAACTCTCACCTCACTCACTGCGCTGATTTATAATGGTCTGTCATCTCTCTCCACGCTGATTTGAAATATATTCTCACTTTGCTCGCTGCGCTGATTTAAAATTAATTCTATTCTCTCTCTCCACGCTGTTTTATAATGAACTCTGGATTCTCTCTCCGCTCTGATTTAAAATGAACTATCACCTCTCTCTCCACACTGTTTTATCAGGCACTCTGCTATCTCTCTCCGCTTCGATTTAAAATGTACTCTCACCTCTCTCTTTGCTCTGATTTAAAATGAACTCTCGACTCTCTCTCCACGCTGGCTTGAAATATATTCTCACTTCGCTCCCCACGCTGATTTAAAATGTACTCTATTCTCTCTCTCCACGCTGTTTTAGAATGAACTCTCGCCTCTCTCTCCGCTCTGATTTAAAATGAACTATCACCTCTCTCTACGCTGTTTAATAATGCACTATGGCCTCACTCTCCGCTCTTATTTAAATGAACTCTCACCTCTCCCTTTGTTCTGATTTAAAATGAACTCTCACCTCTCTCTCTGTGCTGATTTAAAATAAACTCTCACCTCGCTCACTGCGCTGATTTATAATGGTCTGTCATCCCTCTCCACGCTGATTTGAAATATATTCTCACTTCGCTCTCCGTGCTGATTTAAAATTAACTCAATTCCCTCGCTCAACACTGTTTTATAATGCACTCTCGCCTCTTTCTCCGCTCTGATTTAAAATGAACTCTCACCTCTCTCTCCACGCTGTTTTACAATGCACTATGGCCTCACTCTCCACTCTGATTTAAAATGAGATCTTTCCGCTCTCACCGCGCTGATTTAAACTGAACTCTTGCCTCTTTCTCCGCGCTGATTTAAAATGAACTCTCACCACCCTCTCCGCCCTGTGTTAAAATTAACTCTCACCTCTCTCTCTGTGCTGATTTAAAATAAACTCTCACCTCGCTCACTGCGCTGATTTATAATGGTCTGTCATCTCTCTCCACCCTGATTTGAAATATATTCTCACGTCGCTCTCCATGCTGATTTATAATGAACTCTCGATTCTCTCTCCGCTCTGATTTAAAATGAACTCTATCCTCTCTCTCCACAGTGTTTTATAATGCACTCTGCTATCTCTCTCCGCTCCGATTTAAAATGAAATCTCACCTCTCTCTTTGCTCTGATTTAAAATGAACACTCGCCTCTCTCTCCGCGCTGATTTAAAATGAACTCTTGACTCTCTCTCCACGCTGATTTAAAATGAACTTTCACCACCCTCTCTGTCCTGTTTTAAAATTAACTCTCGCCTCTCTCTCTGCTCTGTTTTTAAATGGACTGTCGCCTCTCCCTCTGTGCTGATTTAAAATAAACACTCACCTCGCTCACTGCGCTGATTTATAATGGTCTGTCATCTCTCTCCACGCTGATTTGAAATATATTCTCACTTTGCTCGCTGCGCTGATTTAAAATTAACTCTATTCTCTCTCTGCACGCTGTTTTATAATGAACTCTCGATTCTCTCTCCGCTCTGATTTAAAATGAACTCTCACCTCTCTCTCCACGCTGTTTTATCAGGCACTCTGCTATCTCTCTCCGCTTCGATTTAAAATGTACTCTCACGTCTCTCTTTGCTCTGATTTAAAATGAACTCTCGACTCTCTCTCCACGCTGGCTTGAAATATATTCTCACTTCGCTCCCCGAGCTGATTTAAAATGTACTCTATTCTCTCTCTCCACGCTGTTTTAGAATGAACTCTCGCCTCTCTCTCTGCTCTGATTTAAAATGAACTATCACCTCTCTCTACGCTGTTTAATAATGCATTATGGCCTCACTCTCCGCTCTTATTTAAATGAAGTCTCACCTCTCCCTTTGTTCTGATTTAAAATGAACTTTCGCCTCTTTCTCTGTGCTGATTTGAAATGAACTCTCGCCTCTCTCTCCATGGAGATTTAAACTGAAATCTCGCCTCTCTCTCTGCGCTGATTTAAAATTAACTCTCACCTCTCTCTCTGTGCTGATTTAAAATAAACTCTCACCTCACTCACTGCGCTGATTTATAATGGTCTGTCATCTCTCTCTACCCTGATTTGAAATATATTCTCACTTCGCTCTCCGCGCTGATTTAAAATGAACTCTATTCTCTCCCTCCACGCTGTTTTATAATGAACTCTCGCCTCTCTCTCCGCTCTGATTTAAAATGATCTCTCACCTCTCTCTTTGCTCTGATTTAAAATGAACTCTTGCCCCTCTCATGGCGCTGATTTGAAATTAACTCTCGCCTGTGTCTCCACGCTGATTTAAAATGAGCTCGCACCTCTCTCTCTATGCTGATTTAAAATGAACTTTCGCCTCTCTCTCCGTGGAGATTTTAAATGAACTCTCGCCTCTCCCTCAGCGCTGATTTAAAATTATCTCTCGCCACTCTCTCCATGCTGCCTTATAATGCACTCTGGCCTCTCTGTCCGCTCGATTTAAAATGAACTCCATCCACTCTCTCCACGCTGTTTTAGAATGAACTCTCGCCTCTCTCTCCGCTCTGATTTAAAATGAACTATCACCTCCCTCTACGCTGTTTAATAATGCATATGGCCTCACTCTCCGCTCTTATTTAAATGAACTCTCACCTCTCCCTTTGTTCTGATTTAAAATGAACTTTCGCCTCTTTCTCCGTGCTGATTTGAAATGAACTCTCGCCTCTCTCTCCGTGGAGATTTAAACTGAAATCTCGCCTCTCTCTCTGCGCTGATTTAAAATGAACTCTCGCCTCTCTCTCTGCGCTGATTTAAAATTAACTCTCGCCTCTCTCTCTGTGCTGATTTAAAATAAACTCACCTCGCTCACTGCACTGATTTATAATGGTCTGTCATCTCTCTCCACGCTGATTTGAAATATATTCTCACTTTGCTCGCTGCGCTGATTTAAAATTAACTCTATTCTCTCTCTGCACGCTGTTTTATAATGAACTCTCGATTCTCTCTCCGCTCTGATTTAAAATGAACTCTCACCTCTCTCTCCACGCTGTTTTATCAGGCACTCTGCTATCTCTCTCCGCTTCGATTTAAAATGTACTCTCACGTCTCTCTTTGCTCTGATTTAAAATGAACTCTCGACTCTCTCTCCACGCTGGCTTGAAATATATTCTCACTTCGCTCCCCGAGCTGATTTAAAATGTACTCTATTCTCTCTCTCCACGCTGTTTTAGAATGAACTCTCGCCTCTCTCTCTGCTCTGATTTAAAATGAACTATCACCTCTCTCTACGCTGTTTAATAATGCATTATGGCCTCACTCTCCGCTCTTATTTAAATGAAGTCTCACCTCTCCCTTTGTTCTGATTTAAAATGAACTTTCGCCTCTTTCTCTGTGCTGATTTGAAATGAACTCTCGCCTCTCTCTCCATGGAGATTTAAACTGAAATCTCGCCTCTCTCTCTGCGCTGATTTAAAATTAACTCTCACCTCTCTCTCTGTGCTGATTTAAAATAAACTCTCACCTCGCTCACTGCGCTGATTTATAATGGTCTGTCATTTCTCTCCACGCTGATTTGAAATATATTCTCACTTCGCTCGCCACGCTGATTTAACATCAACTCTATTCTCTCTCTGCACGCTGTTTTATAATGAACTCTTGATTCTCTCTCCGCTCTGATTTAAAATGAACTCTAACCTCTCTCTCCACTCTGTTTTATAATGCACTCTGCTATCTCTCTCTGCTCCGATTTAAGAAGAACTCTCATCACTCTCTTTGCTCTGATTAAAAATGTACTCTTAGCTCTCTCTCCGTGCTGATTTAAACTGAACTCTCGACTCTCTCTCCACGCTGATTTGAAATATATTCTCACTTCGCTCGCTGCGCTGATTTAAAATAAACTCTATTCTTTCCCTCCACGCTGTTTTATAATGCACTCTCGCCTCTCTCTCTGCTCTGATTTAAAATGAACTCTTTCCTCTCTCTCCACGCTGTTTTATAATTCACTATAGCCTCACTCTACGCTCTGATTTAAAATGAGCTCTCACCTCTCTCACCGCGCTGATTTAAACTGAACTCTTTCCTCTTTCTCCACGCTGCTTTAAAATGAACTCTCACCACCCTCTCCGCCCTGTTTTAAAATGAACTCTCACCTCTCTTTTTGCTCTAATTTAAAATGAACTCTTTCCTCTCTCTTTGCGCTGATTTAAAATGAACTCTCGACTCTCTCTCCACACTGATTTGAAATATATTCTCACTTCGATTGCCGCGCTGATTTAAATTAAACTCTATTCTCTCTCTCCACGCTGTTTAATAATGCACTCTTGCCTCTTTCTCCGCTCTGATTTAAAATGAGGTCTCGCCTCACTCACCGCGCTGATTTAAAATGAACTCTTTCCTCTTTCTCCGCGCTGATTGAAAATGAACTCTCACCACCCTCTCCGCCCTGTTTTAAAATTAACTCTCGCCTCTCTCTCTGCTATGTTTTAAAATGAACTGTCACCTCACCCACTGCGCTGATTTAAAATTAATTCTTGCCTCTCTCTCCGTGCTGATTTAAAATGAACTCTGACTCTCTCTCCGCGCTGATTTAAAATGAACTCTTTCCTCTCTCTCCGCGCTGTTTTAAAATGAACTCTCACCTCTCTCTTTGCTCTAATTTAAAATGAACTCTCGCCTCTCTCTTCGCGCTGATTTAAAATGAACTCTCGACTCTCTCCACGCTGATTTGAAATATATTCTCACTTCGATCGCCGCGCTGATTTAAATTAAACTCTATTCTCTCTCTCCACGCTGTTTTATAAAGCTCTCTCGCCTCTCACTCCGCTCTGATTTAAAATGAACTCTATCCTCTCTCTCCACGCTGTTATATAATGCACTATGGCCTCACTCTCCGCTCTGATTTAAAATGAGCTCTCGCCTCACTCACTGCGCTGATTTAAAATGAACTCTCACCACCCTCTCCGCCCTGTTTTAAAATTAACTCTCGCCTCTCTCTCTGCTCTGTTTTAAATTTAACTGTCGCCTCTCCCTCTGTGCTGATTTAACATAAACTCTCACCTCGCTCACTGCGCTGATTTATAATGGTCTGTCATCTCTCTCCACGCTGATTTGAAATATATTCTCACTTCGCTCGCCACGCTGATTTAACATCAACTCTATTCTCTCTCTGCACGCTGTTTTATAATGAACTCTCGATTCTCTCTCCGCTCTGATTTAAAATGAACTCTAACCTCTCTCTCCACTCTGTTTTATAATGCACTCTGCTATCTCTCTCTGCTCCGATTTAAGAAGAACTCTCATCACTCTCTTTGCTCTGATTAAAAATGTACTCTTAGCTCTCTCTCCGTGCTGATTTAAACTGAACTCTCGACTCTCTCCCCACGCTCATTTGAAATATATTCTCACTTCCCTCGCCGCGCTGATTTAAAATTATCTCTATTCTCTCTCTCCACGCTGTTTAATAATGCTCTCTCGCCTCTCTCTCCGCTCTGATTTAAAATGAACTCTATTCTCTCTCTCCACGCTGTTTTATAATGCACTATGGCCTCACTCTCCGCTCTGATTTAAAATGAGCTCTCGCCTCACTCACTGCGCTGATTTAAACTGAACTCTTTCCTCTTTCTCCGCGCTGATTTAAAATGAACTCTCACCACCCTCTCCGCCCTGTTTTAAAATTAACTCTCGCCTCTCTCTCTGCTCTGTTTTAAAATGAACTGTCATCTCTCCCTCTGTGCTGATTTAAAATAAACTCTCACCTCACCCACTGCGCTGATTTAAAATTAATTCTTGCCTCTCTCTCCGCGCTGATTTAAAATGAACTCTGGCTCTCTCTCCGCGCTGATTTAAAATGAACTCTCACCACTCTCTCCGCGCTGTTTTAAAATGAACTCTCACCTCTCTCTTTGCTCTAATTTAAAATGAACTCTTGCCTCTCTCTTCGCGCTGATTTAAAATGAACTCTCGACTCTCTGTCCACGCTGATTTGAAATATATTCTCACTTCCCTCGCCGCGCTGATTTAAAATAAACTCTATTCTCTCACTCCACGCTGTTTTATAATGCACTCTTTCCTCTCTCTCCGCTCTGATTTAAAATGAGCTCTACCCTCTCTCTCCACGCTGTTTTATAATGCACTATGGCCTCACTCACCGCGCTGATTTAAACTGAACTCTTTCCTCTTTCTCCGCGCTGATTTAAAATGAACTCTCACCACCCTCTCTGCCCTGTTTTAAAATTAACTCTCGCCTCTCTCTCTGCTCTGTTTTAAAATTAACTGTCTCCTCTCCCTCTGTGCTGATTTAAAATAAACTCTCACCTCTCTCTCCGTGGAGATTTAAAATGAAATCTTACCTCTCTCTCTGCCCTGATTTAAAATGAAATCTGGCTCTCTCTCCGCGCTGATTTAAAATGAACTCTTTCCTCTCTCTCCGCGCTGTTTTAAAATGAACTCTTTCCTCTCTCTTTGCTCTAATTTAAAATGAATTCTTGCCTCTCTCTTCGCGCTGATTTAAAATGAACTCTCGACTCTCTCTCCACGCTGATTTGAAATATATTCTCACTTCGATCGCCGCGCTGATTGAAATTAAACTCTATTCTCTCTCTCCAGGCTGTTTTATAATGAACTCTCGCCTCTCTCTCCGCTCTGATTTAAAATGAACTCTATCCTCTCTACGCTGTTTAATAATGCACTATGTCCTCACTCTCCGCTCTGATTTAAAATGAACTCTCACCTCTCTCTCTGTTCTGATTTAAAATGAACTTTCGCCTCTTTCTCCGCGCTGATTTGAAATGAACTCTCGCCACTGTTGCCATGGAGATTTAAAATTAAATCTCGCCTCTCTCTCTGCGCTGATTTAAAATTAACTCTTGCCTCTCTCTCCGCGCTGATTTAAAATGAACTCTGCCTCTCTCTCCGCGCTGATTAAAAATGAACACTTGACTCTCTCTCCGCGCTGATTTGAAATATAGTCTCACTTCGCTCGCCGCGCTGATTTAAATTAAGCTCTATTCTCTCTCTCCACGCTGTTTTATAATGCACTCTCGCCTCTCTCTTTGTTCTGATTTAAAATGAAATCTCGCCCCTCTCTTTGTTCTGATTTAAAATGAATTCTCGCATCTCTCTCCACGCTGATTTAAACTGAACTCTCGACTCTCTGTCCGCGCTGATTTGAAGTTAACTCTCGACACTCTCTCCACGCTGATTTAAAATGAACTCTTGCCATCTCTTCGCGCTGAATTGAAATTAACTCTCGCCTGTCTCTCCGTACTGATGTAAAATGACCTCGCACCTCTCTCTCCATGCTGCTTTAAAATGAACTTCGCCTCTCACTCCATGGAGATTTAAAATGAACTCTCGCCTCTCTTTCCACGCTGTTTTAAAATGAAATCTCGCCTCTCTCTCCGTGCTGATTTAAAATGTACTCTCACCTCTCTCTCCGTGGAGATTTAAAATGAAATCTTGCCTCTATCTCTGCGCTGATTTAAAATGAACTCTCGCCCCTCTTTCCACGCTGTTTTAAAATGAAATCTTGCCTCTCTCTCCGCGCTGATTTAAAATGAACTCTCGCCTCTCTCTCCGCCATGATTTGGGATGAACTCTCGCCTCTCTCTTAGCTCTGAATTAAAATGAACTCTTGCCTCTCTCACGGCGCTGATTTGAAATTAACTCTCGCCTTTGTCTCCACGCTGATTTAAAATGAGCGCGCACCTCTCTCTCCATGCTGATTTAAAATTAACTCTCGCCTCTCTCTCAGCGCTCATTTAAAATTATCTCTCGCCACTCACTCCATGCTGCCTTATAATGCACTCTGGCCTCTCTGTCCGCTCAAATTTAAAAAGAACACTCTCCACTCTCTCCACGCTGCTTTATATTGCATTCTGGCCTCTCTCTCCACTCTGATTTAAAATGAACTCTCACCTCTCTCTCTGCGCTGATTTGTAATGAACTCTCGCCTCTCTCTCCGCAATGATTTAAAATGAACTCTTGCCCCTCTCATGGCGCTGATTTGAAGTTAACTCTCGCCTGACTCTCCACGCTGATTTAAAATTAGCTCGCAACTCTCTCTCCACGCTGATTTGAAATGAACTCTCGCCCCTCTCACGGCGCTGATTTGAAATTAACTCTCACCCATATCTCTGCGCTGAGTTAAAATGAAATCTCCCCTCTCTCTCCGCGCTAATTTAAAATGAAATCTCGCCACTCTCTCCGTGCTGATTTTAAATGAACTCTCGCATCTCTCTCTGTGGAGATTTAAAATGCACTCTTGCCTTTCTCTCTGCGCTGATTTAAAATGAACTCTCGCCTCACTCTCTGCGCTGATTTAAAATGAACTCTCACCTGTCTCCCCACGCTGATCTAAAATTAACCCTCGCCTCTTTCTCCGCCCTGTTTTAAAATGAACTGTCGCCTCTCTCTCTGTGCTGATTTAAAATAAACTCTCACCTCACTTACTGCGCTGATTTATAATGGTCTGTCATCTCCCTCCACGCTGATTTGAAATTAACTCTCACCTGACTAGGTAATTTAAAATTAGCTAGGTCATTTGAAATCAGCGCAGTGAGTGAGGTGAGAGTTTATTTTAAATCAGCGCAGAGAGAGAGGCCTCAGTTCACTTTAAAACAGAGCAGTAAGAGAGGCGAGAGTTAATTTTAAAACAGGGCAGAGAGGGTGTTGAGAGTTCATTTTAAATCAGCGCGGAGAGAGTGGCGAGATTTCATTTTAAATCAGCGCAGAGTGAGAGGCGAGAGTTCATTTTAAATCTCCACGGAGAGAGAGTTGCGAGCTCATTTTAAATCAGCGCGGAGAGAGAGGCGAGAGTTCATTTTAAATCAGCTCCGTGAGAAGGGCAAGAGTTCATTCAAATCATCGCGGAGAGAGTGGCGAGAGTTCATTTCAAATCAGCACGGAGAGAGAGTCAGGAGTTCATTTTAAATCAGCGCGGAGAGAGAGGCAAGAATTCATTTTAAATCAGCGCGGAGAGAGAGTCGGGAGTTCATTTTAAATCAGCGCGGAGAGAGAGGCGAGAATTCATTTTAAATCAGAGAGGAGAGAGAGGCCGGACTGCATTATAAAACTGTGTGGAGAGAGAGAATATGGTTCATTTTAAATCAGCACGGAGAGCAACGTGAGAATATATTTCAAATCAGCCTGGAGAGAGATGACAGACCATTATAAATCTGCGCAGTGAGCGAGGTGAGAGTTTGTTTTGAATCAGCACAGATAGAGAGGCGAGAGTTAATTTAAAAACAGGGCGGAGAGAGAGGTGAGAGTTCATTTTAAATCAGCACGGAGAGAGAGGCGAGAGTTACTTTTAAAACAGGGCGGAGAGACAGGTGAGAGTTCATTTTAAATCATCGTGGAGAGAGAGAAAAGAGGTCATTATAAGTCAGCGTGGAGAGGAAAGAGTTAATTTTAAAACAGGGCAGAGAGAGAGGCGAGAGTTAATTTTAGATCAGCGTGGAGAGAGAGGTGAGAGTTCATTTTAAATCAGCACAGAGAGCGAGGCGAGAGTTAATTTTAAATCAGCACAGAGAGAAAGGCGACAGTGCATTTTAAATCTCCACGGAGAGAGAGGTGAGAGTTCATTTAAAATCAGCGCAGAGAGAGTGGCGAGATTTCATTTTAAATTAGCGCGGAGAGAGAGGGGAGATTTCATTTTAACTCAACGCAGAGATACGGGCGAGAGTTAATTTCAAATCAGCGCCGTGAGAGGTGCGAGAGTTCATTTTAAATCTCCACGGAGAGAGAGGCGAGAGTTCATTTTAAATCAGCGTGGAGAGAGAGTTGCGAGCTAATTTTAAATCTGCGTGGAGAGTCAGGCGAGAGTTCATTTCAAATCAGCGCCGTGAGAGGGGCAAGAGTTCATCTTAAATCATTGCGGAGAGAGTGGCGAGAGTTCATTACAAATCAGCGCTGAGAGAGAGGTGAGAGCTCATTTTAAATCAGAGCGGAGAGAGAGGGCAGAGTGCATTATAAAGCAGCGTGGAGAGACTGGAGAGAGTTCATTTTAAATCAGAGTGGAGAGAGAGGATAGAGTTCATTATAGAACAGCATGGAGAGAGAGGAAGGAGTTCATTTTAAATCAGAGCGGACAGAGAGGCCAGAGTGCATTATAAGGCAACATGGAGAGAGTGGCAAGGGTTAATTTTAAATCAGCGCTGAGAAATGTTTTATGATGAACTCTCATTTCTCTCTCCAAGCTGATTTAAAATGAACTCTCATCTATCCCTCTGCGCTGTTTTAAAGTGAACTCTCGCCTCTCTCTCTGCTCAGTTTTAAAATGAACTCTTGCCTCTCTCTCTGCGCTGATTTAAAATGAACTCTCGCCTCTCACTCAGGCAGATTTAAAATGAACACTCACCTCTCTCTCTGCGTTGTTTTAAAATGATTTCTTTCCTATCTCTCCACGCTGATTTAAAATGAACTCTCGCCTCTCTCTCTGTGCTGTTTACAAGTGAACTCTCACCGCTCTCTCTGCGATGTTTTAAAGTGAACTCTCGCCTCTCTCTCTGCGATGATTTGAAATGAACTCTCACCTCTCTCTCCACGCTGATTAAAAATGAACTCTCGCCTCTATCTGTGCTGATTTAAAATTAACTCTCGCCTCTCTCACCGTGCTGATTTAAAATGAACTCTCGCCTATCCCTCTGCGCTGTTTTAAGATGAACTCTCGCCTCTTTCTCTCTGCGCTGATTTAAAGTGAAATCCCGGCTCTCTCTCCGCGCTGATTTAAAATGAACTCTCGCCTGTCTCTCCGCAATGCTTTAAAATGAACTCTCTCCCCTGTCACAGCCTTGATTTGAAGTGAACTCTTGCGTGTCACTCTGCGCTGATTTACAATGAAATCCCCCCTCTCTCTCCGCGCTGTTTTAAAATGAACTCTCGCCTCACTCTCCGCGCTGATTTGAAATGAACTCTCGTCTGTCTTTGCGTATTGTTTTAAATTGTACTCTCGCATCTCTGTCCGCAATGATTCAAAATGAATGCTCGGCTCTCTCCCGGCGCTGTTTAAAATGAAATCTCGCCTCACCCTCTGCACTGTTTTATAATAAGCTCTCGCCTTTGTCTCCGCAATGCTTTAAAATTAACTCTCACCCCTGTCACGGCACTGATTTGAAATAAACTCTCACCTCTCACTCTGCGCTGTTTTAAATGTTTTATGATGAACTCTCATTTCTCTCTCCAACCTGAGTTAAAATGAACTCTCACCTATCCCTCTGCGCTGTTTTAAAGTGAACTCTCGCCTCTCTCTCTGCTCAGTTTTAAAATGAACTCTTGCCTCTCTCTCCATGCTGATTTAAAATGAACTCTCGCCTCTTTCTCTGCGTTCTTTTAAAATGATTTCTTGCCTCTCTCTCCACGCTGATTTAAAATGAACTCTCGCCTCTCTCTCTGTGCTGTTTACAAGTGAACTCTCACCTCTCTCTCTGCTCTGATTTAAAATGAACTCTCGCCTCTCTCTGTGCTGATTTAAAATTAACTCTCACCTCTCTCTGCGCTGATTTAAAATAAACTCTCGCCTCTCTCTCCACGCTCATTCAAAATGAACTCTCACCTCTGTCTCTGCGCTGATTTAAAATGACCTCTCACCTCTCTCTCCATGCTGATTCAAAATGCACTCTCACCTCTCTCTCTGCGCTGTTTTAAATGTTTTTTGAAGAACTCTCATTTTTCTCTCCTAGCTGACATAAAATGAACACTCACCCCTCTCTCTGCTCTGTTTTAAAATGAACACTCGCCTTTCTCTCTGCGCTGTTTTAAAATGAATTCTTGCCTCTCCCTCCACGCTGATTTAAAATGAACTCTCGCCTCTCTCTCTGCGCTGTTTTAAAATGAACACTCGCCTCTCTCTCTGCACCGATTTGAAATGAATTCTTGCCTCACTCTCCGTGCTGATTTGAAATGAACTCTCACCTCTCTCTCCGTGTTGTTTTAAAACGTACTCTTTCCTATCTGTCCGCACTGATTCAAAATGAACGCTCGCCTCTCTCCCGGCGCTGTTTAAAATGAAATCTCGCCTCACTCTCTGTGCTGTTTTATAATAAGCTCTCGCCTCTGTATCCACGCTGATTTAAAATGAACTCTTTCCTCTCTCTCCACGCTCATTCAAAATGAACTCTCACCTCTCTCTCTGCGCTGTTTTAAATGTTTTTGAAGAACTCTCATTTTTCTCTCCAAGCTGATATATAATGAACACTCGCCTCTCTCTCTGCTGTGTTTTAAAATGAACACTCGCCTTTCTCTCTGCGCTGTTTTAAAATGACTTTTCGCCTCTCTTTCTGCTCTGTTTTAAAATGAACACTCACCTATCTCTCCACCCTGCTTTAAAATGAACTCTCACCTCTCTCTCTGCGCTGCTTTAAAATGAACTCTCGCCTATCTCTCTGCACTGTTTTAAAATGACTTTTGCCCCTCTCTCTCTGCACTATTTTAAAATGAACTCTCGCCTCTCTCTCCACCCTGAATTAAAATGAACTCTCTCCTCTCTGCGCTGATTTAAAATGAAAACTCTCCTCTCTCTCTGCGCTGTTTTAAAATGAACTCTCGCCTCTCTGCGCTAATTTAAAATGAAATCTGCCCTCTCTCTGCGCTGCTTTAAAATGGACTCTCGCCTATCTCTCTGCACTGTTTTAAAATGACTTTTGCCCCTCTCTCTCTGCGCTATTTTAAAATGAACTCTCGCCTCTCTCTCCACCCTGAATTAAAATGAACTCCATCCTCTCTCTCTGCGCTGATTTAAAATGAAAACTCGCCTATCTCTCTGCGCTGTTTTAAAATGACTTTTGCCCCTCTCTCTCTGCGCTGTTTTAAAATGAACTCTCACCTCTCTCTTGGCCCTGCTTTAAAATGAACTCTCGCCTCTCTCTCTGCGCTGATTTAAAATGAATTCTCGCCTCTCTCTGCGCTAATTTAAAATGAAATCTCCCCTCTCTCTGCGCTGACTTAAAATGCACTCTCGCCTCGCTCTCCGTGCTGAATTAAAATAAACACTCACCTCTCTCTCCGCGGAGATTTAAAATGAAATCTCCCCTCTCTCGCCGTGCTGACTTAAAATGCACTCTCACCTGTCTCTCCGCGCTGATTTAAAATAAACACTCACCTCTCTCTCCGCCATGTTTTATAATGAACTCTCCACTCTCTCACTGCGCTGTTTTAAAATGAATTCTTGCCTCTCTCTCAATGCTGATTTAAACTGAACTCTCACTTCTCTCTCTGCTCTGTCTTAAATTGAACTTTTGCTTCTCTCTCTGCTCAGTTTTAAAATGAACTCTCGCCTCTCTGCACCGTTCTAAAGTGAACTCTCGCCTCACTCTCCACGCTCATTCAAAATGAACTCTCACCTCCCTCTCTGCGCTGTTTTAAATGTTTTATGACGAACTCTCATTTCTCTCTCCACGCTGATATAAAATGAACACTCGCCTCTCTCTCCGCATTGTTTTAAAATTAACTCTCGCCTGTCACTTTGCGTTGATTCAAAATGAATTCTCGCCTCTCTCCCAACCCTGTTTTAAGATGAACTGTCGCCTCGCTCTCCGCAATGTTTTAAAATGAACCCTCGCTTCACTCTCTGCGCTGTTTTATAATGAACTCTCATCTCTCTCTGTGCTGATTTAAAAGGAACACTCGCCTCTCTCTGCACGCTGTTTTAAAGTGAACACTCGCCTCTCTCTCTGCGCTGATTTGAAATGAACTCTCGCCTCTCTCTCCACGCTGATTAAAAATTAACTCTCGCCTCTTTATCTGTGCTGATTTAAAATTAACTCTTGCATCTCTCTGCGCTGATTTAAAATGAATTCTCGCCTGACTCTATGCGCTGATTTAAAATTAACTCTTTTCTCTCTCTCTGTGCTGACTTAAAATGCACTCTTCCCTTGCTCTCCGCGCTGATTTAAAATAAACACTCACCTCTCTCTCTGTCCTGTTCTATAATGAACCCTCCCCTCTTTTTCTGTGCTGTTTTCAAGTGAACTCTCACCTCTCTGCTCTGTTTTAAAGTAAACTTTCGCCTCTCTCTCCACGCTGATTTAAAATGAACTCACGCCTTTCTCTCTGCGCTGTTTTAAAATGAACTCTCGCATCTCTCTCCGCGCTGATTAAAAATGAACTCACGCCTCTCTCTGCGCTGATTTAAAATGAACTCTTGCCTCTCTCTCTGTGCTGATTTAAAGTGAAATCCAAGTTCTCTCTGCGCTGTTTCAAAATGACCTCTCACCTCTCCGTGCTGATTCAAAATGCACTCACGCCTCTCTCTCCACACTGTTTTAAAATGAACATTCGCCTCCCTCTCAGCGCTGATTTTAAATGAACTCTCACCTCTCTCTCTGCACTGTTTTAAATTGAACCTTCGCTTCAATCTCTGCGCTGTTTTATCATGAACTGTCATCTCTCTCGTACTGATTTAAAATGAACACTCGCCTCACTCTCCACGCTGTTTTAAAGTGAACACTTGCCTCTCTCTGCGCTGATTTGAAATGAACTCTCACCACTCCCGCCCTGTTTTAAAATTAGAATTAACTGTTTTAATTTAGAATTAACTCCCGCCTGTCTCTCCAGGCTGATTTAAAATAAACTCTCACCACTCCCGCCCTGTTTTAAAGTGAACTCTCGCCTCACTCTCTGCGCTGTTTTAAACTGAGGTCTCGCCTCTCTCTCCACGCGGTTTGAAAATGTTTCCTTGCCTCTCTCTCCACGCTGATTTAAAATGAACTCTCGCCTTTCTCTCCGCCCTGTTTTAAAATGAACTCTTTCCTCTCTCTCTGCGCTGATTTAGAATTAACTCTTGCGTCTCTCTCTGCGCTGATTTAGAATTAACTCCCGCCTGTCTTTCCAGGCTGATTTAAAATTAACACCCACCACCCTCTGAGCGCTGATTTAAAATGAACTCTCACCCCTCTCTCCGCGTTGTTTTAAAATGAACACTCGCCTCACTCTCTGCGCTGTTTTAAAGTGAACTCTCACCCCTCTCTCTGCTCTGTTTTAAAATGAACACTCGCCTATCTCTCTGCGCTGTTTTAAAGTGAACTCTTGCCCCTCTCTGCTCTGTTTTACAATGAACTCTCGCCTCTCTCTCTGCGCTGTCTTGTAATAAACACTCGTCTCCCTCTCCGTGCTGTTTTAAAATGAAATCTCACCTCTCTCTCCACGCTATTTGAAAGTTGACTCTTGCCCCTCTGCCTGCGCTGTTAGATAATGAATTCTCGTCTCTCACTCTCTTCCAGCAGTTTTAGAATGAACTGTCATCTCTCTCCACGCTGATTTGAAATAAATTCTCACCTTGCTCTCCGCGCTGATTTAAAATGAACTCTCACCTCTCTCTCTGCGCTGATTTAAGATGAACTCTCGCCTCTTTCTCTCTGCGCTGATTTAAAGTGAAATTCCGGCTCTCTCTCTGCGCTGATTTAAAATGAACTCTCGCCTGTCTCTCCGCGATGCTTTAAAATGAACTCTCGCCCCTGTCACGGCCTTGATTTGAAGTGAACTCTTGCGTGTCTCTCTGCACTGATTTACAATGAAATCCCCCCTCTCTCTCCGCGCTGTTTTAAAATGAACTCTCGCCTCACTCTCCGCGCTGATTTGAAATGAACTCTCGTCTGTCTTTGCGTATTGTTTTAAATTGTACCCTCACCTCTCTGTCCACGATGATTCAAAATGAACGCTCGGCTCTCTCCCGGCGCTGTTTAAAATGAAATCTCGCCTCACCCTCTGCACTGTTTTATAATAAGCTCTCGCCTCTGTCTCCGCAATGCTTTAAAATTAACTCTCACCCCTGTCACGGCACTGATTTGAAATAAACTCTCACCTCTCACTCTGCGCTGTTTTAAATGTTTTATGATGAACTCTCATTTCTCTCTCCAAGCTGATTTAAAATGAACTCTCACCTATCCCTCTGCGCTGTTTTAAAGTGAACTCTCGCCTCTCTCTCTGCTCAGTTTTAAAATGAACTCTTGCCTCTCTCTCCATGCTGATTTAAAATAAACTCTCGCCTCCCTCTCTGCGTTCTTTTAAAATGATTTCTTGCCTCTCTCTCCACCCTGTTTTAAAATGAACTCTCGCCTCTCTCTCTGTGCTGTTTACAAGTGAACTCTCACCTCTCTCTCTGCTCTGTTTTAAAATGAACACTCGCCAATCTCTCTGCGATGTTTTAAAGTGAACTCTCGCCTCTCTCTCTGCGCTGATTTGAAATGAACTCTTTCCTCTCTCTCCACGCTGATTAAAAATTAACTCTCGCCTCTATCTGTGCTGATTTAAAATTAACTCTTGCCTCTCTCTCTGCACTGAGTTAAAATGAACTCTCGCCTCTCTCTCCATGCTGATTTAAAATGAACTCTCGCCTCTCACTCAGGCAGATTTAAAATGAACACTCGCCTCACCCTCTGCACTGTTTTATAATAAGCTCTCGCCTCTGTCTCCGCAATGCTTTAAAATTAACTCTCACCCCTGTCACGGCACTGATTTGAAATAAACTCTCACCTCTCACTCTGCGCTGTTTTAAATGTTTTATGATGAACTCTCATTTCTCTCTCCAAGCTAATTTAAAATGAACTCTCACCTATCCCTCTGCGCTGTTTTAAAGTGAACTCTCGCCTCTCTCTCTGCTCAGTTTTAAAATGAACTCCTGCCTCTCTCTCCATGGTGATTTAAAATGAACTCTCGCCTCTCACTTAGGCAGATTTAAAATGAACACTCACCTCTTTCTCTGCGTTGTTTTAAAATGATTTCTTGCCTCTCTCTCCACGCTGATTTAAAATGAACTCTCGTCTCTCTCTGCGCTGTTTTAAAATGAACTGTCGCCTCTCTCTCTGTGCAGTTTACAAGTGAAATCTCACCACTCTCTCTGCCCTGATTTAAAATGAACACTCGCCTCTCTCTCTGTGCTGTTTTCAAGTGAACTCTCACCCCTCTCTCCGCCCTGTTTTAAAATGAACACTCGCTTATCTCTCTGCGCTGTTTTAAAGTGAACTCTTGCCTCTCTCTGCTCTGTTTTAAAATGAACTCTCGCCTCTCTCTCTATGCGCTCTTTTAAACTGATCTCTCACCCCTCTCTCCGCGTTGTTTTAAAATGAACACTCGCCTATCTCTCTGCGCTGTTTTAAAGTGAACTCTTGCCCCTCTCTGCTCTGTTTTACAATGAACTCTTGCCTCTCTCTCTGCGCTGTCTTGTAATAAACACTCGACTCCCTCTACGCACTGTTTTAAAATGAAATCTCACCTCTCTCTCCACGCTATTTGAAAGTTGACTCTTACCCCTCTGCCTGCGCTGTTAGATAATGAATTCTCGTCTCTCTCTCTCTCTTCCAGCAGTTTTAGAATGAACTGTCATCTCTCTCCACGCTGAGTTGAAATAAATTCTCACCTTGCTCTCCACGCTGATTTAAAATGAACTCTCACCTCTCTCTCTGCGCTGATTTAAGATGAACTCTCGCCTCTTTCTCTCTGCGCTGATTTAAAGTGAAATCCTGGCTCTCTCTCCGCGCTGATTTAAAATGAACTCTCGCCCCTGTCACAGCCTTGATTTGAAGTGAACTCTTGCGTGTCTCTCTGCGCTGATTTACAATGAAATCCTCCCTCTCTCTCCGCGCTGTTTTAAAATGAACTCTCGCCTCACTCTCCGCGCTGATTTGAAATGAACTCTCGTCTGTCTTTGCGTATTGTTTTAAATTGTACTCTCGCCTCTCTGTCCACGATGATTCAAAATGAACGCTCGGCTCTCTCCCGGCGCTGTTTAAAATGAAATCTCGCCTCACCCTCTGCACTGTTTTATAATAAGCTCTCGCCTCTGTCTCCGCAATGCTTTAAAATTAACTCTCACCCCTGTCACGGCACTGATTTGAAATAAACTCTCACCTCTCACTCTGCGCAGTTTTAAATGTTTTATGATGAACTCTCATTTCTCTCTCCAAGCTGATTTAAAATGAACTCTCACCTATCCCTCTGCGCTGTTTTAAAGTGAACTCTCGCCTCTCTCTCTGCTCAGTTTTAAAATGAACTCTTGCCTCTCTCTCTGCGCTGATTTAAAATGAACTCTCGCCTCTCACTCAGGCAGATTTAAAATGAACACTCGCCTCTCTCTCTGCGTTGTTTTAAAATGATTTCTTGCCTCTCTCTCCACGCTGATTTAAAATGAACTCTCGTCTCTCTCTCTGTGCTGTTTTAAAATGAACTCTCGCCTCTCTCTCTGTGCAGTTTACAAGTGAACTCTCACTGCTCTCTCTGCGATGTTTTAAAGTGAACTCTCGCCTCTCTCTCTACGATGATTTGAAATGAACTCTTTCCTCTCTCTCCACGCTGATTAAAAATGAACTCTCGCCTCTATCTGTGCTGATTTAAAATTAACTCTCGCCTCTCTCACCGTGCTGATTTAAAATGAACTCTCGCCTATCCCTCTGCGCTGTTTTAAGATGAACTCTCGCCTCTTTCTCTCTGCGCTGATTTAAAGTGAAATCCCGGCTCTCTCTCCGCGCTGTTTTAAAATGAACTCTCGCCTCACTCTCCGCGCTGATTTGAAATGAACTCTCGCCTGTCTTTGCGTATTGTTTTAAATTGTACTCTCGCCTCTCTGTCCGCAATGATTCAAAATGAACGCTCACCTCTCTCCCAGCGCTGTTTAAAATGAAATCTCGCCTCACCTTCTGCACTGTTTTATAATAAGCTCTCGCCTCTGTCTCCACAATGCTTTAAAATTAACTCTCACCCCTGTCACGGCACTGATTTGGAATAAACTCTCACCTCTCACTCTGCACTGTTTTAAATGTTTTATGATGAACTCCCATTTCTCTCTCCAAGCTGATTTAAAATGAACTCTCACCTGTCCCTCTGCGCTGTTTTAAAGTGAACTCTCGCCTCTCTCTCTGCTCAGTTTTAAAATGAACTCTTTCCTCTCTCTCCATGCTGATTTAAAATGAACTCTCGCCTCCCTCTCTGCGTTCTTTTAAAATGATTTCTTGCCTCTCTCTCCACGCTGATTTAAAATGAACTCTCGTCTCTCTCTGCCCTGTATTAAAATGAACTCTCGCCTCTCTCTCTGTGCTGTTTACAAGTGAACACTCACCGATCTCTCTGCTTTGTTTTAAAATGAACACTCACCAATCTCTCTGCGATGTTTTAAAGTGAATTCTGGCCTCTCTCTCTGTGCTGATTTGAAATGAACTCTTTGCTCTCCCTCCACACTGATTAAAAATGAACTCTCGCCGCTATCTGTGCTGATTTAAAATTAACTCTTGCCTCTCTCTCTGCGCTGATTTAAAATGAACTCTTGCCTCTCTCTCCGCGCTGATTTAAAATGAACTCTCGCCTGTCTCTCCACGCTGATTTAAAATGAACTCTCGCCCCTGTCACGGCCCTGATTTGAAGTGAACTCTTGCGTGTCTCTCTGCGCTGATTTACAATGAAATCCCGGCTCTCTCTCCGCGCTGTTTTAAAATGAACTCTCGCCTGTCTTTCCGTATTGTTTTAAATTGTACTCTCGCCTCTCTGTCCGCGATGATTCAAAATGAACGCTCACCTCTCTCCCGGCGCTGTTTAAAATGAAATCTCACCCACCCTCTGCACTGTTTTATAATAAGCTCTCGCCTCTGTCTCCGCAATGCTTTAAAATTAACTCTCACCCCTGTAACGGCACTGATTTGAAATAAACTCTCACCTCTCTCTCTGCGCTGTTTTAAATGTTTTATGATGAACTCTCATTTCTCTCTCCAAGCTGATTTAAAATGAACTTTCACCTATCCCTCTGCGCTGTTTTAAAGTGAACTCTCGCCTCTCTCTCTGCTCAGTTTTAAAATGAACTCTTTCCTCTCTCTCCATGCTGATTTAAAATAAACTCTCGCCTCCCTCTCTGCGTTCTTTTAAAATGATTTCTTGCCTCTCTCTCCACCCTGTTTTAAAATGAACTCTCGCCTCTCTCTCTGTGCTGTTTACAAGTGAACTCTCACCTCTCTCTCTGCTCTGTTTTAAAATGAACACTCGCCAATCTCTCTGCGATGTTTTAAAGTGAACTCTCGCCTCTCTCTCTGCGCTGATTTGAAATGAACTCTTTCCTCTCTCTCCACGCTGATTAAAAATTAACTCTCGCCTCTATCTGTGCTGATTTAAAATTAACTCTCACGTCTCTCTCTGCGCTGATTTAAAATGAACTCTCACCTCTCTCTCCATGCTGATTTAAAATGAACTCTTGCCTCTCTCACCGTGCTGATTTAAAATAAACTCTCACCTCTCTCTCTGCGCTGATTTAAGGTAAACTCTCGCCTCTTTCTCTCTACGCTGATTTAAAGTGAAATCCTGGCTCTCTCTCCGCACTGATTTAAAATGAACTCTCGCCTGTCTCTCCGCAATGCTTTAAAATGAACTCTCGCCCCTGTCACGGCCCTGATTTGAAATGAACTCTCGCCTGTCTCTCTGCGCTGATTTACAATGAAATCCCCCCTCTCTCTCCGCGCTGTTTTAAAATGAACTCTCGTCTCACTCTCCGCGCTGATTTGAAATGAACTCTCGCCTGTCTTTCTGTATTGTTTTAAAATGTACTCTCACCTCTCTGTCCACGATGATTCAAAATGAACGCCCGCCTCTCTCCCAGCGCTGTTTAAAATGAAATCTCGCCTCACCCTCTGCACTGTTTTATAATAAGCTCTCGCCTCTGTCTCCGCAATGCTTTAAAATTAACTCTCACCCCTGTCACGGCACTGATTTGAAATAAACTCTCACCTCTCACTCTGCGCTGTTTTAAATGTTTTATGATGAACTCTCATTTCTCTCTCCAACCTGAGTTAAAATGAACTCTCACCTATCCCTCTGCGCTGTTTTAAAGTAAACTCTCGCCTCTCTCTCTGCTCAGTTTTAAAATGAACTCTTGCCTCTCTCTCCATGCTGATTTAAAATGAACTCTTTCCTCTCACTCAGGCAGATTTAAAATGAACACTCACCTCTCTCTCTGCGTTGTTTTAAAATGATTTCTTGCCTCTCTCTCCATGCTGATTTAAAATGAACTCTCGTCTCTCTCTGCCCTATTTTAAAATGAACTCTCGCCTCTCTCTCTGTGCAGTTTACAAGTGAAATCTCACTGCTCTCTCTGCTCTGTTTTAAAATGAACACTCGCCAATCTCTCTGTGATGTTTTAAAGTGAACTCTCGCCTCTCTCTCTGCGCTGATATGAAATGAACTCTTTCCTCTCTCTCCACGCTGATTAAAAATTAACTCTTGCCTCTATCTGTGCTGATTTAAAATTAACTCTCGCCTGTCTCTCCGCGATGCTTTAAAATGAACTCTCGCCCCTGTCACGGCCCTGATTTGAAGTGAACTCTCGCCTGTCTCTCCGCGCTGTTTTAAAATGAACTCTCGCCTCACTCTCCACATTGATTTGAAATGAACTCTCGCCTGTCTTTCTGTATTGTTTTAAAATGAACACTCACCTCTCTCTCTGCGCTGTTTTAAAGTGAACTCTTGCCCCTCTCTGCTCTGTTTTACAATGAACTCTTGCCTCTCTCTCCATGCTGATTTAAAATAAACTCTCGCCTCCCTCTCTGCGTTCTTTTAAAATGAACTCTCGCCTCTCTCTCTGTGCAGTTTACAAGTGAACTCTCACTGCTCTCTCTGCGATGTTTTAAAGTGAACTCTCGCCTCTCTCTCTACGATGATTTGAAATGAACTCTTTCCTCTCTCTCCACGCTGATTAAAAATGAACTCTCGCCTCTATCTGTGCTGATTTAAAATTAACTCTCGCCTCTCTCACCGTGCTGATTTAAAATGAACTCTCGCCTATCCCTCTGCGCTGTTTTAAGATGAACTCTCGCCTCTTTCTCTCTGCGCTGATTTAAAGTGAAATCCCGGCTCTCTCTCCGCGCTGTTTTAAAATGAACTCTCGCCTCACTCTCCACATTGATTTGAAATGAACTCTCGCCTGTCTTTCTGTATTGTTTTAAAATGAACACTCGCCTATCTCTCTGCGCTGTTTTAAAGTGAACTCTTGCCCCTCTCTGCTCTGTTTTACAATGAACTCTTGCCTCTCTCTCTGCGCTGTCTTGTAATAAACACTCGTCTCCCTCTACGCACTGTTTTAAAATGAAATCTCAACTCTCTCTCCACACTATTTGAAAGTGAACTCTTGCCCCTCTGCCTGCGCTGTTTTAAAATGAACACTCGCCAATCTCTCTGCGATGTTTTAAAGTGAACTCTCGCCAATCTCTCTCTGTGCTGATTTGAAATGAACTCTTTCCTCTCTCTCCACGCTGAT
This sequence comes from Isurus oxyrinchus, assembly GCA_026770705.1. NCBI lineage: Eukaryota > Metazoa > Chordata > Chondrichthyes > Lamniformes > Lamnidae > Isurus > Isurus oxyrinchus. The sequence goes on along the minus strand of JANJGN010000006.1, from coordinate 1,601,548 downwards.
TAAAAGTTAACTCTCGCCTCTATCTGTGCTGATTTAAAATTAACTCTCGCCTATCCCTCTGCGCTGTTTTAAAGTGAACTCTCGCCTCTCTCTCCACGCTGATTTAAAATGAAATCTCGCATCTCACTCAGGCAGATCTAAAATGAACACTCGCATCTCTCTGCGCTGTTTAAAAATGAAACCTTGCCTCTCTCTCTGCGTTCTTTTAAAATGATTTCTTGCCTCTCTCTCCATGCTGATTTAAAATGAACTCTCCTCTCTCTCTCTGCGCTGTTTTAATCCTAACTCTCACCTCTCTCTCCTCGCTGTTTTAACATGAACTCTCGCCTCTTTCTCTGCGCTGTTTTAATCTGAACTCTCACCTCTCTCTCCACGCTGTTTTAAAATGAACTCTCGCCTCTCTCTCTTCGCTGATTAAAAGTTAACTCTCGCCTCTATCTGTGTTGATTTAAAATGAACTCTCGCTTCTCTCACCGCGTTGATTTAAAATGAACTCTCGCCTTTCTCTCTGCGCTGATTTAAAATGAACTCTCGCCTGGCTCTCTGCACTGATTTGAAATGAACTCTCGCCTCTCTCTCTGCGCTGATTTAAAATGAACATTCGCCTCTCTCTCTGCGCTGTTTTAAAATGAACACTCGCCTCTCTCTCTATGCGTTCTTTTAAATTGATCTCTCCCCTCTCTCTCCACGCTGTTTTAAAGTGAACTCTCACCTCTCTATCTGTGCTGTTTTAAAATGAACTCTCGCCTCACTCTCTGCACTGTTTTAAACTGAGTTCTCGCCTCTCTCTCTATGCACACTTTTATAATGATCTCTCGCCTCTCTATCCACGCAGTTTGAAAATGTTTCCTTGCCTCTCTCCCCACGCTGATTTAAAATGAACGCTCGTCTTTCTCACCGCCCTGTTTTAAAATGAACTCTTGCCTCTCTCTCTGCGCTGATTTAGAATTAACTCCAGCCTGTCTTTCCAGACTGATTTAAAACTAACACCCACCACCCTCTGCGCGCTGATTTAAAATGAACTCTCACCCCTCTCTCTGCTCTGTTTCAAAATGAACTCTCGCCTTTCTCTCTATGCGCTCTTTAAACTGATCTCTCACCCCTCTCTCCGCGTTGTTTTAAAATGAAATCTCACCTCTCTCTCCACGCTATTTGAAAGTTGACTCTTGCCCCTCTGCCTGCGCTGTTAGATAATGAATTCTCGTCTCTCACTCTCTTCCAGCAGTTTTAGAATGAACTGTCATCTCTCTCCACGCTGATTTGAAATAAATTCTCACCTTGCTCTCCGCGCTGATTTAAAATGAACTCTCACCTCTCTCTCTGCGCCGATTTAAAATGAACTCTCACCTCTCTCTCTGCGCTGATTTAAAATGAACTCTCACCTCTCTCTCTGCGCTGATTTAAAATGAACTCTCACCTCTCTCTCTGCGCTGATTTAAGATGAACTCTCGCCTCTTTCTCTCCACGCTGATTTAAAGTGAAATCCCGGCTCTCTCTCCGCGCTGATTTAAAATGAACTCTCGCCTGTCTCTCCGCGATGCTTTAAAATGAACTCTCGCCCCTGTCACAGCCCTGATTTGAAGTGAACTCTTGCGTGTCTCTCAGCGTTGATTTACAATGAAATCCCCCCTCTCTCTCCGCGCTGTTTTAAAATGAACTCTCGCCTCACTCTCCGCGCTGATTTGAAATGAACTCTCGCCTGTCTTTCTGTATTGATTTAAAATGTAGTCTCGCCTCTCTCTCCGCGATGATCCAAATGAATGCTCGCCCTTCTCCCGGCGCTGTTTAAAATGAAATCTCGCCTCACCCTCTGCGCTGTTTTATAATAAGCTCTCACCTCTGTCTCCACCCTGATTTAAAATGAACTCTCGCCTCTCTCTCCACGCTGATTTAAATTGAACTCTCGCCCCTCTCTCCACGCTCATTCAAAATGAACTCTCACCTCTCACTCTGCGCTGTTTTAAATGTTTTATGATGAACTCTCATTTCTCTCTCCAAACTGATTTAAAATGAACTCTCACCTATCCCTCTGCGCTGTTTAAAAGTGAACTCTCGCTTCTCTCTCTGCTCAGTTTTAAAATGAACTCTTTCCTCTCTCTCCATGCTGATTTAAAATGAACTCTCACCTCTCACTCAGACAGATTTAAAATGAACACTCGCCTCTCACTCCGCCCTGTTTTAAAATGAACTCTCGCCTCTCACTCCGCCCTGTTTTAAAATGAACTCTCGGCTCTCTCTCTGTGCTGTTTTCAAGTGAACTCTCACCCCTCTCTCTCTGCTCTGTTTTAAAATGAACAGTTGCCTATCTTTCTGCGCAGTTTTAAAGTGAAATCTCGCCTCTCTCTCTGCGCTGTTTTAAAATGATTTCTTGCCTCTCTCTCCACGTTGATTTAAATTGAACTCTCGCCTCTCTATCCACCCTGATTTAAAATGCACTCTCGCCTCGCTCTCCATGCTGTTTCAAAATAAACACTCACCTCTCTCTCCGCGGAGATTTAAAATGAAATCTCCCCTCTCTCTCCGTGCTGACTTAAAATGCACTCTCGCCTGTCTCTCCGCGCTGATTTAAAATAAACACTCACCTCTCTCTCCGCCCTGTTTTATAATGAACTCTCCCCTCTTTCTCTGTGCTGTTTTCAAGTGAACTCTCACCTCTGTCTCTGCTCTGTTTTAAATTGAATTTTCGCCTGTCTCTCTGCTCAGTTTCAAAATGAACTCTCGCCCCTCTCTCTCTGCGCCGTTTTAAAGTGAACTCTCGCCTCTCTCTCCACGCTGATTTATAATGATGTTTTGCCTCTCGCTCTGCGCTGATTTAAAGTGAAATGCCGCCTCTCTCTCCGCGCTGATTTAAAATTAACTCTCGCCTCTCTGCGCTGATTTAAAATGAACTGTCGCCTCTCTCTCTGTGCTGATTTAAAGTGAAAACCCGCCTCTCCCTCCGCGCTGATTTAAAATGAAATGTTGCCTGTCTCTCCGCAATGCTTTAAAATGAACCCCTGCCCCTGTCACGGCCCTGATTTGAAGTGAACTCTCGCGTGTCTCTCCGCGCTGATTTATAATGAAATCTCCCCTCTCTCTCCGCGCTGTTTTGAAATGAACTCTCACCTCTCTCTCTGTGTTGTTTTAAAACGTACTCTTGCGTCTCTCTCCGCACTGATTCAAAATGTACTCTCACCTCTCTCTCCGCGATGATTCAAAATGAACTGTCGCCTCTCTCCCGGCGCTGTTTAAAATGAAATCTCGCCTCACCCTCTGTGCTGTTTCATAATAAGCTCTCGCCTCTGTATCCACGCTGATTTAAAATGTACTCTCACCTCTCTCTCTCCGCACTGATTTAAAATGTACTCTCGTCTCTCTCTCCACTCTCATTCAAAATGACCTCTCACCTCTCTCTCTGCGCTGTTTTAAATGTTTTTTGAAGAACTCTCATTTTTCTCTCCAAGCTGATATAAAATGAACACTCACCCCTCTCTCTGCTGTGTTTTAAAATGAACACTCGCCTCTCTCTCTGCGCTGATATAAAATGAACTCTCGCCTCTCTCTCCGTGCTGATATAAAATGAACTCTCGCCTCTCTCTCCGCGCTGATTTAAAATGAACTCTCACCTCTCTCTCTGCGCTGATTTAAAATGAACTCTCACCTCTCTGCGCTGTTTTAAAATGACCTTTCGCCTCTCTCTCTGTGCTGTTTTCAAGAGAACTCTCGCCCTCATCTGCTTTGTTTTAAAATGAACACTCACCTTTCTCTCTCTGCGCTATTTTAAAGTGAACTTTTGTCCCTCTCTCTCTGCACTGTTTTAAAATGATCTCTCACCTCTCCCTCCGCTCTGATTTAAAATGACCTCTCACCTCTCTCTCCGTGCTGATTTAAAATGCACTCTCACGTCTCTCTCCTCGCTGATTTAAAATGAAATGTCGCCTGTTTCTCCGCGATGCTTTAAAATGAACTCCTGCCCCTGTCACGGCCCTGATTTGAAGTGAACTCTCGCGTGTCTCTCAGCGTTGATTTATATTGAAATCTCCCCACTCTCTCCGCGCTGATTTAAAATGAACTCTCGCCTCACTCTCCGCGCTGATTTAAAATGAAATCTCCCCTCTCTCTCCATGCTGACTTAAAATGCACTCTCGCCTCGCTCTCCGTGCTGATTTAAAATAAACACTCACCTCTGTCTCCGCCATGTTTTATAATGAACCCTCACCTCTCTCTCTGCGCTGTTTTAAAATGAATTCTTGCTTTCTCTCAACGGTGTTTTAAAATGAACTCTCACCTCTCTCTCTGTGCCGTTTTAAATGTTTTATGACGAACTCTCATTTCTCTCTCCACGCTGCTATAAAATGAACACTCGCCTCTCTCTCTGCGCTGATTTTAAATGAACGCTCGCCTCTCTCTCCGCATTGTTTTAAAATGAACTCTCGCCTGTCACTTTGTGCTGATTCAAATTGAACTCTCTCCTCTCTCCCAACCCTGTTTTAAGATGAACTGTCGCCTCGCTCTCCGCAATGTTTTAAAATGAACCCTCGCTTCACTCTCTGCATTGTTTTATAATGAACTCTCACCTCTCTCTGTGCTGTTTTACAGTGAACTCTCGCCTCTCTCTACACGCTGCTTTAAAAGGAACTCTCGCGTCTCTCTCCACGCTGATTAAAAATTAACTCTCGCCTCTTTATCTGTGCTGGTTTAAAATTAACTCTTGCATCTCTGGGCTGATTTAAAATGCACTCTTCCCTTGCTCTCCGCGCTGATTTAAAATAAACACTCACCTCTCTCTCCGTCCTGTTCTATAATGAACTCTCCCCTCTTTTTCTGTGCTGTTTTCAAGTGAACTCTCACCACTCTGCTCTGTTTTAAAGTGAACTTTCGCCTCTCTCTCTGCTCGGTTTTAAAATGAACTCTAACCTCTCTCACTGCGCCATTTTAAAGTGAACTCTCGCCTCTCTCTCCACGCTGATTTAAAATGAACTCACGCCTCTCTCTCCACGCTGATTTAAAATGAACTCACGCCTCTCTCTCCACGCTGATTTAAAATGAAATCTCGCCTCTCTCCACGCTCATTCAAAACGACCTCTCACCTCTCTCTCTGCAATGTTTTAAAATGAACCCTCGCTTCACTCTCTGCGCTGTTTTATAATGAACTCTCATCTCTCTCCGTACTGATTTAAAATGAACACTCTCCTCACTCTCCATGCTGATTTAAAGTGAACACTCGCCTCTCTCTCTGCGCTGATTTAAAATGAACTCTCGCCTATCTCTCTGCGCTGTTTTAAAATGAACCCTTGCCTTGCTCTCTGCATTCTTTTAAATTGATTTCTTGCCTCTCTCTCCACGCTGATTCAAAATGAATTATCGCCTCTCTCTCCGCCCTGTTTTAAAATGACCTCTCGCCTCTCTCTCTGCACAGATTGAAAATGAACTCTTGCCTCTCTCTCTGCTCTGTTTTAAAATGAACACTCGCCTATCTCTCTGCGCTGTTTTAAAGTGAACTCTCGCCTCTCTCTCTGCTCTGTTTTAAAATGAACTCTCGCCTCTCTCCTTGCGCTGTTTTAAAATGAACTTTTTCCTCTCTCTATGCGCTGTTTTAAAATGAAGTCTTGCCTCTCTCTCCACGCTGATTTAAATTGAACTCTTTCCTCTCTCTCTGCCGTGCTTTAAAATGAACTCTCGCCTCTCTCTCTGCGCTGATTTAATATGAACTCTCGCCTGTCTCTCCAGGCTGATTTAAAATTAACTATCGCCTACCTCTGCGCTGATTTAAAATGAATTATCGCCTGACTCACTGCGCTGATTTAAAATGAAATCTCCCCTCTCTCTCCATGCTGACTTAAAATGCACTCTCGCCTCGCTCTCCGTGCTGAATTAATGTAAACACTCACCTCTCACTCCGTGGAGATTTAAAATGAAATCTCCCCTCTCCGTGCTGACTTAAAATGCACTCTCGCCTATCTCTACACGCTGATTTAAAATAAAAACTCACCTCTCTCTCCGCCCTGTTCTAAAATGATCTCTCGCCTCTCTCTCTGGGCTGTTTTCAAGTGAAGTCTCAGCTCTCTCTCCACGTTGATTTAAAATGAACTCTCGCCTCTCTCACTGCGTTGTTTTAAAATGAACTTTCGCCTCTCTCTCTGCGCTTTTTAATAATGATCTCTCGCCTCTCTCTCTGCTCTGTTTTAATATGAACACTCACCTATCTCTCTGCGATGTTTTAAGATGAACTCTCGCCTCTCTCTCATCTCTTTTTTAAAATGAACTCTCGCCTCTCTCTCTGCGCTGTTTTATAATAAACTCTCGTCTCCCTCTCCGCGCTGTTTTAAAATGAAATCTCACCTCTCTCTCCATGCTATTTGAAAACGAACTCTTACCTCTCTCCCCGCGCTATTAGATAATGAATGATGGTCACTCTCTCTCCCTGCTGGTTTATGATATTCTGACATCTCTCTCCGTGCTGATTTGAAATAAATTCTCACCTTGCTCTCCGCGCTGATTTAAACTGCACTCTTGCCTGTTGCTCTGCACTGATTTATAATGAACTCTCACCTCTCTCTCCGCGTTGTTTTAAAATGAACTTATGCCTTTCTCTCTGCGAAGTTTTAAAAGGAACTCTCGCCTCTCTCTCCGCATTGTTTTAAAATGAATTCTTGCCTCTCTCCACGCTGATTTAAATTGAACTCTCGCCTCTCTCTCCACCCTGTTTTAAAATGAAAACTCGCCTCTCTCTCTGCACTGATTTAATGTGAACTCTCACCTGTCTATCCAGGCTGATTTAAAATTAACTCTCACCTCTCTCTCTGCGCTGTTTTAAAGTGAACTCTCGGCTCTCTCTCTTTGCTCTTTTAAAATGATTTCTTGCCTCTCTCTCCATGCTGATTTAAAATGAGCTCTCGCCTCTCTCTCCACCCTGTTTTAAAATGATTTCTCACCTGACCCTCTGCACAGATTTTAAATGATCTCTCGCCTCTCTCTCTGCTCTGTTTTAAAATGAACTCTCGCCCCTCTCTCTGCGCTATTTTGAAATGAAACCTTGCCTGTCTCACTTCGCTCTTTTAAAATGATTTCTTGCCTCTCTCTCCACGCTGATATAAAATGAACTCGCGCCTCTCTCTCTGCGCTGTTTTCAAGTGAACACTCGCCTATGTCTCTGCGCTGTTTTGTAATAAACTCTTGTCTCCCTCTCTGCGCTGTTTCAAAATGAAATCTCGCCTCTCTCTCTGCGCTGTTTGAAAATGAATTCTCGCCTCTCTCTCCACCCTGATTTAAATTGAAATCTTGACTAAATCTCCGCCCTGTTTTAAAATGAACTCTCGCCAATCTCTCTGCGCTGTTTTAAAGCAAACTGTCGCCTCTCTCTCCACGCTGATTTAAAATGAACTCTCGCCTGTCTCTCTGTGCTGTTTTCAAGTGAACTCTCACCCCTCTCTCTGCTCTGTTTTAAAATGAACCCTTGCCTCTCTCTCTGCGCTGTTTTAAAATGAATTCTTGCCTCTCTCTCCACGCTGATTTAAATTGAATTCTCGCCTCTCTCTCTGCCCTGTTTTAAAATAAAAACTTGCCTCTCTCTCTGTGCTGATTTAATATGAACTCTTGCCTGTCTCTCCAGGCTGATTTAAAATTAACTCTCTCCTCTCTCTGTGCTGATTTAAAATGAATTCTCACCTGACTCTGTGCACTGATTTAAAATGAAGTCTCCCCTCTCTCTCCGTGCTGACTTAAAATGCAATCTCGCCTCGCTCTCCGTGCTGATTTAAAATAAACAATAACCTCTGTCTCCGCAGAGATTTAAAGTGAAATCTCTCCTCTCTCTCCGTGCTGACTTAAAATGCACTCTCGCCTCTCTCTCCACGCTGATTTAAAATGAACTCTCGCCTCTCTCTCTGCGCTGTTTTAAAATGAACTCTCGGCTCTCTCTCTATGCGCTCTTTTAAATTGATCTCTCCCCTCTCTCTCCACGCTGTTTTAAAATGATCTCTTACCTCTCTTTCCACGCTGTTTTAAAGTGAACTCTCACCTCTCTATCTGTGCTGTTTTAAAGTGAACTCTCACCTCACTCACTGTGCTGTTTTAAACTGAGTTCTCGCCTCTCTCTCTATGCACACTTTTATAATGATCTCTCGCCTCTCTCTCCACGCAGTTTGAAAATGTTTCCTTGCCTCTCTCCCCACGCTGATTTAAAATGAACGCTCGTCTTTCTCACCGCCCTGTTTTAAAATGAACTCTTCCCTCTCTCTCTGCGCTGATTTAGAATTAACTCCCGCCTGTCTTTCCAGACTGATTTAAAACTAACACCCACCACCCTCTGCGCGCTGATTTAAAATGAACTCTCGCCCCTCTCTCTGCGCTGTTTTAAAATGAACACTCACCTCCCTCTCTGCGCTGTTTTGTAATAAACTCTCGTCTCCCTCTCTGCTCTGTTTTAAAATTAAATCTCACCTCTCTCTCCATGCTATTTGAAAACGAACTCTTACCTCTCTACCCGCGCTTTTAGATAATGAATTATAGTCACTCTCTCTCCCTGCTGTTTTATAATAATCTGACATCTCTCTCCGTGCTGATTTGAAATAAATTCTCACCTTGCTCTCCGCGCTGATTTCAAATGCACTCTCGCCTCTCTCTGTGCTGATTTATAATGAACACTCGCCTCTCTCTCCACGCTATTTTAAAATGAACTCTCGCCTCCCACTATGCTTTGATTTTAAATGAACTCTCACCCCTCTCTCCGCGTTGTTTTAAAATGATCTCTCGCCCCTCTCTCTGCGCCGTTTTAAAATGAACTCTCGCCTCTCTATCCACGCTGATTTAAAATGAACTCTCGCCTCTCTCTCCACGCTGTTTTAAAATGAACTCTCGCCTCTCTCTCTGCGCCGTTTGAAACTGACTACTCACCTCTCTCTCCCCGCTGTTTTTAAATGAACTCTCGCCTCTCTCTCTATGCCGTTTTAAAATGAAATCTCGCCACGCCCTGCGCTCTTTTAAAATGAACACTCGCCTCTCTCTCTGCGCCGTTTTAAATTGAACTCTCGCCTCTCTCTCTCCGCTGTTTTAAATTGAACTCTCGCCTCTCTCTCCACGCTGATTAAAAATGAACTCTCGCCTCTCTCTCTGCGCTGTTTTAAAATGAACTCTCGCCTCTCTCTCTATGCCGTTTTAAAATGAAACCTCGCTTCTCTCCGTGCTGATTTTAAATGAACTCTCGCCTCTCTCTCTGCGCCGTTTTAAAATGAACTCTCGCCTCTCTCTCCACCCTGTTTTAAAATGAAAACTCGCCTCTCTCTCTGCACTGATTTAATGTGAACTCTCACCTGTCTATCCAGGCTGATTTAAAATTAACTCTCGACTCTCTTTGTGCTAATTTAAAATGAACTCTCGCCTCTCTCTCTGCGCTGATTTAAAATAAACACACACCTCTCTCTCTGTGCTGTTTAAAAATTACCCTTGCCACTCTCTCTTCGCTCTTTTAAAATGTTTTCTTGCCTCTCTCTCCACACTGATTTTAAATGAACTCTCACCTCTCTCTCCACCCTGTTTTAAAATGATTTCTCGCTTGACTCTCTGCACAGATTTAAAATGATCTCTCGCCTCTCTCTCTGCTCTGTTTTAAAGTGAACTCTCACCTCTCTCTCTGCGCTGTTTTAAAATGATTTCTTGCCTCTCTCTCCACGCTGATTTAAATTGAAATCTCGACTCTATCTCCGCCCTGTTTTAAAATGAACACTCGCCTATCTCTCTGCTCTGTTTTAAAGTGAACTCTCGCCTCTCTCTCTCTGCGCTGTTTTGTAATGAACTCTCGTCTCCCTCTCCACGCTGATTTAAAATGAACTCTCGCCTCTCTCTCCGCCCTGTTTTAAAATGACCTCTCGCCTCTCTCTCGGAGCAGATTTAAAATGAACTCTCACCTCTCTCTCTGCGCTATTTTGAAGTGAACTCTCGCCCCTCTCTCTGCTCTGTTTTAAAATGAACACTTGCCTATATCTCTGCGCTGTTTTAAAGTGAACTCTCGCCTCTCTCGCTTCATCTGTTTTAAAATGAACTCTCGCCCCTCTCTCTACGCTGTTTTAAAATGAACTTTTTCCTCTCTCCCTGCGCTGTTTTAAAATGATTTCTCACCTCTCTCTCTGCACTGTTTTAAATTAATTCCTGCCTCTCTCTCCACGTTGATTTAAATTGAACTTCCACCTCTCTCTCCGCCCTGCTTTAAAATGAACTCTTTCCTCTCTCTCTCTGCGCTGATTTAACATGAACTCTTGCCTGTCTTTCCTGGCTGATTTAAAATTAACTCTCGCCTCTCTCTGCACTGATTTAAAATGAACTCTCGTCTCTTTCTCTGCGCTGATTTAAAATGAAATCTCCCCTCTATCTCCGTGCTGACTTAAAATGCACTCTCGCCTGTCTCTCCGCGCTGATTTAAAATAAACACTCTCCTCTCTCTCCCCCGTTTTATAATGCACTCGCCCCTCTTTCCCTGTGCTGTTTTCAAGTGAACTCTCACCTCTGTCTCTGCTCTGTTTTAAAGTGAATTTTCGCCTCTCACTCTGCGCCATTTTAAAGTGAACTCACGCCTCTCTCTCCACGCTGATTTAAAATGAACTCTCGCTTCTCTCTCTGCGCTGATTTAAAATGAACTCTCGCCTCTCTCTCCACACTCAATCAAAATGAACTCTTACCTCTCACTCGGCATTGTTTTAAAATGAACTCTCGCCTGTCACTTCGCGTTGATTCAAATTGAACTCTCGCCTCTCTTCCAACCCTGTTTTAAGATGAACTGTCGCCTCGCTCTCCGCAATGTTTTAAAATGAACACTCGCTTCACTCTCTGCATTGTTTTAAAATGAACTCTCGCCTCTCTCTCTGTGCTGATTTAAAATGAACTCTCGCCTCTCTCACTGCGCTGATTTAAAATGAAATCTCCCCTCTCTCTCTGTGCTGACTTAAAATGCACTCTTGCCTCGCTCTCCGCGCTGATTTAAAATAGACAATAACCTCTGTCTCCGCTAAGATTTAAAATGAAATCTCCCCTCTCTCTCCGTGCTGACTTAAAATGCACTCTCACCTGTCTCTCCGCGCTGATTTAAAATAAACACTCACCTCTCTCTCCGCCTTCTTTTAAAATGAACTCTCTCCCTATTTCTCTGCGCTGTTTTAAAATGAACTCTCGTCTCTCTCTCTGCTCAGTTTTAAAATGACCTCTCACCAATCTCTCCTGCTGATTTACAATGAACTCTCACCTCTCACTCAGGCAGATTTAAAATGAACTCTCGCCTCTCTCTCTGTGCTGTTTTAAAATGACCTCTTGCCTCTCTCTCTCTGCTGATTTAAAATGAACTCTCGCCTCTCTCACTGCGCTGATTTAAAATGAAATCTCCCCTCTCTCTCTGTGCTGACTTAAAATGCACTCTCGCCTCTCTCTCTGCGCTGATTTAAAATGAACACTCGCCTCTCTCACTGCGCTGATTTAAAATGAACCCTCGCCTCTCTCTCTCTGCTGATTTAAAATGAACTCTCGCCTCTCTCACTGCGCTGATTTAAAATGAAATCTCCCCTCTCTCTCTGTGCTGACTTAAAATGCACTCTCGCCTCGCTCTCCGCGCTGATTTAAAATAAACAATAACCTCTGTCTCCGCTAAGATTTAAAATGAAATCTCCCCTCTCTCTCCGTGCTGACTTAAAATGCACTCTCACCTGTCTCTCCAAACTGATTTAAAATAAACACTCACCTCTCTCTCCGCCTTCTTTTAAAATGAACTCTCTCCCTCTTTCTCTGCGCTGTTTTAAAATGAACTCTCGCCTCTCTCTCTGCTCAGTTTTAAAATGACCTCTCACCAATCTCTCCTGCTGATTTACAATGAACTCTCACCTCTCACTCAGGCAGATTTAAAATGAACTCTCGCCTCTCTCTCTGTGCTGTTTTAAAATGACCTCTTGCCTCTCTCTCTTCGCTCTTTTGAAATGATTTCTTGCCTCTCTCTCCACGCTGATTTAAAATGACCTCTCGCTTCTCTGTCTGCACAGATTTAAAATGAACACTCGCCTCTCTATGAGCTGTTTTAAAGTGAACTCTCGCCCCTCTCTCTGCTCTGTTTTAAAATGAACTCTCATCTCTCTCTGCGCTGTTTTCAAATGAACTTTTGCCTCTCTCTCTGCGCTGTTTTAAAATGAATTCTTGCCTCTTTCCACGCTGATTTAAATTGAACTCTCCCCTCTCTCTCCGCCCTGCTTTAAAATGAACTCTCGCCTCTCCCTCTGCACTGATTTAAAATGAACTCTCGCCTGTCTCACTGCGCTGATTTAAAATTAACTCTCGCCTCTCTCTCCATGCTGACTTAAAATGCACTCTTACCTCGCTCTCCCTGCTGATTTAAAATAAACACTCACCTCTCTCTCTGCAGAGATTTAAAATGAAATCTCCCCTCTCTCAACGTGCTGACTTAAAATGCACTCTCGCCTGTCTCTCTGTGCTGATTTAAAATAAACACTCACCAATCTCTCCGCACTGTTTTATAATGAACTCTCCCCCCTTTCTCTGTGCTGATTTCAAGTGAACTCTCACCTTTTTCTCTGCTCTGTTTTAAAGTGAACTCTCGCCTCTCTCTTTATGCTGATTTAAAATGAACTCTCGCCTCTCTCTCTGCGCTGATTTAAAGTGAAATCTCAGCTCTCTCTCAGCGCTGATTTAAAATTACCTCTCACCTCTCTCTCCGTGCTGATTCAAAATGAACTCTTACCTCTTCTCCACGCTCATTCGAAATGAACTCTCACCTCCCTCTCTGCGCTGTTTTAAATATTTTATGACGAACTCTCATTTGTCTTTCCACGCTGATGTAAAATGAACTCTCAATCTCTCTCCGCATTGTTTTAAAATGAACTCTCGCCTGTCACTCCACGCTGTTTCAAAATGAACTCTTTCCTCTCTCCCAACGCTGTTTTAAGATGAACTGTTGCCTCGCTCTCCGCACTGTTTTAAAATGAATCCTCGCTTCACTCTCTGCATTGTTTTATAATGAACTCTCATCTTTCTCTGTGCTGTTTTAAAGTGAACTCTCACCTCTCTCTCCACGCTGCTTTAAAGTGAACACTCGCCTCTCTCACTGCGCTGATTTGAAATGAACTCTTGCCTCTCTCTCTGCGCTGATTTAAAATGAATTCTCGCCTGACTCACTGCGCTGATTTAAAATGAAATCTCCCCTCTCTCTCTGTGCTGACTTAAAATGCACTCTCGCCTCGCTCTCCGTGCTGATTTAAAATAAACAATAACCTCTGTCTCCGCTAAGATTTAAAATGAAATCTCCCCTCTCTCTCCGTGCTGACTTAAAATGCACTCTCACCTGTCTCGCCACACTGATTTAAAATAAACACTCACCTCTCTCTCTGCCTTCTTTTAAAATGAACTCTCTCCCTCTTTCTCTGCGCTGTTTTAAAATGAACTCTCGCCTCTCTCTCTGCTCAGTTTTAAAATGACCTCTCACCAATCTCTCCTGCTGATTTACAATGAACTCGCACCTCTCACTCAGGCAGATTTAAAATGAACTCTCGCCTCTCTCTCTGTGCTGTTTTAAAATGACCTCTTGCCTCTCTCTCTTCGCTCTTTTGAAATGATTTCTTGCCTCTCTCTCCACGCTGATTTAAAATGACCTCTCGCTTCTCTGTCTGCACAGATTTAAAATGAACACTCGCCTCTCTATGCGCTGTTTTAAAGTGAACTCTCGCCCCTCTCTCTGCTCTGTTTTAAAATGAACTCTCGCCTCTCTCTGCGCTGTTTTCAAATGAACTTTTGCCTCTCTCTCTGCGCTGTTTTAAAATGAATTCTTGCCTCTTTCCACGCTGATTTAAATTGAACTCTCCCCTCTCTCTCCGCCCTGCTTTAAAATGAACTCTCGCCTCTCCCTCTGCACTGATTTAAAATGAACTCTCGCCTGTCTCACTGCGCTGATTTAAAATTAACTCTCGCCTCTCTCTCCATGCTGACTTAAAATGCACTCTTACCTCGCTCTCCCTGCTGATTTAAAATAAACACTCACCTCTCTCTCTGCAGAGATTTAAAATGAAATCTCCCCTCTCTCAACGTGCTGACTTAAAATGCACTCTCGCCTGTCTCTCTGTGCTGATTTAAAATAAACACTCACCAATCTCTCCGCACTGTTTTATAATGAACTCTCCCCCCTTTCTCTGTGCTGATTTCAAGTGAACTCTCATCTTTTTCTCTGCTCTGTTTTAAAGTGAACTCTCGCCTCTCTCTTTATGCTGATTTAAAATGAACTCTCGCCTCTCTCTCTGCGCTGATTTAAAGTGAAATCTCAGCTCTCTCTCCGCGCTGATTTAAAATTACCTCTCACCTCTCTCTCCGTGCTGATTCAAAATGAACTCTTACCTCTTCTCCACGCTCATTCGAAATGAACTCTCACCTCCCTCTCTGCGCTGTTTTAAATATTTTATGACGAACTCTCATTTGTCTTTCCACGCTGATGTAAAATGAACTCTCAATCTCTCTCCGCATTGTTTTAAAATGAACTCTCGCCTGTCACTCCACGCTGTTTCAAAATGAACTCTTTCCTCTCTCCCAACGCTGTTTTAAGATGAACTGTTGCCTCGCTCTCCGCACTGTTTTAAAATGAATCCTCGCTTCACTCTCTGCATTGTTTTATAATGAACTCTTATCTTTCTCTGTGCTGTTTTAAAGTGAACTCTCACCTCTCTCTCCACGCTGCTTTAAAGTGAACACTCGCCTCTCTCACTGCGCTGATTTGAAATGAACTCTCGCCTCTCTCTCCGTGCTGATTTAAAATGAACTCTCGCCTCTCTCTCTGCGCTGATTTAAAATGAACTCTTGCCTCTCTCTCTGCGCTGATTTAAAATGACCTCTCACCAATCTCTCCTGCTGATTTACAATGAACTCGCACCTCTCACTCAGGCAGATTTAAAATGAACTCTCGCCTCTCTCTCTGTGCTGTTTTAAAATGACCTCTTGCCTCTCTCTCTTCGCTCTTTTGAAATGATTTCTTGCCTCTCTCCACGCTGATTTAAAATGACCTCTCGCCTCTTTCTCTGCGCTGATTTAAAATGAATTCTCGCCTGACTCACTGCGCTGATTTAAAATGAAATCTCCCCTCTCTCTCTGTGCTGACTTAAAATGCACTCTCGCCTCGCTCTCCGTGCTGATTTAAAATAAACAATAACCTCTGTCTCCGCTAAGATTTAAAATGAAATCTCCCCTCTCTCTCCGTGCTGACTTAAAATGCACTCTCACCTGTCTCTCCACACTGATTTAAAATAAACACTCACCTCTCTCTCCGCCTTCTTTTAAAATGAACTCTCTCCCTCTTTCTCTGCGCTGTTTTAAAGTGAACTCTCGCCTCTCTCTCTGCTCAGTTTTAAAATGACCTCTCACCAATCTCTCCTGCTGATTTACAATGAACTCTCACCTCTCACTTAGGCAGATTTAAAATGAACTCTCGCCTCTCTCTCTGTGCTGTTTTAAAATGACCTCTTGCCTCTCTCTCTTCGCTCTTTTGAAATGATTTCTTGCCTCTCTCTCCACGCTGATTTAAAATGACCTCTCGCCTCTCTGTCTGCACAGATTTAAAATGAACACTCGCCTCTCTATGCGCTGTTTTAAAGTGAACTCTCGCCCCTCTCTCTGCTCTGTTTTAAAATGAACTCTCGCCTCTCTCTGCGCTGTTTTCAAATGAACTTTTGCCTCTCTCTCTGCGCTGTTTTAAAATGAATTCTTGCCTCTTTCCACGCTGATTTAAATTGAACTCTCCCCTCTCTCTCCGCCCTGCTTTAAAATGAACTCTCGCCTCTCCCTCTGCACTGATTGAACATGAACTCTCGCCTGTCTCACTGCGCTGATTTAAAATTAACTCTCGCCTCTCTCTCCATGCTGACTTAAAATGCACTCTCACCTCGCTCTCCCTGCTGATTTAAAATAAACACTCACCTCTCTCTCTGCAGAGATTTAAAATGAAATCTCCCCTCTCTCAACGTGCTGACTTAAAATGCACTCTCGCCTGTCTCTCTGTGCTGATTTAAAATAAACACTCACCAATCTCTCCGCACTGTTTTATAATGAACTCTCCCCCCTTTCTCTGTGCTGATTTCAAGTGAACTCTCACCTTTTTCTCTGCTCTGTTTTAAAGTGAACTCTCGCCTCTCTCTTTATGCTGATTTAAAATGAACTCTCGCCTCTCTGCGCTGACTTAAAATGAACTCTCGCCTCTCTCTCTGCGCTGATTTAAAATGAACTCTCGCCTCTCTCTCCGTGCTGATTTAAAATGAACTCTCGCCTCTCTCTCCACGCTGCTTTAAAGTGAACACTTGCCTCTCTCACTGCGCTGATTCGAAATGAACTCTCGCCTCTCTCTCTGTGCTGATTTAAAATGAACTCTTTCCTCTCTCTCTGCGCTGATTTAAAATGATTTCTCGCCTCTCTCACTGCGCTGATTTAAAATGAAATCTCCCCTCTCTCTCCATGCTGACTTAAAATGCACTCTCACCTCGCTCTCCGCGCTGATTTAAAATAAAAAATAATCTCTGTCTCCGCAGAGATTTAAAATGAAATCTCCCCTCTCTCTCCGTGCTGACTTAAAATGCACTCTCACCTGTCTCTCCGCGCTGATTTAAAATAAACACTCACCTCTCTCTCCGCCTTCTTTTAAAATGAACTCTCTCCCTCTTTCTCTGCGCTGTTTTAAAATGAACTCTCGCCTCTCTCTCTGCTCAGTTTTAAAATGAACTCTCATCTCTCTCTGCGCTGTTTTCAAATGAACTTTTGCCTCTCTCTCTGCGCTGTTTTAAAATGAATTCTTGCCTCTTTCCACGCTGATTTAAATTGAACTCTCTCCTCTCTCTCCGCCCTGCTTTAAAATGAACTCTCGCCTCTCCCTCTGCACTGATTTAAAATGAACTCTCGCCTGTCTCACTGCGCTGATTTAAAATTAACTCTCGCCTCTCTCTCCATGCTGACTTAAAATGCACTCTTACCTCGCTCTCCCTGCTGATTTAAAATAAACACTCACCTCTCTCTCTGCAGAGATTTAAAATGAAATCTCCCCTCTCTCAACGTGCTGACTTAAAATGCACTCTCGCCTGTCTCTCTGTGCTGATTTAAAATAAACACTCACCAATCTCTCCGCACTGTTTTATAATGAACTCTCCCCCCTTTCTCTGTGCTGATTTCAAGTGAACTCTCACCTTTTTCTCTGCTCTGTTTTAAAGTGAACTCTCCCCTCTCTCTTTATGCTGATTTAAAATGAACTCTCGCCTCTCTCTCTGAGCTGATTTAAAGTGAAATCTCAGCTCTCTCTCCGCGCTGATTTAAAATTACCTCTCACCTCTCTCTCCGTGCTGATTCAAAATGAACTCTCACCTCTTCTCCACGCTCATTCGAAATGAACTCTCACCTCCCTCTCTGCGCTGTTTTAAATATTTTATGACGAACTCTCATTTGTCTTTCCACGCTGATGTAAAATGAACTCTCAATCTCTCTCCGCATTGTTTTAAAATGAACTCTCGCCTGTCACTCCACGCTGATTCAAAATGAACTCTTTCCTCTCTCCCAACGCTGTTTTAAGATGAACTGTTGCCTCGCTCTCCGCACTGTTTTAAAATGAATCCTCGCTTCACTCTCTGCATTGTTTTATAATGAACTCTCATCTTTCTCTGTGCTGTTTTAAAGTGAACTCTCACCTCTCTCTCCACGCTGCTTTAAAGTGAACACTCGCCTCTCTCACTGCGCTGATTTGAAATGAACTCTCGCCTCTCTCTCCGTGCTGATTTAAAATGAACTCTTGCCTCTCTCTCTGCGCTGATTTAAAATGAATTCTCGCCTGACTCACTGCGCTGATTTAAAATGAAATCTCCCCTCTCTCTCTGTGCTGACTTAAAATGCACTCTCGCCTCGCTCTCCGTGCTGATTTAAAATAAACAATAACCTCTGTCTCCGCTAAGATTTAAAATGAAATCTCCCCTCTCTCTCCGTGCTGACTTAAAATGCACTCTCACCTGTCTCGCCACACTGATTTAAAATAAACACTCACCTCTCTCTCCGCCTTCTTTTAAAATGAACTCTCTCCCTCTTTCTCTGCGCTGTTTTAAAGTGAACTCTCGCCTCTCTCTCTGCTCAGTTTTAAAATGACCTCTCACCAATCTCTCCTGCTGATTTACAATGAACTCGCACCTCTCACTCAGGCAGATTTAAAATGAACTCTCGCCTCTCTCTCTGTGCTGTTTTAAAATGACCTCTTGCCTCTCTCTCTTCGCTCTTTTGAAATGATTTCTTGCCTCTCTCTCCACGCTGATTTAAAATGACCTCTCGCCTCTCTCTCTGCGCTGATTTAAAATGAATTCTCGCCTGACTCACTGCGCTGATTTAAAATGAAATCTCCCCTCTCTCTCTGTGCTGACTTAAAATGCACTCTCGCCTCGCTCTCCGTGCTGATTTAAAATAAACAATAACCTCTGTCTCCGCTAAGATTTAAAATGAAATCTCCCCTCTCTCTCCGTGCTGATTTAAAATAAACAATAACCTCTGTCTCCGCTAAGATTTAAAATGAAATCCCCCCTCTCTCTCCGTGCTGACTTAAAATGCACTCTCACCTGTCTCTCCACACTGATTTAAAATAAACACTCACCTCTCTCTCCGCCTTCTTTTAAAATGAACTCTCTCCCTCTTTCTCTGCGCTGTTTTAAAGTGAACTCTCGCCTCTCTCTCTGCTCAGTTTTAAAATGACCTCTCACCATTCTCTCCTGCTGATTTACAATGAACTCGCACCTCTCACTCAGGCAGATTTAAAATGAACTCTCGCCTCTCTCTCTGTGCTGTTTTAAAATGACCTCTTGCCTCTCTCTCTTCGCTCTTTTGAAATGATTTCTTGCCTCTCTCTCCACGCTGATTTAAAATGACCTCTCGCTTCTCTCTCTGCGCTGATAAAATGAATTCTCGCCTGACTCACTGCGCTGATTTAAAATGAAATCTCCCCTCTCTCTCTGTGCTGACTTAAAATGCACTCTCGCCTCGCTCTCCGTGCTGATTTAAAATAAACAATAACCTCTGTCTCCGCTAAGATTTAAAATGAAATCTCCCCTCTCTCTCCGTGCTGACTTAAAATGCACTCTCACCTGTCTCTCCACACTGATTTAAAATAAACACTCACCTCTCTCTCCGCCTTCTTTTAAAATGAACTCTCTCCCTCTTTCTCTGCGCTGTTTTAAAGTGAACTCTCGCCTCTCTCTCTGCTCAGTTTTAAAATGACCTCTCACCAATTTCTCCTGCTGATTTACAATGAACTCTCACCTCTCACTCAGGCAGATTTAAAATGAACTCTCGCCTCTCTCTCTGTGCTGTTTTAAAATGACCTCTTGCCTCTCTCTCTTCGCTCTTTTGAAATGATTTCTTGCCTCTCTCTCCATGCTGATTTAAAATGACCTCTCGCCTCTCTGTCCGCACAGATTTAAAATGAACACTCGCCTCTCTATGCGCTGTTTTAAAGTGAACTCTCGCCCCTCTCTCTGCTCTGTTTTAAAATGAACTCTCGCCTCTCTCTGCGCTGTTTTCAAATGAACTTTTGCCTCTCTCTCTGCGCTGTTTTAAAATGAATTCTTGCCTCTTTCCACGCTGATTTAAATTGAACTCTCCCCTCTCTCTCCGCCCTGCTTGAAAATGAACTCTCGCCTCTCCCTCTGCACTGATTGAACATGAACTCTCGCCTGTCTCACTGCGCTGATTTAAAATTAACTCTCGCCTCTCTCTCCATGCTGACTTAAAATGCACTCTCACCTCGCTCTCCCTGCTGATTTAAAATAAACACTCACCTCTCTCTCTGCAGAGATTTAAAATGAAATCTCCCCTCTCTCAACGTGCTGACTTAAAATGCACTCTCGCCTGTCTCTCTGTGCTGATTTAAAATAAACACTCACCAATCTCTCCGCACTGTTTTATAATGAACTCTCCCCCCTTTCTCTGTGCTGATTTCAAGTGAACTCTCACCTTTTTCTCTGCTCTGTTTTAAAGTGAACTCTCGCCTCTCTCTTTATGCTGATATAAAATGAACTCTCGCCTCTCTGTCCACGCTGAATTAAAAGGATCTCTTGCCTGTCTCTCCAGGCTGATTTAAAATTAACTCTCGCCTCGTTCTCCGTGCTGACTGAAAATGCACTCTCACCTCGTTCTCCGTGCTGTTTTAAAATAAACAGTCACCTCTCTCTCCGCGGAGCTTTAAAATGAAATCTCCCCTCACTCTCCGAGCTGACTTAAAATGCACTCTCACTTGTCTCTCGTGCTTATTTAAAAAAACACTCAGCTCTCTCTCCGCACTGTTTTATAATGAACTCTCGCCTCTCTCTCTGCACAGAATTAAAATGATCACTCGTCTCTCTCTCTGTGCTGTTTCCAAGTGAACTCTCGCATCTCTCTCTGCTCTGTTTTAAAATGAACACTCGCCTATCTCCCTTCGCTCTTTTAAAATGATTTCTTGCCTCGCTCTCCACGCTGTTTCAAAGTGAACTCTCGCCTCTGTATCTGCTCAGTTTTAAAATGAACTCTCGCCTCTATCTCTGCGCTGATTTAATATGAACTCTCGCCTGTCTCTCCAGTCTGATTTAAAATTAACTTTCGTCTCTCTCTGTGCTGACTTAAAATGCACTCTCGCCTCTCTGTCCACGCTGAATTAAAAGGAACTCTTGCCTCTCTCTCCACACTCATTCAAAATGAACATTCACTTCTCTCTCTGCGCTGTTTTAAATGTTTTATGATAAACTCTCATTCTCTCTCCGCGCTGATATAAAATGAACTCTCGCCTCTCTGTCCACGCTGAATTAAAAGGATCTCTTGCCTGTCTCTCCAGGCTGATTTAAAATTAACTCTCGCCTCGTTCTCCGTGCTGACTGAAAATGCACTCTCACCTCGTTCTCCGGGCTGTTTTAAAATAAACAGTCACCTCTCTTTCCGCGGAGCTTTAAAATGAAATCTCACCTCTCTCTCCATGCTATTTGAAAATGAACTCTTACCTCTCTCTTCGTGCTATTAGATAATGAATTATAGTCACTCTCTCTCCCCACCGTTTCATAATGATCTGACATCTCTCTCCGTGCTGATTTGAAATAAATTCTCACTTTGCTCTGCGCGCTGATTTACAATGCAATCTCGCCTCTCTCTCCGCGCTGTTTTAAAATGAACTCTTGCCTCTATCTCGGCGTTGATTTTAAATGAACTCTCACCTTTACCTCCACGTTGCTTTAAAATGAACTCTCGCCTCTCTCCGCGTTGTTTTAAATTGAACTCTCGCCTCTGTCTCCACGCTGAATTAAAATGAACTCTCATCTCTCTCTCCGCACTGATCTAAAATGAATTCGTGTCACTCTCTCCACGCTGATTTAAATTGAACTCTCGCTTCTCTCTCTGCCCTGCTTTAAAATGAACTCTCGCCTCTCTCTCTGCACTGATTTAATATGAACTCTCGCCTGTCTCTCCAGTCTGATTTAAAATTAACTCTCGTCTCTCTCTGTGCTGACTTAAAATGCACTCTCGCCTCTCTGTCCACGCTGAATTAAAAGAATCTCTCACCTCTCTCTCCGCGCTGATTTAAAATGAACTCTTGTCTCTCTCTCCACGCTCATTCAAAATGAACTTTCACTTCTCTCTCTGCACTGTTTTAAATGTTTTATGATAAACTCTCATTCTCTCTCCGCGCTGATATAAAATGAACTCTCGCCTCTCTGTCCACGCTGAATTAAAATGAACTCTCGCCTCTCTCTCTGCGCTGAGTTTAAATGAACTCTCGCCTCTCTCTCCGCATTGTTTTAAAATGAACTCTCGCCTGTCACTCCACGCTAATTCAAAATGAACTCTTGCTTCTCTCCCAACTGTTGCCTCGCTCTCCGCACTGTTTCAAAATGAAACCTCGCTTCACCCTCTGCATTGTTTTATAATGAACTCTCATCTCTCTCCGTGCTGTTTTACAGTGAACTCTCGCCTCTCTCTACACGCTGCTTTAAAGTGAACACTCGCCTCTCTCCTTGCGCTGATTTGAAATGAACTCTCGCCTCTCTCTCCACGCTGTTTAAAAATTAAGTCTCGCCTCTCTATCTATGCTGATTTAAAATGAACTCTCACCTCTCTCTCTGCGCTGATTTAAAATGAATTCTCGCCTGACTCACTGCGCTGATTTAAAATGAAATCTCCCCTTTCTCTCTGTGCTGAGTTAAAATGCACTCTCGCCTCGCTCTCCGCGCTGATTTAAAATAAACACTCACCTCTGTCTCCGCCTTCTTTTAAAATGAACTCTCTCCCACTTTCTATGTGATGTGTTAAAGGGAACTCTCGCCTCTCTCTCTGCTCAGTTTTAAAATGAACTTTCGCCTCTCTCTGCCCTGTTTTAAAATTAACTCTCGCCTGTCTCTCTGCGCTGATTTAATATGAACTCTCTCCAGTCTCTCCAGTCTGATTTAAAATTAACTTTCGTCTCTCTCTGTGCTGACTTAAAATGCACTCTCACCTCTCTGTCCACGCTGATTTAAAAGGAACTCTCGCCTCTCTCTCCGCGCTGATTTAAAATGAACTCTTACCTCTCTCTCCACACTCATTCAAAATGAACATTCACTTCTCTCTCTGCGCTGTTTTAAATGTTTTATGATAAACTCTCATTCTCTCTCCGCGCTGATATAAAATGAACTCTCGCCTCTCTGTCCACGCTGAATTAAAAGGATCTCTTGCCTGTCTCTCCAGGCTGATTTAAAATTAACTCTCGCCTCGTTCTCCGTGCTGACTGAAAATGCACTCTCACCTCGTTCTCCGGGCTGTTTTAAAATAAACAGTCACCTCTCTCTCCGCGGAGCTTTAAAATGAAATCTCCCCTCACTCTCCGAGCTGACTTAAAATGCACTCTCACTTGTCTCTCCGTGCTTATTTAAAAAAACACTCAGCTCTCTCTCCGCACTGTTTTATAATGAACTCTCGCCTCTCTCTCTGCACAGAATTAAAATGATCACTCGTCTCTCTCTCTGTGCTGTTTCCAAGTGAACTCTCGCATCTCTCTCTGCTCTGTTTTAAAATGAACACTCGCCTATCTCCCTTCGCTCTTTTAAAATGATTTCTTGCCTCGCTCTCCACGCTGTTTCAAAGTGAACTCTCGCCTCTGTATCTGCTCAGTTTTAAAATGAACTCTCGCCTCTATCTCCACGCTAATTTAAAATGAACTCTCGCCTCTCTCCACGCTGTTTTAAAATGAACTCTTGCCTCTCTCTCCACGCTGTTTTAAAATGAACTCTCACCTCTATCTCCACACTGATTTAAAATGAACTGTCGCCTCTCTCTACACGCCGTTTTAAAGTGAACTCTCACCTCTATCTCCACGCTGTTTTAAAATGAACTCTCGCCTCTCTCTCTGCGCTGTTTTAAAATGACCTCTCGCCTCTCTCTCTGTGCCATTTTAAAATTAAATCTCGCCACTCCCTGCGCTCTTTTAAAATGAACACTCGCCTCTCTCTCTGCGCTGTTTTAAAATGAACTCTCGCCTCTCTCACTGCGCTGATTTAAAATGAACTCTCGCCTCTCTCTGCACTCTTTTAAAATGAACTCTCGCCTCTCTCTCTGCGCTGGTTTAAAATGAACTCTCGCCTCTCTCTCTGCGCCGTTTTCAAGTGAACTCTCGCCTCTCTATTCACGCTGATTTAAAATGCACTCTCGCCTCTCTCTCGGCTCAGTTTTAAAATGAACTCTCGCCTCTCTCTCTGCGCCTTTTAAAGTGAACTCTCGCCTCTCTTTCCACACTGATTTAAAATGAACTCTCGCCTCTCTTTCCACGCTGATTTAAAATGCACTCTCTTCTCTCTCGGCTCAGTTTTAAATTGAACTCTCGCCTCTCTCTCCACGCTGATTAAAAATGACCTCTCGCCTCTCTCTGCACGCTGTTTTAAAATGAACTCTCGCCTCTCTCTCTGTGCCATTTTAAAATTAAATCTCGCCACTCCCTGCGCTCTTTTAAAATGAACTCTTGCCTCTCTCTCTGCGCCGTTTTAAAGTGAACTCTTTCCTCTCTCTCCCCGCTGATTTAAAATGCACTCTCTTCTCTCTCGGCTCAGTTTTAATATGAACTCTCGCCTCTCTCTCCGCACTGATTAAAAGTGAACTCTCAGCTCTCTCACCGTGATAATTTAAAATGACCTCTCACCTCACTCAGCGCGCTGATTCAAAATGAACTCTCACCTCACTCTCTGCGTTGTTTAAAATGTTTTATGATGAACTCTCATGTCTCTCTCTGCGCTGATGTAATATCCCCCCTGTTTTATAATGAACTCTCACCTCTCTGCGCTTATTTGAAATGAACTCTTGCCTCTCTCTCCATGCTGATTTAATTGAAATCCAGGTTCTCTTTCTGAGCAGTTTTAAAATGAACTCTCGCCTCTCTCTTCACGCTGTTTTAAAATAAACTCTCGATTCTCTCTCTGCACCATTGTAAAGTGAACTCTCGCCTCTCTCTCCACGCTGTTTTAAGGTGAACTCCCGCCTCTCTCTCCACGCTGATTTAAAATGAACTCTCGCCTCTCTCTCCACGCTGATTTAAAATGAACTCTCGCCTCTCTCTTGCGCTGTTTTAAAATGAACTCTCGCCTCTCTGCGCTGTTTTAAAATAAACTCTCGCCTCTCTCTCTGCGCCGTTTTAATCTGAACTCTCACCTCTCTCTCCACGCGCTTTTAAAATGAACTCTCGCCTCTCTCTCCGCCCTGTTTTAAAATGAACTCTCGCCTCTCTGCGCTGATTTAAAATGAACTCTCGCCTCCTTGCGCTGATTTAAATTGAACTCTCGCCTCTCTCTCTGCGCTGATTTAAATTGAACTCTCGCCTCTCTCTCCACGCTGTTGTAATTGTTTTAAGGCAAAATCTCTTTTCTCTCTTCATGATGTTTTAAAGTGAACTCTCGCTTCTCTCTCTGCGCTGTTTTGTAATAAACACTCATCTCTGTCTCCGCCCTGTGTTAAAATGAAATCTCGCAACTCTCCGTGCTGATTTTAAATGAACTCTCGCCTCTCTCTTCACGCCGTTTTAAAGTGAACGCTCACCTCTATCTCCACGCTGATTTAAAATGAACACTCGCCTCTCTCTGCTCAGTTTTAAAATGAACTCTCCCTTCTCTCTCTCCACGCTGTTTTAAAGTGAACTCTCACCTCTATCTCCACGCTCATTTAAAATGAACACTCACCTCTCTCTCGGCGCCATTTTAAAATGAACTCTCACCTCTATCTCCACACTGATTTAAAATGAACTGTCGCCTCTCTCTACACGCCGTTTTAAAGTGAACTCTCACCTCTATCTCCACGCTGTTTTAAAATGAACTCTCGCCTCTCTCTCCACGCTGTTTTAAAGTGAACTCTCACCTCTATCTCCACGCTGTTTTAAAATGAACTCTCGCCTCTCTCTCTGCGCTGGTTTAAAATGAACTCTCGCCTCTCTCTCTGCGCCGTTTTCAAGTGAACTCTCGCCTCTCTATTCACGCTGATTTGAAATGCACTCTCGCCTCTCTCTCGGCTCAGTTTTAAAATGAACTCTCGCCTCTCTCTCTGCGCCTTTTAAAGTGAACTCTCGCCTCTCTTTCCACACTGATTTAAAATGAACTCTCGCCTCTCTTTCCACGCTGATTTAAAATGCACTCTCTTCTCTCTCGGCTCAGTTTTAAATTGAACTCTCGCCTCTCTCTCCACGCTGATTAAAAATGACCTCTCGCCTCTCTCTGCACGCTGTTTTAAAATGAACTCTCGCCTCTCTCTCTGTGCCATTTTAAAATTAAATCTCGCCACTCCCTGCGCTCTTTTAAAATGAACTCTTGCCTCTCTCTCTGCGCCGTTTTAAAGTGAACTCTTTCCTCTCTCTCCCCGCTGATTTAAAATGCACTCTCTTCTCTCTCGGCTCAGTTTTAATATGAACTCTCGCCTCTCTCTCCGCACTGATTAAAAGTGAACTCTCAGCTCTCTCACCGCGATAATTTAAAATGACCTCTCACCTCACTCAGCGCGCTGATTTAAAATGAACTCTCATCCCTCTCTCTGCGTTGTTTAAAATGAACTCTCACCTCACTCTCTGCGTTGTTTAAAATGTTTTATGATGAACTCTCATGTCTCTCTCTGCGCTGATGTAATATCCCCCCTGTTTTATAATGAACTCTCACCTCTCTGCGCTTATTTGAAATGAACTCTTGCCTCTCTCTCCATGCTGATTTAATTGAAATCCAGGTTCTCTTTCTGAGCAGTTTTAAAATGAACTCTCGCCTCTCTCTTCACGCTGTTTTAAAATAAACTCTCGATTCTCTCTCTGCACCATTGTAAAGTTAACTCTGGCCTCTCTCCCCACGCTGTTTTAAAATAAACTCTCGATTCTCTCTCTGCACCATTGTAAAGTGAACTCTCGCCTCTCTCTCCACGCTGTTTTAAGGTGAACTCCCGCCTCTCTCTCCACGCTGATTTAAAATGAACTCTCGCCTCTCTCTTGCGCTGTTTTAAAATGAACTCTCGCCTCTCTGCGCTGTTTTAAAATAAACTCTCGCCTCTCTCTCTGCGCCGTTTTAATCTGAACTCTCACCTCTCTCTCCACGCTCTTTTAAAATGAACTCTCGCCTCTCTCTCCGCCCTGTTTTAAAATGAACTCTCGCCTCTCTGCGCTGATTTAAAATGAACTCTCGCCTCCTTGCGCTGATTTAAAATGAACTCTCGCCTCTCTCTCTGCGCCGTTTTCAAGTGAACTCTCGCCTCTCTATTCACGCTGATTTAAAATGCACTCTCGCCTCTCTCTCGGCTCAGTTTTAAAATGAACTCTCGCCTCTCTCTCTGCGCCTTTTAAAGTGAACTCTCGCCTCTCTTTCCACACTGATTTAAAATGAACTCTCGCCTCTCTTTCCACGCTGATTTAAAATGCACTCTCTTCTCTCTCGGCTCAGTTTTAAATTGAACTCTCGCCTCTCTCTCCACGCTGATTAAAAATGACCTCTCGCCTCTCTCTGCACGCTGTTTTAAAATGAACTCTCGCCTCTCTCTCTGTGCCATTTTAAAATTAAATCTCGCCACTCACTGCGCTCTTTTAAAATGAACTCTTGCCTCTCTCTCTGCGCCGTTTTAAAGTGAACTCTTTCCTCTCTCTCCCCGCTGATTTAAAATGCACTCTCTTCTCTCTCGGCTCAGTTTTAATATGAACTCTCGCCTCTTTCTCCGCACTGATTAAAAGTGAACTCTCAGCTCTCTCACCGCGATAATTTAAAATGACCTCTCACCTCACTCAGCGCGCTGATTTAAAATGAACTCTCATCCCTCTCTCTGCGCTGATTCAAAATGAACTCTCACCTCACTCTCTGCGTTGTTTAAAATGTTTTATGATGAACTCTCCTGTCTCTCTCTGCGCTGATGTAATATCCCCCCTGTTTTATAATGAACTCTCACCTCTCTGCGCTTATTTGAAATGAACTCTTGCCTCTCTCTCCATGCTGATTTAATTGAAATCCAGGTTCTCTTTCTGAGCAGTTTTAAAATGAACTCTCGCCTCTCTCTTCACGCTGTTTTAAAATAAACTCTCAATTCTCTCTCTGCACCATTGTAAAGTGAACTCTCGCCTCTCTGTCCACGCTGTTTTAAAATAAACTCTCGATTCTCTCTCTGCACCATTGTAAAGTGAACTCTCGCCTCTCTCTCCACGCTGTTTTAAGGTGAACTCCCGCCTCTCTCTCCACGCTGATTTAAAATGAACTCTCGCCTCTCTCTTGCGCTGATTTAAAATGAACTCTCGCCTCTCTGCGCTGTTTTAAAATAAACTCTCGCCTCTCTCTCTGCGCCGTTTTAATCTGAACTCTCACCTCTCTCTCCACGCTCTTTTAAAATGAACTCTCGCCTCTCTCTCCGCCCTGTTTTAAAATGAACTCTCGCCTCTCTGCGCTGATTTAAAATGAACTCTCGCCTCTCTCTCTGCGCTGATTTAAATTGAACTCTCGCCTCTCTCTCCACGCTGTTGTAATTGTTTTAAGGCAAAATCTCTTTTCTCTCTTCATGATGTTTTAAAGTGAACTCTCGCTTCTCTCTCTGCGCTGTTTTGTAATAAACACTCATCTCTGTCTCCGCCCTGTGTTAAAATGAAATCTCGTAAATCTCCGTGCTGATTTTAAATGAACTCTCGCCTCTCTCTTCACGCCGTTTTAAAGTGAACTCTCACCTCTATCTCCACGCTGATTTAAAATGAACACTCGCCTCTCTCTGCACTCTTTTAAAATGAACTCTCGCCTCTCTCTCTGCGCTGGTTTAAAATGAACTCTCGCCTCTCTCTCTGCGCCGTTTTCAAGTGAACTCTCGCCTCTCTATTCACGCTGATTTAAAATGCACTCTCGCCTCTCTCTCGGCTCAGTTTTAAAATGAACTCTCGCCTCTCTCTCTGCGCCTTTTAAAGTGAACTCTCGCCTCTCTTTCCACACTGATTTAAAATGAACTCTCGCCTCTCTATCCACGCTGATTTAAAATGAACTCTCGCCTCTCTCTGCGCTTTTTTAAAATGAACACTCGCCTCTCTCTCTGCGCTCTTTTAAAATGAACTCTCGCCTCTCTCTCCGCCCTGTTTTAAAATGAACTCTCGCCTCTCTGCGCTGATTTAAAATGAACTCTCGCCTCTCTCTCTGCGCTGATTTAAATTGAACTCTCGCCTCTCTCTCCACGCTGTTGTAATTGTTTTAAGGCAAAATCTCTTTTCTCTCTTCATGATGTTTTAAAGTGAACTCTCGCTTCTCTCTCTGCGCTGTTTTGTAATAAACACTCATCTCTGTCTCCGCCCTGTGTTAAAATGAAATCTCGTAAATCTCCGTGCTGATTTTAAATGAACTCTCGCCTCTCTCTTCACGCCGTTTTAAAGTGAACTCTCACCTCTATCTCCACGCTGATTTAAAATGAACACTCGCCTCTCTCTGCACTCTTTTAAAATGAACTCTCGCCTCTCTCTCTGCGCTGGTTTAAAATGAACTCTCGCCTCTCTCTCTGCGCCGTTTTCAAGTGAACTCTCGCCTCTCTATTCACGCTGATTTAAAATGCACTCTCGCCTCTCTCTCGGCTCAGTTTTAAAATGAACTCTCGCCTCTCTCTCTGCGTCTTTTAAAGTGAACTCTCGCCTCTCTTTCCACACTGATTTAAAATGAACTCTCGCCTCTCTTTCCACGCTGATTTAAAATGCACTCTCTTCTCTCTCGGCTCAGTTTTAAATTGAACTCTCGCCTCTCTCTCCACGCTGATTAAAAATGACCTCTCGCCTCTCTCTGCACGCTGTTTTAAAATGAACTCTCGCCTCTCTCTCTGTGCCATTTTAAAATTAAATCTCGCCACTCCCTGCGCTCTTTTAAAATGAACTCTCACCTCTCTCTCTGCGCCGTTTTAAAGTGAACTCTCGCCTCTCTCTCCCCGCCGATTTAAAATGCACTCTCTTCTCCCTCGGCTCAGTTTTAAAATGAACTCTCACCTCTTTCTCCACGCTGATTAAAAGTGAACTCTCAGCTCTCTCACCGCAATAATTTAAAATGACCTCTCACCTCACTCAGCGCGCTGATTTAAAATGAACTCTCACCCCTCTCTCTGCGCTGATTCAAAATGAACTCTCACCTCACTCTCTGCGTTGTTTAAAATATTTTATGATGAACTCTCATGTCTCTCTCTGCGCTGATATAAAATCCCCCCTGTTTTATAATGAACTCTCACCTCTCTCTCTGCGCTTATTTGAAATGAACTCTTGCTTCTCTCTCCATGCTGATTTAATTGAAATCCAGGTTCTCCTTCTGAGCAGTTTTAAAATGAACTCTCGCCTCTCTCTCCACGCTGTTTTAAGGTGAACTCCCGCCTCTCTCTCCACGCTGATTTAAAATGAACTCTCACCTCTCTCTCCACGCTGATTTAAAATGAACTCTCGCCTCTCTCTTGCGCTGTTTTAAAATGAACTCTTGCCTCTCTGCGCTGTTTTAAAATAAACTCTCGCCTCTCTCTCTGCGCCGTTTTAATCTGAACTCTCACCTCTCTCTCCACGCTCTGTTAAAATGAACTCTCGCCTCTCTCTCCGCCCTGTTTTAAAATGAACTCTCGCCTCTCTGCGCTGATTTAAAATGAACTCTCGCCTCCTTGCGCTGATTTAAAATGAACTCTCGCCTCTCTCTCTGCGCTGATTTAAATTGAACTCTCACCTCTCTCTTCACGCTGTTGTAATTGTTTTAAGGCAAAATCTCTTTTCTCTCTTCACGATGTTTTAAAGTGAACTCTCGCTTCTCTCTCTGCGCTGTTTTGTAATAAACACTCATCTCTGTCTCCGCCCTGTGTTAAAATGAAATCTCGCAACTCTCCGTGCTGATTTTAAATGAACTCTCGCCTCTCTCTCTGCTCAGTTTTAAAATGAACTCTCGCTTCTCTCTCTCCACGCTGTTTTAAATTGAACTCTCACCTCTATCTCCACGCTGATTTAAAATGAACTCTCGCCTCTCTCTCTGCGCTGATTTAAAATGAACTCTCGCTTCTCTCTCTGCTCAGTTTTAAAGTGAACTCTCGCTTCTCTCTCTGCGCTGTTTTGTAATAAACACTCTTCTCTGTCTCCGCCCTGTTTTATAATGAAATCTCGCAACTCTCCGTGCTGATTTTAAATGAACTGTCGCCTCTCTCTCCACGGCGTTTTAAAGTGAACTCTCACCTCTATCTCCACGCTCATTTAAAATGAACACTCACCTCTCTCTCGGCGCCATTTTAAAATGAACTCTCGCCTCTCTCTCTGCGCTGTTTTAAATGTTTTATGATGAATTCTCACCTCATTCTCTGCGCTGTTATAAAATGAACACTCGCCTCTCCGCCATGTTTTATACTGAACTCTCGCCTCTCCCCCACTGTTTAAAAATGAGCTCTCACCTCTCTGCGCTTATTTGAAATCAACTCTCACCTCTCTCTCCATGCTGATTTAAAGTGAAAGCCAGATTCTCTATCCGAGCAGTTTTAAAATGAACTGTCGCCTCTCTCTCCGCACTGATTAAAAATGAACTCTCACCTCACTCTGCGCTGATTTAAATGTTTTATGATGAACTCTCATGTCTCTCTCTGCGCTGATATAAAATGAACTCTCGCCTATCCCCCCTGTTTCATAATGAACTCTCACCTCTCTCTCTGCGCTTATTTGAAATGAACTCTTGCCTCTCTCTCCATGCTGATTTAATTGAAATCCAGGTTCTCTTTCCGAGCAGTTTTAAAATGAACTCTCGCCTCTTTCTCTGCGCCGTGTTAAATTGAACTCTCGCCTCTCTCTCCATGCTGTTTTAAAATGAAATCTCGCCTCTCTCTCTGCGCTGTTTTATATTGAACTCTCGACTCTCTCTCCACGTCAATTAAAAATGAACTCTTGCCTCTCTCTCTGCGCCGTTTTAAAATGAAATCTCACCACTCCCTGCGCTGTTTTAAAATAAACACTCACCTCTCTCTCCACGCTGATTTAAAATGAACTCTCGCCTCTCTCTATGTTCCATTTTAAAATGAAATCTGGCCACTCCCTGCGCTCTTTTAAAATGAACACTTGCCTCTCTCTCTGCGCTGTTTTAAAATGAACTCTTGCCTCTCTCTCTGCGCCATTTTAAAGTGAACTCTCGCCTCTCTTTCCACACTGATTTAAAATGAACTCTCGCCTCTCTATCCACGCTGATTTAAAATGAACTCTCGCCTCTCTCTGCGCTTTTTTAAAATGAACACTCGCCTCTCTCTCTGCGCTCTTTTAAAATGAACTCTCGCCTCTCTATCTGCGCCGTTTTCAAGTGAACTCTCGCCTCTCTTTCCACGCTGATTTGAAATGAACTCTCGCCTCTCTCTCGGCTCAGTTTTAAAATTAAGTCTCGCCTCTCTCTCTGCGTTGTTTAACATATTTTATGATGAACTCTCATGTCTCTCTCTGCACTGATATAAAATGAACACTCGCCTATCCCCCCTGTTTTATAATGAACTCTCACCTCTCTCTCTGCGCTTATTTGAAATGAACTCTTGCCTCTCTCTCCATGCTGATTTAATTGAAATCCAGCTTCTCTTTCTGAGCAGTTTTAAAATGAACTCTCGCCTCTTTCTCTGCGCTGATTTAAAATGAACACTCGCCTCTCTATCCACGCTGATTTAAAATGAACTCTTTCCTCTCTCTCTGCTCAGTTTTAAAATGAACTCTTGCCTCTCTCTCTGCGCTTATTTAAAATGAACTCTCGCCTCTCTCTCTGCGCTGTTTTGTAATAAACACACTTCTCCAGCTCCACCCTGTTTTAAAATGAATTCTCGCCTCTCTCCGTGCTGATTTAAAATGAACTGTCGCCTCTCGCTCCGCGCATATTCAAAATGAACTCTCACCTCACTCTCTGCGCTGTTTTAAATGTTTTATGATGAACTCTCACCTCATTCTCTGCGCTGATATAAAATGAACACTCGTCTCTGCCCCCTGTTTTAAAATGAACTCTCGCCTCTCCCCCCTGTTTTAAAATGAACTCTCACCTCTCTCTGCGCTTTTTTGAAATGAACGCGCGCCTGTCTCTCCAGGCAGATTCAAAATTAAATCCAGCCTCCCTCTCTGCGCTGATTTGAAATGAACTCTTGCCCCACTCTCAATGCTGATTTAATGTGAAATCCCGGTTCTCTCTCCGAGCTGTTTTAAAATGAACTCTCGCCTCTCTCTCTGCGAAGTTTTAAGGTGAACTCCCGCCTCTCTCTCCACTCTGATTTAAAATGAACTCTCAACTCTCTCCCTGCGCCGTTTAAAAATGAACTCTCGTCTCTCCACGCTGTTTTAAAATGAACTCTCGCCTCTCTGCGCTCTTTTAAAATGACCTCTCGCCTCTCTCTCCACGCTGTTTTTAAAGTGAACTCTCGCCTCTCTTTCCACGCTGATTTAAAATGAACACTCGCCTCTCTCTCTGCGCTGATTTAAAATGAACTCACGCCTCTCTCTGCGCTCTTTTAAAATGAACACTCGCCTCTCTCTCTGCGCCGTTTTAAAGTGAACTCTCACCTCTCTTTCCACGCTGATTTAAAATGAACACTAGCCTCTCACTCAGCGCCTTTTTAAAATGAACTCTCGCCTCTCTCTCTGCGCTGATTTCAAATGAACTCTCGCCTCTCTCTCCACGCTGATTTAAAATAAACTCTCACTTCTCTCTCTGCGCTGTTGTAATTGTTTTAAGGCGAAATCTCTTTTCTCTCTTCATGATGTTTTAAAGTGAACTCTCGCTTCTCTCTCTGCGCTGTTTTGTAATAAACACTCATCTCTGTCTCCGTCCTGTTTTAAAATGAAATCTCGCAACTCTCCGTGCTGATTTTAAATGAACTCTCGCCTCTCTCTCTGCGCGGTTTTAAAGTGAACTCTCACCTCTCTCTCCATGCTGTTTTAAAATGAACTCTTTCCTCTCTCTCTGCGCCGTTTGAAAGTGAGCTCTCGCCTCTTTCTTCACGCTGAATTAAAATGAACTCTCGCCTCTCTCTCTGCGCCATTTTTAATTGAACTCTCGCCTCTCTTTCCACGCTGATTTAAAATGAACTCTCGCCTCTCTACTCAAGCTGATTTAAAATGCACTCTCGCCTCTCTCTCGGCTCATTTTTAAAATGAACTCTCGCCTCTCTCTGCGCTTAATTGAAATGAACTCTCGCCTGTCTCTCCAGGCAGATTTAAAATTAAATCCAGCCTCCCTCTCTGCGCTGATTTGAAATGAACTCTTGCCCCACTCTCAATGCTGATTTAATGTGAAATCCCGGTTCTCTCTCCGAGCTGTTTTAAAATGAACTCTCGCCTCTCTCTCTGCGAAGTTTTAAGGTGAACTCCCGCCTCTCTCTCCACTCTGATTTAAAATGAACTCTCAACTCTCTCCCTGCGCCGTTTAAAAATGAACTCTCGTCTCTCCACGCTGTTTTAAAATGAACTCTCGCCTCTCTGCGCTCTTTTAAAATGACCTCTCGCCTCTCTCTCCACGCTGTTTTTAAAGTGAACTCTCGCCTCTCTTTCCACGCTGATTTAAAATGAACACTCGCCTCTCTCTCTGCGCTGATTTAAAATGAACTCACGCCTCTCTCTGCGCTCTTTTAAAATGAACACTCGCCTCTCTCTCTGCGCCGTTTTAAAGTGAACTCTCACCTCTCTTTCCACGCTGATTTAAAATGAACACTAGCCTCTCACTCAGCGCCTTTTTAAAATGAACTCTCGCCTCTCTCTCTGCGCTGATTTCAAATGAACTCTCGCCTCTCTCTCCACGCTGATTTAAAATGAACTCTCACTTCTCTCTCTGCGCTGTTGTAATTGTTTTAAGGCGAAATCTCTTTTCTCTCTTCATGATGTTTTAAAGTGAACTCTCGCTTCTCTCTCTGCGCTGTTTTGTAATAAACACTCATCTCTGTCTCCGTCCTGTTTTAAAATGAAATCTCGCAACTCTCCGTGCTGATTTTAAATGAACTCTCGCCTCTCTCTCTGCGCGGTTTTAAAGTGAACTCTCACCTCTCTCTCCACGCTGTTTTAAAATGAACTCTTTCCTCTCTCTCTGCGCCGTTTGAAAGTGAGCTCTCGCCTCTTTCTTCACGCTGAATTAAAATGAACTCTCGCCTCTCTCTCTGCGCCATTTTTAATTGAACTCTCGCCTCTCTTTCCACGCTGATTTAAAATGAACTCTCGCCTCTCTACTCAAGCTGATTTAAAATGCACTCTCGCCTCTCTCTCGGCTCATTTTTAAAATGAACTCTCGCCTCTCTCTGCGCTTAATTGAAATGAACTCTCGCCTGTCTCTCCAGGCAGATTTAAAATTAAATCCAGCCTCCCTCTCTGCGCTGATTTGAAATGAACTCTCGCCCCTCTCTCCATGCTGATTTAATGTGAAATCCCGGTTCTCTCTCCGAGCTGTTTTAAAATGAACTCACGCCTCTCTCTCTGCGCCGTTTTAAGGTGAACTCTTGCCTCTCTCTCCACGCTGATTTAAAATGAACTCTCGACTCTCTCCCTGCGCCGTTTAAAAATGAACTCTCGTCTCTCCACGCTGTTTTAAAATGAACTCTCGCCTCTCTGCGCTCTTTTAAAATGACCTCTCGCCTCTCTCTCCATGCTGTTTTTAAAGTGAACTCTCGCCTCTCTTTCCACGCTGATTTAAAATGAACACTCGCCTCTCTCTCTGCGCTGATTTAAAATGAACTCACGCCTCTCTCTGCGCTCTTTTAAAATGAACACTCGCCTCTCTCACAGCGCTGTTCTAAAATGATCTCTCGCCTCTCTCTCTGCGCCGTTTTAAAGTGAACTCTCACCTCTCTTTCCACGCTGATTTAAAATGAACTCTCGCCTCTCTCTCTGCGCTGATTTCAAATGAACTCTCGCCTCTCTCTCCAAGCTGATTTAAAATGAACTCTCACCTCTCTCTCTGCGCTGTTGTAATTGTTTTAAGGCAAAATCTCTTTTCTCTCTTCATGATGTTTTAAAGTGAACTCTCGCTTCTCTCTCTGCGCTGTTTTGTAATAAACACTCATCTCTGTCTCCGTCCTGTTTTAAAATGAAATCTCGCAACTCTCCGTGCTGATTTTAAATGAACTCTCGCCTCTCTCTCTGCTCAGTTTTAAAATGAACTCTTTCCTCTCTCTCTGCGCCGTTTGAAAGTGAGCTCTCGCCTCTTTCTTCACGCTGAATTAAAATGAACTCTCGCGTCTCTCTCTGCGCCGTTTTAAAATGAACTCTCGCCTCTCTATCCACGCTGATTTAAAATGAACTCTCGCCTCTCTCTGCGCTCTTTTACAATGAACTGTCGCCTCTCTCTGCGCTGATTTGAAATGAACTCACGCCCCTCTCTCCATGCTGATTTAATGTGAAATCCCGGTTCTCTCTCCGAGCTGTTTTAAAATGAACTCTCGCCTCTCTCTCTGCGCCGTTTTAAGGTGAACTCCCGCCTCTCTCTCCACGCTGATTTAAAATGAACTCTCGCCTCTCTCTGCGCTGTTTTAAATTGAACTCTCGCCTCTCTCTGCGCTGTTTTAAAATGACCTCTCGCCTCTCTCTCCACTCTGTTTTAAAATGAACTCGCCTCTCTCTCTGCGCCGTTTTAAATTGAACTCTCACCTCTCTCTCTCCGCTGTTTTAAATTGAACTCTCGCCTCTCTCTCCACGCTGATTAAAAATGAACTCTCGCCTCTCTCTCTGCGCCGTTTTAAAATGAACTCTCGCCTCTCTCTCTGCGCCGTTTTAAATTGAACTCTCGCCTCTCTCTCTGCGCTGTTTTAAATTGAACTCTCGCCTCTCTCTCTCCGCTGTTTTAAATTGAACTCTCGCCTCTCTCTCCACGTTGATTAAAAATGAACTCTCACCTCTCTCTCTGCGCTGTTTTAAAATGAACTCTCGCCTCTCTCTCTGCGCCGTTTTAAATTGAACTCTCTCCTCTCTCTCTGCGCTGTTTTAAAATGACCTCTCGCCTCTCTCTCCACGCTGTTTTAAAATGAACTCGCCTCTCTCTCTGCGCCGTTTTAAAATGAACTCTCGCCTCTCTCTCTTCCCTGTTTTAAATTGAACTCTCGCCCCTCTCTCCACGCTGATTAAAAATGAACTCTCGCCTCTCTCTCTGTGCTGTTTTAAAATGACCTCTCGCCTCCCTCTCCACGCCGTTTTAAAATGAACTCTCGCCTCTCTCTCTGCGCCGTTTTAAATTGAACTCTCGCCTCTCTCTCTGCGCCATTTTAAATTGAACTCTCGCCTCTCTCTCTCCGCTGTTTTAAATTGA
Source organism: Isurus oxyrinchus (assembly GCA_026770705.1). Taxonomy (NCBI): domain Eukaryota; kingdom Metazoa; phylum Chordata; class Chondrichthyes; order Lamniformes; family Lamnidae; genus Isurus; species Isurus oxyrinchus. The sequence continues at coordinate 1,564,835 of JANJGN010000006.1, read as the reverse complement.
ACTCTCGCCTCTCTCTCCACGTTGATTAAAAATGAACTCTCACCTCTCTCTCTGCGCTGTTTTAAAATGACCTCTCGCCTCTCTCTCTGCGCCGTTTTAAAATGAACTCTCGCCTCTCTCTCTGCGCTGTTTTAAATTGAACTCTCGCCTCTCTCTCTTCCCTGTTTTAAATTGAACTCTCGCCCCTCTCTCCACGCTGATTAAAAATGAACTCTCGCCTCTCTCTCTGTGCTGTTTTAAAATGACCTCTCGCCTCCCTCTCCACGCTGTTTTAAAATGAACCTGCCTCTCTCTCTGCGCCGTTATAAAATGACCACTTGCCTCTCTCTCCCCGCTGTTTTTAAATGAACTCTCGCCTCTCTCTCTGCACCATTTTAAAATGAACTCTCGCCTCGCCACGCTGTTTTAAAATGAACTCTCACCTCTCTCTCTGCGCTGTTTTTAAAGTGAACTTTCGCCTCTCTCTCTGCGCCGTTTTAAAGTGAACTCTCGCCTCTCTTTCCACACTGATTTAAAATGAACTCTCGCCTCTCTCTGCGATCTTTTAAAATGAACACTCGCCTCTCTCTCTGCGCTGTTTTAAAATGAACTCTCGCCTCTCTCTCTGCACCGTTTTATAGTGAACTCTCGCCTCTCTTTCCACACTGATTTAAAATGAACTCTCGCCTCTCTATCCACGCTGATTTAAAATGAACTCTCGCCTCTCTCTGCGCTCTTTTAAAATGAACACTCGCCTCTCTCTCTGCGCTGTTTTCAAGTGAACTCTCGCCTCTCTTTCCACGCTGAGTTAAAATGCACTCTCTTCTCTCTCTCGGCTCAGTTTTAATATGAACTCTCGCATCTCTCTCCGCGCTGATTAAAAATGAACTCTCAGCTCTCTCACCGCGATAATTTAAAATGACCTCTCACCTCACTCAGCGCGCTGATTTAAAATGAACTCTCACCCCTCTCTCCATGCTGATTTAAAATGAACTCTCACCCCTCTCTCCATGCTGATTTAAAATGAACTCTCACCTCACTCTCTGCGTTGTTTAAAATATTTTATGATGAACTCTCATCTCTCTCTCTGAGCTGATTTAAAATGACCTCTTTCCTCTCTCTCCACGCTGCTTTTAAAGTGAACTCTCGCCTCTCTCTCTGCGCTGTTTTTAAAGTGAACTCTCGCCTCTCTCTCTGCGCCGTTTTAAAAGTGAACTCTCGCCTCTATTTCCACGCTGATTTAAAATGAACTCTCGCCTCGCTCTCCACGCTGATTTAAAATGAACTCTCGCCTCTCTCCGCGCTCTTTTAAAATGAACACTCGCCTCTCTCTCTGCGCTGTTCTAAAGTGAAGTCTCGCCTCTCTTTCCACGCTGATTTAAAATGAAATCTCGCCTCTCTCTCCACGCTGATTTAAAATGAACTCTCGCCTCTTTCTGCGCTCTTTTGAAATGAACACTCGCCTCTATCTCTGCGCCGATTTAAAATGATCTCTCGCCTCTCTCTCTGCGCCATTTTAAAGTGAACCCACGCCTCTCTTTCTACGCAGATTTAAAATGAACTATTTCCTCTCACTCTGCTCAGTTTTAAAATGAACACTCGCCTCTCTCTCCACGCTGATTGAAAATGAAATCTCGCCTCTCTCTCTGCGCTGATTTTAAATGAACTCTCGCCTCTCTCTGCGCTGTTCTAAAGTGAAGTCTCGCCTCTCTTTCCACGCTGATTTAAAATGAAATCTCGCCTCTCTCTCCATGCTGATTTAAAATGAACTCTCGCCTCTCTCTGCGCTCTTTTGAAATGAACACTTGCCTCTCTCTCTGCGCTGATTTAAATGATCTCTCGCCTCTCTCTCTGCGCCATTTTAAAGTGAACCCATGCCTCTCTTTCTACGCAGATTTAAAATGAACTATTGCCTCTCACTCTGCTCAGTTTTAAAATGAACACTCGCCTCTCTCTCCACGCTGATTTAAAATGAACTCCTGCCTCTCTCTCTGCGCTGATTTAAAATGAACTCTCGCCTCTCTCTGCGCTGTTTTAATTGTTTGGAGATCAAATCTCTTTTCTCTCGTCACGATGTTTTAAATTGAACTCTCGCCTCTCCACGCTGATTAAAAATGAACTCTCGCCTCTCTCTCTGCGCTGTTTTAAAATGACCTCTCGCCTATATCTCCACGCTGTTTTAAAATGAACTCTCGCCTCTCTCTCCACGCTGTTTTAAAATGAACTCTCGCTTCTCTCTCTGCGCCGTTTTAAAATGAAATCATGCCTCTCTCTCTGCGCTGTTTATAACGAACTGTCGCCTCTCTCTCCGCGCGGATTCAAAATGAACTCTCACCTCACTCTCTGCGCTGTTTTAAATGTTTTATGATGAACTCTCACCTCATTCTCTGCGCTGATATAAAATGAAAACTCGTCTCTCGGCCGTGTTTTAAAATGAACTCTCGCCTCTTCCCCACTGTTTTAAAATGAACTCCCACCTCTCTCTGCGCTTATTTGAAATGAACTCTCGCCTGTCTCTCCCAGCAGATTTAAAATTAAATCCAGCCTCCCTCTCTGCGCTGATTTGAAATGAACTCTCGCCCCTCTCCCCATGCTGATTTAATGTGAAATCCCGGTTCTCTCTCCGAGCTGTTTTAAAATGAACTCTCGCCTCTCTATCCACTCTGATTTAAAATGAACTCTCGCCTCTCTCTCTGCACCATTTTAAAATGAACTGTCGCCTCTCTCTTCACGCTGTTTTAAAATGAACTGTCGCCTCCCTCTCTGCGCTGTTTTAAAGTGAACTCTCACCTCTCTCTCTGCGCCGTTTGAAAGTGAGCTCTCGCCTCTTTCTTCATGCTGAATTAAAATGAACTCTCGTGTCTCTCTCTGCGCCGTTTTAAACTGAACTCTCGCCTGTCTGCACTATTTTAAAATGAACACTCGCTTCTCTCTCCCCGCTGATTTAAAATGAACTCTCGACTCTCTCTCCACGCTGTTTTAAAATGAACTCTCGCCTCTCTCTCCACACTGATTTAAAATGAACTCTCGCCTCTCTCTCCACACTGATTTAAAATGAACTCTCGCCTCTCTATCCACGCTGTTTCAAAATGAACTCTCACCTCACTCTCTGCGCTGTTTTAAATGTTTTATGATGAATTCTCACCTCATTCTCTGCGCTGATATAAAATGAACACTCGCCTCTCCGCCGTGTTTTAAAATGAACTTTTGCCTCTCCCCATTTTTTAAAAATTAACTCCCACCTCTCTCTCTGTGCTTATTTGAAATGAAGTCTCTCCTGTCTCTCCAGGCAGATTTAAAATGAAATCCAGCCTCCCTCTCTGCGCTGATTTGAAATGAACTCTCGCCCCTCTCTCCATGCTGATTTAAAGTGAAATCCCGGTTCTCTCTCCAAGCTGTTTTACAATGAACTCTCGCCTCTCTCTCCACGCTGTTTTAAAATGAACTCTCGCCTGTCTGCGCTGTTTTAAAATGAACACTCGCTTCTCTCTCCCCGCTGATTTAAAATGAACTCTCGACTCTCTCTCTGTGCTGTTTTAAAATGAACTCTCGCCTCTCTCTCCACGCTGTTTTAAAATGAACTCTCGCCTGTCTGCGCTGTTTTAAAATGAACACTCGCTTCTCTCTCCCCGCTGATTTAAAATGAACTCTCGACTCTCTCTCTGTGCTGTTTTAAAATGAACACTCGCTTCTCTCTCCCCGCTGATTTAAAATGAACTCTCGACTCTCTCTCTGTGCTGTTTTAAAATGAACACTCGCTTCTCTCTCCACGCTGTTTTAAAATGAACTCTCGCCTCTCTCTCTGCACCGTTTTAAAGTGAGCTCTCGGCTCTTTCTCCACGCTGATTTGGAATGAAATCTCGCCTCTCTCTCTGCGCAGTTTTAAAATGAACTCTCGCCTCTCTCTCCACGCTGTTTTAAAAAGAACTCTCACCACTCTCTTTTTGCGCCATTTTAAAACGAACTCTCACCTCTTTATCCACGCTGATTTGAAATGAACACTCGCCTCTCTCTCTGCTCAGTTTTGAAATGAACTCTCGCCTCTCTCTCTGCGCTGATTTAAAATGACCTCACGTCTCTCTCACTGCGCAGATTTAAAAAGAACTCTCGCCTCTCTCTCCATGCTGTTTTAAAATGAACTCTCACCGCTCTCTCTGCGCTGTTTTAAAGTGAGCTCTCGCCTCTTTCTCTACACTGATTTAAAATGAACTCTCACCTCTCTCACCACGTTGTTTTAAAACGAACTCTCTTCTTTCTCTCTGCGCCGTTTTAAAATGAACTCTCGCCTCTCTCTCCGCGCTGATTTAAAATGACCACTCGCCTCCCTCTCTGCGCAGATTTAAAATGAACTCTCATCTCTCTCTCCATGCTGATTTAATTTGAAATCCCAGTTCTCCCTCTGAGCAGTTTTAAAATGACCTCTTTCCCCTCTCTCTCTGCGCCATTTTAAATTGAACTCTCGCCTCTCTCTCCACGCTGATTTAAAATGAACTCTCGCCTCTCTCTCTGCGCCGTTTTAAAATGAACTATCTTCCTCTCTCTCCACGCTGTTTTAAAATGAACTCTCATCTCTCTATCCATGCTGATTTAAAATGAACTCTCGCCTCTCTCTCTGCACTGTTTATAACGAACTGTCGCCTCTCTCTCCGCGCGGATTCAAAATGAACTCTCACCTCACTCTCTGCGCTGTTTTCAATGTTTTATGATGAACTCTCACCTCATTCTCTGCGCTGATATAAAATGAACACTCGCCTCTCTCTGCGCCGTGTTTTAAAATGAACTCTCGCCTCTTCCCCCTGTTTTAAAATGAACTCTCACCTCTCTCTCTGCGCTTATTTGAAATGAACTCTCGCCTGTCTCTCCAGGCAGATTTAAAATTCAATCCAGCCTCCCTCTCTGCGCTGATTTGAAATGAACATTCACCCGTCTCTCCATGCTGATTTAATGTGAAATCCCGGTTCTCTCTCCGAGCTGTTTTAAGATGAACTCTCGCCTCTCTCTCTGCACTTATTTGAAATGAACTCTCGCCTCTCTCTCCATGCTGATTTAAAGTGAAAGCCTGGTTCTCTCTCCAAGCTGTTTTAAAATGAACCCTCGCCTCTCTTTCCACGCTGTTTTAAAATGAACTCTCGCCTCTCTCTCCATGCTGATTCAAAGTGAACTCTCGCCTCTCTCTCCCCGCTGATTTAAAATGAACTCTCACCTCTCTCTCCACGCTGATTTAAAATGTATTCTCGCCTCTCTCTCTGCGCTGTATTAAAATGAACTCTCGCTTCTCTCTCCCCGCTGATTTAAGATGAACTCTCGCCTCTCTATCCAAGCTGATTTAAAATGAACTCTCGCCTCTCTCTCTGCTCAGTGTTAAAATGAACTCTCGCCTCTCTCTCCACGCTGTTTTGAAATGAACTCTCGCCTCTCTCTCCACACTGTTTTTGAATGAACTCTCACCTCTCTCTCTGCGCCGTTTTAAATTGAACTCTCTCTCCATGCTGATTTAAAATGCACTCTCGCCTCTCTCTCTGCGCCGTTTTAAAATGAACTATCTTCCTCTCTCTCCACGCTGTTTTAAAATGAACTCTCATCTCTCTATCCACGCTGATTTAAATTGAACTCTCGCCTCTCTCTCCACGCTGATTAAAAATGAACTCTCGCCTCTCTGCGCTGTTTTAAAATGAAATCTAGCTTCTCTCTCTGCGCCGTTTTAAAATGAAATCATGCCTCTCCCTGCGCTGTTTTAAAATGAACTCTCGCCTCTCTCTCTGCGCTGTTTATAACGAACTGTCGCCTCTCTCTCCACGCGGATTCAAAATGAACTCTCACCTCACTCTCTGCACTGTTTTAAGTGTTTTATGATGAACTCTCACCTCATTCTCTGCGCTGATATAAAATGAACACTCGCCTCTCTCTGCGCCGTGTTTTAAAATGAACTCTCGCCTCTTCCCCCTGTTTTAAAATGAACTCTCACCTCTCTCTCTACGCTTATTTGAAATGAACTCTCGCCTGTCTCTCCAGGCAGATTTAATATTAAATCCAGCCTCCCTCTCTGCGCTGATTTGAAATGAACACTCGCCCGTCTCTCCATGCTGAATTAATGTGAAATCCCGGTTCTCTCTCCGAGCTGTTTTAAAATGAACTCTCGCCTCTCTCTCTGCACTTATTTGAAATGAACTCTCGCCTCTCTCTCTGCACTTATTTGAAATGAACTCTCGCCTCTCTCTGCGCTTATTTGAAATGTACTCTCGCCTCTCTCTCCATGCTGCTTTAATATGAAAACCTGGTTCTCTCTCCGAGCTGTTTTAAATTGAACTCTCGCCTCTCTCTCCACCCTGATTAAAAATGAACTCTCGCCTCTCTCTCTGCGCTGTTTTAAAATAATCTTGCCCCTCTCTCTCTGCGCTGTTTTAAAATGACCATTCGCCTCTCTCTCCACGCTGTTTTAAAATGAACTCGCCTCTCTCTGCGCCGTTTTAAAATGAACCCTCGCCTCTCTCTCTCCGCTGTTTTAAATTGAACTCTCGCCTCTCTCTCCACGCTGATTAAAAATGAACTCTCGCCTCTCTCTCTGCGCTGTTTTAAAATGAACTCTCGCCTCTCTTTCCACGCTGATTAAAAATGAACTCTTGCCTCTCTCTCTGCGCTGTTTTAAAATGAAATCTCGCCTCTCTCTCCACGTTGTTTTAAAATGGACCCGCCTCTCTCTCTGCGCCATTTTAAAATGACCACTTGCCTCTCTCTCCCCGCTGTTTTTAAATGAACTCTTCACTCTCTCTCTATGCCATTTTAAAATGAAATCTCGCTACGCCCTGCGCTCTTTTAAAATGAACACTCGCCTCTCTCTCCACGCTGATTTAAAATGAACTCTCGCCTCTCTCTCTGCGCCATTTTAAATTGAACTCTCGCCTCTCTCTTCACGCTGTTGTAATTGTTTTAAGGCGAAATCTCTTTTCTCTCTTCATGATGTTTTAAAGTGAACTCTCGCTTCTCTCTCTCAGCTGTTTTGTAATAAACACTCTTCTCTGTCTCCACCCTGTTTTAAAATGAAATCTCGCAACTCTCCGTGCTGATTTTAAATGAACTCTCGCCTCTCTCTCTGCGCTGTTTTAAAGTGAACTCTCACCTCTCTCTCCACGCTGTTTTAAAATGAACTCTCGCCTCTCCCTCTGCACCGTTTTAAAGTGAACTCTCACCTCTCCCTCCACGCTGTTTCAAAATGAAGTCTCGCCTCTCTCTCTGCGCCATTTTAAATTGAGCTCTCGCCTCTTTCTCCACGCTGATTTGAAATGAAATCTCGCCTCTCTCTGCGCCGTTTTAAAATGAACTCTCGCCTCTCTCTCCATTCTGTTTTAAAAAGAACTCTCGCCTCTCTCTCCATGCTGTTTTAAAATGAACTCTCGCCTCTCTTTCCACGCTGATTAAAAATGAACTCTCGCCTCTCTCTCAGCACTGTTTTAAGGTGAACTCCTGCCTGTCTCTCCACGCTGATTTAAAATGAACTCTCGCCTCTCTCTTGCGCTGTTTTCAAATGATCTCTCGCCTCTTTCTCTGCGCTGATTAAAAATGAACTCTCGCCTCTCTCTCTCTGCGCTGTTTTAAAATGAAATCTCGCCTCTCTCTCCACGCTGTTTTAAAATGAACTCTCGCCTCTCTCTCCCCGCTGTTTTTAAATGAACTCTCGCCTCTCTCTCTATGCCATTTTAAAATGAAATCTCGCTACGCCCTGCGCTCTTTTAAAATGAACACTCGCCTCTCTCTCCACGCTGATTTAAAATGAACTCTCGCCTCTCTCTCTGCGCCATTTTAAAATGAACTCTCGCGTCTCTCTCTGCGCCGTTTTAAAATGAACTCTCGCCTCTATCTCCACGCTGTTTTAAAATGAACTCTCGCTTCTCTCTCCACGCTGTTTCAAAATGAACTCTCACCTCTCTCTCTGCGCCATTTTAAATTGAGCTCTCGCCTCTTTCTCCACGCTGATTTGAAATGAAATCTCGCCTCTCTCTCTGCGCCGTTTTAAAATGAACTCTCGCCTCTCTCTCCGTGCTGATTAAAAATGAACTCACGCCTCTCTCTCTGCGCCGTTTTAAAATGAACTCTCGCCTCTTCACGCTGTTTTAAAATGAACTCTTGCCTCTCTCTCTGTGCTGTTTTTAAAGTGAACTCTCGCCTCTCTCTCTGCGCCATTTTAAAGTGAACTCTCACCTCTCTTTCCACGCTGATTTAAAATGAAGACTCGCCTCTCTATCCACACTGATTTAAACTGAACTCTCGCCTCTCTCTCCGTGCTGATTTAAAATGAACTCCTTCCTCTCTCTCTGCGCTGATTTAAAATGAACACTCGCCTCTCTATCCACGCTGATTTAAAATGAATTCTCGCCTCTCTCTCTGCTCAGTTTTAAAATGAACTCTAACCTCTTTCTCTCCACGCTGATTTAAAATGAACTCCTGCCTCTCTCTCTGCGCTGATTTGAAATGAACTCTCGCCTCTCTCTGCGCTGTTTTAATTGTTTGGAGATCAAATCTCTTTTCTCTCTTCACGATGTTTTAAAGTGAACTCTCGCCTCTCTCTCTCAGCTGTTTTGTAATAAACACTCTTCTCTGTCTCCACCCTGTTTTAAAATGAACTCTCGCAACTCTCCATGCTGATTTAAAATGAACTGTCGTCTCTCTCTCCGCGTTCATTCAAAATGAACTCTCACCTCACTCTCTGCGCTGTTTTAAATGTTTTATGATGAACTCTCACCTCATTCTCTGCGCTGATATAAAATGAAAACTCGTCTCTCTGCCATGTTTTAAAATGAACTCTCACCTCTCCCCCTGTTTTAAAATGAACTCCCACCTCTTTCTGCGCTTAATTGAAATGAACTCTCGCCTGTCTCTCCAGGCAGATTTAAAATTAAATCCAGCCTCTCTCTCTGCGCTGATTTGAAATGAACTCTCGCTCCTCTCTCCATGCTGATTTTATGTGAAATCCCTGTTCTCTCTCCGAGCTGTTTTAAAATGAACTCTCGCCTCTCTCTCTGCGCTGTTTTAAGGTGAACTCTTGCCTCTCTCTCCACTCTGACTTAAAATGAACTCTCGACTCTCTCTCTGCGCCGTTTTAAAATGAACTCTCGCCTCTCTCTCCACGCTGATTTAAAATGAACTCTCGCCTCTCTCTCCATGTTGTTTAAAAATGAACTCTCGCCTCTCTCTCTGCGCCGTTTGAAACTGACTACTCACCTCTCTCTCCCCGCTGTTTTTAAATGAACTCTCGCCTCTCTCTGCGCTGTTTTAAAATGAACTCTCACCTCTCTCTCTGCGCCGTTTTAAAGTGAACTCTCGCCTCTCTTTCCACGCTGATTTAAAATGAACTCTTGCCTCTCTCTGCGCTCTTTTAAAATGAACACTCGCCTCTCTCTCTGCGCTGTTTTAAAATGAACTCTCGCCTCTCTTTCCACGCTGATTTAAAATGAAATCTCGCCTCTCTATTCACGCTGATTTAAAATGCACTCACGCCTCTCTCTCTGCGCCGTTTTCAAGTGAACTCTCGCCTCTCTTTCCACGCTGATTTAAAATGAACTCTCGCCTCGCTATTCACGCTGATTTAAAATGCACTCTCGCCTCTCTCTCTGCTCAGTTTTAAAATGAACTCTCGCCTCTCTCTCTCCACGCTGATTTTAAATGAACTCCTGCCTCTCTCTCTGCGCTGATTTACAATGAACTCTCGCCTCTCTCTCCGTGCTGATTTAAAATGAACTCCTGCCTCTCTCTCTGCGCTGATTTAAAATGAACTCTCGCCTCTCTCTGCGCTGTTTTAATTGTTTGGAGATCAAATCTCTTTTCTCTCTTCACGATGTTTTAAAGTGAACTCTCGCTTCTCTCTCTCAGCTGTTTTGTAATAAACACTCTTCTCTGTCTCCACCCTGTTTTAAAATGAAATCTTGCCTCTCTCCGTGCTGATTTAAAATGAACTGTCGTCTCTCTCTCCGCGCTCATTCAAAATGAACTCTCACCTCACTCTCTGCGCTGTTTTAAATGTTTTATAATGAACTCTCACCTCATTCTCTGCGCTGATATAAAATGAACTCTCACCTCTCTGCCATGTTTTAAAATGAACTCTCGCCTCTTTCTGCGCTTAACTGAAATGAAATCTCGCCTCTCTCTGTGCTTAATTGAAATGAACTCTCGCCTGTCTCTCCAGGCAGATTTAAAATTAAATCCAGCCTCTCTCTCTGCGGTGATTTGAAATGAACTCTCGTTCCTCTCTCCATGCTGATTTTATGTGAAATCCCGGTTCTCTCTCCGAGCTGTTTTAAAATGAACTCTCGCCTCTCTCTCTGCGCTGTTTTAAGGTGAACTCTTGCCTCTCTCTCCACTCTGACTTAAAATGAACTCTCCCCTCTCTCTCTGCGCCGTTTTAAAATGAACTCTCGCCTCTCTCTCCATGTTGTTTAAAAATGAACTCTCGCCTCTCTCTCTGCGCCGTTTGAAACTGACTACTCACCTCTCTCTCCCCGCTGTTTTTAAATGAACTCTCGCCTCTCTCTGCGCTGTTTTAAAATGAACTCTCACCTCTCTCTCTGCGCCGTTTTAAAGTGAACTCTCGCCTCTCTTTCCACGCTGATTTAAAATGAACTCTCGCCTCTCTCTGCGCTCTTTTAAAATGAACACTCGCCTCTCTCTCTGCGCTGTTTTAAAATGAACTCTCGCCTCTCTTTCCACGCTGATTTAAAACGAAATCTCGCCTCTCTATTCACGCTGATTTAAAATGCACTCACGCCTCTCTCTCTGCGCCGTTTTCAAGTGAACTCTCGCCTCTCTTTCCACGCTGATTTAAAATGAACTCTCGCCTCGCTATTCACGCTGATTTAAAATGCACTCTCGCCTCTCTCTCTGCTCAGTTTTAAAACGAACTCTCGCCTCTCTCTCTCCACGCTGATTTTAAATGAACTCCTGCCTCTCTCTCTGCGCTGATTTACAATGAACTCTCGCCTCTCTCTCCGTGCTGATTTAAAATGAACTCCTGCCTCTCTCTCTGCGCTGATTTAAAATGAACTCTCGCCTCTCTCTGCGCTGTTTTAATTGTTTGGAGATCAAATCTCTTTTCTCTCTTCACGATGTTTTAAAGTGAACTCTCGCTTCTCTCTCTCAGCTGTTTTGTAATAAACACTCTTCTCTGTCTCCACCCTGTTTTAAAATGAAATCTTGCCTCTCTCCGTGCTGATTTAAAATGAACTGTCGTCTCTCTCTCCGCGCTCATTCAAAATGAACTCTCACCTCACTCTCTGCGCTGTTTTAAATGTTTTATGATGAACTCTCACCTCATTCTCTGCGCTGATATAAAATGAAAACTCACCTCTCTGCCATGTTTTAAAATGAACTCTCGCCTCTTTCTGCGCTTAACTGAAATGAAATCTCGCCTGTCTCTCCAGGCAGATTTAAAATTAAATCCAGCCTCTCTCTCTGCGCTGATTTGAAATGAACTCTCGTTCCTGCTCCATGCTGATTTTATGTGAAATCCCGGTTCTCTCTCCGAGCTGTTTTAAAATGAACTCTCGCCTCTCTCTCTGCGCTGTTTTAAGGTGAACTCTTGCCTCTCTCTCCACTCTGACTTAAAATGAACTCTCGCCTCTCTCTCCATGTTGTTTAAAAATGAACTCTCGCCTCTCTCTCTGCGCCGTTTGAAACTGACTACTCACCTCTCTCTCCCCGCTGTTTTTAAATGAACTCTCGCCTCTCTCTGCGCTGTTTTAAAATGAACTCTCACCTCTCTCTCTGCGCCGTTTTAAAATGAACTCTCGCCTCTCTATCCACGCTGATTTAAAATGAACTCTCGCCTCTCTCTGCGCTCTTTTAAAATGAACACTCGCCTCTCTCTCTGCGCTGTTTTAAAATGAACTCTCGCCTCTCTTTCCACACTGATTTAAAATGAACTCTCGCCTCTCTATTCACGCTGATTTAAAATGCACTCACGCCTCTCTCTCTGCGCCGTTTTCAAGTGAACTCTCGCCTCTCTTTCCACGCTGATTTAAAATGAACTCTCGTCTCGCAATTCACGCTGATTTAAAATGCACTCTCGCCTCTCTGTCGGCTCAGTTTTAAAATGAACTCTTGCCTCTCTCTGCGCTTAATTGAAATGAACTCTCGCCTGTCTCTCCAGGCAGATTTAAAATTAAATCCAGCCTCCCTCTCGGCGCTGATTTGAAATGAACTCTCACCCCTCTCTCCATGCTGATTTAATGTGAAATCCCGGTTCTCTCTCCGAGCTGTTTTAAAATGAACTCTCGCCTCTCTCTCTGCGCCGTTTTAAGGAGAACTCCTGCCTCTCTCTCCACGCTGATTTAAAATGAACTCTCGCCTCTCTCTTGCGCTGTTTTAAAATGAACACTCGCCTCTCTCTCTGCGCTGATTTAAAATGACCTCTCGCCTCTCTCTCCACGCTGTTTTAAAATGAACTCGCCTCTCTCTCTGCGCCGTTTTAAATTGAACTCTCGCCTCTCTCTCTCCGCTGTTTTAAATTGAACTCTCGCCTCTCTCTCTCCGCTGTTTTAAATTGAACACTCGCCTCTCTCTCCACTCTGATTTAAAATGAACCCTCCCCTCTCTCTCTGCGCTGTTTTAAAATGAACTCTCGCCTCTCTCTCCACGCTGATTAAAAATGAACTCTCGCCTCTCTGTCCATGTTGTTTAAAAATGAACTCTCGCCTCTCTCTCTGCGCCGTTTGAAACTGACTACTCACCTCTCTCTCCCCGCTGTTTTAAAATGAACTCTCACCTCTCTCTGCGCTGTTTTAAAATGAACTCTCACCTCTCTCTCTGCGCCGTTTTAAAGTGAACTCTCACCTCTCTTTCCACACTGATTTAAAATGAACTCTCGCCTCTCTATCCACGCTGATTTAAAATGAACTCTCGCCTCTCTCTGCGCTCTTTAAAATGAATACTCGCCTTTCTTCTGCGCTGTTCTAAAATGATCTCTCGCCTCTCTCTCTGCGCCGTTTTAAAGTGAACTCTCGCCTCTCTATCCACGCTGATTTAAAATGAAATCTCGCCTCTCTCTCTGCGCCGTTTGAAAATGACTACTCACCTCTCTCTCCCCGCTGTTTTTAAATGAACTATCGCCTCTCTCTCTATGCTGTTTTAAAATGAAATCTCGCCACTCCCTGCGCTGTTTTAAAAATGATCTCTCGCCTCTCTCTCTGCGCTGATTTAAAATGAACTCTCGCCTCTCTCTGCGCTCTTTTAAAATGAACACTCGCCTCTCTCTCTGCGCTGTTTTAAAATGAACTCTCGCCTCTCTCTCTGCGCCGTTTTCAAGTGAACTCTCGCCTATCTTTCCACGCTGATTTAAAATGAAAGCTCGCCTCTCTATTCACGCTGATTTAAAATGCACTCTCGCCTCTCTCTCGGCTCAGTTTTAAAATGAAATCTCGCCTCTCTCTGCGCTTAATTGAAATGAACTCTCGCCTGTCTCTCCAGGCAGATTTAAAATTAAATCCAGCCTCCCTCTCTGCGCTGATTTGAAATGAACTCTCGCTCCTCTCTCAATGCTGATTTAATGTGAAATCCCGGTTCTCTCTCCGAGCTGTTTTAAAATGAACTCTCGCCTCTCTCTATGCGCCGTTTTAAGGTGAACTCCTGCCTCTCTCTCCACGCTGATTTAAAATGAACTCTCGCCTCTCTCTCCACGCTGTCTTAAAATGACCTCTCGCCTCTCTCTCCACGCTGATTTAAAATGAACTCTCGCCTCTCTCTTGCGCTGTTTTCAAATGATATCTCGCCTCTCTCTCTGCGCTGTTTTAAAATAATCTCGCCCCTCTCTCTCTGCGCTGTTTTAAAATGACCTCTCACCTCTCTCTCCACGTCGTTTTAAAATGAACTCGCCTCTCTCTCTGTGCCGTTTTAAAATGAACTCTCGCCTCTCTCTCTCCGCTGTTTTAAATTGAACTCTCGCCTCTCTCTCCACGCTGATTAAAAATGAACTCTCGCCTCTCTCTCTGCGCTGTTTTAAAATGAACTCTCGCCTCTCTCTGCACGCTGATTTAAAATGAACTCTCGCCTCTCTCTCTGCGCTGTTTTAAAATGAAATCTCGCCTCTCTCTCCGCGCTGTTTTAAAATGAACTCTCGCCTCTCTATCCGCCCTGATTTAAAATGAACTATCGCCACTCCCTCTGGGCTGATTTAAAATGATCTCTCGCCTCTCTCTCTGCGCCATTTGAAAATGACCACTTGCCTCTCTCTCCCCGCTGTTTTTAAATGAACTCTCGCCTCTATCTCTATGCCGTTTTAAAATGAAATCTCGCCACGCCCTGCGCTCTTTTAAAATGAACACTCGCCTCTCTCTCTGCGCCGTTTTAAAGTGAACTCCTGCCTCTCTCTCCACGCTGATTTAACATGAACTCTCGCCTCTCTCTGCGCTCTTTTAAAATGAACACTCGCCTTTCTTCTGCGCTGTTCTAAAATGATCTCGTGCCTCTCTCTCTGCGCAGTTTTAAAGTGAACTCTCGCCTCTCTTTCCACGCTGATTTAAAATGAAGACTCGCCTCTCTATCCACGCTGATTTAAACTGAACTCTCGCCTCTCTCTCCGTGCTGATTTAAAATGAACTCTCGCCTCTCTCTCTCCACGCTGATTTAAAATGAACTCCTGCCTCTCTCTCTGCGCTGATTTACAATGAACTCTCGCCTCTCTCTCCGTGCTGATTTAAAATGAACTCCTGCCTCTCTCTCTGCGCTGATTTAAAATGAACTCTCGCCTCTCTCTGCGCTGTTTTAATTGTTTGGAGATCAAATCTCTTTTCTCTCTTCACGTTGTTTTAAAGTGAACTCTCGCTTCTCTCTCTCAGCTGTTTTGTAATAAACACTCTTCTCTGTCTCCACCCTGTTTTAAAATGAACTCTCGCAACTCTCCGTGCTGATTTAAAATGAACTGTCGTCTCTCTCTCCACGCTCATTCAAAATGATCTCTCACCTCACTCTCTGCGCTGTTTTAAATGTTTTATGATGAACTCTCACCTCATTCTCTGCGCTGATATAAAATGAAAACTCGTCTCTCTGCCATGTTTTAAAATGAACTCTCACCTCTCCCCCTGTTTTAAAATGAACTCCCACCTCTTTCTGCACTTAACTGAAATGAACTCTCCCCTGTCTCTCCAGGCAGATTTAAAATTAAATCCAGCCTCCCTCTCCGTGCTGATTTGAAATGAACTCTCGCTCCTCTCTCAATGCTGATTTAATGTGAAATCCCGGTTCTCTCTCCGAGCTGTTTTAAAATGAACTCTTGCCTCTCTCTCCACTCTGATTTAAAATGAACTCTCTCCTCTCTCTCTGCGCTGTTTTAAAATGAACTCTCGCCTCTCTCTCTGCGCCGTTTGAAAATGACTACTCACCTCTCTCTCCCCGCTGTTTTTAAATGAACTATCGCCTCTCTCTCTGCGCTGTTTTAAAAATGATCTCTCGCCTCTCTCTCTGCGCTGATTTAAAATGAACTCTCGCCTCTCTCTCTGCGCTGTTTTAAAATGAACTCTCGCCTCTCTCTCTGCGCCGTTTTCAAGTGAACTCTCGCCTATCTTTCCACGCTGATTTAAAATGAACTCTCGCCTCTCTATTCACACTGATTTAAAATGCACTCTCGCCTCTCTCTCTGCGCTGTTTTAAAATGAAATCTCGCCTCTCTCTCTGCGCCATTTGAAAATGACCACTTGCCTCTCTCTCCCCGCCGTTTTAAAATGAAATCTCGCCACGCCCTGCCCCGTTTTAAATTGAACTCTCGCCTCTCTCTCCACGCTGATTAAAATTGAACTCTCGCCTCTCTCTCTGCGCTGTTTTAAAATGAACTCTCGCCTCTCTCTCTGCGCTGTTTTAAAATGAACTCTTGCCTCTCTCTCCACGCTGATTAAAAATGAACTCTCGCCTCTCTATCTGCGCTGTTTTAAAATGAACTCTTTCCTCTCTCTCCACGCTGATTAAAAATGAACTCTCGCCTCTCTATCTGCGCTGTTTTAAAATGAACTCTTGCCTCTCTCTGCACGCTGATTTAAAATGAACTCTCGCCTCTCTCTCCACGCTGTTTTAAAATGAACCCGCCTCTCTCTCTGCGCCATTTTAAAATGACCACTTGCCTCTCTCTCCCCGCTGTTTTTAAATGAACTCTCGCCTCTATCTCTATGCCGTTTTAAAATGAAATCTCGCCACGCCCTGCGCTCTTTTAAAATGAACACTCGCCTCTCTCTCTGCGCTGATTTAAAATGAACTCTCGCCTCTCTCTCCACGCTGATTTAAAATGAACACTCGCCTCTCTCTCCACGCTGTTTTAAAATGAACCCGCCTCTCTCTCTGCGCCATTTGAAAATGACCACTTGCCTCTCTCTCCCCGCTGTTTTTAAATGAACTCTCGCCTCTATCTCTATGCCGTTTTAAAATGAAATCTCGCCACGCCCTGCGCTCTTTTAAAATGAACCCGCCTCTTTCTCTGCGCTGTTTTAAAGTGAACTCTCGCCTCTCTCTCCACGCTGATTTAAAATGAACTCTCGCCTCTCTCTGCGCTCTTTTAAAATGAACACTCGCCTTTCTTCTGCGCTGTTCTAAAATGATCTTACGCCTCTCTCTCTGCGCCGTTTTAAAGTGAACTCTCGCCTCTCTTTCCACGCTGATTTAAAATGAACTCTCGCCTCTCTCTCCGTGCTGATTTAAAATGAACACTCGCCTCTCTCTCTGTGCTGATTTAAAATGAACACTCGCCTCTCTATCCACGCTGATTTAAAATGAACTCTCGCCTCTCTCTCTGCTCAGTTTTAAAATGAACTCTCGCCTCTCTCTCTCCACGCTGATTTAAAATGAACTCCTGCCTCTCTCTCCGTGCTGATTTAAAATGAACTCCTGCCTCTCTCTCTGAGCTGATTTAAAATGAACACTCACCTCTCTCTGAGCTGTTTTAATTGTTTGGAGATCAAATCTCTTTTCTCTCTTCCCGATGTTTTAAAGTGAACTCTCGCTTCTCTCTCTCAGCTGTTTTGTAATAAACACTCTTCTCTGTCTCCACCCTGTTTTAAAATGAACTCTCGCAACTCTCCGTGCTGATTTAAAATGAACTGTCGTCTCTCTTTCCACGCTCATTCAAAATGAACTCTCACCTCACTCTCTGCGCTGTTTTAAATGTTTTATGATGAACTCTCACCTCATTCTCTGCGCTGATATAAAATGAAAACTCGTCTCTCTGCCATGTTTTAAAATGAACTCTCGCCTCTCCCCCTGTTTTAAAATGAACTCCCACCTCTTTCTGCACTTAACTGAAATGAAATCTCGCCTGTCTCTCCAGGCAGATTTAAAATTAAATCCAGCCTCCCTCTCTGCGCTGATTTGAAATGAACTCTCGCTCCTCTCTCCATGCTGATTTTATGTGAAATCCCGGTTCTCTCTCCGAGCTGTTTTAAAATGAACTCTCGCCTCTCTCTCTGCACCGTTTCAAGGTGAACTCTTGCCTCTCTCTCCACTCTGATTTAAAATGAACTCTCCCCTCTCTCTGCGCTGTTTTAAAATGATCTCTCGCCTCTTTCTCTGCGCTGATTTAAAATGAACTCTCGCCTCTCTATCCACGCTGATTTAAAATGAAATCTCGCCTCTCTATCCACACTGATTTAAAATGAACTCTCGCCTCTCTCTCTGCGCCGTTTGAAAATGACTACTCACCTCTCTCTCCCCGCTGTTTTTAAATGAACTATCGCCTCTCTCTCTATGCTGTTTTAAAATGAAATCTCGCCACTCCCTGCGCTGTTTTAAAAATGATCTCTCGCCTCTCTCTCTGCGCTCTTTTAAAATGAACACTCGCCTCTCTCTCTGCACTGTTTTAAAATGAACTCTCGCCTCTCTCTCTGCGCCGTTTTCAAGTGAACTCTCGCCTATCTTTCCACGCTGATTTAAAATGAACTCTCACCTCTCTATTCACACTGATTTAAAATGCACTCTCGCCTCTCTCTCGGCTCAGTTTTAAAATGAACTCTCGCCTCTCTCTGCGCTTAACTGAAATGAACTCTCGCCTGTCTCTCCAGGCATATTTAAAATTAAATCCAGCCTCCCTCTCCGCGCTGATTTGAAATGAACTCTCGCCCCTCTCTCAATGCTGATTTAATGTGAAATCCCGGTTCTCTCTCCGAGCTGTTTTAAAATGAACTCTCGCCTCTCTCTCTGCGCCGTTTTAAGGTGAACTCCTGCCTCTCTCTCCACGCTGATTTAAAATGAACTCTCGCCTCTCTCTCTGCGCTGTTTTAAAATAATCTCGCCCTCTCTCTCTGCGCTGTTTTAAAATGACCTCTCGCCTCTCTCTCCACGCTGTTTTAAAATGAACTCACCTCTCTCTCTGCGCCGTTTTAAAATGAACTCCCGCCTCTCTCTATCTGCTGTTTTAAATTGAACTCTCGCCTCTCTCTCCACGCTGATTAAAAATGAACTCTCGCCTCTCTCTCTGCGCTGTTTTAAAATGAACTCTCGCCTCTCTTTCCACGCTGATTAAAAATGACCTCTCGCCTCTCTCTCTGCACTGTTTTAAGGTGAACTCCTGCCTGTCTCTCCACGCTGATTTAAAATGAACTCTCGCCTCTCTCTTGCGCTGTTTTCAAATGATCTCTCGCCTCTTTCTCTGCGCTGTTTTAAAATGATCTCTCGCCTCTTTCTCTGCGCTGATTTAAAATGAACACTCGCCTCTCTCTCCACGCTGATTAAAAATGAACTCTCGCCTCTCTCTCTGCGCTGTTTTAAAATGAAATCTCGCCTCTCTCTCCACGCTGCTTTAAAATGAACCCGCCTCTCTCTCTGCGCCATTTTAAAATGACCACTTGCCTCTCTCTCCCCGCTGTTTTTAAATGAACTCTCGCCTCTCTCTCTATGCCATTTTTAAATGAAATCTCGCTACGCCCAGCGCTCTTTTAAAATGAACACTTGCCTCTCTCTCTGCGCTGTTTGAAAATGAACTCTCGCCTCTCTCTCTGCGCCGTTTTAAAGTGAACTCTCGCCTCTCTCTCCACGCTGATTTAAAATGAACTCTCGCCTCTCTCTGCGTTCGTTAAAAATGAACACTCGCCTTTCTTCTGCGCTGTTCTAAATTGATCTCTCGCCTCTCTCTCTGCGCCGTTTTAAAGTGAACTCTCGCCTCTCTTTCCACGCTGATTTAAAATGAAGACTCGCCTCTCTATCCACGCTGATTTAAACTGAACTCTCGCCTCTCTCTCCGTGTTGATTTAAAATGAACACTCGCCTCTCTCTCTGCGCTGATTTAAAATGAACACTCACTTCTCTATCCACGCTGATTTAAAATGAACTCTCGCCTCTCTCTCTGCTCAGTTTTAAAATGAACTCTCGCCTCTCTCTCTGCTCAGTTTTAAAATGAACTCCTGCCTCTCTCTGCGCTGATTTATAATGAACTCTCGCCTCTCTCTCCGTGCTGATTTAAAATGAACTCCTGCCTCTTTCTCTGAGCTGATTTAAAATGAACTCTCGCCTCTCTCTGCGCTGTTTTAATTTTTTGGAGATCAAATCTCTTCGCTCTTCACGATGTTTTAAAGTGAACTCTCGCTTCTCGCTCTCAGCTGTTTCGTAATAAACACTCTTCTCTGTCTCCACCCTGTTTTAAAATGAACTCTCGCAACTCTCCGTGCTGATTTAAAATGAACTGTCGTCTCTCTCTTCCCGCTCATTCAAAATGAACTCTCACCTCACTCTCTGCGCTGTTTTAAATGTTTTATGATGAACTCTCACCTCATTCTCTGCACTGATATAAAATGAAAACTCGCCTCTCTGGCATGTTTTAAAATGAACTCTCGCCTCTCCCCCTGTTTTAAAATGAACTCCCACCTCTTTCTGCGCTTAACTGAAATGAACTCTTTCTTGGACTCGAAATCAAGTTCTGTCAAAGGGTCATGAGGACTCGAAACGTCAACTCTTTTCTTCTCCGCCGATGCTGCCAGACCTGCTGAGTTTTTCCAGGTAATTCTGTTTTTGTTTTGAAATGAACTCTCGCCTGTCTCTCCAGGCAGATTTAAAATTAAATCCAGCCTCCATTTCTGCGCTGATTTGAAATGAACTCTCGCTCCTCTCTCCATGCTGATTTAATGTGAAATCCCGGTTCTCTCTCCGAGCTCTTTTAAAATGAACTCTCGCCTCTCTCTCTGCGCCGTTTTAAAATGAACTCTCGCCTCTCTATCCACGCTGATTTAAAATGAACTCTCGCCTCTCTCTCCACGCTGTTTTAAAATGAACTCTCGCCTCTCTCTCTGCGCCGTTTGAAAATGACTACTCACCTCTCTCTCCCCGCTGTTTTAAAATGAACTATCGCCTCTCTCTCTGCGCCGTTTTCAAGTGAACTCTCACCTCTCTCTCCCCGCTGTTTTTAAATGAACTATCGCCTCTCTCTCTATGCTGTTTTAAAATGAAATCTCGCCACTCCCTGCGCTGTTTTAAAAATGATCTCTCGCCTCTCTCTCTGCGCTGATTTAAAATGAACTCTCGCCTCTCTCTGCGCTCTTTTAAAATGAAATCTCGCCTCTCTATTCACACTGATTTAAAATGCACTCTCGCCTCTCTGTCGGCTCAGTTTTAAAATGAAATCTCGCCTCTCTCTGCGCTTAATTGAAATGAACTCTCGCCTGTCTCTCCAGGCAGATTTAAAATTAAATCCAGCCTCCCTCTCCGCGCTGATTTGAAATGAACTCTCGCCCCTCTCTCAATGCTGATTTAATGTGAAATCCCGGTTCACTCTCCGAGCTGTTTTAAAATGAACTCTCGCCTCTCTCTCTGCGCCGTTTTAAGGTGAACTCCTGCCTCTCTCTCCACGCTGATTTAAAATGAACTCTCGCCTCTCTCTCTGCGCCGTTTTAAAATGACCTCTCGCCTCTCTCTCCACACTGATTAAAATTGAACTCTCGCCTCTCTCTCTGCGCTGTTTTAAAATGAACTCTCGCCTCTCTCTCTGCGCTGTTTTAAAATGAACTCTCGCCTCTCTCTCCACGCTGATTAAAATTGAACTCTCGCCTCTCTCTCTGCGCTGTTTTAAAATGAACTCTCGCCTCTCTCTCTGCGCTGTTTTAAAATGAAATCTCGCCTCTCTCTCCACGCTGTTTTAAAATGAACCCGCCTCTCTCTCTGCGCCGTTTTAAAGTGAACTCTCGCCTCTCTTTCCACGCTGATTTAAAATGAACTCTCGCCTCTCTCTCCGTGCTGATTTAAAATGAACACTCGCCTCTCTCTCTGTGCTGATTTAAAATGAACACTCGCCTCTCTATCCACGCTGATTTAAAATGAACTCTCGCCTCTCTCTCTGCTCAGTTTTAAAATGAACTCTCGCCTCTCTCTCTCCACGCTGATTTAAAATGAACTCCTGCCTCTCTCTCCGTGCTGATTTAAAATGAACTCCTGCCTCTCTCTCTGAGCTGATTTAAAATGAACACTCACCTCTCTCTGAGCTGTTTTAATTGTTTGGAGATCAAATCTCTTTTCTCTCTTCCCGATGTTTTAAAGTGAACTCTCGCTTCTCTCTCTCAGCTGTTTTGTAATAAACACTCTTCTCTGTCTCCACCCTGTTTTAAAATGAACTCTCGCAACTCTCCGTGCTGATTTAAAATGAACTGTTGTCTCTCTTTCCACGCTCATTCAAAATGAACTCTCACCTCACTCTCTGCGCTGTTTTAAATGTTTTATGATGAACTCTCACCTCATTCTCTGCGCTGATATAAAATGAAAACTCGTCTCTCTGCCATGTTTTAAAATGAACTCTCGCCTCTCCCCCTGTTTTAAAATGAACTCCCACCTCTTTCTGCACTTAACTGAAATGAAATCTCGCCTGTCTCTCCAGGCAGATTTAAAATTAAATCCAGCCTCCCTCTCTGCGCTGATTTGAAATGAACTCTCGCTCCTCTCTCCATGCTGATTTAATGTGAAATCCCGGTTCTCTCACCGAGCTGTTTTAAAATGAACTCTCGCCTCTCTCTCTGCACCGTTTCAAGGTGAACTCTTGCCTCTCTCTCCACTCTGATTTAAAATGAACTCTCCCCTCTCTCTGCGCTGTTTTAAAATGATCTCTCGCCTCTTTCTCTGCGCTGATTTAAAATGAACTCTCGCCTCTCTATCCACGCTGATTTAAAATGAAATCTCGCCTCTCTATCCACACTGATTTAAAATGAACTCTCGCCTCTCTCTCTGCGCCGTTTGAAAATGACTACTCACCTCTCTCTCCCCGCTGTTTTTAAATGAACTATCGCCTCTCTCTCTATGCTGTTTTAAAATGAAATCTCGCCACTCCCTGCGCTGTTTTAAAAATGATCTCTCGCCTCTCTCTCTGCGCTGATTTAAAATGAACTCTCGCCTCTCTCTGCGCTCTTTTAAAATGAACACTCGCCTCTCTCTCTGCACTGTTTTAAAATGAACTCTCGCCTCTCTCTCTGCGCCGTTTTCAAGTGAACTCTCGCCTATCTTTCCACGCTGATTTAAAATGAACTCTCACCTCTCTATTCACGCTGATTTAAAATGCACTCTTGCCTCTCTCTCGGCTCAGTTTTAAAATGAACTCTCGCCTCTCTCTGCGCTTAACTGAAATGAACTCTCGCCTGTCTCTCCAGGCATATTTAAAATTAAATCCAGCCTCCCTCTCCGCGCTGATTTGAAATGAACTCTCGCCCCTCTCTCAATGCTGATTTAATGTGAAATCCCGGTTCTCTCTCCGAGCTGTTTTAAAATGAACTCTCGCCTCTCTCTCTGCGCCGTTTTAAGGTGAACTCCTGCCTCTCTCTCCACGCTGATTTAAAATGAACTCTCGCCTCTCTCTCTGCGCTGTTTTAAAATAATCTCGCCCTCTCTCTCTGCGCTGTTTTAAAATGACCTCTCGCCTCTCTCTCCACGCTGTTTTAAAATGAACTCACCTCTCTCTCTGCGCCGTTTTAAAATGAACTCCCGCCTCTCTCTATCTGCTGTTTTAAATTGAACTCTCGCCTCTCTCTCCACGCTGATTAAAAATGAACTCTCGCCTCTCTCTCTGCGCTGTTTTAAAATGAACTCTCGCCTCTCTCTCTGCGCTGTTTTAAATTGAACTCTCGCCTCTCTTTCCACGCTGATTAAAAATGACCTCTCGCCTCTCTCTCTGCACTGTTTTAAGGTGAACTCCTGCCTGTCTCTCCACGCTGATTTAAAATGAACTCTCGCCTCTCTCTTGCGCTGTTTTCAAATGATCTCTCGCCTCTCTCTCTGCGCCGTTTTAAATTGAACTCTCGCCTCTCTCTCCACGCTGATTAAAAATGAACTCTCGCCTCTCTCTCTGCGCTGTTTTAAAATGAAATCTCGCCTCTCTCTCCACGCTGCTTTAAAATGAACCCGCCTCTCTCTCTGCGCCATTTTAAAATGACCACTTGCCTCTCTCTCCCCGCTGTTTTTAAATGAACTCTCGCCTCTCTCTCTATGCCATTTTTAAATGAAATCTCGCTACGCCCAGCGCTCTTTTAAAATGAACACTTGCCTCTCTCTCTGCGCTGTTTGAAAATGAACTCTCGCCTCTCTCTCTGCGCCGTTTTAAAGTGAACTCTCGCCTCTCTCTCCACGCTGATTTAAAATGAACTCTCGCCTCTCTCTGCGTTCGTTAAAAATGAACACTCGCCTTTCTTCTGCGCTGTTCTAAAATGATCTCTCGCCTCTCTCTCTGCGCCGTTTTAAAGTGAACTCTCGCCTCTCTTTCCACGCTGATTTAAAATGAAGACTCGCATCTCTATCCACGCTGATTTAAACTGAACTCTCGCCTCTCTCTCCGTGTTGATTTAAAATGAACACTCGCCTCTCTCTCTGCGCTGATTTAAAATGAACACTCACTTCTCTATCCACGCTGATTTAAAATGAACTCTCGCCTCTCTCTCTGCTCAGTTTTAAAATGAACTCTCGCCTCTCTCTCTGCTCAGTTTTAAAATGAACTCCTGCCTCTCTCTGCGCTGATTTATAATGAACTCTCGCCTCTCTCTCCGTGCTGATTTAAAATGAACTCCTGCCTCTCTCTCTGCGCTGATTTAAAATGAACTCTCGCCTCTCTCTGCGCTGTTTTAATTTTTTGGAGATCAAATCTCTTCGCTCTTCACGATGTTTTAAAGTGAACTCTCGCTTCTCGCTCTCAGCTGTTTCGTAATAAACACTCTTCTCTGTCTCCACCCTGTTTTAAAATGAACTCTCGCAACTCTCCGTGCTGATTTAAAATGAACTGTCGTCTCTCTCTTCCCGCTCATTCAAAATGAACTCTCACCTCACTCTCTGCGCTGTTTTAAATGTTTTATGATGAACTCTCACCTCATTCTCTGCACTGATATAAAATGAAAACTCGCCTCTCTGGCATGTTTTAAAATGAACTCTCGCCTCTCCCCATGTTTTAAAATGAACTCCCACCTCTTTCTGCGCTTAACTGAAATGAACTCTTTCTTGGACTCGAAATCAAGTTCTGTCAAAGGGTCATGAGGACTCGAAACGTCAACTCTTTTCTTCTCCGCCGATGCTGCCAGACCTGCTGAGTTTTTCCAGGTAATTCTGTTTTTGTTTTGAAATGAACTCTCTCCTGTCTCTCCAGGCAGATTTAAAATTAAATCCAGCCTCCCTCTCTGCGCTGATTTGAAATGAACTCTCGCTCCTCTCCCCATGCTGATTTAATGTGAAATCCCGGTTCTCTCTCCGAGCTGTTTTAAATTGAACTCTCGCCTCTCTCTCCACACTGATTTAAAATGAACTCTCGCCTCTCTCTCTGCGCCGTTTGAAAATGACTACTCACCTCTCTCTCCCCGCTGTTTTTAAATGAACCATCGCCTCTCTCTCTGCGCCGTTTTCAAGTGAATTCTCGCCTCTCTTTCCACACTGATTTAAAATAAACTCTCGCCTCTCTATCCACGCTGATTTAAAATGAACTCTCGCCTCTCTCTGCGCTCTTATAAAATGAACACTCGCCTCACTCTTTGCGCTGTTTTAAAATGAACTCTCGCCTCTCTCACTGCGCCGTATTCAAGTGAACTCTTGCCTCTCTTTCCACGCTGATTTAAAATGCACTCTCGCCTCTCTCTCGGCTCAGTTTTAAAATGAACTCTCGCCTCTCTCTGCGCTTAATAGCAATGAACTCTCGCCTGTCTCTCCAGGCAGATTTCAAATTAAATCCAGCCTCCCTCTCTGCGCTGATTTGAAATGAACTCTCGCCCCTCTCTCCATGCTGATTTAATGTGAAATCCCGGTTCTCTCTCCGAGCTGTTTTACAATGAACTCTCGCCTCTCTCTCTGCGCCATTTTAAAGTGAACTCTCCCTTTTCTCTCCCCGCTGATTTAAAATGAACTCTCGCCTCTCTATCCACGCTGATTTAAAATGAACTCTTGCCTCTCTATCCACTCTGATTTAAAATGAACTCTCGCCTCTCTCTGCACCGTTTTAAGGTGAACTCTCGCCTCTCTCTCCACGCTGTTTTAAAATGAACTCTCGCCTCTCTCTCTGCGCTTATTAAAAATGACCTCTCGCCTCTCTCTCCACGCTGTTTTAAAATGAACTCTCGCCTCTCTCTCTGCGCTTATTAAAAATGACCTCTCGCCTCTCTCTCCACGCTGTTTTAAAATGACCTCTCGCCTCTCGCTCCACACTGTTTTTGAATGAACTCTCATCCTCTCTCTCTGCGCCGTTTTAAAATGAAATCTCGCCTCTCCATGCGCTGTTTTAAATGTACTCTCGCCTCTCTCTCCACGCTGATTAAAAATGAACTCTCGCCTCTCTCTCTGCGCCGTTTTAAAATGAACTCTCGCCTCTCCACGCTGTTTTGAAATGAACTCTTTCCTCTCTCTCTGCGCTGTTTTTAAAGTGAACTCTCGCCTCTCTCTCTGCACCATTTTAAAGTGAACTCTCGCCTCTCTTTCCACGCTGTTTTAAAATGAACTCTCGCCTCTTGCTCCACGCTGATTTAAAATGAACTCTCGCCTCTCTCTGCATTCTTTTAAAATGAACACTCGCCTCGCTCTCTGCGCTGTTCTAAAATGATCTCTCTCCTCTGTCTCTGCGCCGTTTTAAAGTGAACTCTCGCCTCTCTTTCCACGCTGATTTAAAATGAAGACTCGCATCTCTATCCACGCTGATTTAAACTGAACTCTCGCCTCTCTCTCCGTGTTGATTTAAAATGAACTCCTTCCTCTCTCTCTGCGCTGATTTGAAATGAACACTCGCCTCTCTATCCACACTGATTTAAAATGAACTCTCGCCTCTCTATCCACTCTGATTTAAAATGAACTCTCGCCTCTCTCTGCACCGTTTTAAGGTGAACTCTCGCCTCTCTCTCCACGCTGTTTTAAAATGACCTCTCGCCTCTCTCTCCACACTGTTTTTGAATGAACTCTCATCCTCTCTCTCTGCGCCGTTTTAAAATGAAATCTCGCCTCTCCATGCGCTGTTTTAAATGAACTCTCGCCTCTCTCTCCACGCTGATTAAAAATGAACTCTCGCCTCTCTCTCTGCGCCGTTTTAAAATGAACTCTTGCCTCTCCACGCTGTTTTGAAATGAACTCTTTCCTCTCTCTCTGCGCTGTTTTTAAAGTGAACTCTCGCCTCTCTCTCTGCACCATTTTAAAGTGAACTCTCGCCTCTCTTTCCACGCTGTTTTAAAATGAACTCTCGCCTCTTGCTCCACGCTGATTTAAAATGAACTCTCGCCTCTCTCTGCATTCTTTTAAAATGAACACTCGCCTCGCTCTCTGCGCTGTTCTAAAATGATCTCTCTCCTCTGTCTCTGCGCCGTTTTAAAGTGAACTCTCGCCTCTCTTTCCACGCTGATTTAAAATGAAGACTCGCCTCTCTATCCACGCTGATTTAAACGGAACTCTCGCCTCTTTCTCCGTGTTGATTTAAAATGAACTCCTTCCTCTCTCTCTGCGCTGATTTGAAATGAACACTCGCCTCTCTATCCACACTGATTTAAAATGAACTCTCGCCTCTCTCTCTGCTCAGTTTTAAAATGAACTCTCGCCTCTCTCTGCGCTTTTTTAAAATGAACACTCGCCACTCTCTCTGCGCTGTTTTAAAATGAGCTCTCGCCTCTCTCTCTGCGCCGTTTTCAAGTGAACTCTCGCCTCTCTTTCCACGCTGATTTAAAATGAACTCTCGCCTCTCTATTCACGTTGATTTAAAATGCACTCTCGCCTCTCTCTCGGCTCAGTTTTAAAATGAACTCTCGCCTCGCTCTCTGCGCTTAATTGAAATGAACTCTCGCCTGTCTCTCCAGGCAGATTTAAAATTAAATCCAGCCTCCCTCTCTGCGCTGATTTGAAATGAACTCTCGCCCCTCTCTCAATGCTGATTTAATGTGAAATCCCGGTTCACTCTCCGAGCTGTTTTAAAATGAACTCTCGCCTCTCTCTCTGCGCCGTTTTAAGGTGAACTCCCGCCTCTCTCTCCACGCTGATTTAAAATGAATTCTCGCCTCTCTCTTGCGCTGTTTTCAAATGATCTCTCGCCTGTTTCTCTGCGCCGTTTTAAATTGAACTCTCGCCTCTCTCTCCACGCTGTTTTAAAGTGAACTCGCCTCTCTCTCTGCGCCGTTTTAAAATGAACTCCCGCCTCTCTCTCTCCGCTGTTTTAAATTGAACTCTCGCCTCTCTCTCCACGCTGATTAAAAATGAACTCTCGCCTCTCTCTCTGCGCCGTTTTAAATTGAACTCTTGCCTCTCTCTCCACGCTGATTAAAAATGAACTCTCGCCTCTCTCTCTGCGCTGGTTTAAAATGAACTCTCGCCTCTCTTTCCACGCTGATTAAAAATGAACTCTCGCCTCTCTCTCTGCGCTGTTTTAAAATAATCTCGCCCCTCTGTCTCTGCGCTGTTTTAAAATGACCTCTCGCCTCTCTCTCCACGCTGTTTTAAAATGAACTCTCGCCTCTCTCTCTGCGCCGTTTTAAAATGAACTCCCGCCTCTCTCTCTGCTGTTTTAAATTGAACTCTCGCCTCTCTCTCCACGCTGATTAAAAATGAACTCTCACCTCTCTCTCTGCGCTGTTTTAAAATAATCTCGCCCCTCTCTCTCTGCGCTGATTTAAAATGAACTCTCGCCTCTCTCTCTGCGCTGTTTTAAAATGAACTCTCGCCTCTCTTTCCACGCTGATTAAAAATGATCTCTCGCCTCTTTCTCTGCGCTGTTTTAAAATGAAATCTCGCCTCTCTCTCCACGCTGTTTTAAAATGAACCCGCCTCTCTCTCTGCGCCATTTTAAAATGACCACTTGCCTCTCTCTCCCCGCTGTTTTTAAATGAACTCTCGCCTCTATCTCTATGCCATTTTAAAATGAAATCTCGCTACGCCCAGCGCTCTTTTAAAATGAACCCGCCTCTCTCTCTGCGCTGTTTTAAAGTGAACTCTCGCCTCTCTCTCCACGCTGATTTAAAATGAACTCTCGCCTCTCTCTGCGCTCTTTTACAATGAACACTCGCCTTTCTTCTGCGCTGTTCTAAAATGATCTCTCGCCTCTCTCTCTGCGCTGTTTTAAAGTGAACTCTCGCCTCTCTTTCCACGCTAATTTAAAATGAAGACTCGCCTCTCTATCCACGCTGATTTAAACTGAACTCTCGCCTCTCTCTCCGTGTTGATTTAAAATGAATGCCATTTTAAAATGAAATCTCGCTACGCCCAGCGCTCTTTTAAAATGAACCCGCCTCTCTCTCTGCGCTGATTTAAAATGAACACTCGCCTCTCTATCCACGCTGATTTAAAATGAACTCTCGCCTCTCTCTCTGCGCTGTTTTAAAATGAACTCTCGCCTCTCTCTCTGCACTGTTTTAAGGTGAACTCCTGCCTGTCTCTCCACGCTGATTTAAAATGAACTCTCGCCTCTCTCTCTTGCGCTGTTTTCAAATGATCTCTCGCCTCTTTCTCTGCGCTGTTTTAAAATGAAATCTCGCCTCTCTCTCCACGCTGTTTTAAAATGAACCCGCCTCTCTCTCTGCGCCATTTTAAAATGACCACTTGCCTCTCTCTCCCCGCTGTTTTTAAATGAACTCTCGCCTCTCTCTCTATGCCATTTTAAAATGAAATCTCGCTACGCCCAGCGCTCTTTTAAAATGAACCCGCCTCTCTCTCTGCGCTGTTTTAAAGTGAACACTCGCCTCTCTCTCCACGCTGATTTAAAATGAACTCTCGCCTCTCTCTGCGCTCTTTTACAATGAACACTCGCCTTTCTTCTGCGCTGTTCTAAAATGATCTCTCGCCTCTCTCTCTGCGTTAATTTAAAATGAAGACTCGCCTCTCTATCCACGCTGATTTAAACTGAACTCTCGCCTCTCTCTCCGTGTTGATTTAAAATGAACACTCGCCTCTCTCTCTGCGCTGATTTAAAATGAACACTCGTCTCTCTATCCACGCTGATTTAAAATGAACTCTCGCCTCTCTCTCGGCTCAGTTTTAAAATGAACTCTCGCCTCGCTCTCTGCGCTTAATTGAAATGAACTCTCGCCTGTCTCTCCAGGCAGATTTAAAATTAAATCCAGCCTCCCTCTCTGCGCTGATTTGAAATGAACTCTCGCCCCTCTCTCAATGCTGATTTAATGTGAAATCCCGGTTCACTCTCCGAGCTGTTTTAAAATGAATTCTCGCCTCTCTCTCTGCGCTGTTTAAAGGTGAACTCCTGTCTCTCTCTCCACGCTGATTTAAAATGAACTCTCGCCCCTCTCTTGCGCTGTTTTCAAATGATCTCTCGCCTCTTTCTCTGTGCCATTTTAAATTGAACTCTCGCCTCTCTCTCCACGCTGATTAAAATTGAACTCTCGCCTCTCTCTCTGCGCTGTTTTAAAATGAACTCACCTCTCTCTCCACGCTGTTTTAAAATGAACTCGCCTCTCTCTCTGCGCCGTTTTAAATTGAACTCTC